>CM032877.1:26106560-26706560 GCA_019176425.1 Megalops atlanticus | reverse complement strand
GATGTCAGCCATGGGGAAAGGACTGTCATTCATACCAACTACGGAATGATGAGTTTTTCATACACATGTGGATTTCCAGAAATTCTTTTTCAGTTTGAGACTGAGGGAATTCTGATGTGACATCATAGCTGCAAATGGCCAATCCCACAATAGCTTTCTCAAATGAAACAGTGATGGTTCTAACAGAGGAACTATCGGTGATGCGGCATAACTCCAGAAAAAGGAAAAACAAACATCCAAAGAGATGAAATAATGCATGTCCACAGAGAGTACAGAGAGTATACAGAGGGTTTGTAAAACACCCATCAACATGTCTAGTGGAAAAAGAACAAATTTCTCTGATTTGTACGATTCATTTTTATTGAGCAGTTGCAAAGGTGAGAAATTGTCTTACAGACACACTATGATTATGAGACAAAGTTATGTAAGCTATTAGAAGAACATTATTCATCAAACTCCACTATTATCTTGTAATTTATGGAGGAGCGGGGGTTGCAGGTTGCTACAGGGAGGGGGGGGGCACAGATGAAAGTGAATAATCTTATTGGAAAAGGTAAAAAGACAAAAATACAATTTTATGATTACAAGGATTGTTATGAATATAACACTAACCTGCCTGTAGATATGATAATGTACACTCTTCCCAAAATACATAAATTGGTGGATCCCCTGGTTCCAGGTGAGAGAAAGGGTGCATCCAAACACTATAAGGATGAGCCCTCACATGCCGTCCTCGCCCCTCTTCCACAATTCTTTGGCCATGCCCATTGAGATGCAGAAGTGATGCAAGGAGAAAAGAAGGAGGTACCTAATGCAGTGAGGGAAATGGAACGTCCTTATTCGGCTGACCTTCAGCTATTTTGTTTGATGTTTAGCAAGACTCCCTTCCCTCCGGGCAGTGTTTATTTTTAGCATGGAATGTATGGAATAGGTTCTTTTCTCTAGTGTTTTTTTTCTCCATAAAATGGAATTTTGTATTAAAGCCAATTTATAGAGTTTTCAAGGAAGATTAAAAATATTAAATTTTCTCTTTACAAACCCATAAGATGAGTGCACTTGCAGCCAAAATATAATTTTTTTGTTTTGTGATTTGTCATTTTACTCTGCTGCTTATATTTTGTGTGTATGTTTTTGCATTTCTGTAGTGATTATTTATGTTGTCATGACAGCAAAAATGAATAGAGCATAGCACATGTGTGGGGGTTTACGTCAATGATCCTTGAAAAACTCTTCTGGATGAGGATACATCAATGCATCCTCCACTGTAGGAGACAATCAAGGAAATGCCTCGCTACCTTCATGTGTCTCCTATGGAACTATAATTGTCCCTAAAGTTGGGGACCAATAACTGAATTCTGGGTCACACTGTTAACCAAGCCTCTTTCTTTCTAAAGGCTCCCTTCCCATGCATTAGATGTGGGTTTTTATATGCTTTTAAGAAAATAATTTATTATATTTAAAGATATCTTAATAGCATTACACAGAGCATAGCTTAAACAAATTAGTCTTAAAAAACGAATCTTCAGATTCTGTCAAAGAAAGACAGGACATGATCACATGGTCATGAGAATTTCAGTTTCATTTCCATAATAATTTAAACAAGTTAATTTGAACAGCTATGTCCTTTAAGAGCACAAGAAGGCCCCATCTCTCTGAATACATATTCGAAGAAGATAGTGAAAGTAAAGAAGTACATTCACTAAATTTGGCCTTGAAAATATACATATCAGCGTGTGACTTGTACACAGGGTTGGGAGGGTTATTTTTAATATGTATTCCACTACAGATTACAGAATACTTGCCCTAAAATGTAATTTGTAACGTATTCCGTTAGATTACTCAAGGTAAGTAACGTAATCTAAATACTTTGGATTACTTTTTTTTAAAGAATGTTCATCTGACTAAGGTTCTGAAGTGTTATTTTTAGAACGTTCAGGCTGTGTTCACACGTAGCGTCTTTTTTGATGAAAAACACAGAGTATTTTTTCAAGTAAAAAAACACTGGCAGCGTGTGCTCCAGAAAGCAGTTGAGAGCGTGTTTTGTTGCCACAACAACAGTAGCATGTACATTGTTAGAGATCTAGCTGGCTATACATTGTTGCAGAGCTAACGTTAGCTAACAGGCTAACGACAAGCAGTAAACAGAAACACTTAGACACAGAAGCTCCTAGGATCCGTCCAAATTGACTCCAAAGGGCATCTTTATTATGAATGTTATGATACAGTCATGTTGTACAGTTGAGTTCACTGTGCTCAGAAACTAGCACAATTAACTTCACCGCTACCTTCTCCATTTTTGGTGGTTGTGATTGGAAACGAGAGGTGTCACTACTCCGCTTGTGATTGGTCAGCTGTCAAAAAAGGCTTGACGTAGGGCGTTTTTTTCTGAGAAATTGAACGCCCTGAGCTGCAGAAAAAAAAACGCTGGCGACGGCGTTAAAAAAACGCTCAGGACATTTTTGAAAACATGGTCTACTTCATAGGATTATTATGTAAAACAGACGCTGACAGCTTCAAAAAATACGCTACGTGTGAACACAGCCTCACTTAGCATTGTTGTGGCTAACATTTTGGGCATTTCATCGCAGGTTCTTCAGAATTGTAAATGTTAATTCAAAAACTGTACATTACACGAAAACATGAGTTAGAAAAGGCACAAGCCACCCTAAATACATTGTGAGTGAGAAAGGAGTATCTTAACAATTTAATATATAATATACGTAGTGTAAAATTGTTGGAGTAATCGCAGTTTTGAATATGTGAAATTTCACTTGTTTTGTCACTGTATCTACTCGTTAGCTAGTTATCTTTAATATTATACCTACTACCCTACTAGCTAACTGAATAGCTAATCCAGTGCAGCCAAACTATGTAAGATAGTTAGCTAGCGAACAATATTAGCTTAAATAATGAAAAAGAGAACTTACTTCAAGATGCTTCTTCAGGTTAGAGGCCGACTCTTTTGAAGTGGATAGCAGTGTGGTTGCTGGCAAACACAGCTTGCATTGTACTGTTACCTTTGCCAAATTTGAAAGTAAAATGGTCCCAGTATTTCCATTACATAAACGCCTTGCACTGATTTCTTTCTGTCTCACTCTCCATTCTACTGTCTTATGAGTCAGGCAGGCTGTGCGCTTTTTTCTTTTTTTCGTGAGGGGTATATGGGAGATATACCCCGGAGTTGCCTATCATTGGATAGAGTTTCCAACTGAATAAACAATAAATGAAAAACAAAAAAAGGAAAAAAAATCCAATGTAATCCCTTCAGTAATCTAAATATTTCTAAATTTTAACTGTAATTTGATTACTATGAATTTAAATGGTAACTAACGGAATACAGTTACTCACAGTTTGTATTTTAAATACATAACACCATTACATGTATTCCGTTACTCCCCTACCCTGCTTGTACACTGCACTTTTAAGAGTAATGTGTTCAGGACAATTTGATTTTTATAAGTGATTAAGCAGAGTGACAAATTAATAGAGAAAATAGCAATTTACATACAGTAATCTTCTCCTGTTTAATTGAGAAGTATTATAACTAAATTCTTCCATGGAACAAAACTACTTCATAGAATCCTTTATTAAAAATAAAGACTTCTTAACTAGGCATATCACAGCATTATCAGTGCCCTCAACAACTTGATTTCAAAGATAAAATAATTTGAGTCACATTAATTATTTTGAGTGTCTCCATGATATTTGACTCTGTGTAATCTGTGATTCAATCAGTGCAGTCACTCATTCAAACACCTTGATAATGCCAGGCACCTTGCTGGTTTGCATTAGGTTTCTGACTCCTTCATTCCTCATGCTCTTCCTATCTTAAGATTAAAGAAGGTTTTTCAATTAACGAAAGATTTTTTTTCTTCCCTGACCACTAGTATCCAAACACATAGCTAAGCACATCATTTTCTCACATATTCGACATGCTAGGTGATTTGGTATCTAACATATACCCAGATCCATATTCAGATTACACATTCTTAATGGCATTTTTTGTTTGCATGTGCCATTGTATTATATTGAGCGCAATACTGCATGTGGGTGAGTGTATTGCTCAGTTCTTACAAATGAATTATTTCAACACTGTCAGTTTAGGAATGATTGTTTTCCAGTGTTTTCAGTCACTGCGTGCGATTCATCCTTACATAAGTAATTATTAGAAATAGAGAGCACTGGAGGTGGTACAATGACGTAAGCAATTTGAACACACCTCCCTGCACACCTACCTAGACAGAAAAAATAATAATGTCGGGAGTGGACAGAATGCCCAGCCCCACCCCAACCAGTTCATTCCCTTCTAGGGATCTGCCAGCCACAAGGACACCAGGACAAGGTGAGTAGGTTAAGCACACTTTATTTTTACAAAAAAGGAAAAGAAAAACACATACAAAATTCATAAAACCAGAGATGCCACTCTGTTCCCACCCGCAGCTGTTTTCCTTTCCCTGCTCTGCTATCCACTCCTGTTCTCCCCTTCCTGGACCCAGATGAGCAGGTATGTAACCCCACCCAACAAACCCACACACCACACAATATCCTTCTGCACATGTGCTCCACTGCAGTACACTCCATGATCTGGCGCCCCCTGCCACCTGGGCACAGGGAGAGAGAGAACTGCTCTCTTCCATGCCAGGGGGAAGTCCTACCGCTGTTGGGGAGGCTCCACACACGCACACGCACACCACGCAAGACACATATAGAACAAAAAGGAAATATAAGGGGGGAAGTAGCTTGGCCCGTGCCACCATGGCGGGCCTTGCCTACGTCCCAAAATAAAAAAATAATGAAACGCAAAAAGACAAAGCCCTCCATGTCGCTCCTGTGGATGGGCTAGCGGCTCTGGCGGCAACCGTTGTCTTCTCTTCGCTGGCAGCTTGTGCCGGCTCCGCGGGATTACACTGAGGGGAAACACAGTTCGGCAGCCGGTCCGTCCTCTTTTCCCTCCACCTCGTGCCGAGGACTCACACAGTTGCCGCGTCACCTCCCTCACAAACACCACGGGGATCCACCTCCCCGGCACGCACTTTCGCGGGTGGGGGCTCTTCTCGGTCCCGGCTGCGTCCTGGAACTGGTCGTTGTTGTCCTTCTCCCTCAGGGACCTGCCGCGTACACTCTTCTGGTTGCCGCTCTTCTTGGAGCCGCCTAAAAACAGACACTAGACAACCTCTCATCCACGCACACCAAAAGAAAAGAAAAGAAAAAGAAATTAATTAAATTAATTAACTCCAAATCCGCCCCGGGCCGCGACTCCCGGAGCTCAAACCAAAAGAAAAAACAAAACAAACCGAAAATAAGCAACTCAAAAACCGCCATGCTGGCACGTTTAACAAAAAAAACAAACCAAAAAAAATAATTCCCACTCTAAAAACCCAGTGTATTCGCCCTCCGTCAGCGTCTCTCCTGTGCTGTTCCCACTTACCTGCCTAAATAGCCCTGGCGTCTCCTTAACCAGATAGGCAGCAGGTGTGGAGCATGCACCAGGCAGCGAATCCTGTCAAAAACCTGATGATTCAATCATTGAATTAACCCTGCCACACGCCCGAGCCCCCTCGCTCTCCCAGGGAATACAGCGCGACCGATTACCGCTGTCCGGAAAAACTCCTGACAATAACTCGAAAGGAAAGTTTTAGGACAAACTTTAAGTTAACTTGAAAAAGCATGGTAGTAGCTTTTTGCTCGAGAGACAGTGTATATCTGTGGCTGCCATAGCAGGCCAACTGTCATGTCAAGCATGTGTTAAAATATTCAGATTCTGAGCATTCTGTCTATGTCAGTCAATGGGAAATTTTTAAATGTGAAATTATAAATCTCTCAAAAATTATTTTTTGCATTGACACAAAAAGAACAAGCAACACAATCCCATACTAGCTGAAGGTATTGACCTAGTCTCGTGAGTGTAGCTGAAAAGTTGTAGGAGGAGTTATATACAGAAAATCAGATGGAATAATAATGATAAGAAGGAGAAATAAGAAGAAGAGTACATTGGCTTTTTCAAGCTAGCTTAATAATAAAGAGTGATCACGTAACTAGCTTAGCTGCTCTAAAGCATTATGTGTGATGATCTAAGGTAGCTGCTGAACAATGTAACTAATATTTATTTTATATTTTATATGTATTTATTTATAAAATTTACAGTACATCTGTAGGTAAAGGTAAAATATCAGTGTTCTTCAGTAGACTCCAGTCCAATAATCTAATGTCTTCACTGTGCACCACAAACTGTCTGTATATACTGGTGTCTCCAGGAGTCACTTCACTTTTCTTAAGAGTGAACTGATGCAGTGTGATGCTATTTTTCATTTAACATTATATCATTGGTTTGAAATTCTATCCAAATCTAGAATTGAATGGCATTTCATTTGGGGTGAGAGGTAGAACAAAATCTGTAGTGGGACCTTTGTGTATCTCTTTGTATGTGACCACTATGAATTTACAGGAGATTTTTTTTACATTTACCCAGTATCATTGGTATGATCACTCCTTCCACAAAAATAACAATATGTTTTACAACTGGCTGTTCTGGTTCTTCACTTTCACTGCATGATTACATTTACATCAGTGCCCTACACTGCGGACGTCTGTGCATCCTGTGAGCATTAGACGAATGATTCCTCTTCTAATTTAGTCCCAGGTGCTTACCGGCTGAGCTAGGAACAGTGTCTGAAAATTGGCATTGCAGAGCCAGGAAGCAGGGATTTTATGTTTTAGTGCCCTGGTCTGTATAGAGGTGGGGGGTGGGTGGGATCTGAATGGTTCTAGTGAGTGACAAAAGAAAGAAAATCAACTGTTCAGTCATTTAAGCCTATATAGGACTCCAAGGCTTAGAGGCAAAGTGTGAAGAGGACAGACACCACTCCCCAATGGTATTCACAAAGCATCACAGTGCTTTTCTTCCAGTACTTAATGTGGACTCCTGTAAGTTGTTTTCATAACAGTGTCAGACTTGGGTAGAGTAGTTAGAATTCCTTTGTTCATCTTGGCTACATCAGTGCGACAGTGCTATGATCCTAGGGGTGTATTCAGTGTGGCCACTCTGGGGCTTTGTCCTTGACTTTAAGTAACAAACGAAGGCACATCCTTTCCTTTTCCAGTTTGATACTCTATTACCTTATATATGAGTATTTTTTCATTACATATACCACATTGAGTAAAGTTAGTAAAAACTGCACAGGTAAATTATCATTTTATACATTTATCAAGTGGTCAGTATAGCTTTACGACATAGTTGCTTTTCTTGAACTTTCTGGACATGGGGACATCTTTTTGGCATGCTAGGAAAATAGTGAGCATCAGGAACATAAGGATTTGATGTTTTAAAGATGTTTATGACTCAGTTATTTACTAACTTAATATAAATAATTGTATTCATTGCTGTAATAACATATAAAAGGTCTGATTAAAAGGGTTATACATCCCACTTATTGTATTATATTCATTGTGACAATGAGGGACTCTCAATGAGATTGCCACCACCTCAAAAATCCTGATATAATCCATGCAAAAGATTCACTGCATTTATAACTGTACTATATCACCATTAATTATACTGTTGTCAGTCTATTTGGATTTATTTATGTGTTTATATTCCATTGGCTGTTCAGTAAGAGATTTTACAATGCATAGATTTAATCAGCATTTTTCCTTAGCTTGAGCACTTTAAGTGCTGGTGTTTACATATATGCGCACACATGCACACACATGCACACACACACACGCACATGTACATATATATATTCATATATATAATTCATCACAAAAATTGGACATATTTCTGTTTTCAAGATTCCAAGACAATATTTTATATGAGAACTGCAACAAATCGGTCCAAAAGAGCATCACGTGACATTGACTTCAGCGATGACTGATTGGAAAACACATGAAAAAAGCCATGACATTTAGGGAAATATCCAATGAACAAACACACTAACTGACTTTCACAGCCTTACAAAAGGAACAATATCAAAATGTGTCATATTTTACACGCTTTCAGCTGAACAACCCATTTTTTCCTTTTCTTTTTCACGAGTTCCTTTGACCTTGCTATTCACTGCTCCGCTGAAGACACTCATTCAGCAAACTTTTTTGCTGAATGAGTGTCTTCAGCGGAGCAGTGAATAGCAAGGGCAAGTTGTGGGTTTACGGATAGACAAATATAAAAATTCCAATAACAACAAAAACATGGTGGTTTATAAAATAAATATATATATAAAATAATAATATAAAATAATTAAATAATATAAAATAATATAAAATAAATTTAAACAAATAAAATTAAATAAAGCTGCTTTTATCACAACAGATGGAGAATCCGTAGACACTAACAAAACCACTGTTCCAGAACTTCCAATAAATAATCTCTTCTTTTTGACGGTATATAAAACTCAAAATGTGTCTGGGAGTCCAAAGAGGCAATCACATATTTTGGAGAAATCACATATTATGGAGAAAATCACATATTTTCTTTTCCCAAAGATGTATACGCAAATAATATATTCTATAATGGAGAACCAACACTGTATCATCTCAGGGGGTCTATGCAGTAAATTTTACAAGTGAAGGTAAGGTCACAAATAGGTGTAAGCTTGACATACAGGAGGCTTACACCTATTTGATTTAAATAGAATGCATTCTTGAAAGATGCCATTTGTATTTTGTTGTTTTGTGTTCTTTTGAGTTTCTGACAAGTTTTTACTGCTCTTCTTATCCATCCAGTGTGCATTTGCTGCTCAGACATGTATGTAAAAGCTTGAGCACTTGTCCGTACATTTTTTGGACTTCACAACCAAGTTTTCAGAAATTTGTCCCAGTGATAAGAGAGTAAGAAAAAGGAAAATTGTCACTTTTCTCAAAGATCACAACAAAATATTTTGCTACAGTAAAGACAGTAAGTGCAGTAAGCAGAACAGTGCCTTTCTGGAATACGTATTCTTTCAAATTGTTATAAATTGCTGACTTTGTTTTACATTTTTGGCATAATATTAATAGAGCGGCTACCAAATGTCGATTTCCATGGAGTTTTGGGTGGTGGTGTGTTCAGGGGCTGAGTAAGCAAGACATTCAGTTTAAATGAGCCCTATGGCCCTGGTACGAAACCAGTTGTGTTATTTGCTGAGAATAACTGTGACAATGGCGGAACAGATTGATTTTGGGTGGATATGGGTGGGTAGGTTGAGCAAGGTTTTTGCATCTCACTACTCTCAGGCACTCTGCAATTGTCAGGCAATTTTGAGTTGCAGGGATGACATCACTGGATTAGTGCCTATCCTTCCAGTCTACTGTAGTGCAAAGGGTGTCTTGCAGTTTAGAAAATATCCATTAGCTGCATGGACTGTGTAACCCACATTAAAATGCCTACTAATAAAGTCCAGTAAATAAGAAAAAAATGAATGGAAATGTATAAATAAGATATGTAATTCATTAAGTCAATTCTAAAAGGAGATTGATAATAATTTGGTAAAAATTGTTGAAGAAGTAACTTCCCCTTTAAGACCCTATCTGTGCTGTGTGGCGCGATATTCTGCACACAGAGCAGTGATAGCAGCAGAGGAGAAAGTGGGAAAGTTAGCCAAACTAAAATACTTCTATAAAAGACAAATTAAACTGATTGGTTTAATTACCATCGATCAAGAGAGCATTGAAGATTTTGCCAGAACTGGATTGAGATGGTTTTGTTCAGGTTTTTTTTTCTGCCTGTATTTGAGTATATCGTTTGGAGTTGGACATTCTACGGTGTGCGGGTGCACGTGAAGCAGCACGTACCCACACACAAGATACAAGATGGCGAGCCAAACCCACGGAAGTCCACATCTTACCAGTGAGAATACCCGCTGCATTTGGTTGGACTGTTGTCAGTAACCTCGCTGCCAATTAGGTAGGAGTGACAACTCCCCTTGAGAACTGAACTGAGATACATATATACCTGGACTTGCACTGAGTTTAAAGGGAATACTTACTAATGTGTCATTACACTTGTGTTCTATTTTCATAATTGTAAATGTTATGGTCTTTGATATGGTAATGCTTCACCTAGTTTCTAATAAGTTAAGAGGTGAATCCTGTGTCATACCTGTGAAGGAAAAGAAATGATTAATCTATAAAAGGTTAAACTTACCTGGAAATGATATTTAAGGGTCACTTAACTGTTTACCGTTACACGGGAAAAATGAGAGTTAACTCAGGAAAATAATCAAAATAGTGCAACCCATAAACCTGAAAAAAAAGAAGACTAAATTAAAATTAAAGACCGGTCTAGTTTAAAATAATCTATCTAAATTATTCTAACAAACCTACCTAGTCTGATCTAGGGAAATAACCCACAAGGTTACTTACATTTACCTGTAGAAATATTTCTGAGATTTTCTGTGATTGTTCTATGTTATTCTGCTATTCCTCTTTTCTTTTTTTCCTACATCTCAGTAAAGTGCCGGCTTTTGTAATTAAAGTCCTGGGTCTCTGGTCTAATACATTATTCTTACTCACCACTCCCAACGAACCTAGATCTGGCCCTGTAGCATACTCATTGCTGTAGTACACAGGCATACAAGTGTTACAACTGCATTCATCTCGCCTCAGCGCTCTTGTGTGAGTGCAGAGGTTGTTGCTGCTAGGCAAGCTTAATGTACAATTGGTGATTCTCAAAGCAGGACAAGAAAAGCATCGAAAAAAACATCACACACAGTTTTAATATTGTGAGTCTAGTTCCCTGTCAGAGGGTGCTGTAAAATTTGATACACATTCGATACACGATACAAAAAATC
The DNA here is from genome assembly GCA_019176425.1 of Megalops atlanticus. Lineage (NCBI taxonomy): Eukaryota > Metazoa > Chordata > Actinopteri > Elopiformes > Megalopidae > Megalops > Megalops atlanticus. The sequence goes on along the minus strand of CM032877.1, from coordinate 26,695,794 downwards.
TTCACTGGTTTTGGCTTGTCATATTGTGCTGACAAAAATTTTCACGACTTGACAGAAGCAATTAAGCAGTTCCCTGGCAGTTTTCAAGGGTCTTCTACTTGGCTTTGACCCTCTCCCTGGTTGGATCCAGGATTCTACTGTCCTTGTCCTATGGCCAAGACCAGCCCCTTGTGCTTCAGAAGGTCCAAAAGCGGTTATCCTATAGCTTGCCTCTGCATTTAAACTGGCCCGTGCACTGATAAGGCGTGGCCCGTGCACTGATAATACTTGATTTCATAAATGCTATAATATTTTTGCTGTGCTGGGTTATTTCATCTCAGAAAAGTTGGTAACATTTCTTTTGTACTTATTCCAAATTAGACAGTGTCGCATGCTGTATGCATGGTCTGGCTTGGGAGGGATCAGTGGTCAGAAAGTATGTTTTCTTGTCTGCGGACCAGTAGTCATTATGATGCAGCCAAGAGGCGAGGAAATATAAGCAAAACAAAGTCTTTAGCTCACCCTCATGGATCTGCCAACGGAAAAAGACAAATTAAAACAGCAAAAGCAGGCAACACAACACTCACCCTTTTCAGAGTATTGCAAGATGCTGGGATTTCCCCAACGTTCACTGTTGCTGTTCTTTCTTGCTGTCATCCTTTCACTGTCATCCAGTTTCCCTCACTATAGACAGAAGATGCCCTTTATAGCTGCCAAGTGCACGATTTCACCTGGCCCAACCCCACAAACATGGACCCAAGATGGTTATTGAACATGTACTGTATTAAGAAAAGCGCTTTTAAACTAATTGTCAAGTTTTTCCAAAAGCTTCACTCATTTACTGATAGTGGTTAGGCAACACAGGCAGGTTTTCTGCCATGCTAGCATGAAGAAACACATAACAAGCTACCTACCATGAAACATTTCTGCAATCTGCAAACATCAAAACAGTTGTTTCTTCTCCAATAGCTTTGCTGATACCTTTCCAGTCACTCGCTGCTCTCAGTCAACCAAATCAGGTTTATTAAACTGTAATTCTCAATGTCTGAAGAGTCAATCCATTAAGACTGGGCTTTGATCTTTGGTCTTTTCAAATTTTATAATGACCAGTACAATGTTGAATGTTTTGAATGTATGTATGAATGTAAGGCTTTTAATGTAATGTAATGATTTGAAAAAGGTTTGTCTATCATTATCATTCATTGCAGCAATGTCATGTCAATGTCAATGTCAAATCTTAAATAGTACTGTTACTTCTATTACACAGCCAAACAGTTGTCTTGCATCAAAAAGAGATTTAATCTGTCTGCAATGTGCTTTGTCGTTAACTTTGTGTTACAAATTAACAAAAGATTAACACTTTTTCCCAGATTCTTAAGAGTTACATTTTAGCTAGTGCCAAAGTCGGAACGTACATATTAATATGAAGTATTGAAAAACCATAAAACCATAAAATCATTCAAAACTCACTCAGATTTAAGCACAAGATGAGGTGATGATACCTTTACAGTCTTTTGAGGATTTTGCATGCAAGTCTGGACTTCTAACAAAAACCATTTAGACATACAGCCTGTTTAACAGAAACTTAATTAAATTACAGCCTACTAATTACTTATATCTTATCATATGATTCTGGTTCAGCTCTATCTTTGTGAGGAATTATGATAAGCAACACACCTCAAATAGCATATTCATCTTCTGAATAGGCTGGAAATCTGTTGGGACATACTGCCGACTTTAAATGAAGACCTGAAACAAACAAGTTTTGGGACCCTCAAAGGAAGAATGACCTGCTCTTGATTTTTAAATATACACGTTTCACCATGGAGAGTGTAGCTGCTGAAAACAACCATGAACAAATCACTAATTAGATTCATTTTGCCTAAATCCTGGCCTTTTGAAGACAGATCGGGGCGGATTCTCCCCAGGATAGTGGTTTCTACGGTCCAGCTGTCATCCTTTGGGGTAAAGGAGGAAAAAAAAAAACAGAAACAGAACCCAACCCTGTTAATCAGCAGAAACTATCCTGCAGCTTGCAGCCATGCCAGATTTGTTTTATGCTAACAGTAATAATCTGATCTAATGTACTGAGACAGATGTCAACTGTGCATCACGGGAACAAATCAACACCAGTCCACTGTGATTTTCCAGTTCATCTTGAAGTAACATCAATATATTACACTCATGTATGTTTAATCATTGGCATGCACACATGTAAATTGCACATACTCTTTTTCCCATTCTCCATCAAATACTGAATGTAAAGAAAAAAAACTGATAGAAAATTAAGTCAAAGATAATCACATCAAGGAAAATGGCAATCAAATGAATCTCACAATTTATTTGTAGACATAAAGACTCTGCCTAAATTAAAAAAAAATAATAATAAAAATAAAAATAGACACCAAAAAGATTTAAAAATAGAGGTGCAGGAGAGCAATTTCACATTTGTAAAAAAATGGTGAACACCAGAAGGTTATGGATATTGTAAATTACTTCTGAGTGAAATTCATCAACTGGTTAACATAAATTCTAACTAAAATATGTATATGTGCACATCCTGTTTTGGACACTACATGCAAAACTAATTTCAGTATACCTACTTAATGCATATGAACAGATTTTTGTCCTCTTTCTGACATGGTAGTCACTGTACCAGCCTCGCTTTTCTTAAATGTATTTTAAGATACAAGATTTACTGCTAAAACCAGGATGCAAATGCACCACCGGTAAAAAAGACTAAAACAAATAGCAACAAAATGTTTAAGAGCAGTGGTATTAATACATAGTATTCAATCATGTTGTTACAGAAAAACATCATACCACCATACAGGTAGATGTAGGACAAAGACCAACTGAAGCCTATGTGGAATCTGAGCTTAATCTGCACATAAAGAGTATGCACATAATAGGGGTAAGTAAATTTGGTTACATTAAATTGGACCTGCCATATACTGTACAATAAAATAGTATGTAATTACCTAATATGTTTTAAATATAAAACCATGATTACGGTCTCAAGCTGTCAAAGGAATACCTGAATGTCAGTATTTTAAGGAGCAGGACAGCATGTGGTATACATTTCAAGTCACAACAGTTGGATGAAACAGGATTCAATCGGACTGACAGTGAAAAATTACAAATACATCTACTCCTTGTTGAATCGTGTTCTCTCAAAATTCAGAAAGCATCAGGACGGGTCTGGGTGTGGGATTCCCTCCTGCCAAGACAGCTGTCATCTCTGCTCAGATGCTCACAGCTCATTTCCTACATGACTTGATTAGCGTATTGTGCTTGGTATTGCAAGTATAGTGAACATAAAAAACAAGTGCTATTGTAAGACTGTTGTTAAACATTCAGTCAGAATAAGCCCAACTTTAATAGGGCAAACACACATCTCAGATGCAGAGTAAAACTGCAGAGGCTCACACTCAAAAAGGTATGGCAAGGTCATGTGCTAAATAGGTCATAACTCACTGTAGGTCACACAACAAAGGACTCAGGTCTGTGGGATGTTGTTAGACTAGTGTGTCTTAACTGTCTCAGTGAAAAGAAATGGGAGAAAAGGTGACCTCCTGCACTGTTACTCTAGTGCATCTCTGATGTGTCTTCTACAGTTCTGGCTTTTTTTACCTTTTATTATAACCAATTATTATTACTATTTTCTCAAAACTAGATTCAACTTTTCATTTTACTTTCTATCCGAATATTCTGTAACATTCCTCAGTATAGTGGTTGTTTTTTTTAAACCTGGCGTGGTGGCGGGTGACCCTGGGACCACTGAACACATCCTGCTTCAGCTGGAATCACGTTGCCATAAAAAGGAACATCTGAGAAGTGCATAGTGATCAGCTGCATCATTGTAATACTGCAGGCACTCCTCATGCCGACTTTTCGACTGCAGAAAAGTATGGAGCTGAACGTGGAGCAAACATTTCCCCACTACTCTCTTTCTACAGCCCAAGATGTCTGCATTGAATCTGTACAAGACTGAGGCAGCCCCCTACAACTGACCCACTTGTAAGGCTCTTCAGCTGCTACTTTCAGCTGCGCCTGGACCCAGAGCATGACACTGACCTAGCCAAGCCAATTCACATTCACAATTCAAATGGCTTTAAGTATTCAAGGAACGGAATCAAAGTCAACCCAACACAGAAGTGGAAATAACAGTTTTTCTTTTTTTTCCCTCAAAGATTGGAAGGTGTTTTATTTCTGTTGTGGTCCACACTGTGAGCTTGTTACTTTAAAAGAACTTAATTGTTGTCCTTTTCTCTCTCCCACTGTAATCACTCCCACTACATGAAAACAAACGGGATTACATGACAGTGGGCCAAATGTGTTTAGTGTAAATTGGCTTCATTCAGTATCAATCATTTTAAAAGCAGACCTATTTTTTACTGAGTTATAGGGCTTTTTTTGTAAATATGAGTGGCTTGCCAACTTCGTAAGTGGATAGATTTTTCAAGAATGCTTCATTTTGTTCGGTTGAAAGAGTGCCGGATTGAACATCCTCTTGCAGAGTGGTGTCAGTATGGTGAATAATCTGCTCACATTACAGCTGCTCCAATAAATTGTGTGGATTGAAACTCAGCAAATGAATATGTGAGTTACCTAATATTGTGAGTTTCTGAACCACTATGCACAACCACAGTGCATAATTAGTCACCTGTCAGAGGCAAGCGCTACCAACATAGCTGACAAACAAGGCTATATTCCTTTCTGATCTTGAAATGCCTCAGAAGTAAAGAGAACTCTTTCTGAGGTGTTGCAAAATTCTGCAGTTTTGAGTTAACTTTGTTCATAAGCAAACTCTTCTCTATGTTCTGAAATGCTTGGGCTATGTTTGAAAACTTTAATGCACCCTGTTGTTAGCTAGAAAGTAAATGTAAATTGTTAATGGTCAGGATCTGCACAGCTCTGTAGTTACTCTGAGATAGGTAGCTAGCTAGTTTTTGTAGTACAATACAGCACAAATAAGCAAAGGTAGTGCATGCTTCTGTTTATTGTTGATGTACACAGTGAATTTATGATTGCCATAATTTCAGAGTGCTAATTCTAGAAGAATTCAAGAGGAATTTTTAGTGAGTTAGCATAGGAAAACTATCTAATAAACTGGTTTTCCAAAACATTTGGAGGATGCTGAGCAGGCAAGGCATATAGTTATGAATGAGGGTTATTGAATCAAACCAAGATGGGTCTTGATCCATTACTTGGACTTAATCATTTAAATGATTACAACACTTTTTGATCCACTCTGTTTATTGAACAACGGTTAATCTGAGTTAAGAACAATGAACTCAGTGAGATTTTTAAGGAATGATTTGTCCCATTGGCTTTACTCAGTGTTTGCTTTGAAGAAACAACACATTTAAAACATTGTGCTATGTTGCAGATTCATGAACATAGAGAAAGCACATTGTTTAGTTGACCTGTAGTTAATGTTTTCAGTTTCAAGGATCAGGGGTTGTATAACTGCTTATACATGTTCAGCATCACTGCAGAATAACAGTGCAGGCTTCAGCTAAATTCAATGATGAATATGAGAATTGCAGGATTTCACATTGCATACAAATTTGGCTTTCATTTATTTGACTACATGGCCTTCTTGTCAGTACATGAGTGGTCATAACTGTGAATAGGGCTGACAGTTGTACTATTCAGATTAGTAAGTGTAATCTGGGTTTCATCTCTATAAATTAATTTTTCCTTCACCACAGGCTGTTCTAAATGAGCTGGTATTTCTGCAGATTAGCACTCATTCCCCCAATCCTGTTTGAAAGCACTTTCTGCAATCCTTGCTATTTCAACTGACGGTTTGTATGCTAGGCTGTAGCTACGCTTATATATCTTTTTCTGCAGCTGAAGGAACCCCTGGTGCTCCTTCAGGAAGCAAGAGTGTCTAGTGTGTTCACTTGCAACAGTAACAGCAGGTAAGGCTCCAAAACTCCAATTGTATATAAGTAACAGACTGACCTGGATATGAACAGTGTAAAAGTGATTGCTGGTTTTAAAATTTTTAAAACTTGCAGCTGGCATTTTTTTATTTTAGAACTTAAAAAAGGAGAAAATGAAACAATGAAAAAACAAATGCCACTATCCTTTATCAACATTTTTCTTTTGTCCTATTGCACTTGCATGTTTTAGAACTACCATATAGAGCTGTACAACCACAAAGGTTCCACACAGTGGTTTTCTTGACTCTGCAGAAAAGCTCTCTTGTGTGTGAAAAGTTGGTAATAGTAGACTTTTCTTAATTACTTCTCATGTTCTTATAAAACTAGATAATTCTGTGTTCATACTTACTGTGTTTAACTACTCAGTTAGCCCTCTTGAATGACAGGGTAAGGATGTAGTTAACAATCTAAATAAATACTACAGTCACAGATACCACTAGAATCGCCTAACAACCTTTTGACAGGCAGGCAAAAGAACACACGCTTACAATTGTTAGAATATGCTCAAGAAGATTCACTGACGCATCCCTGAAGTGAATTTGAAATGTCAGCTTTCCTCAGGCACCGTGATTTTTCAAATGTCACGACAGTCACAAGGCCACTCAACTTTCTGCCCACATCCAGCTGAACCAGTCAATCAAATTTTATTGTGGCGGGATGATTTGCAAAGAGTGATCGCCAGGAAAGCACTACCTAGGAAGCGTGTGCATGATAGCTGTAAGTGAAGAAATTGCTGCATTTGAGATATCTGAAACAGAAATGGCACATCTCTTCAAAGCCTTTGGAGTCATTTGTCCCCTTCATCCTTGCTTACCACGTTTGCCTTTGTTTCTTAACACAAAAAGGTGTGGGGAGTGAGCTGCTGGCTTCTTTAGTATGCACAGCACATCTCAGCCGCTATACTGTGGGGAGCAAGCACTTTATCGCACAATCGTGCAACGACACAATCAGGACTCCACTACTCTGCTTCCAACCTGCTCTCCAGCAACCAAGACAGAGTCTGAGAGGAAGAGGGAGACAGAGAAATACTCCCCCTTCCAAAAAAAAGCCTCTTATACAGAAACCCATTAGTACCCTGCTTCTGTCTGCCTGCACCGCTTTTCATATTGTTACTGTCCGGCACTGTCCGCACCATCCCAGCAAGTGAGAGGACGAGACGGCTCCCATTATTACCATCGGGAGTCGAAGTAGCAGCTTGCACCAAGGTAGGGAGCCCTATTCAGCATCGCTTTTCATTTGCTCAGCTCCGTAACAACACTGATCTCCACAGCTCTTTGACTCATGTATGCTTAGCCTTTGGGCAATTAGAGGCTTCTGCTCTCAAAGCAGGGACTGAACCCCAGCATTTTAATTGATGACCTTCAGAAAACCTTTTGAATATTTGTACGATATAATTCCCTTCCACAGCTGTGGGTGAATCCTTCATGCAGCTGATGTTTAACTTGTCTGTTTTGTGCGCTTCCACAGAAATAATACCAAGGGTACTGTGGTAAAAGTTTAATGTAACTGCCCACGAGACAGACCCATTAACTTTTTAGGTTTCTGTTCTACTTTGGAATATTTTCTGCAAATTCAAATAACACAGCAGATGATAATAATAGCAAGGAAACTGCATATAATATGCTGAATGTAATACTTTCTGCTAATAACCATCTCCTCTCTTAGCTTGTAGTTATGAGAAAAAAGCTAGTGTTTTGTCTCATAACTTTAACTTGACATGTTGCTCTTTCTGTCACTAAAAAATGAATGGGGGGGGTCTTAAAACTGATCTCAAACTGTGAATGTTGAACTGTTGTAGGTCTGCAGCTATTAGCTGGACACGGTATCAAGTAAAATGAATTAAGCATTGTAATTGACTAACTTTAACAATAACTAATTATTCATTCTCCTTTGAATATTTTTAAAATTCATTCAAGTTAAATAGGAAGTCTTAACCAATCTTAATCATCTGCTTGTACCTTCAAAATTTTAAATTAATTGCGTAAAGAAATGTATTAATCTAATATGAAATACAGAGGGAAAGCAAGTAAAAAAAAAATTCTTGATCCAATGTTTTTGAAAGGTATGATATCATTTGACATGTTAGACTGTAAAGACATTACTGATGGCTGTTTGCTGAAATTATGCCGTAACAAAAAAATCAAATCAAAAAAGTGATAAGGCTTAAATGGGACCTGAACTGCCATGAATGTTTTAGCAATGTTTACTTAAGGCTTACAGTGAGGTTTGCAACGGAACCTCAGGTCTGAACATTCAAGACAGTTGGAAGAATCAAAGCACATCAGTTGATTACAACAATACAGAATCTCTTTTGAAAGTATCGCCAACTCATCATTAACAGATTTTACCATCAGGGAACAGTAATGTGTTCTTTTCAAGACCTGTTCTGTTCATTACTGTGAATTATAGATTTTTTCCTCTTTCATGCACCATGAGGGAGTGCACTCAGGTATAATTCTGTCATTACACATTATTATTTGGGAAACAGTTTTCTTTAGCAGAAATTTGTTTAAAAAAACTATATACATACACACACACACACACACACACACACACACACACTATATATATATATATATATATATATATATATATATATATATATATATATATATATATATATATATATATATATATATACACACACCATCTTGGGCTTTCAATGCCCAAGCAAGCACAGTTTGTTTCCACATCTATATTATTTTAATGGAATAGGATTAAGAATGATGGCTTCATATTTCTACTGTTAAAACATATGGGTTTCCTTTTCTGTATTGTCTTTAGCTTAATTGGTTGATGTAAGCCTGTGCATGTCAAGGATTTGAGATTGTGTAACAGAAATAAGTGGATGAGTTCGTTCATGTAGTGTGAAATCCTATCATGTTTTTTGCCCCATTCTCTTTGTTATAAGTAATATGTTGAGCACTTGTATGTTTGGAACATGATTAAAAGGGGAAAGCATGCAAAACCATAGACAACAATACTTGATTTACATAGTCACTTTAAGATCAGCCTCAAATTATTACATACATTTTACAGTGAGGTTTTTTTTCTGTGAAATGTTCTTTAATCACACAAACAGACTAGAAAGAGGCTAGCATTTCTTCCATAAGATTGTGCGGTCCTCTGTTGACAAAGGACTCCAAGGACGTTTGCTGCCACTGAGTGTTTCAAGTTTCAGTGAGACTGTCTGCTGTGAACAGGAGCAAACTGAGGACACATTTGCCTTTAATTTGCTTTCTGAAAAGAACCTGACAGCTCATACTCCTCCGGGAATATTCCCTCTGTGCCTTTTGATCGATATCTGTCTGTGAAGTATGATTTTTTAGTACTTTAGTTTTCATAACACATTTACTTGCCAGATAAGTGGCTTGGATGATGTTCCTGTGGAAAAAAAGTTATTTACATACACATGTCCCCAGTGGATTGCAATGACTTATTTGTAAAAAAAAAAAAAAAAAAAAAAAAAAAAAAGGTTTTTGGTTGCAGGCATGCTAATAAGCACAAGACACAAAGCTGAAGTGGTTGTCTAGCATCTGAATGTTTTTCTGGTGTGTAGATTAAAATTTCTAATTAGTCTGTGGTTACTCAACAATACAAACCATGACGAAACATATTGTAAAATAGATCTATGGCTGTTTGCCACTTTGACTGCACAGTGCTGATGTCAATACAACCTCCAGTTGTATTTTCTTGATTGATGTCTTGAAATTTTCTTGATTAAGAATTGTCAAAAGCCAACCATAAAAGCATATTAATGAGTCACTTTGTGAGTGTCATAGTGACTCAAAGGCTATATGTATAAAAGCCTTTGTGATAGAAGCATTAAATTGTCAATGCTGTTATTATGCATGTCATTCAGTATACTACAGTAAATGTGTATTTCAGCCATTATTCTTTGTTCACTCAGGTTTATATTCTTCTTTTTTTTTACCGTTAACAAAAATCAGTTTATTCTGATTTGCACCAACTGGCCTTTTGATACATTCACAAAAGACTTGGAATTTGGACCTGCTTAAATCCTGACTACACGGTCTGACAGAATTGCCTATTAATGAAACATGTTTTTAAAAAAGTGCCATGCTCACAAGTGGCTGTGTCACTTCAAGCACTTGCTCTCAGCACAAGGTATGCCCTCTGACCTAGTTTTGAAACTGACTGTGTCATCTGTCGCCAGTGCCCGGGAGCACACAATTGCATATAAGAGTGGGTAGGTCAGCCAGGTTACCCTCATTGCACCAAGTGATGTGCCCCTGCAATGTAACACTGCACTCCCTACACCTTACCCTCCACAGTGCAGAGATTTCCAGAGCGATAACCTAATACACAGTTGCTGATTCCTAATCATGTGAAAAAGGGGGGGAAGGCAGAAAGAAAAATGCAAAAAACCCACACAGCTTTGATAAGCAAAACCACTGGGGAGTATGGCTATGATTGTTAATATTGTAATTTCTTTATTCATCACTAAAATATCATTAAGCATGCCTTCTTTCAATAGTTACCTTCTACTATCAGATTATTGAAATCTTCCAAAATATATTCATTCAAGCTAGCCAGCATAAAACTAGGCCTATTGCTGCTGAAAAGGGGCAAACCCAATTACTACTGTCCTTCACATTTTGCCCTTGTAGTGTATGGAGTGCCATTTTGACTGTAGAAGGTGGGTTGAGGAAGAAATGTGTTGTAGTTGTTGTGAATCTCTTGAATAATTGAACTAGCAGTTCTTTTCCCTCATTGTCTAATTGACATGTATTAGTCATGCATCATTGTATGTATTTATTTCCATCATGACATTATGTGTAGTGCTTATAAGTGGAAACAACTTATTTTGACTGATAGTAAATGTTTTTATCTGATGGGAATTTAAGTAAGGTACAAGTTCTATTGCGAATGGCAATACTTATATATACTGTAAATGGCTAATCGCTCTGAACACTTTTCAGAATCCATTCATGGGATATTATTTTGTTAATGTTCTTAGTGTTAAACAAAGACACAGCAAAATCAACATTGCATGAAATGTATCTTTGTGAAAGTGACAGTTATTTTTTATTTATTTTTTAGCTGTAAGGGACTGCAGTGGCCTGGAAAGTGACATTGACTGGTGACACATATGCACCAACTTTCAAGGAGATCATGTTAATTATGGGTGATGGTTTCACATAAAAATTGGTAAAATATGGGTGAAATTGTTTTAAAACCCTGTTTTAGATCATTATTGTGATGAATCGTGAAAGAAATGACACTGAAAACTTTTCGGGAGGTTGTGGGTGAGCTTGTTGTGTGTCTCAACTTGTAATTTAAACATCGTTTATATGAGGGAACAAAGGGTATCGATCGCTCAGATGCACCATCATAGAGCCTACTAAAAGCAACACTTTACCCGGGGTTTCTTTTGAAATACTTGCTCACTTTTTATGCAGAAGTGCAAATAAACAGTGAGCTTTTGCATTGTTTTTTCGTTATTGTTCTAATATGCTAAGAATGCATTTTAGTATTAAAGGAACAATCACAAAATGTAAAAAAGATATTTTTATTAGTAGGATATATGTTTGAATCAGAAAAGAATATGATAGAACACTGCAGAGGCTCAGGCTCAGAATTACCTTTTGCCTTCCTTCTCATAAACATTCCGATGTTTATACTGAAATTTGTAGGTAGTACATTTATATGTAAAACAAAAATCTGGTAAGAAATATAAATAGAACTAAATGTTGAAGATGACATTGGTCTCAAAATGCACAGTTGTGTAGTGACTTAGCGAATTTTGGCTGGTTATTCATGCAGTGGTTCAATCCAATTCAAATAAACCTTTTGCTAGATAGCAGCAAATGGTGCTGGTTATTGTTTATTGTTATTATTGACTTTTAGGTTTGTTATAATTTCTAAGCTTGGATTCCAAATGATCTCAGGAGAGAAACAGTAGCTTGAGCCTCGGTTTGGGGTAAACTGTAGCTAGGCCAGCTATTGCTGCTCTTTTTATCAGCTAGCTAGATATACCAGAGAAGTAGTGACATGCAGACTCTTGTGAAATTACATTATTGTTATTTAGTATATGTTCTTATCCAGTGCAACTTTCAATTTTGTCCACTTATACAGCTGGATATTTACTGAACTAGGAAAAATGTGTGATGGTATGACACTGCATCTGAATTCTGTGCTCAGATGAGGTTAGGAGCTACATAAATGTAATTAAGTGTTATTAAGGTTCCACTTAAGGGTCTTCATGGTCTTTTATTATAATATATATTTATCATATCTTATTACATGGCCTTTTATTTCTGTGGGATATCTCAAAGTAGGCCTAACTCACAGAGCTATACAAGTATGGGGTATACACTGCTAACCTGGATAGTATACCTGCTGTCCCAATTTTTCAGCTACCACGTAAAAGCCAGTCATGTTTGCTGCAAATATCTGCAGTTATTTCATTGATTTATTGAGAGATCAGTGACCTGCTAATCCTAAACCTGTCACCTGTGTGTCCAGATTTTATTCTTTCTGTGTGATGTGATTTTTTCAAAGCAAGAGAATGTGTCTTCCGTTTAGGTGCAAATACAAAACAGTGAGTGATGCCTTATGAATAAATGAGAGGTATAACGTGCTCAACATGACTGCTTGCTTGCTTGGGCATTTGAACTAATGTGATTTAGTCAGTCAACCTTGCTACTCTACATTTTCTAGCTACTCAGCCAAGCCTCTGAGATGTATTAGGGGTGGCAGTGTAGCTTACTGGCTAGGAGCAGGGCACGTAACCAAAAGGTTGCGGGTTTGATTCCCTACAGGGGCACTGCCCTTGGTAAAAGTTCTTATCCCAGAATTCCCTAAGTAAGTATCAATGAATAATTATAAAAATTGTAACCTATGTAAGTCCCTCTGGATAAGAGCCTCTCCTAGGTGAAAATAATGAAAATTTTTAGTCATTGTAAGATGTGAATCTTGTTTACACTGACATATTTATTAATTGAGAATGTGTAGTTGGTGTTAGATAGATAGTTATCCAAATTGCTGCTTTACCTGAATTTATGGGAGAATACCCGGGGAGAGGGGATTAATTGTGGGCTCCCAGGGCAGGGCAATCAGGGCCTGGTGAGACTGGGGCGGGTACTGGGAATGTGTATGGTATGAGGTGCTGCTCCACGGAAAAACTGGGGGGGAGGAGGATCAGGAGGTCAGCATCTGACCGAGAAGGGGGGGCTACATCCAGTTGTTTGGTTGATACTGTGGGGCCTCAGGCTGGAAAATGTTAGCACGTTATTAAGAGCACTATTAAACCCAATGGGGCAGTAAAGTCAACATTTCATTCATTCTGGAAAAATCAACTATTCTGTTTTAAAACTAAATTGTTTGGTATTTGAGATCAAAGTCTGCACAGATGAAAATGCCAATGGATTAGTGTTGTCTTGTTCACAAAAAGTGGAAGCACCTTTTGCTTTGATAACTGCAGCGAGTTGTTGGATAAGTCTACTACTTCTCATATCTAGATTTTGTAATCTTCTTCTTTGCAGTACTGTCAGAGTTCACTTACATTGTGAGGGAACCACTTATGAACAGCTCTCTTCAGGCCAGTCCAAAGATTTTCAGTGGTGTTAAGGTCAGGGTCTGACTGGACCATTCTGCGACATTGATCTTTTTTTTTCAGCCACTCCACTATGGATTTCACTTTGTGCTTTGGGTCATTGTCATGCTGAAAGGTGAAATTCTTCCCCATCTTCAGAGATCTCTTTTGCAGAGGGTAGCAGGTTTTTCTCAAAAATCTTTTAGTATTTTGCACTATTCATTTTCCCTTCTTTCCTCACCAGAGTTCCTGTCGCTGCTGCAGAGAAACAGCCCCATAGCATGATGCTGCCACCACCATGCTTGACAGTAGGAACTGTGTTCTGAGGCTGATGGGCTATGTTGGTTTTGTGCAAAACTTTTCATTTGGAATTAAGGCCAAAGACCACAAGACCTCTTCCATATGGCAATAGGAGATCCAGGGTGTCTTTTTGTATAATTCAGACCAGAATGGATGTTCTTCTTTGTGAGAAGTGACTTCTGTCTGGCGACCCTACCCCACAGCTCAGAATTGTGGAGAACACATGAAATTGTTGCTGTGTGCATATGGTGGGCAGTCCTTGCCATGAAGTTCTAGTTCATCTTGGTGGCCTCCCTGATGAGATTCCTCCTTGCACAGTCATTCATCTTGGAGAGACAGCCTTATCTAGCAGTGTCCTGATGGTTTTATATTTAATCCATTTCTTGATTATGATTTTTACTGTGTTCCATGATATATTTCAGGCCTTTGATATCTTTTTATAACCGATCTGTACCTTTCAACAGTTCCATCCCACAGATGTTTTGGTAGCTCCTTGTTGTCAATAGTCATTTCCTTTAACTGGCATGTACTTTAAAAGAAGAAAAAAAGGAAATTGGCTGAGAAAACCTACTGGCTGATTTTATCCTGAACTAATCAGAATCACTTCATTTGGTCACAAGTGAAAACAATTACATCAATTAGCTCTGGGAATGATTTGGATGGTGAATGGTTAGACCTGAGCACAATTACAACTCGCATTACAAAGAGTGTGTAAACTTACGCACGCAAGGTGTTTTAGTTTTTCTACTTCAAATTAATATTCAGAAACGTGTTGCATTGACTTTTTACTTTGGTGTTGCGAATTACCATGTCTACATGAAAGTGGGAAAAATCTGATTTAATGAGTATTTGTTTCAGGCCTCAAAGCAATAAAAACAAAACATTTTGAATGGATGTGTAGAGTCTGTTGTCATCACACACAGTTGTATGGTTTCTTTCAGCTGTCTCCAGATGACAAATACAACAAATTACCATTATTTTTAGATGACCCTGACACTTTTGAAAAAGAAAAAAAAATACAAACAAATATTCTAAAATTATCTAAGAATAAATTGTTTCAGTTTTTCTATTGAAATATATCCCCACCCATTATTATTTTTCTAATAAGCTCTACTTCAGCTGGTTGTCCATGCATGCAAGAAATGTGACATGGTATTTTGAATTGTAGTTGCTTTGCACTGAAGATGAACAGATATTGCCACATATTTATCACCAGCGATTCACTAATCTGTCATTATGGCTCCATTGGGGAAAAACTGCATTGTGTTTTGCATTTACAGGTCAGAATGAGTCACTCAAAATTAAAACTGCATAGTGTATTGATGCAATATCCCTCTTGAGACTCAATTGGCATCCTGAAGTTCTGATTCAATCTTGTGAGTGTGTGAGTGTGTCTGCAATTTTACCACAATTGAAGTGCAACATAGATTAATTTTTTAATGTTTTGTTCTTTTTTTTTTTTTTTTTACAGTTTTTCTGTCTGTGCTGTACACTATGTCTAGTTTGTCAGCAGATAAAAGCTGGTATCCCTTAGTAGTGGAGTGTTGTCACTGCCTATCTGTACTATCAGAGGTGAGCCCTTTGGCAGTTGTGTGGGACTCCTCTCACTCTCTGTAAAGACAACTGTTACACATCTACCCTTTCGACTCTATTGATTGACACCCCTCGTTTCTGACAGTGCTCACTGCGCTCCTGGAGTTCTCAGCAGATCCTGTGAGACGAAAGTGAATAGCATTTCCTTTTCTTGAAGGCAATTAAACAGTTGTGCTTCATTTCCCATTTTTCTCTGCAATCTGGGTATCCAGATGTTGAGCACAGCTACCATGAAAAACTTGGAAACTGAATAAATATTTACCCTTCAGTCATCTCCTCCATGCAGTCACAGATTATGTAATTCAGTCAGCCTGGGAAAAGACTCTGTGGGCTGCAGCTCTTGCACTGCAGGTAATTTGGATTAATCACTGTCCCTTACTTGCGAGGGAGTGGTTTAGTTTGGTTGGGTGCTGATGGCAATCATCCTGAACTGTCCCATAACAGTTAGCCACCTGCTGTGTCTCCATGATATTCCATTGTCAATTTGGGTGGGTTTTTGACAGGAAAATTGCAAATTTATTACAACTGTGAAAAAAAAATCTGTTTTGAAATGTATGCTAAAATTACTGTTCTGAATTAGTGCAGATTCTAACACTGAAATTTACATTTAAATTGTTATAAACATCTTCCTGCCCAAAGTTTTATTCCAACAACCAGACATGAAATAAACTTTACCTGTTTATGTCATGCTTAGTCTTTCATTTCATTAAAAACACATACATGGTTAAAATTACCATAACTTCATTAAATATTTTCCAAAACATAACAAATGATATACCAACACAATTCTTTGTATATGCTGGAGCAGTTAATGAGACAGAACTCTCTGCACTTGGAAACTTTTGCACAGTGCCAGTAATTCTATGTTTTGCTTTTGGCCCTAACCAATAGGGCATCCTCATTATTTCTCAATATCCACTTAATTAAACAAACTGATTTGCTCCTCACTGTGAAATACTTCATACGTAGTGAAGGATTCATACTGTATGGTCTGAAAAACATATGTGTATTTGTGGCCCCAAATTGCCCTGCCTTTTTCCCTTCCTCTCCTCAGTACCTCCCAGCAGAGGTAAATCGACCATCATATGGCATGTGCAGATATAGGTCACTCCATTCATCAAAATGTCACTAGTAATGCTGTGCTAAATTAGCCATGTGTTTTCTCCAGCAGACCTTTGCTAATAAAGCCACCTCTAGGCAAGGCAAAGTTTGCTTTGGTCACTGCAAGTAACAACGACCTTGACGTTCTCATTTTTATGAGAGCCTGTGTTCATTTGTAATGTTCCTTCATACAACTAAATGAAATGGATGTGAAGCTAATATGCTGCAAATATTTTACAAGCTGCTACAATGTATGTTTGTGTATCATGTCAAATAGAAAAAAAGTAGCATAGGTTAGGCTGTAAGATTGTGGTACAATGGTACAGTTTACACTTGAATGTTTGCTTTCTAATTAAAACATGTTCATCAAATGTGCCTTCATCTGAGATATTTCTGAGAATTCTGCATCTGCAAACCTTAAGTCCTGAATGTATGTAGACTGCTCAAATAATTTAATTTAAAATAAAATATCAAGTCTGACCTTGGTGTTTTTGTTATGCTTTTTTCCTTGACTAGACCTACCCTGAGCTACTCTGACTTGAACCACTAGAGGGTTAATCAGCAGGGGGTAGGGCTGCAGGAGCACTTGTTGCTCATATGGCATAAGGTAAAGAGAGAGGGAGGGAAGGTAGTGATTAGAAAAGGATGGACAGGCAATTAGGGTGCAGTGTGTAATGGGCACTGTGGCGAAGGTGAACTATGGCAGCATACAAAAGGAGGTGAGTGAGTAAGGTGAGGACTCTCGACCAAAAGTGCAATCCAAAACTGTCCTGTCCCATTCAAGCCGGAACATGTTAAAAGCCCAGGGCAATCCCCCTGGAAGTGAAGTGACAGTAAGGACAGCTCTTAGAGCCTGTAATTTTCTAAAGCACACAAGGCACCCTCCTCCTCAGCACCTAGGCTGGCTGTAAAACCTACAGGTTTTTAATCTACATTTAAAAATTGAGATTAAGTCTGATTCCCAGACAAAACGTGGCAGGCTATTGCGTAATAAAGGAACTCTTTGTGAGAAAGCTCCACCACCAGTTTTAGATTTTTCTATTTTTGGAACCAGCAGAAGCCAGTCCCTAATAAACGAATGAGTCTAGGGGGCGTGTATGGGATTAGATATATCTTGCAAGTAAGCAGGTGCATGCGCATTGAAAGCCTTAAATTTAGGAGCATAGGTGTCATTTACGGTGGGGACGCTAGGGACATGTCCCCACCACTTTTTGTCATGGCCCATTTCGTCCCCACCACTTTTTGAAAGTCGAACACGTCGAACCCGTCGTTGTCCCCAGCACTTTTCAAAACAAACTGATGCCCATGTTTAGGAGCAGAGTTGGAAATCAATCTGATATTTTATATGTCACCAAAGAGGTTAAAAAAATATTTGCCTCTGTACTGCTACTGTAGTAAGTTTGTATACATTTGCAGAATCTATTTGAAAGCCTTTCTTTTATTCAAGGCAAAGGAAGATACTTACATTTGTAGCAAATCGTATTTGTGAGTAGTAGCTATCCAATAAAAATGTGTGTTGAGCTATCTGCTGGGGTTATATAAGAGCGGTTACACACTGTAAAGAGATTGAGTGAGAACAAAATTATCTGTATCAGTCAGTGCTGGATAGTCTCGGTAGGCATTTAATTCTTGCTAGGAATAAATGAATAGAAATCAAGCTTGCTGACATAAGAAAGGCAGATTAGAGAGGGAGTCTGTAAATAAGTCACATTGTTCCAGTTTACGCCAGGGTTTTATACAACCTTTAAAATTGCTTTGAAGAGAGGTTTTTGCTTGACACTTGCTGTGTCTGTTCAGTGTTTAGCAGCAAATTCTAACAGGTTTAGCAATGTGACCAAAATGAAATCAAGTAGTGCAGTTCATACTGGGGCTTTGGGGTTTGGGGAAAAAGTAAAAATGTCTTTCTTTCTCTTCACACAGAAATGTGTGCCTCATTTTGAATAAATAACCATGTGGCTTTGTCTGAGTGTGCAATAATCTGTGTAATGACAATGGCACTGTGTCATTTGCTGACTTGATGGGTCACACTCACCACTGTGGGCTTTAATCATCCTGAGTACTGTTGTCATTTGGGAGAACTTATCTAGCAGATATTGCTACAGGGTGAGTCAGCTGATTGCTATTAAATATAAGAGGTGGCTTTGCTGACCATGACAAAAGCCTAATGTCTGCACTGTGAGCAAATACTACAGACTCACATAGCGCATGATTGCTTTGTGTTTTAAGGTTAATGCCTTCATAAGACAGGGCTAATTTGAGAACTGCCAGTATGCTCTCAAAAAATAGCAAAATGGCAAAAGTCTTGTCACTGGTGTGGTAAAAAATATACTTGAACTAGATTAATGAAGCTACAAAACATTTTAGTCTTACAGTATGCCGGGAATATATTGGTATATCGGGAATTAAAGTATATTTGGATACGATTCTCAAGTTCTGTTTACAACTGAGACTAAATCTTAATTAGTTAATGTGCATGGACTTTACAAACAATTATATTCTTCTGAATATACATCATGTGGCAAGTTTTATATCATCGCAGTTAATGCAGCTAGCTAGCTAGCTAGGTATAACTTGGACATCAGCAGTCCTGAAGTTCCCTTTAACCCACCAGGTAGCCAGCTAGCTAGCTTGCTTTGCCTTGATAACGGCACAAAGCTAACATTGAAAACTTGTCTTGGTTTATTTAGTGTTAATTAAAAAAAAAAAAAAACAGCGGTGATAATGCAATATTTTACTTAGGTTAGATGACCTCGTTGTTGGTAAGCTTACGCAACTAAGCTCTGTTTGAACTAATCGTGACGTGACTTTGTCAGTGTCAAAGTAAAGGATTACATATGTACGTGTGTCATTGAAAACTGCTGTGCAACATGCCTTAACAGTCAAAGCATTCATGAAATTATGGTATCTTGTTATTGAAATAAACGTTCTCAGTTTCTCCCATTTGAACCATTTCATCAGATGATAGGCACACGGAGAGGGTCGGTAAAGAGAGAGACAGGGCCGGTAAAAACTTTTTGACGGTCCACCGGGATTTGTCCCAGTATGCCTGATGGCCAGTACACCACTGCCTGACAGCACAACTCTTCGCTATCACTATGACTGGGGATCCATTGATATGTGGCTAAACTGCTACTTTGTTGCTAACGCTAGGTAACATTACTAGCCTACTGTTTCCCCATAGAATCATATGGTTTTCCCCAAATCGGACACGTTACCTTTACAATTTTTTTTTAAATTGTAGGTGCACAGAATCTTTACTGTAGACAGCCATTATCTAATATACATCTGATAGATCATGTAAAAAATTATAAAATGTAAGATTACATGATGATGATACAATAAAAGACACTGAGAGAATGGTCAAATTTCTGCTGGTACTGGTTACTGCCTGGTGACTTTCTGCCACCAGCTAGTGCTCACACACCGCAATGTTTGTAAACATATCAAATGCAAAGTTAAAGTACCAAATAAAGAGCCTACCGCAGCCACCTTATGGTAAAACATATGAATGAATGCTCATTTAGACCTATTAGTAATGCTGATAGGCTAATTCAGACTAATAGGCTGTGGTACCTGCATTTAAAGGGCTCAAATATTTTTTGCAGCTCCAGACAGATAATTTTTTTCTTTCTGGCCAAAAATGACTCTTTAGATAGTAAAGGTTGCTGACCCCTGGTATAGTGGAATGCACTGAACAGAAAAATAAAATTAATAGAAAATGGAATTTGATTTTAGGCTACTTGCTTCTAAAGGATATGCTCTAGTTTGATTCTTTTTGTTCTTTGTAATTCTTTGTTTAGCAAATTGTCTGGATATTGTGTGAACATTTGACACACTGTATATTAAATTAATCTTCAACATTACATATCTGTCTTATTCCACACAGTTGATTTACTCTAAGTCCTTTCTTCAAAGACAGAATGATAGCTGTCTGCAGACAGAACTATATTTTTGTCAGATGGTTTACTATTAATCATAGCCACTGCCATAGGTATGGCCCGTACGGCTAACATTTGCAGAAACATGACAAGAGCGTGCACGCATGAGTATATCAGCCTGCCTGTTTATGCAGAATTGTATGGGGTAGAGTAATCAAGACAGATGAGAAATTCCACATTGCAAAATGTATTGTGGAACATTCCCAGCTGTGTCTAGATCTGTCTTTGTTAAGATTGTTTGCTGCACAACGACAGTCATCTGGTTGTTTGGCGATGATGCTGTATACAAGTATATGTATAAGTATATGTTACCTACCTAGTGAATTGTATCTATGTGACATTCCATGAAACTCTGCTGATGAACGTTGTCTTGCTAGCTAATTTGTTCACTGTTTTGCTAGTTAGTTGCTGAATGTTGTTTACTTTTAAAGTAATAATACATCATAGGGTGTGCATTAAAGCAATTAATGCCATAATGTTGGCATCACAGAGTGCCAACAATCACAATACTGCATACCCTCAGAGCCGGTCCTGACCTCCCTGGGGGCCTAAGCAAAATTCTGCTAAGGCGCCCTCCTACCTGACCCGTGAGCCATGTAAACCATTTGCCGTTGCCACACAGTCACACCTGACACCCCAGTGCTCCCACTACAATCCTCCCACCTTTAAAACAGTTTGCTCCATCTGTTGGTTTAAGAATAAGTAGACCCATACAGAACAGAATGAGTTATAAACAAACAATATTTATTGAATAGAATGTTTTCTATAGAATCTTAAGATAAGTGAATATTAACATCAACACAAATAAGAAATTGTAGAAAATATAAAATGTAGAAAATAATAAAATATAACACTGAGCTTTGGCTCTGCTGCATGGTAAATAGTCCAGTCCTCACAATATTATATAATTAGCTTTGGCTATACAATGTAAACGTAAGCCTATAGGCTATGGCTGCAGCTATTTGTCTCAAAATAGTAAAGTGCAAGTTTCATTTCGTTCACGCGTGACAAGGTTATCTTTTCTGAGCTGCAGTTTATAAACACTGTTGCTGGTTGGCGTTTATCAAATGTAATAAATAGTTGTATTTCACTCTCACTTTTGTCAGGCACAAAATCACAGAACACAGCCCTGGAAGTGGCTGGCAAGCAAGCAAGACACAGACAGACCAAGAGATGCACTGCCCAGCTAGGTTAGCACGACAGACAGACTAGAGAAAGATGCACTGCAAGCTAGCACATCAACTTAACATTACTGTTATTTGCTGACATCAAATTTGGAGAGGAGTTTACCCAATAGCTGTTCCCGCATTCTCATTGTGTTTTTTTTTTTCTTTTCATGACCAGAAGGATAGTTCCGCTTCATCCTCTCATCGAATTTGTAAACATTGACACCTGTTTTGAGGGGGAGGCGGGGCCCTTGCGTAATTTGCGGGGCCCTACGCAACTTGCATAGTGAGCGTATAGGGCCGCCCGGCTCTGCATACCCTCAAGTGTATTATTGCTTTTATAAAAACGATCCACATGTTATGCCATGTACATTGTCATGAAATGCTTAAATCTCATGTTTGTCCTGTTGGTCTGTGAATTTGCCTGTTGCATTTAGCTATGCTTGCTCGCCAAGTCTGGGTTCTAGGGTAGCATGATAGCTAAATCATATTGACATTGATATAGCTAGCTAGCATAGCTATCTAAGGCTAGCTAGGCATTGGTAGCTGGCAGCCGTTCAGGGACGTTAAAGATTAGGTCTCCAAAATATATCAGTATTTCTTGCATGGTAGCAGGATTCACTATTGATGTTAAATACAGTTTTATTACTAAATACAATCTATACACTTAATAAAATTAAAAGCAGTTCTATTAAGATTTTAAGGACACATTTAGAAGATTTTAGGATCAATGAACATCAAATGAGTTGAATTATAACTAATGTCTGCCAATATCACCACAAGTTTAGAGTATAGGCTTAATACTTTGGCCAGAGAGAAGAACGAGGAATAGAGAACTGCTGTATAATAAATGTACAGACATGTCGGGGCAATTGTTCTGTCAGCTAGCTAAACTGCGGTTTAGAACTGTACTACTTAAAACAGAAGTGTCACGTTTAACGCGCAGCTGAGTGTTAAGCTGAACGTGATTGCTGTATAACAACATGCACCATTTCAGCTGATTTGCAGTTAAACTGTCTGGAAGTTAGAGATGCACCCCGAACCAGAGCCCGTCTACACAGATATTCTCTGCCAGAACGAAGAGTTAACAAGAATGCCACTTAATGACATAATTTAGGATTCTTTGTGAGTTGGATCCTCAATGTAACATAAATATTATAGGCTATTGTAATTGTTATTAAGATGCATTTTAACCAAACGCGAAGCAAAATTTCGTTTAGCTTGCCTGAAAAATGAACAAGCGAATTTTGCCCATTTTGCATCGCTCTAAGTTTTGCCGCAATTACCTATGCCCATTTGCCTCCTGCCATTGACTTTTCATGCATTCGCGTCGCTTGTAAATTTCGCTTCACGTTCGGTTAAAACGCAGCTTCAGGCTCATATATTTCTTCTATATTTCTTATACAATTGACTTCACATCTGCCAAAAATAAAGTTTATTTCCCTGCAATAAATAAGACCCTTCCTGGATCCTGTCGTTATTGAAGTGTCTGAAAGAGAACTAAAGTTACGACTTTATTGTAACCCTCTATTTATAAGCATTTTGGTCTGGATCATGTTTGAATGGTTATCAGGGACGGGCATAGACATTTGTTTTGGATAAGAGTGACTGTGAAATAGATCACAAAATTGTTATATATATATATATATATATATGTATATATAATCTTTTTGCAGTGTTAATTTCATTGACGAAAACTGTGACGAAAAATTTCCGTCAACGAACCTTTTTCCATCACAAAAACAAGACGATAACGAAATAAAAATGCACCTTTTGAAATAAAAACGGTAACGAAATATAGTACAATTTTCGTTGATGAATAATAACGAAACAAAAACGTCTGACAGACGAATGGACAAGCAATTTAGCTACCATCAAATCATCAAATTACGTGCAGGCCCTCACTTTACAAAATATGCATAACCGTGTATTGCATGCTTATGATTGGCTGATATACAGGTCCAGGTTGTGCTGTCCTGCCAATGGAACATTCTTAAGAAAAAAAGAGCCAATTTATGGAGAAATTGTATCTATGTCACTAACGCTATTGACAATAAAACACAATGCAGACCATGCGGGTACAAAATCGGTGGGAAAAAACAGTACATACATCGAGGCATTTGAAGGCGCACCAACCAGTAATATATGATAGCGTAAGTTCTATAGCTATCAAAATCAACTTAAAGCCTTGACTGTTAGCTAAAAGCAGATGGCTATCTTTTCTTGTTCAATCGACTTAACGTTAATTGTGCATATCGGTAGGTAAGTTGTTTGGGTGCAGGATGAATGTTAACATTACATGAACAACCTACTAAGTCAATGTTCCTTGTACAGTATTATCTAACTAGCTGGACTGCTCCTTAATTCGGACTGCCTGTTACTTCCCCAATCTACAGCATAGATACAACTAGCGCTCATTCTCGCTCTTGCCATTTGGTATTGGCAAGTTAGCAAGCTTATAACTAGGATATCCTGCAGTGCTAGCGTTGTTCTGAGCTAGGTCCTACACTGTAAGACAAAGTCAGTCGAAATATTATCTTTTTCACTTTGTCATTAGGAACAGTATTGCAAATGAAGCAGTGGCCAATATGTGTTAGGCCTACTTGATAGTGTTTAGGTTAGCTTGCCACTGCAATAGCGACCGTTGGCGTTGTTTGTTTACAGGTCAGCTAGTGTATATAGCATCCTATTATGCTTGTGTCATAGAGATATTGTAAATTCATAACCATTATTATAATGTTCGATTGTTTTCATGTACCATGTAAACATTATGCTAGTTAGGTTTTATTACCGTGTCAGCTTCCACTCACACTAATCCTAGTGTGAATGTAGTAACCGCAAGTGAGAAGCACTGCTCTGATAATAGCCTGCCTGAGTTTTCCTCGATTCAGTTCTGGGTTGAGACTACTGCTAATGCTATGTTCCAGATGCACAGTGACAATGCCCTTATCATTAAGTCTCGTGTCCCTTGTTTGTCCAGCACTATAGTATGTCCTTGATGGTCATTTGCATTACTATTCCAAACATATAAGTGACTTAATTATACTATATTTGCACTGACTGTACTTCAGTGTAGTTGTTTTTTTTCATTTGCACTGCAATGATGACCAACCGAGTGCAAAAGAATATTTTTAAATTAAATGTCAGATTTATTTGACAAACAGCCAAAGAATAAGTCATATTCCTTCCACAGTGCAAAAGACACATATTACTTCTTTATACAGCATACAGTGCATGACACAACCTTTCTGGATGATACCGTTTTATTAAATGCCTCAAATTTAGGCTACAGCTAGGAGTCCCTGGACCTGAGAAGAAAACCTAAGGAATGTAGCTGGCTTAAGCACATCTGTGTACTTGATGAAAGGTCCCTGTAATTATTTAATTAAAAAAAAATGCAAATTGACTAAAATGTGACAAAAATGCATTTGCCTAAAATTAGACTAAATCTTCTAAAGTTTACGTTGACTAAAACTAGACTAAAACTAATAATAATTTAAAAGACTAAAATGTGACAAAAACTAATATGCATTTTAATCAAAAGACTAAGACTAAGACTAAATCAAAATCAGCTGCGAAAATTAACACTGTCCTTTTGTTGAAAATTGACGGTGCCGCACGGTGCAAAAATCCTGGTGATGAATAAAGAATGCACTATTTAGATTAAGCGTGTTTTGTCTGTCTTTGTGATTAGAAAAAAAACAGCCTACAATTTTTTGTTATTTATGTTATTGTTATTACTGCAAACCTTAATTATATGACTATATAAAGAGATATGCCTATATAACTTTTATCTCACACAGTTATCTCACAAAGTAAATGATGACATAGGCCTACATGGGGGCAGACATCAGGCTAACAAAATATTACTACAGTTTGTGTGTAGGATGTGATGTAGGTCTTATTCTGCAGATAAAATGGTTTAGTCTCTCCTTAAACCACCTCAGTATCAGGTTTAAGCAAATACGCACAAAAAGTGACCTCTAATGGTCCTCAGCAGTAGGTTAAAACACAGGTACCGATGACACAGCAATGGGGTTTAAGAAGCCACGTGACTTTTTCTGCAACATGTGCGTTTAAAACCGTGTTAAACTCTAAACCGCAGCTAAGCTAACGACAGAGCAATTGCCCCGTCAATGTGTTGCGTGTTGCTGTTTGGTTTTGTAAAAGACGTTTTTGACTTTTTTTATATATTTATTTTGGGGGTGGTGGGTAAAGTGGGATTATTAGCTTGGGTGAGATGATTATTTTGCCTAATGAAGGCATTATGCTTTAAGGCATCAGAGCTTTTTCACCCTGACATGGGCTCCTTGGTATAAAAGGGAGTAACATAAATGAAAATGGCTTTAAGTATTCCTCCTTTCTTTTAGTGCAATGTTTTTTTTTGTTTGTTGTTTTTTTTTTTTTTTTAGGTAGGGTCCCCATTCATCACGTTGGTGCTGCCATCACAATGGGTAACAACATTAAGTTCACAATTTCCTTATTGTTCTTTTCCTCTAGTAATCCATGAACTTCAGCTGGAAGTGCTCTGCTATCTATGGACATTTCCATTGCCTCAAGTCTAATATAGATATTCAATAGATCCTAATAACACCCAACATTACCCAGGCCGATATGGACAGAATGAGAGCAAAATATTACTAAGGAAAACAAAACAAATAAAGGTGATCTAAAACCCAAGATTCCCACTTTTGCAAGCACTTTGTTAATTTTAACACCTTTGTTAGAGCTTTCAGATCAATTGTTTTAAAAGCATCTTTATAATGGCTCCAGGATTAAGAAGGAGTGTTTTAACTGTGGCGTTCAAATACAGATCAAAAGGGAAGGACGGGAATACCACCATAGACGCTTTACTGATCTTGAAAGTTCTTTCACACTCAGTAGTTTTCCATTGCTGTTTCACAACTGTTTTTCATTTGCTCAAAAGTTCCCCATGTCACGTTTTTCAGGTGAATCCTGACCTCCAATGAAATACTTTTCCATTTTTGCTTTGCTGTAGTGAGGGTAGCATTTTCATGTGTTTTCAAAAGCATAAACTGCACTCATCCTTTCATCTTTGTCTTTTTCTTTTCCTTGGAGTTCAGTGTTGAGTTTAAGTTTTGCAGTGATGTCTGCTAAAAAAAAAACACACACATAATATAAATAATAAATCAAAAGGACATGTTGCATCTTACAGTTGTTTCTATTCTATATCTCTTGAGATGAAAAAAAAAATGATTATACAAGTATTATTTCATTATTATTATATCAACTATATTCATTTTTTGTCTTCAAATGTCTCCTTCAGCCATCGCAAAGCAGGTCTGTGTGTTCTTTTTGTACAATCTGAAATAACTCTGGGATAAATGCAAACTTCAGGCCTACAGTTTTATTACTATGTCATGATCATTTTCATGTTTAGTGTTTTAGCATACATTACCTGTTGATTTTAACAAAAGAAATTCTGGGTATTCCTCATTTTGTTTGTCAAGAAAAATAAAACTCTTCGAATGATCAAGATGACCATGACCACGATCCATACTCGGTGGATTTTCAGATTGGCAAAATGCTGCAGTGGTCCCTGAAGACTTGAAAAATGCCCCCATCATCCATATCCCTTTCTGGAAATTATTTTAAGAAGTCCTTCTTTTTAAAATCATTTGTTCAAGTTTTTAAACCATTTTAATGAAAAAGGACAAAAGTTGAATGTAATTTATTTATCTGATAATTTCTCATATCCCACTGCACCAGAAATTCTGCATTGTCATTTTCTTTAACATTTTTGTCATACTGTGTAGTTGCAGTTAAAGTGGCATCTCCAACGTGTCACCAAATGGTGCAATTGTGACTTTTGTATAAGTATCTCCACTGAAAGAAATATACTTGTGGTTCGCTTGAAACAATGATGTGGGGCACCCCCGCTGAGAGGCATCACTTTCTAAACAAATCTAAACAAAAGTAATATCACTTCAAGGGAAAATGTGGCTCATAATTAACCATATTGTCTTGGAGCCAACCCCAGAACTACTTCTTGACAAGTAACAAAAAGCCTTCTGAGCCTTGTCATTCTAGATGTCATAACATGATGCCAGTGGGAATTATATGTCAATTGTCCATGTACAGTAGCACCTCATACCATCCTACAATTGCTTGGAATGATCAATGCCTCAATGACATAATTAAACATAAAAAGCTTTCCCACAAAGGATATTTTCAACAGGAATGAAATCAAAGAAAAAATAATTTTTTGCACCAAGTTCACAGACCCCCTGAAGCCCATCCTGGGACCTCTTAGGGATCCATGGAGCAGAGGTTAAGAACCCTTGCTCTATACAGTGGGAGTTCATGTTTGACCTCAAAGCATGATGCAAAGCAAATGCAATCAAGTGAATGTAATTGCCAACATTTCAAATAGTATGTGGAACATGGCTATTACCAAAGCATAGTATTTTAGCACTATGTGAGTGTGACAGCGATACTGAATAATATCATTTAATGTAATAAAACTAAATGAATTATTATTGTTATTATTATTATAAAAGTAAAATGTTTGAACAAGGAGAAAATTATATTAAATTGAAACAAAAAATGCTGAAGTGAAGACACATATCTCTAAATTTATCAGAATTAAGTACTTTGAATAGTAAATACAAAATACAAGACTACAACTACAAACTTACACAATTTTCCATGACCAAACAGAATAGCAATAAAAACACAAAAAAGAGACAAACAGAAAAAAATAGTTGTTTAAACACAAAAAAAAAAATAGGGTGCAACTTTTCTCGCTTCCACAATATTTTTGGCTGTTCCTGTCATTGCTATTTTCATAGTATTGACATAATAGTACAGTAAATATTCCTTGGTCAAACTTAGATGAACCACAGTGATGTCAAATTGAGCTGGGGCTCAGTCATGAATACATGAATCAACCCTTTGCTTTTGTTTTGTTTCTGCTTGGCCCATAAGGGTAGGTTAAGGCCTTAAACTGCATCATTGCTTGGACTCCATTTTTTACTGACTAATTTACTGGTTGATTAAGTGCATAGAAGAATGATTTTGAGCAAAATTGCTTCATGTTGTCAAGTACTTTGCAGTTTGGTATTATGAAGACAATTCTGTGACAGGGGTGATATATTGGTAAATGTCTGTTGATTCAAATCCTTGGAGGTAGCAGCTGTGTTCATATACTGTATGCACATTCAAGACCAAATTGAATTAAAATGTCATGCATCAATTTCATCCTCTGGCATGTAAACTGTATTTTTAGAATATCAAACATATCTTGCCACAATGCTAGTGCACAATTAAGCTGTTAATGCTGTTAAGCTGTAAATTAATGTAAATGTAAATATTTATAGTATTGTCTTTTATTGTCTTTAATTGAAAGGGTACATTAGAAAATAACAGTATGCACAACAGCAGGCCTGGGAGCAGGTAGCTTTTATGGACACAATTTAAGGTTGTTACATTATTCATGCACCCCTTTGAAACCACAAAACTTTACCGTGCTATAAATGAAACAGATGGATTGAGCTGTCTTTGGTATAGTTACAAATCTTGAGCAAACATTGCTTGAGCCTGAAAAATCGATGTGAATGCTACCTGAGAAATGAGAACTCGGTGGGGGTTTCCTCCTAAAACACACTGTACTTTGTTTCTGAACATGAACAACTATTGGTGTTAAAACTGAAAAAGCTCATATTTCTTGCAATATTCTATTTTCATGTTCAATTAGGTTCAATTAAGTTGTGTCTCATAAAGTAAATAAAATTCAAATTATACTCAGTTTATATTTACCTGTTCCTCTGAGAAATGCATTTGGAACTGCTACAGGCATGTATGGCACACTGTTTTCATACAGGTATTTATTACTAAGATAAGGAAAGTATCTTTAATACACAATTTTAATGCTGTTCTATTAAGATGAGAAAAAAGGGAGGTAATGTCTTTGTGAGGCCTGAAACTGTTTGAGAAAACACCTAAATTCTAGGTGAACAGTTCTTTGTAATGTTTTTGTCAGTATTCTTGATTTATATTTTAGTCATCATGTATAATACATTAGTAATCTATTAGAAATTTAGGCCTTGGCTGAAATCCGATATATATCTCAAATTCATATTAATAGATAAAAGGGATATTCCAGATCCACAGAGCAGTGATCATGAACGCATTGAAAAAAAAATTGGATCATTCATATTTCAGCTATTCTGATTCATCTAACCGAAGTCCTGATATGTTTCTGAACTTGCATTCTGTGCCCTGGAGTACTGTGTAATGTTTACTGTGGTATTGTCAAGCAACAGTGTTGCCCTGCAAATCCATGGAGGTGTTCCCGAGGGAGACATAAGGCAGAGGCTTAAGAGGACCTGCGGGGATACCCAAGCGCTGAGAAGTACTCTCCTAAAATCCAGCACTTCCGCGTGCAGTCTCTGTGTGGTGTGGGTGCAGTGAATACATTGTAGTGTCAGTGTACAAAATCAATGATAACGAGTGAAATTAGCTGTGAAACTGTGGCGGGCTAGCTGCAAGGTACACCTGTCATCAGGTAAATGCCATGAGAGCTCATTGATTATACACCATCTGTACCAAATGGCTCTTCCTGCTGGTGTTGAATGTGAGCAAAGTCCTGGGCTGAGTGCCTGATTTCCATACATGAGTGAAGCAGTGTCATTTTATGAATCAGCTTTTGATGTCAGTGAATCAGCTTTTGACATCACTCATGCTTTTGGCATAGTTCTGTGATATGATGACAGGTGCAAGGCTCTCTAAATCTGTTTTCCATTAATTTCCCTTAGACATGCTGTATGTCCTAAACTCTGTTTTCCTAAAAAAATAATAATGGTTTAATGCATTTGTGTCTCTACCAGCTGGCTTGAACCTTGTCTGGCCAACTATTGAAACGTGGTCATGCAGCACTTCTAATATTGTGACTCCGTATATGGCTTTTGCTTGTGTTGTACTCTGCCTCACTTGTAAGTTACTTTGGATAAAATCATCTGCCAAATGAACAAATGCAAATGTAATGTAAATGTATGTCACAATACATTTCTAATGTCTTTTCCAAAATCAAAGTCAAAATGAAAAGTTGCCTAAGTGTTCTTTTCCAAGTATCCTTTTGCATTAGCCCGTATGTTTATCCACACAACAGTCAATCAAAGAGTAATTAATATTTCAGTCAAGCACAATGAAAATTGTTTCCATATTAGACACAGTTTACCTTAATTTTGGCCCATTTTCAACATGCTCAAAAACTGCCCATCTGTCATCTGTTTTTTTCTGCCATTCAGTTCTTTAACCCTCCTAACCCTCCTGTCTTAAGAAATACTAACACCTATTACCTTTGGGGCACTATGACCCGGGGTCCAATTTATCTCATAACTCAACTAAACCTTTGAATACAAATGTGAAATTTGGCACAATGTTATAGCTATAAGTGTAGAATACAACCAAATAGTCATAAACAACATCAGCTGTTTTGTTAACTCTCTAGCGCCCCCCAAAGGTCCCATGCATTGCAAAAGCATGAAAAATGTTTTGGATATAGGTAAAATTGTCATAAAATTCCCCAAAATACAACTCTTAGCCTTTTAAGATGCAATAGATTCTGATATTTATGAATTGAAACTATCTCAATATAAATTAAGTCTATAGGGCACCCTTTTGAAGTAGCCGACTATAACATCTGAATGTTCAAATTTTGTAAGAGAAAGAAGATAAAGCTATAAACTTATGAATGCCAATGAAACTATCTACAGACATATTTAAACTAAGTCAAGGAGGTTGTGGTTCTGTAATATTACCATGAACACATCTAAACTGCCCGATGGAAGCGTGTGAAGCGTCTTTTTCTTGCTTCAACCAAGACACGTTGATTTCAAGGCTGATTACAAAATCTTTGAGTGACTGCTCTTTCCAACATCCATATAATCAAAACATACACTAATTCAAATCAATAACAGTCAAAAAAGAGCTGGTCTTCGTCTAATTTCTCACCTTTGGCCTTCCTGTTATGGTTGGACCTCACAGGGATTGGTACAGCCCCTCTCAGTATAGCTCAAATGATCACTGAGACACTCAAGCTACCCCACCTCGACAAGGTGCCTGCTCTGTGTTGGGGTAGGTAGGGTAGGGTAAAGGGATAGTTTGGTAAAGTTTGGGGGGGAGGGGGTGGTTTTTTTTTGTAGTTTTTTTACATGCACGCACGCGCCTGTCTTGGTCTTGCCCTGATTGCCTTTCTGCCTGGTTTGACCCTGCTTGTTCCTGTTTTTTGATCCCTGCTTTGCCTTCGGACTGCCTGCCTGGTTTTGACCCTGCCTGTTCTGCCATTTCGCTCTTGTCTTACGATTTCTATAAAACCGCCTGGAACCTGAACACTCGTGGTCTGCGTTTGAGTCCGTGCCTGAGCCCTGACAGTTGCTTGCATCTCTGGCAGATCATTGGGGTTTTATTATCAGACCCTGTGCAAAGATGACATCATGCACGTTTTGGGGCTGGTGTCGGCACTAGCTTTGGTGTTTGGGCACATCTTTTTCTTGCCTGAATCACCAGCCATGCCGATGTTACATTACGTGGAATGTGCTCCCGCTGTGCCATGACAGGTGCCACAACATCTTTCCCTAACTGTTTAAGGAAAAGTCTACGCTTATGCAAGGTCAGCTTCTGTGCTGTTAATAGTTGAGCATGTATAAAATGGCAAGTCAATCATTAGAGGTCAGGGGGCATCAGTGGTTTTGATACAGTATGGAATAACATGGAAATTGTGTACTGCTACTAAACTAGCATGCATGCTAATATCTTTGAAATGGGCCTAGTACCAGGTATTTATGAGTGTGAGGAAATACTTGATGAGTTTGTGGCACTCTGAGTTAGACAGAGCTGCTCATAAAGATCAAAAGTTATCTTGGGTCATATTGACCCTAAGACAACAGGCGTTACTTTTTTGTGGCAGCTACACTGAAAATGATTTTTTTTTTAATTCCCCAAATTTCCATTTTTGGGGTCATTTTAGATTAGATTAGATTAGATTAGATTCAACTTTATTGTCATTGTGCAGAGTACAGGTACAAAGCCAATGAAATGCAGTTAGCATGTAACCAGAAGTGCAAAAACTAGTATTATTTACAGAAAGTAAGAGTAATTACTCCAGTATAGGAAATGTTATATTTTACAGTATGTACAGTGTTAACAGATAATAAATATGTATAATATATTAATGTGTTGTACATAGGGGGGTGAAATGGACAGGGTTGGAAAGGGGAGAGTATATATAAGGGTTGTATGTACAGTATTGACAGATATGTACAGATGGTTGTATGTACAGCAGTGCAAATATGAAAGTAAAAGTACAGAGACAGTGCAGTCAATTAGTGCAATGATGCTTAGTGCTGTGGTGTGGAGTTCAGCAGGGTCACAGCCTCGGGGAAGAAGCTCTTCCTGAGCTTGCTGGTGCGGGAGCGAAGGCTCCTGTAACGCCTGCCTGATGGAAGGAGAGTAAAAAGTCCCTGGTTAGGATGGGATGCATCCTTGATAATGCTTTTTGCCCTGCCCAGGCAGCGTTTATTGTAAATGTTCTCAATCGTGGGCAATTGGGTGCCGGTGATCCGCTGGGCAGTTTTCACCACCTGCTGTAGTGCTTTGCGATCTGATGCAGAGCAGTTGCCGTACCACACTGAGATGCAGCTACATAGGAAGCTACATAGGAGGCCATGTACTTAGATTAATGTTTTATATAATTTTCTTAGGTTTGAATATGATTTCGGGTCATTGTGACCCCAGGACAATAGGAGGGTTAAAATGTGGAGCTATAAGAACTTATTTGCTTGGGGACTACGTAGAGGCTGTAGAATATTTAGAGTGGACAAAGGAAGATTACATTTCAGCATTAAACTGTAGCAATCAGTACATAAGGAGGAGTGAATTTAGGCACTGGGTTTTGTCTTGAAAAATGAGAAATGTATGAAGATTAATTTTACTTATTTTCATTTGATAATGATTTCACATTCTTATACATAATTCTGCCCTGGCTAATGGGCAGGGCAGTGGCCTGTGTATATGTGTGTGTGTGTGTGTGTGTGTGTGTGTGTGTGTGTGTGTGTGTGTGAGAGAGAGCATATTTGCATGTATCTGACAATGGACACTGGATTGAGACTGCTTGTGCTGTATCTTCCTTTCACTCCCCTCATGTCTGCATCTGTAAAAAAAAAAAAAATTACATTTACATTCCCCTTTCTGATAAGATCAGCTGACAGACAGTTGCTCCCATGCCTGTTTTTCTGGGCAACCATTTGAGCGAAGATGATACAGAGATTATTTCCCACCACTGATGTGGATGGCATTCAGAGTTGAGGACATCTGACGTTTACACCCCCCTCCACCTAAAAAGTGATTTTTTGTTGTCTGCACTGCTACAGTACAAGATGACTTTCTGTATAGGGGATGCATTCATTTATTCTGAGTCTTGTATTCCATTTGGACTAAATATAGGCTGCAGAATATCGAATACAGAATATTGACTCTCAGTGAAGGGGAACTAATTGTAATTTTCTCAGTATATATGAAAAGTTGCTCCACTTGACGTTTCAGCTTTGAAATCTACCCATCCTCATACAAGACTCTGCGAACAATCCATGGTGGTTTGGCATGGAAGGAGACAGTTACACCCCTCTTCCTCAGCTGTAGGTTGACTCTGTAGCCAGCTAACAGTGCTTACAGGCAGCTGTAGTTGTAGCTCCCCCTGCTGAGTTTTTAGTGGATATTTCATCTTTATCTCTCTCTGTCTATGTACAATTGCTGTACATTTGGCACCAAAGAGATACTGGTTGTAATGTAAACTAATTACGTGCCCTGAAATTTCACCCGACAGTGGCCTCTAGTGTAATTAACTGAAGTCAGAGTGAAGTATAATCCCATAAAGTATGCATGTAAGGCAGGCATGACTGAAATGTGTACGCTTCTCTGAACGTTGTTAGATCTAAGGCACTTCCCCAGGCCATTGATAAGGATTTATTCTTGTAACATCATTTTCCACTTTCCACAGTCTTGTGATATCCTTTATTTCGCAGGAAACTGACCGCAGAGCTGATTTTGGTTCTCCTCCATTTTCCGTGAAGGTTTCTATTCAACCTCACCTTAGCTTTGAGCTGTGGGTTAAGCAAGTGTTACTTTTTTTAGTTATTTCTCCTTAATTCCAGTGACGTCTGAACTCATAATGTCTAGATGAAGATGACGAAAGGTGAAGATGAAGAAAGGAACACTATTACTGATAAAGGTTGACAACTAAACTCATTGTGGGTAGAAGTATTAAAACAGATCAAACTAATGACACTGCTTATTATCATACTTTTACTGTATATGTTTTCAGGTTGAATTATGGTGCCTGCTCACTTTGTAGTATCTGTGATGGGTCAAGTGCTGTGACAAAAAATTACAATTTTTATACATTTGGACATTACAACAAATACACACACACACACACAGACTGTATTTGTATTTTGGCAAATTTTTGTGTCATATTGAAAATGATATTGAGGAATTTAGTATTATTTCAGACATCTGGTGACTGTATTGCCTCTGTTTTGTGGGGGTCTTAGTTGGACACATTTGCAGCAATGACCAAAAAGTCTCCAGTAAACCAGTAACCTTGACAATCTCACCTGTGTGCTACGGCTCACTTTGCAGAAACAATCCTTTCTGTCCAAGGATGCTGACTTAAGCTTGTGCGGTTATGTGTAAATGCCAGAAAGACGAATGTCCCAGGCAGTGGCCTCTTATCTTGGACTTTCTCACTGGCTCTGTAAATTGCTCCACCTCTAGGTTGGGGGTGTGCATCATCCGACCACTTCAGGGCATCACTGTCATGGTAGAAAGATGGATCTCCTCACTCACAATGGCTTTTTGGCAGGCTCTGGCATCAGTCGACTGTTGTTGGTATGTGCCTATGGAATTTAGAAGTATATTCATCATAGCCTCCTTGTTGAGCTTGAGGGTTCTAACATCATGTAACCTCTTAGGTTAATTGGACACAGCGATTCAAGATGGCACTGGGTGATCTGGCCGGATTTTGTCAACGAGCTTGTGCTTTCATGATGATAAATACGCCTTACTGTGACTAATTAGCATCAGCTAATTAAAGAGAGCAGTAGTGAGCATGACCTAACACTCTTCGAGGTGTAATTGCATATCCACAGCTTGCTTATTAATTGTTTGCTTTTTTCATCCACCAGTCTGTGTAATATCTCACTGAGGGTCATTAATGAGCAAGATGGGATAATCTCCCACAAGTGTTAAGGGAGATACTGGAGCTTGACAAAGAGGAATAAAATTAGGGATTTGTACCAATACAGTATGACCCCAAAACACTCTGGTCATTCGGTGTATGAAATTGAATTTCAAACTTTTGGAACTGGAACTCCCTGGACTTTCAGAATGTGTGATTGCAATTTATTCACATCAGAATATAACATTATCCTTCAAGGTTGAATGTCTCTAATTACTAGTCATATCAGTTTCTTGACATCAGTTTCTTTCAAATTAAATACTTGTAGAAATGAAAAGGACTAGCCAATTTTAGATCTCTTTTTAATAGCAATGATCCAGCATATTTCATTATGACTCAAATAACATGAATCATCATGAAATCTAAGGTCATAATTTATTGTACCTCATATATTAACTAATCATCCTGATATATGAGTAAATTTACAGGAGAATACTATTACATACACATCTTTATTAAGTAGAGGAAACAGTGACTCACAAAATTCACAAGAATGAACATACACAAAGCATTCTGCCAATGCAAAACATTGACAGTAATTGCCAAGTCTGTTAAAAGGAAGACAGAGACCAAGTGGGTTTTCTTTCAATCAATGGTGTGCAAGACACATACTGCTGATTTACACAGATAATGCAGATGTCTGTGTCCACAGACACAGGAATGTATTAATGTCCATAGTGTCACAAGAGATACAAAAAAATCATACTCTACATTTTCCTTGTCACTGTGCCTGCCGCTCCATCTCAAAGTTTCCCTCTTCCTTTCTCTCTTTGTAGTCTCTTTCTCCCTCTTTCTGTTCCTCTTGCTATCCTCATCTACATGTCTGACTTCCTTTCCGTCTCTGCATGACTTCACAATGTGCAGCATTGCACGCTATTACATGATCTCTCTCTGTCATTCATTGACTATGTGCCTTGCTGTCTCTCTCTTAGCTTGCATGAGAGCCACATGGCATTCCCTGGTTACATGAATATCCACCAGGACACAGAAGCTATGAGGTCTATCCATTGGAGATGGTTTGGCGAAGCAGACACAATAATGAAACTCTGTGATCATCTGTCATGCAGCTGCTTAAAATTGTTCCCTTTCTGCAGCCTTCTGGCCTTCCCTCGTGGCCCTCTGACACTTTATCCCGCCAGAGTACAGTCACACCTAAGGCAAGACCAGCTGTTTTGTGACAAAGGAGAAGCATGTAATATCAGCACAATAGGTGTGCATTTCGCATTTCTCATCTCCACTCCAATCGCCCTTCTAAAATGGAGGGTAAAAAACATGTATCTGTAGTATATGTATTATATTCGTTTGTATTATTGAGAGTTCAAGGTTCAATATCTATGTCAACTACACTGCCTTTATCGTAGATGCTCTAGTAAGGATGGTGTCTGAAGGTAAACACTGTATTGTGAGTTGTGTTGGAGTTTGTATGAAAGGGCACAAAATAAGTACTTTTTAAAATGTTTCTTTTTCCCTTGATAAAGCCCTTTTTGGACTTGTCAGTTCCACATTAGGCTCGTCTTCACTGTGACAACACTTGCAGTTGCCCAGTAGCACTGAAACGAAATGTATGCAGTCTTCCAATACACTTGCATGCTATGCTATATTTTGCACTACAAGTCCCACAGTGCACCATGGTGAACTGGCTGTCAATTAGTGGATAGGTGCTACCCAACTGACGTGATGACTCAGAATGCCTGAGAGTGGTCAGATAAGGAGATATTGGCAGACCCACCCACCTCTGTCTCAAATGAAAGTTTGTTCCACCAATATGGACTCCTGCTCATTGTCAGCAGATAAGATAGGCAGCTCCAAACCTGGGCCATAGGGTGAATGCCATGCCAGATGAGCCACTTGTGAGCCCCAGCAAAAGTATATTTGAGGCCTATTCCACCTCATAACTGAGCCTGATGTTGCACTGTTTCAATCAACCTTTGTTTGTATTTGATTTTTGTAATGTAATTCCCAGCTCTGTGATCTGTAGTATTTGAGATGAAGGATGCAGTGGTGTTAGGGCTGCATTATGTTCATGCCATTTTAAGTCTCCACGGTGTCATATGTTTCATCATAGCCAATCTGAAGCGGCCTTTATTGATCACCAGAGCTTACAGCATCATATTACACGAGAGAGTGAAAGAGAGACAGTTATGATTATAAAATACAGCAGTATGGAGCAGATGTTCTCTGTGTGCCTGACCCTAAGAAAAAAAATAGATGGCTTCTGCTGACATTAATTCATACGCTATTTTGATTTATGTTACTACTAGGGAATATACACTAGCAGTCAAAGAGATTATTCACCACTCAAAGATATGCAGATCTGAACCGACTATGTTTTTTGAACTGTGCAATTGACATGAGTGAATATTTTGGAGGCGTATGATAACAGGATAATGGAACTTGTCAATATTCAATCAGTGTGAAGGCATGGTTTGAGGAAGAAAGACCTGAGGCTTTGAGTTGCTCATCATTCTCATCGGATAGAACCTGAACAAGTTACTTGATACTTGTTTAACAGCATGCAGTAGAGCTCTCAGCTAAACTAAAGTACGATACAATATGAAATGAATTTTTTATGTAAGATACGTATCATGTATGGTGTAATTATGATTGTACAGAAATTCATGGGGGTTGTACTGTATATGAGACTCATTATGTTAACTCTGTTTTGATGTGTTGCATATCAACAAAGGCTACTTCATCCTTTTAAAATTGTGTTATCAAAAATGTGCCACATTTTTACACATAATGCCTCACACTTAGATCCAGCAAAACCATGTTAACACTATCATGCTATGATGACTCTATACCCTAGCTCTAGTAATTTAACCCGAGCACAATACACAGTATATAATACTGATCATGCTTCAGCTGTGTCTGGAAAATTGGCATCTCATACTACCCCTCAACAGGTGCCTGATTATTGAATTCTTGAAACAAGCCAAAGATGTATGCAACAGGCCTGTTCTGGTTTTGTCTGAAAAAGGGCTGCACTGTGTGTTCTGTGTTGGTAGATACAGTCTATCTGTCTCCAATATCTCAAATCATTCTGTGGGCTGACAAGAATAATAAGAAACAGCCTTTGTATTTGAATTGCATCGAGCATACTCCAGATGAGACCTGCAATGAAGGCTGTAGCATCAAAGCAACAATATTTTTCCCCTGAATCTTTGAACCCTCAAGTTAATGGACATCAGCAGAGGAACTAATTACAGGAAGAATATTGTCTCTCTCTATATGTTTGTGTGTGTGCATGTGTGTGTGTGTGTGTGTGTGTGTGTGTGTGTGTGTGTGTGTGTGTGTGTGTGTGTGTGTGTCTGTGTGTGTGAGAGAGAGAGAGAGAGAGTGTGTGTGTGTGTGTGTGTGTGTGTGTGTGTGTGTGTTTCTGTGATATTATTTCATTATGCATGCTTAGCAGACTACTACAAATTAAAAAAAAAAATCTTGCAGTAAATGTTTTATTGGATATTTGGCTATGACAAAGATCTCTCTGAGCGTCTGAAATACTCTTTGTTTTCTGCTTGAGGCAAAAGCAGTAATTAGACATCATTTGTGAGTGAAATGTGAGTCTGGCTAAGACTCATTTAGGAATAGTGTTCCTCCCTATGTATCACTGTGATTGAATTGACACTTGTAGTTCAAGACTCAATGGGCCCTGTTAACAAGCTGGTCCGGGTCACCTGGCTGTTGCAAGTCAAGTTTAATTAAGTCTGTGGCCTTTGTCTCCTCTCCCTTTTGTCTTGACTATTTTGACAGCCCCTTGAATATAAATCACAAAGCACTTTCTGTGGAAGTCTTAAATAAGGTTAAAATTACAGGTGCAGACAGACGTACAAAGAAGAGCCTATAAAATCAGCCTGATTGAGTGCTGCTTATCTTTATGGTGTTCCAGATGGGACAAAAAGCACCCTATGGTAGGTTGAATTGAGTATTGTTATCTCTTAACAAAGGACATTGCTTTTAAGATTAATGAAAAACACCAAACCTGTAAAAGGACATCCAAACATGTGAACAAATAATATTGATAACTCTTCTCCTATCTGACAGACAGATATTCTTCACATCATGAACACAATCATTTAAACCAGCAGGGGTGATTATGGGGCAAGCTGGCAAGTATGGTTCACACAAATGACAAACATGATATTAATGAAATTATGATTGTTTGTTTTAAAAAGTCCAGCTATCTGGAGAATTATTCAGACCAATAAATGTGTATTTTTCTTTTTTGGTGAGAATGGTCACTAATTTGTAAAAAAGAGAGATAAAGGAAACAAAGTAATTGGATAATATCTTAGGAAAAGCATTTAAGAGGAACTTGTCAGCTAATCAGTCCTTTCAAAAGGCTGTTTAATTGCACAGTGGGCATTAGCTTGAAATTGTTTTTCAGAGAAAGAAACAATGTGTAAGATTTCCTTTAAAAAACTGGTACACCGAAGAAATGGAATTTACTGGAAAATAATATGTCATGTATGGAACTTTAATCTAATAAAGGGTAATTAATTTAAGGAGGCATTAATGCTTTAATTTGTTCTGAAAATAGTTATATTGACTATTGTTTAATGAGATTTTGGGGGGTTATATACTTTGAGTTTAACATTAAAAAGACATTTGTATAGAGACAATTCAATCTGTTTCAACTGCACACATATCCATTAAGCCATTGTAAATGCAATATAATTCAAAGGCCAATTTATGGTCCATAAAATTTGGGCTGCCTTGGTAGTCACAGTTATCAGCAACTACTTATAATTTATTTGGATTTTTGGCAGCTATTCATCATCTCTCCTTCAGCATCATCCCAAGAAGGGAATAGGAAACACTATTAGTGGCTGTCTGTTGACAGCATGTAGAGTCAATACTCGAGAAGCATTCATATGAAAGTACTGAGCAATAAGGCTGCAAGATGAATCATATATGGATCGTCACACAACCAAACCGAACATAATCTTATCTGCTGGTAACATGCAAGGATTCAAGGTTCATTATTACTACATGTATTTGTGGTACTGTATTTGAAGTTTAAACTGGCTCAGTGAAATACAATAACTTCCATCTCCATTTTGCATTCTTCCCTTTTGATATTGTTGAGGTCAAAACCACTTCAAAGGGACATATTTTTCTTTTGCTGGTGAGGTCATTTCAATACTTGTCAGCTTTTCAGCAATTATGCATTAGGCTCAATTCTTCCTCTATGCTCATGTGGGTGTGTTGACCTGAGCCGAGTACAGTCCTCTAATGTACTCAGACACAGGCTAATGGCTATTTTTTGCACTGCAAATCCCACAGTGAATCAATGAAGGGCACGTGGTTATTAAAAGCTGGGTGGATCCCCAGTGACATTACTGAGCATCTCCACAGGTGCCCCATGAGCAATCCCTGGGTGTCGCAGTGGAGAAACAAGGGAACCCTGTTGACATGTCCACCCCTGTCCCTCATGAAAGAAAGTCAATTTGTTTTGCTTCTGTAGACTCCTAGTCATTGTTTGCTGGCTGGAATCAAACCCAGGCCATAGGGCTCAGCCTGCACTCAGTACAAGTGCTTTAGCTGACCAAGAAACTCGGGAGCCTGAGGTCTTCTTTTAAGGATCCAACAGAAAATATAGTGCTGCATTTTTCTCTAAATGGAGAGACATGGCAGTTGAATCAAGTTAACGGTTTGCAGGTACTTGTACAATTTGTTGTTTTCACATAATCAATCAACACACTTTAAAAATAATTCTGATCCCATTTTAGATACAGCAGGTGAACATCCCCCAACCCTGGATTCACTCAGGTGTGGATGTCATACATCTTAGACAAAACATTTCAAAGTCAAACCTAGTTAAGCAGAACCTGACCAGTGCCTTTTATATTCAAAAACGTAAATTCCATTGGACATGTTAAAAGCACAGTTGCATTTATGAGTAGATGCTTTCATCATATACCACATAGTGTAAGTGTCATGAGGTCAACCACAACTTTTCAACCTTCCAATGAGTAGGTCATCCCGTTTATAAGTCCCTTGTATCGCCAGCAGACTGGCATGGAAGTAAAGGAAGCAGTTGATATCTCAAGGCATCACTCTGAGTAAAATGTCATGGTGGAATGTAAGCAATGCTGATGAGTGGCTCTTTGCCCCTCCTTTGGGGAAGCACCTCAGCCAGATAACAACTCCGCAATGTCATGCTTGTCTGGTGATCCTGGTGCGGCTTAATTAGTGGCTTCTTCTTTCATGGTTGGTTACTGAAACAGAGCATCACACAGACATGGAACTGCCATGCACGTATACATTTGGGACCCCTGTCTCTGTAAAGCAAATTAGTGCCATTGCTCCAAAACTGAAACTAGGACTACTGACAGCTGAGGTCACTGAGACCACATGATTCCATTTAAAATGGAGTGATGTTGTGTGACAATCAGCTGAGCATGGCATGCAGAATACACATTGTATCTCAGCTTTTATATTATCTTGGGTTGTGAAGTACTGCTTTTTTTGTAGTTCACTCTAGATATGTACCTTTGGACAATCATTTTATTTGTAATTTCACACCCATACTTCATTGCATAGAGACAGGATTTTGCGATGTCCACTTTTAACACAGCTGAGCTAAATCAGAAACTGGCACTGCACTAACTGAACAGCTTGGTCTCACAGGTCTCTTTAGCTGACTCTAATCCAGTGGAACCAGTTTAGCAAGTGAGCCTGAAGAACCTTCATGAAGTGACATTTGCTGCAATATGTGTGCTGTTTTGTGCCTGTGTTCTTACAATGTGTGAACTTCAACATATATGCTCACCAGAAATTAAATAAAGAGATTACCCCTCTAGTCCAACAGTCTGTCGAGAGTAAGGGGTTATAAATCATATGCTGTTCGTCTTGACTAAATGGCATGAAGGCTTTTTTTTTTTTTTTTTTCATTGCTGCCGCATTTGATTTCAGGTAGAAGATTAAGGAGCTTTCAAAAAAGAACAAAACCACTTTCCTTGGCTTTGTTCATGGTAAAAAGCAGGGAAGAAAAAAACAACAACAAATAACAGGAGCAGCAGTATATAATTACTTATAAAGTGACTGAAAGTGAAATCAGACTCTTTGGAAATTGCCTTTGCATTCGCTTTTAAAATATGCATCCCTGCTAGTGGAGTAGGTAGCACATTAAACAATGTCACATTTTGTTTTTTGGTATAGGTTCTGATAATGTGATTTGCAGAGCATCAACCTTCTTTGTGCAGATTATAGGGGTACCATCATCTCTAGAAACAGAATAAACACTTTAAAATGCACCCAGTGCAAATTATTCTTATTGACTACACTTTTTTCATATGTTTGTGGCTACTTATATGATATTTGACTCTCCAAAAATCATTTATCCTCACAGAACAAAAAAATATTTCCTCTAAGAAAACCCTCAAAAAAAAGAAAAAAATATTACAGAAAATGTTCACACACACTCAAACACACACACACACACAAGGAAAAAAGTATGCTCCCGCCAAGGACAAACTGGCTTGTGCCAGGGTTCTGCCTGTCACGTAAGCCTGTTGCTGTGTGATGCAGATCTTGAGGTCAAACCCCTTTGGAAGGCTCAGTCTGGCTTTATGTCCCTTGCAGGGAATATATTGTAAACCAGCCACACAAAAGCAGTGTTGAACCTGGCAACTTAAATCTGACATTCGATATGTGTTCATTCCTGGTGCAGAGGTGCAGAATTGTATCAGGTACACAACTGTATCCTTGCTCATTGCTAGCAGCAGCCATAATAAGATATATCTTATAAGGTATATTTTTCCTTGAAAGGGGTGTGGCACATTGCAGTCGCTGAAGTATCATCTTGCATAAAAATTCACTATAGTTCACATTTGCCCTAAAACTTGGACACTTACAGTAATAATTTTAAGTAACTGTTACCTCTGTGGTTTCTCATATGTTATTTACAGAAGATTACTTTTATACTTACACATGAGTTTTGAAGTCACTGAAATGAAAAAAAGAAAATTAAAAAATGAGAAACATGCAAAACAAACAACTAAACAAACAAACAAACAAAAATCATAACATTTGAAGTTGCATGACTGTATGTTGCAGGTTAAATGAAACCTACTATTTGTTTAGCGGACAAAAGCACACAATGGGGAAAAAACATTACAGGAGCAATGTGTGTCTCCATTATATTATGAATTATTTTTGCAGCTCACGCCAACTCATCACTCTTTGCGATTTATGTTTTGGGGAAGCCTTTGGCTGTGGCATACTCAAGGATTGGATTCAGCCTGCGCTCCAAAAGCAAATTATAGATTTGCCTTTTTAATCTGGTCTACTAGAGCCGAGAGCCACATCAAGTGGTCACACAGAGTTGGCCTTAGGTAAGCATGTCAAGGACGGTTGAGTAC
Source organism: Megalops atlanticus (assembly GCA_019176425.1). Lineage (NCBI taxonomy): Eukaryota > Metazoa > Chordata > Actinopteri > Elopiformes > Megalopidae > Megalops > Megalops atlanticus. The sequence goes on along the minus strand of CM032877.1, from coordinate 26,651,585 downwards.
AAAATATCTGAAAACAAGGTGAAATATACTCCACCTGAACCATGCAGCTTTCCACAGGAATGATATGAAATTATACAATTTCCTGGAGGGTTAAAACTACAGATCGCAAAGGTATCATTTCAGGGGAAGAAAATTCAAAGGGCTTTCCTGTGTGCTACACATATTCTGTAAAACAGCTTGGTCAAATCACTAATGGACTTCCTGTGGGCTTACTGTGCTGTTTCTCATCTCTAAACATGTAACTGTGGTGTGAGTCCAGTGACTGCTGGTTAAAATAATGAGTCTGTCCATACAATGATAAAAAAAACACAAAAAGTGCTAGGCCTAAGGAATGCAATGGTGCATTCCTTAGGCCTAGCACTTATTCCTTTTTCAAGCAAAGTTTCAGTTTTCATTGCTTCCTAATTAAGCGTTTTAGAATAGACAGACACACATCTGATGTGTGTAATGCTTTTGTGCCTCCACATAGCATTCAGAGAGATTAGGGTGATTGCTTTTGTGGAACTTCATCCAATACATTGAACAGTGTCTGCAATATCCTGTTCTAGACATTGAACTATCATCTGAAAAGAACATTTAACAATGTAAACAATAAATAGTTGCAATAGTTAGTTACCTACCAAGCCCGGTAGCTGCCTGGGTAATGGGAAAACAACATTTCTACTTTGAATCCATAGTCATTGACAGGTAATTAAATACCTTATAAAATAAGCATGCTTATTTATGAATTTATTTATTTATTTATTGGTGCAATCATTACAAAGACCAACATTTTTAATGAGAAGCTGTGTAAAATATTGTGACTTCATCTTGCAGAAACTCTCAGGGCAAAATGTGCCACAGTGTGCCTAGCCAGCGAACTGTACAGGCTGCACATCATTTACACCATCAACACACTATAGTTGGAGAATGAAGAGTCTATGTGGTGAAATAATTAGTGAAAATGTTGTGCAGTGTCATGAAAAGAATGACATGGATTATTCATCAGTTGACATGCATGATTACTAATCAAGCAAAATGAACAAAGATCAGTTGGGAGCAATGATCAGTTTAACAGAGGATGGATCGATAATGGATGGATATATGGATTTCTGCCTCACCTTTTTTGAGCTCAGGATCCAAGACTGCTGGCTATGTTGTTATGTCTGCCCTTTCCTGTCATGAAAATGGATTTCTTGTGATTTAATTGCTTTGCTAAAACAACTGTGAAATGGCCTCAAAGGCAGAACACCTGCAAGACACATCAGGTGGAGAGGTAGCTTGTCTTGAAAATATAAAACAAAATGTAAAATGTACATTTTAAAATAAAACACATAAATAGAAGTTATGAGTAGCTGTGATTTTCATTGTGTCATTTAAGTATAGTCTTTCCAGCATATAGTCATGACTAGTACTGTATCTGAGAATTGCATTAGCTGTCTTTGTATTTTACTGCAAGGATTTCATTTGGACTCATCTCTACGTTGTTCATGTCCATGAGTGTTTGTCTTATTTTTAATTCATTTTCTTAATTTTATGGTGTAATTATTTTAAATATTCCATCTTTATTGCTTAATGAAAGACTGTTTATGTTCAATGGAACTGTATTTAGCACTCTTTTTTATCCAAATGTGCATTCTGTGCATATAGTGTAAAATCACTCATTTTGAATTGGAACTGACAGAGACTTTTGACAGGAGAAACAGAGGGAGAGAAACAAAGCAGAGAGGACATTAAAAGGGCGATGATGGGCATGAAATTCACAGAATTGAGAAACTTCAAATTTCAGTTTCAGAGCTCCAGATGAGGCTGACATTGTCAGTCTCACATTTAAATTAACCGTAAATATTAAATTAAAGTAAGTAGATTTCTTGTCATGAAATCTCATTCGTAATGGAACCCACCATTAACGCAAAAGTGTCAAGAAATGTGGACTACCTGAATGAAGCTAACATTTTTATGCTTTTTCCCCCCTTCATGCAACTGTATCATTGGAACAGTAATAAGTACTACAATAGTAGTATGCTTGTCTTACTGCGACAGCCTTTGCACTCACACAGAGGTGACGCGCGACAAATGGAATCGTCCAATATACTTACATGCAGCCTGCGGCTGTTTTTTGACATCACACATTGCACTACAGTGGGTGCTCATTGGAGGATATGTGCTACTCTGCTGATATCACAGGAGCAACTTGCAGGCATCTGACGAATCACAGGGTGCCTGAGGGTGGTGAGACAAGCAATCCTTGCCAACATACCCACCCCTATCACCAGTGGAACAAAGCCAATTTGTTCCTGGTCATCATTCCAGCCAAAATACATTGTTCCACAAATAATCAATTCTACTCCAGAAAGGAGCTCCCAGGTGACTCAGCTTGTCCCACCCGGGTTCAAGTCTGAGCTGCGTTATTCACATGTAACAGACAGAAATCCACAGCAGAGGAACAAGCAGAGCAGTGCAACGGGCCAGGGTCTGCTCGTCTCACTCTTATGGCACCGTCTAGCATCGCCGGATGGAGAGAGTCAATGGAGATGTGCCTGTCCTCCACTGTGGTGCACTGTGCGACTTGTAATGTGAAAAATAATCATTGGTTACATAGATGTGTATTAGAGGATTGCATTAGTCTAACTTTAGTGCTCTGCAATTGGAAAATCCAGACTGAGTGAAAGGGGGAAAACAGGAAGGTCACATTTATTCAGGTCTGTATTATTTTTTAAATATACTGATAAGACACTTCCTGAAATGTTTTATGAGGTACTGGCTCTTCTGAAGATCTTTGACCATTCTTCCAGGCAGAATTACTGTAGGTCCTTCAGTGCTTTATGCTTTTAAACTGTTTATTGAGTCTGATGTGTAAATTATTAACATCATTATATAAAAATATAACATTATTGTATTACAATGTGGAGGTTGATATGGGTTGAAAACATTTATTTTGTGCTCAATTAAAAGTTACTTTCTAGATTTGGGTAAATGTTTTTGCTTATTGTCATGCTGGAATATCCATTTTTGGCCAAGCTTGGCTCTATACCTTAACAATGATTCCTGGACCCTTGATCAAAAACAATCCCAAAACATGGTAGACCTTTCACTTTTTTCATGATAGGTGTATTTAGAGGCATTTTCTCTCATAAGCTTTACCTTTCACTAATAGTCATATCAAAAAACTATATTTTGATGTCACCTGACCATGAGACTTGCTGTCACTCTGGGTGAATTCAAATTATCATTAATTAAGGTTTGCTTTAAGAAGCAGCTTCTTCCTTGTAACCTGCTCATGGATTGCATTCAACAGTCCTTGAATGGTAATTTTTTACACTTCATTTCCTGAATTTGCCTCTTGATTTTGAAAATCTCCAAATGTTGCATTTGGATTGAAAGTTGAGCCTCAAATCTCTTGTCTTACAATCCGTGGAGGCAAGATATATTTGTATTCTCTTCCTGGCAAGGTTAGTAGTAGCCACTGACAGTGGGAAGTGTAGTTCCACCCTTTTATAAATTTTTTAATTGCCATCTTACATAAACGTGTAAATTACTCTATGTAGTAATCTCCAGTAATTATCTCTGCTGATACAGAATGTCCTTGAACCCATTTTGTAACTGTTCCGTACCATTCAAATGGCACAGAAGATGTTGAATAGAATGTATTTAGTTTTATCATTGAAATGCTGCAGTCAGGGAACCTCACTCGGCTTAGTGTCACAATTGATGCCAAGTTCTTCAGCATTGTGTGTAACTGATAAATCTTCCACAGAATTCTTGATAAACAAGTGCAGGAGTGCATCTGTGCTTTTGTTAATTAGGAGAAGGTGGTTGCCACAGTCCTATATTCTGTTGCAAGCTTGAATTTTCTTAACAAGGCATTTTATTTACTCATATAAATACGTTATAACATTACAAAGCTAACAAAGCTGAGGATGTGCTCTCTTTTCCAGCTGCATATCTTGGCATTTAATTGTGTAAACATGTTTTAAGAATGTCCAACGGACCCATTTTTATCTCCAGCGCTAAATAAAGGAAGTTGATGGATATGCTGAGGCAGGGCCAGTGGCTCTGATTTATTCACGCTCATATCCCCAAGTCAGACACCTTGTGATGGATGCCCCATTAGAGAAAGGTACAGTAACTCACTGACAGCTGTTAATCCCTCCTTCCTCTCAGTGGTCAGGTACTGCATTGCTTGGTCTAATGAAATGCTTTCAGCAAGGCAATCTCAATGCCCTAAAAGCTTATGATGAGCTTTGTTCAATTCACTGATGTAAATACCTGCTGCAGTGCTGCTGCGATGCCACTCACCGGGATTAGTGGGTTTGCTAAAATAGCAAATTGATCTTGTGCTATCCTGAATATAAGTGGCACAATTAAATTACACAAACAAATACCAACAATGTTGTACACAATTTTGTTGGTGCAATACAATTTGTGCATTAAAGACCAGAGGATGCAGAGTGCACAGGTTTGTCAATAGCAGTGAAAATCACCCTTTCCACGGAATCAATACCAACACCGTTCAGATCGACTGGATGTTGGGACTGCAGGACTCCTCGGAGCTCCCAGAATGTGACGGATAGGTAAAGACAGAATACAGCTTAGTTTAGAGGGCCTTCCGCTAATCGAATCTCCCCTCAAAGTCACCTTGCCTTTTGCTCAGCAATCTCTTCAAATATTTTAAGGGCCTGGCAGTGGCAGGAAGTAGATGTTTTGGCTGGAAAAAAATCATAATGTAACGAGAAATTCATGTAAATTGACCATCACTGTCAGTGTGGATTTAGAGCTAGCTTTAAACAGCTGGTGCTTGTTCGGTTTTACCTCCTCCATAAATGTCACCTAACACAGTATTTCAGGGTTTTCATTGTGTTCATACTTTTGGCTGACATTTAACGTTTACATCACTCCTGCTGCAGTTTGTGAGTATATGTGTTGTAACTTATTCTCGGATGAAACATTACCCGACTTCCAACAATATTTTCTGACTTCCATTTTCTTGAATGGGGCAATGGTTAAAATGAAGCAGTGTTGCAATACATTTATCTATGTATCCATATATGTTTATTATTTAGCCATTGATTGTTGTGCAAGTGTAAAGACATTTTGAAACTGATAATGAAGTGGTTCTTTTTGTTTATCCTCCGTATTGTGTAAATTTCACTTTTCAAAAGAGGTATGTTTACCAGAGATGTCTGCTTCAGTGGCCAAACAGCTGGTATATTGTAACAGGCATGTTATTTTCTGGTTGGAAATGAAGGTCAGTGTCTGTCATGGTGGGACCCATGTTTCTCTTTCACATGTCCAAGCATCGAGATGAGAAGCAGACACTGAATTAGCTTCTTTGTGAGATGCAGTCTCATTCTCACCCAGCAGAATCAGAAGCACTTTCAATTTCACCTAAAGAATGTGTTCTCTTTTGTAACATATGTGCAGGCAGTGAAAAACAAAGTTGTTCAGTTCTGTGAATCTGTATGTATGTGTTTTCCCCAAATTAGCAAACAGCCTCATTAGGCCTCAAAAGGACAGGCTAACATTCAAGTGCTTTCTTAATTTCACCTTTAAGGTTCTATGTGCACTTAAAAATAATTAGGAATGGGAATGCTTTACCACATTGATAATTAAAAGTGGGGCGTGTTTATCATGTTTGGGGTCAAGCAGATGGGAACAACGCAAGATTTGGTTAGAAGTGCAGTGAAGCTTTTTAATGAGTTTGATAGTACATACAGTAGCAGCCCAGTAGGCCAGTGTGATGAGCGCATGCAGCTACCTCTTCCAATCAGAAGAGTCCATCCAGTTCCTTATCTTTTGCTGTATGCTCTCTCTCCGTTTCATCTGAGATGTCAGAAAATCTTCTCTGGTATTAAAATATGAGTCTTACAGAGGAATATGGATTAGCCAGAAATGCACTGTGGGGTTCTGAGAAAAGAAAGAAGAATTCAGAGTGGTTATTGTGCTGTGAGAGCTCATAACCTTAGTCTGCCTCTGCCCCTATCATTTCTTTCACAGCAGGCCCTCAAAATTTTAATACGAATAATGACAATAGGGTTATACAAGAGGCTGCAGTCTCAGCAAAACCATACAAGAGAAAATGAATTGCAACCTTGATCGCAAGACTAATATAAATACTGTATGTTGCACATTGTGCTGTATGTGGCAGAGGCAAGTGAAGTGTCCTTATATTTAAGTGATTTAATCCCTTGCTCTGTGTGTCTGCTGAATATCTGTGTGCTAAGATAGGTGTTCCCTCTCATATGTCGATCACATGTATATTAAAATGTATCGCCGAGCAGGGCCATAATCTGACTTGGATGTGCTGAAAATGTGAACTGCATGGTAACATAAGAAAGGATGGTTATGATATGATGATACTCTGTAACCTTGGTTTTCTCAGATGTCCTTGAGGCATCAAGGACTTGTGTATCTTTATATGAATGCTTTTTTGTACATAGTTTTGTGTATGAATGTATGTACAGTATGTATGTATATAAAAACAAATCACATACAATTAATGAACAAAAGTGTTAAATTTCTCACATGCAATAAGTGCTCTTTCTCCACTAATCTGCTGAAAAACGTGCAAGAACAGGTCTGCCATTAAAATTACTGACATCAAAATAGAGCCAATTTGCAGAAAACAATCTGGGCCACCTCACACAATTTTAACAAGCGTTAAACCCAATGCTTTGTAAATCCTGTAATGTGACATGGTCCTTTGTTTTTTTTTTCATCTTACCCTCTGAAATGAATGAGGTCTGTCAAGCCATTGTGTCATATCCAAGTTTAAAATATGGGAAAGTCAGTGGCATACTAACACTAATAACAAAAGTGGTTCTGGCATAATGAATTAGTACACATGGGAGTCTTCAAATGTACAGTGTAGAAAAAGGGCATACATATGTTAACATATTGCTACATGTTCTAAGTTAGAACTGTAAAATGTTACTGTGAAGCTTCAGCAAACATCAAAGTAAGCATAGACCTATTGCATCTGGAATGTAATTTTTTCAGCTGCAGTATTTTACATTGTCAGGATGTCTCGTTCTCTGACTCTTCCAGTAATTTGATATTTGGATATGACACTATTATCAAAATGAAGTGACATGCTCAGCACAGTACTCAGACCATTGAAAAAAATGATTTTTCACCCCCTGATGAAGGTGTATTTGATTTTTTTTTTGCCTTTAGCAAAAAATATAGTATGTCATAAAATGATTTTATTAATAACTCACACTACACAATGCTCCATTAATACTTCCTTATTTACACAATTATCCAAAACATGGAAACCCTGTTAAATCCAATAACAAAGTGGAGTTGATAGAGAATGGAACCAGGTAAACAAATAAAGGGCAAGTTTGGTTCACTGCTTACAAGTCATGATAACGGATCAGTAAGGTAACTGTTGGCATCAGTGTTGCTCTTCATTGAATATCCCAGTGAAATGTGAAAAGTGTTGCTGCAACATTCTCTCAGGAGCTGTTTTGAAGAAAGCAACTGGTGGAACTAATTAAGGAACATTTGCTTGCTCAATTTGCAGTTCCTATTATTGTATAGTGATAGTGATTCACTACGTATGAATATGTAAAAATGTTTAATGTGAGTGTTTTCTGTAATTAAAAAGTTATTTTTTTATTTAAATATGACTGTCTTATCCCTAGGCCCTGTAAGTCAATTTGAAGTGGCAGAGCTGGCAACTCTAAATTTTAATTCTTGTCCCAAATGGAGTGGGCTGGGTGCTTCTGTCCTGCTACCACAGCTATCTGTTGGATGCCCTTTACTGCTTAGAAATGCTCATGATTACCCATAAACTGACTCATTATGACTGCTCTTAGGAATGACATTGCATAATGACTAACTTTTTATTCTATTTTTTACTTAGGACAGACTTCCTCAAATTTTCAGATTTTTCACTCTTAAGACCAACTTCTTCCAAAGGTTTAAATAGATCTGTCATGCTCAACTTGAAAGTGTCCAGAAGTGTGTGACACTTACTCAGAAGCAAGGCTGATGGAGCTATGTTTGTAGGGCATTGGACAAACTATAAAATACTTTGTAGCATTTTAATTAGGAGACCATATTGGAATCCTGGTAATGTCCTCCATGCATTTATAACCCTCTGTGAAAGAAGCACTTTCTGGTGTCATGAAATTTTACTTCTAACTTTTTTTTTCACCTGGGACCTCTGGTTCTGTTCTGTTCAGAATTTAACAGGAATTGAGATCTATGGTCCTCCCTTTACTAATCCCTTTAAAAAATGGTAAATATTTCATAGTTCCCCAAAATCCTTTAAATGTTTAAGAAAAAGGAAAAAAGTTGGCATAGATTGACCACTCGGGGCATTATGAATAAAGGTCCCACACTCCTTGTAGGGTTAAGATATTCACTAGAATAAGCATTTGCACATGCAGGTAAAGTATGTCACTGGAGCTGCAAATGCATTTTTCCACACATACAGAGGTACGTTGTGTAGTGCAAATGGATTAACATGGTGTGCATATAGACTTTACAGTGCATTAATAAGCCATACTTTCAAAAACGAAATCTCTTCTGTGTATTACTTTTGTGGAGGTTCTGGCAGGCATTCAATTTTCAGCACTGTGGCACTTTGTTGTTAACTGTGAGTATGAATTTCTTTCATATTAATATACAATAACTGTCTTTAATTTCAGTGGTTGCCAAACTCAAAATGAGTATTGCAATGTGCATAATGTAAGTATTCAAACTGTTATCTTTGCTTGCATACATTACAGTAATTACAAAGCTGCACAGAGGTTAGATTGAATGCCCTACTTGTTTTTGTGATTACAATACTTTTTATAACCATGGGAAGCTGTTAGTGCAGCAAAGACAAGGTCACCTTCAACCATCTGCAGGTGCAACCAGCAGACAGACACTGGCAAACACTGGCACATATCATTTGTCATTGTTTAGACAATTTGTCAGATTTGGAAAACCGTCCGTGTTTGTCTTGAATTGGACGTCTTCGCTGACATTGGGCACGTGTGTCTTCAGCAAGAACGGAGCTGGCAGACTCTCTCCTCCTATAAATAGCGACATGCAAAAGTCAACATTTAAAGGCTCCAAGACATTTCTCTGTAACCTGAAACAATTGCCTGCAGAGGTCCCCTTAGGGATTTTTTTGGGGTGAAGTGTGTAAGACAACATGAAAATGAAAAAGCAGTGTCACCACTTGTAAAGACAATGTGTGAAGTGTGTGTTCCCGGGAAGCAAACGCTCCCCACAGAGACTGCTGACAAACTGCATTCCCCTCTGCAGTCCAATATCTCCTTCATTTCAAAGACAAATGGAGTTGTCCTAGTTGGTCTTATTGTTATTCTTGATAATCCAGCCCACAGGTTGCTTTGTTGTTTTACAGTGACACAAAGCTAAACAATGGGGGCTTTGTTCATCATCTAATGAACTGAGCTAAATGCCTCATTATTGATTGGCTAATTTCACCTAAATTCTTTAGTCTCCATGGCTAAGCACTCTGATTGGTTATGATTGATTGATGCATCAGTTATGATCACATAACTGATGCATCAAATATCTCAAAAGGCTCTCACTGACTTCCTCTTACAATTACACTATTACAGCAGAGCTTTGGATGACCATACAGTGTGATGGTGTGTGTAAGCAGGTATGGAAGTTAAAGAAAGCCAACTTGCACAACTTAATGAAAAATGATTGCTTGGCTGTATTTCATCGATATCTAATATCTCCCTTCAGCCAACCAGGGAGAAAGACTTACAGATCTGTATCCCCTCAGATTGATCAAAATGAAATTAAAACTGGATGTTGCCACAAATCTCTTAATTTATGGAGGATTAGATGCATATGCATTCCTTTCATTTAGGCCAGTGGTTTTTCCCGCAACACCAATAAAAGAGGATCTTTAAAACACAAATTGAATTAAAGTTAAGTAATATTGAATGACTCAGAGTGAAGACTGAGCTTATTTAGACCCACCTCCTTTACAGATATCCCCCATTGTGCTTTAATCACTCAATTACACTTTTTCTCCAGCTGTGTAAAGCTGGGACTTTGCTGTTAGGGAAAAAAGAAAGCAATCACTTATGCCCAGCTCCAGAGTTGCTTGTGCAAATTGTTTTAGCTGATAAATTGAGCCTTTAAAGTGACAAAGGTGCAAAATAAACAGTATTTCTGAACTTTTAATTAAGTCACTTTGCAGACAAATGGACTGATTGAATGATGGACCATCAGGGTCTGGTCACAGGTAGAAGTAATTAGAGCCAGTCAGAGAGAAGCCATTAAACACATATCAGTCCCATGTCTTCTCTGAGAAGGGCCCAGGTTGTAAATACATCCATTAGCAAACACTGAGGTCCTCTTGACATTAAAACTCCAAATAGAAATCCAAGTTTCAAGCACAAAGAAAATGTAATTCAGCTGGAATACCCATTAAAGAAAAAAAAAAACTAATCATGTAACTTGTATTACAGTTAAAGTTAAAGGTGTGTAACACAAGGAAATGTGACTGCTGCATTTCATAATCTATAATTGTATGATTACCAGATCGGCATGGAATCTTCTGGCACAGTGACTGATGTTTGTGTAAACATTGCTATCGCTGCTGTTGTTCCACTGAAATATTGTATTTTGAATATGCCTTTGTGTTAAATGGAGCATCTATGCACAACAGGTAAACCTGTAAACTCCATTTAGCTGAAAACATGTTGAAGCAAGTTTGGGGGGATCCATTTCGCTTGTGGGCCAAGTTACCTGAAAGAACAGAGGAGACAGTGGGTAGTATTTGTTTGGAACAGTGCCTCTTAAATGCAGCATGCAGTAAAGCTGGGTTCTTATGTGGAATATAAATATGTGGAATATTTTATTTGTGCTTGTAAGTAACTTGTCATATTTGTATGCTGAAAGTGTTTTTGTTAGAGATAATAACAATGAGGAAAATGAGAATGGGCCAACAGCTAGTTGTAAGATTTAAATAATGGGCCTCATTCATCAAAATGTTTGTAGATACGATTGCATTTTACTCTTGGGAAAAGCTCGAATGAAAAAGTCATGTTTCCCAAGTATATTTTTACCCTCAGTCTGAATCCCAGACTTTATTAAATCAGATGCTTGTGCATGTTCTGTGTAATTAGCATAAGTAAACACCCCAACAATCCCATATAAGGGCATTCTGACTTCTGAGTCATAGGTATAGCCAATGCTGCTAAAAGAGTAAAGAAGATATTTTCTCAGATTGAGAGATGTGAACAATTCTGAGAGAATATAATATATACAATGACTATGTGGGAGTAGACTTTACAGATCTAAGATGGGGGTACAAGGGGCACAGCTTCATGTACTTGATGTAATTCAGGTGATTTTACGCAAGCAAAAATTAGTAATCACTTAAAATCAGTTAATCACTTTGAGCTTTATTCTTATCACTGAAGAATCCTTTGTACTTTTAAAAAGAACTAATAGCTCTGAAATAACAAATTATTACTTATATCAATCTCACTCTGAGGGAAGCAGTCTGAAGACCATTCTTTATCAATACTTAGACTTCATCAGTCAATTAGTAGGGGGATAAAATAGACACAAAAATGGAGAAATGTTCAGCATGTCCTGAATTATAATAAAACTGTTATGCTCATTTAAAGTGATTTACCAAGATATGTTTCTGCATGACGTGTCTCGTTAATTTGAATGCTGAATGAAGTGAAACACATCGTACATCTTAAAGGATATCATAAGCAAAACAAATACAAGGATGGAAATAAATGTACACAGGCTTACAGAGGCTCTCTGGATACCTAGACAGACTGCTTTAGTTGCCATATTTAAAGCAAATTCAAATCTGTTGTGAAAGACCAACAGTTAACTCACTAAAAAAAGTATAAGAAAATGGTGGCTTAGTGAGCAAACTTAGTGGTTAAATAATAGTAACCAGAATGATTTCACAGGCACTGAAACAGCAATAAACAGCAGATTACAGGATATCGCAGTAATTGAATAAAGAAAAGCTCATCTTACCTCTGACTCAGTCCCAGCGCTTCCAGACTTGAATTTTTCTGAGAGAGTGACAGAAGTTTCCCTGGTTGTGCAATGTCTCAAGAGATTGTGCGCCAAATGTCATTTTGGCAAAACACTTGCTTTTTTTTCCTCGTTGACAAATTGGGGAAGTTGTTTTTAGCAAACATTCAGCTCATTGAATTATTGGTTTCTATTAAATCCTGAAATGAATATTAGCGTTACTGAGGTCAGATCGTGTGAGATTTTTAATTGCTATCATTAAAATTGTTTGGCGATATAATTGATGGCTTCGTTGGCTGAGCTCTGACAAAACTTTGGCTTCAAGTCAGTAAATTCATGTGGTAATGCTGCTCTGCCCCTGTATCTGGCTGCCCTCTGGCTCAATGGAGAATATCTCAACTCCTTTAGTGTTTAAAGAAAAGAGCCATTTATTGCAGAGGAACAAATAAAATCCTCGATTTTAAAGATTGATAATAATGAGGTGGTCAGACCATATAAATTACATAGTAAACATAGTTAATGTATATTTATGTTTGCATCAGATAGAATTAATTATTGGTTGTCTTTCACTACACTACAAAAATTAGCAATAGGGTAATGCCCTCAACCCCTGATATGCATCTCTGACTCTTCAATGAAAATGCAGGCACAACCCAAGTCTACTCAATAACGGTAAGACTGTGACATGTCACAGAGGCATAATGCACTCACAAAAGACACGCATACTTTTAAGAGTACTTGTTGTTTTACTGTTGTAATATATGCATTAGTGTGATGCATTGGGATATCTGTAGGAAAAAATAAAACAGTAATAATAATAATAATAATAATAATAATAATAATGAATAAAAATAAACATGGGAACATGGTAACACTGCTTTTGTCCATGATGTATTCATGTTCTAAAAAATCTCAAAATTTTAAGCACAACTAAGATTTTTTTTTTTTTTTAAGTGCTCTATCCTCTTCAATTCAAATTATAATAGTTTAATCACTGAAAATTCTCTGAAACCAAACATTTGTGTCAGATAGCAGATGATAAACAGAACCTTTGGTTGACAACAGAATGAAAATGGATTATAACTTCAATATCGGCTCTGCAACATCAGTCAACCCCACTATGAAGGTGTACATGATCAATGTGCCACAGTTATGCAATATGACTGAATGACCGCTAACAATGCAAGACCTTCAGAATATTTCATTTTCAATTCAGCTTGATGGCTGCTGCTATGTAAACTATATGGCTGCTCATCTCATATGAGATGGAACTCAATTCATTATTGAAACTACATGGAATATACTATTTTAGCACTGTACATTGTTTAGAAATTGATTTCAAATTATGCAACAAAACATCATGGTTTCTTTTGCATATTATAGATCCCATTCATAGCTTTTGTTGTGCAGGGCTAGGGGAAGACAATCTAGTGCTCTGGGCAAAATAGAAATATGCCGCCCCCTACATTCAAATTTTTAAGAGAAAGAAATGCCAATTTATCACACATTGACCCCTTTTTTGACTTCAGACAGGTGTAATGAATACCGTTGACTCCCCATTTAATAATCCTTTTGCGTGTACCGTCACACCGGTGTGATTTGCTGATTAGTGCGTATGCTAAAACCGGTGCGATTAGAACACTAGATTGGAAAAATTCTAGCTAATTTTAGCTTTGAGGCAACAGCGATTTAACATTAAAAAATATAGCAAACGCTAACTGAAAACTATGAGAAGCTTAATAATGCTTGGAGTAATCCATTTTGCGACAGATTTGGTGCTCAATTGAAATTTTGGCCAATCCATTCAAACAATCTTGTGACACTGTCGATCGCAGATAGTTTTTTACAAGTTTGAGATGCGAAAAACTCCTCTCTCCTGATGCCACGGTTACTGGCACAGTTAACAATAAGCACAGGGCAACGCTAAGATTTGGGTACAAATCCAAAACATTTTCCCGGTAAATGTACCTAAGCATGTCAATGCGTGAAGCGATCGTTACCACTGCTCAGAGTATGAAAATGCTCAAAGCCATTGATTATTCAATGAACGTGCTCTTAATTTTTGCAAAGATAGCCCCCTAGTGGTCTGGCGCCCTAGGCAATTGCCCCATTTGCCCAGTGCTTCCGCCGGCCCTGTTGTTGTGTACCACAGCAGAAACTAAAATCACTTTAAAAAATGTCTTGGGCATATGTGTCTAAATGTTAAGATTTCACAAGAAAATGAACAGCTGAGCAAGAGTGACCTGGCACAACAGAAGTGCCAAGAGTTTGATTTCACTTTTCACTTGTATCTTTTTTATATAGTCATGTGTTTGTATGAATGTGATATTATAAGGGAATAACATCTAATACCTGGAAAAAATGTACATATGTGTTTATTTTCATTTCTTTTAAAACTTTTCCTACAGAGCCATACACACACACACACACACACACACACACTATGAACAGCAAACAGGGGATTATATATTTATCAAATAATGGGATTTTCGATTGTCAAGCATATTCAAGGCACTTTAACACAGCAGAATGATCTGAACTTTCTCAGGAGCGTTTTGAAAGGTCAGTTAAAAGTCAAGCTTTGATGTAGTACATTGAGTGGCTGGTTCTAGAAACATAAGTCTGTTGAATTCAAATGAAACTTTCTCTAAATGATGCATTTTTTATTTTTGGCTTCAGTTTTTTTTAAACTAAACACATTCTAAATTATCTAAATAAAGACTTATCTGGTATATATTAGTGTAATATTGATGGTATGACTAAACAGGTTGAAGGAAATTGCTTGTGGATGATTAGAAGCTTACAGAATAACCATCATTCTGAACTGAAGTAATTGTGTTAGAGGATTAATATATTTACCACTCAAAACCCTCTCATCAGGATGATAGAAATACTTGGAGTTAGTAGCAGTTTCAGCTAGCAAACACAAGGCTCTGTTGTTTTCTGTTTTAACCACTTAAAAAATGGATGATTTCACATTTGGTGAATCCTCAGGTATTGTCATTTATGTACTTTTCTATTACTCACACACTACAGACACAGACACACAGGCTATTAGTCTTTCATGAACACAAAAAGTAAAGAAGGAGTTTTTTTTTTTTTAAGTAAACAGCTTTGATGAGATAGGTCCATGTAGAATGGCTAAGATTGCTGAAAGTTGATTCAGAACAGAAATCCTCAATATCTGTCAATACAAATGCCAGCAGGGGTAAATGTTCTTTACTGAGCGCTGCTGCGGTCCAGCTGGAGCTGTCACTTGGCTGAGAGGAGAGAACAAATGGTAGGAGTGAAGAGGATTTGACCGGCGCACCTGTGTCTCTAAGCCTCCTTTGTGATCTTTAGTGCAGTGAGCAGATGAGACTTGCCGATTAAGACCTCCCAATAGCTCTGGATCTCACCTCCCCACGATGCCGCGTTGTAGATTATATCACAGCAGGGTTTTAATCTTCTCCACTTTCTTTCCAAAAAAAAAAAAATGAACTGCTCCTCTGAATTCTCATGTCTGCATGCCTCTGAGGTGTAGAGGATGTCTCCTGGTTCAAGCAGTTACTCAAAGACCTTTTTTTGCCTTGGATTTCTAAAAAAAAGTGGCATTACACAATGTGGACATTGTCACTACCTCAAGCCTCTTTTTGGATAGAAATGAACAAAGAGTTATTAAACAAATATTAAATTATTATTATTATTATTATTATTATTATTATTATTATTATTATTATTATTTTGATCTGGTATTGTCTAATATTTACATATCCATTGGTTGTATCTCCCACATTTGGACCAATGAAAGAATGTCACATTTAGGTACAGTCACACCTGAATTGAATGGGCCTCATCTCCCTCTTGGTTTTGTTTTAACTGTCCGTCTTCTCAACATCAAGTCCAAACAACATAAAACAAATGACAAAAAGACAGGGAGCCTGATTTCAATGGCCAAAATGCAAACTTCCAATGCAGTGTGCATTGATCCTGCACATCTGCAGTTGCAGGCCAGGGTAAAGTAGCATTTTGATTGCACAAAAACCTGGCACACAACATCATATGAAATTCTCTTAACATTATACAATAAAAACAGCATTGAGATGAGGAAGACAGCAGCATACCAAAAACAAAAATGAGCAAGTGTTAGAAGGAAGTCAATGAATATAATGAAAAGTAATGAATTGTAATAAAAGAAATGAAACAATGATTGTTTTTTGTTACACATGTGAAACAGCCCCACATTGATATACTTATATCATTATATACCTGTATATGTTTAGCTGAAATTATTTCTGAAGTTCTAGGCGTGAACAGAGGAATTATGTCTAGAGGAATGGCAATCTTGTGGAGAGAAATCATCCAGAAATAGGAAAAGTAACAAAACTTCTTTTAGATGATACTATGAACTTGCTTGTTTTGTTTTTGAAGTGTACTTTAGAACATATAAAAATTCTGTTAATTGATCATTTGCTGCATGGTGATGCTGTTGTCAGGGTAATGTAAACTATTTTACATTTTGCTTACATTGTAGCGGGAGTGAAGTGTCATGGAAATCCCCACATACTATTTTTAATTAGATTTAGGTCTTAGGCCCTGTCCACACGTACACGGGTATTTTTTAAAATGTAGCTGTTTTCTATGCATTTTGGAATTTTGGCCCACACGCAAACAGCGTTTTAGGTCACTGAAAACGGATCTTTTGCAAAACGCCTTCCAGGGTGAAGATTTTCAGAAAATCCGTTTTCAGTGTTCACGTGTAGACAGGGAAGAGTTTTTGGCTTGTGAAGTCAGAGTGTGCGCCATAATAACTTTTTTTCAGGCTTCTGATTGGCCAACATGGCTTTACGGTTAGGGTTATATCATTGCCTGTTGGTTTGGCATGCTCTTGACAGCGTGTGTTTGCGTTTTCGTGTGGACGGAGATTTATTTACGAACGAAAGAGGAAAACCCTCATTTTCAAAAATACCCGTGTACATGTGGACATAGCCTTAGTTTCATTTTTATATTATTTTATTGTTTTACAAAGAACTTATACTGTTTGTAATATTAAATATAACATGTTAATGTTACAAAAGGTTAAGCATTAACTGCTGTAATCAGATGTATGCTGTCAGAGAGTAGTACCCTATGTTCTGCAAAATAACAAGAATAGGAACCACAAAGTCAATTTAACCATCTGGATTGAAATAGGCAATAGCACTATATTTTCAGCATTTCAAATGTTCACTCTGTTACAGTCAGTGACAAGCGACAGACCAGTATTATGCTATGTGTACAATGTAGAGGATGGAGGTCCACTTTGGGAACCCATGAATGGTGGCGACATTTTGTGGTCTGAAGTCCACCTTGCTGAGGCTAGTAGTTCAACCAACAATGCTATATGACACACTTAAAAATGACACTTGCTATACACTAGCTAGCCAGGCGATACATAATAATTTTATAGGCCAATGGACAGAAGATCACAGGACTATCATAGCTCTGAAAAAATAAAATTGTATTGTCATACCAGTAGGCAAATTGTTCAGACAATTCATCTAACCATAACCATTAGCCCCCAAGATACGACGGTATTATCTGCAATGCAATTTACCTGGACATTGATTGAATGGACCTCCTGATGATAGAAAAATGACAGCATTGATTGGCATTGCAAGTCTACTTGGGTGGAGTATATGTGAACTCTGGGAGGGCAGAACTGACAGCTCACAAGACAACAGTCATCTCTACAACAACAGGCAGGGAATATAGATATGGGGAAGATGTTAAACACAAAGCATACTGCAGAGATCAGGTGAACAATTGTGACCATTTCATCACTCACACACCTGACAGCCAATTTTTGTATAGATGATGCTAAACGTAAAGTGGCATCTTATGTTCTCTCTCATACTTGCAGCCTGCCTTAAACATAATCTTACTGTACTTGTCTGTCAGTATTTTAGTATCTTGTCTGTGATGATTGTCTGCTGGACCGATTGTTGCTGTTGGTACTAATCACACAATGTTACAAACCACAACTACAACTACCTGGTAAGGGTACTTTAGATATTCAAACTCCAATTTAAAAAAACCAATCTTACCACTGAAATTATGTAACATTGTTAATATGTTTGTGTTCATCAGCAGATGACTTTCACCATGTCTGGTCTAGTTTACCCATATTTGTCCCGCCATACTGTCAGGGTAGATGGTGACTGGCTGGACTTTCTGCCAGATCTCAGTTAGTGATATTGCAAACACAAAATACCTGTTGCACCATGCCAAATTACCACTGCATACTGAATATTCACAATAACTCCCCACCACCACCACCAAACTACAGGGCAAAACACTAACGGAATGGGCACAAACATTGCAAACACAGGAGAGACTGCATTTTTGCTGATGGCACTGACTCGAAATTATCACAACACACTGCATGGTGTGCGTTTGCCATCTGTGCACTGTTTTAATGCCATTAGAATCACACCCATTGTGTCTATAAGCAATCATAGATCCTCCATGCACTCTAAGCTCTGGCTGGTAGTATAGTAAGGCCGGCTCGTGTCACCGCCTATAGGATAAGGTTTGGTTACAACTGCTTCATTGTGCATGTATAAGGTGTGCCTGGTATGTTTTAATCAGACTTCTCCTTTAAGGATATGTTAAGGGCATTTAAGGATAATTATAATGAAATTCAATTACATCAATGAAAAGTGATTATACTGAAGTGAAATGAAAAAGGCCTTGAGAATAATCAATCAAGCAGGTTTATCTTAAATTGCACTGAATTAATACAAGTAAATGGCATGGTGTAAGCTAGTACAATAGTGTTGTCTTCTAGGTAGCATATTGTACAGCAATTATTTTTTAATGATGAACATTGGGTTAATCATTGCACAATTTTGTTTGTATAAAAAATATACAACTCTTTACAGAAATCCAGCAGATGTTGCTGCCACACAAAAATGATTGAAAATTAGATTGGGTGGAAAAAATAGATATTTTAAACCTTGTAGTTTAAAATACAGATGTAAAAATATTTTGTGAACACTTAAATAAATTGTTTGATGTTCATATTTTCATTTTACGCTGTCATGAAATGTAAATTCATTTCTCCATAGCTAATGTTTGAATTGGTGGGGTCAGCTGGTTCAACTACCTAGCTAGCTATTGTTGCAACGACATAAGTTTATTTAAAAATGTCACAACATGGGTTCTGCTTGATATTTCAATTACTCAAACATATCTGCACGTGGGAGAGTTTGTGGTTTTCAGATCAATAAAAAATACAAAGATTAAAATTTCACCATGTGAAGGGTTTTCTCAGGCTGCCACACAAATCACTTGAAATGGAATTACTGTATGTGCTCTTTTGTGTCAACCATGTTCACCCTTCAGGGACTTCTGAGTAGTTGTTGACTAAGACGCTTGCCTTGAAAGCAAGCTGAGCTCTTCAGCCCCGATTTGATCCCAGCCATCAGGTGATGATGAATTGGTTTCTTTCTGCTTGGGATATGGGTAGGTAGATCATACAGGGTCCTCGTGTTTCACCAGTCTCAGGCACCTTCCGATTCATCGGGTACCTGTGAGTTGCTTAAATGACGTCAGTGGAACAGTGCCTATCCTTCAATGACTGCCCAATTCACTGTACTGTACTGTGTGACTTGCAGTGGGGAAAAAATAGCCACTGGCGGCATGTGAGTTTAGCAGAGGATTGCATTCATCTTGCTTCGGTGCTCCTGCGTAAGTGTACACTGTTGCAGTGACATGAGCCGAGTGTCCATTTGGCCAGCATACAATTAGGGCTGCAAAACAGGGTCGAAAAAGCATTGAAGATTCGATTGCGCTCACTGAGTTCTAATGCATTGTATGTATTTTTGTATAGTTTATAAGTATATTTTACATTTTACATATTTTACAGGATAAGCTCTTGGATATGCAAGTCAATGCACTATTTGAGCACCAGGCTGTCATTTAATGACAATTCATAATCCACATCACAGACTGTTGACTGTAGACCAAGGGAGAAACAGAATGGGATAGACAGAATGGGAGCTTCAATATTTCAATGTGCTGCATGTAAAAATCTAATTTTAAATTTAAACTGGATCACTTATCAGTTTCCCCTTCCATCCCTCTTTTCACCATTTATAACTAAATCTCACAGAAGTATCAGAGGAAGTGAATGGATTATAATTGGATTGCTGTGCCATTTTTTGCTGTGTACTGAACACATGCCACATTTCCTGAATCCTACTGAGTTCCCACTCTGTGTCAGTGAATAGCCCTACAGATATTCTTTTTTCCTTTCAAACTTGAGTAAACACAAATGTCCAGTCCTGAAAGGCATCCCACACTGAAGGGAGCAGATAAATTACTAGCCTCTGCAATTGTGATGCCTGTCTATCCATGTATACTCCTGCCTTGTCAAATATAGCTATCACTGTTAACATCGCTGCTACTGAGCTGTTAGTGAAGTAATAACCATAAAAGCGGAATGTAAATGTCCCACTAAGATTGAACATTACCTGATAATTGCTACAGTGTTTTCCTTACATATCCATGTATGTACAGTATCAGCAGATGACCCAAGACATAGCATGACCCAAAATATGTATATTGTACCTGGTCCCACCATAGAAGAAATAAATTTATAAACCATCAAAGAATAAAAAAAATCAATTATTAAATCAGCAATTAATAAGTATTCATTCCCCTTCTTTAGTACTTAAGTCTTTATGGGAAACCATTGCTTTTTTCAGCAAGGGCTTCTTCCTTGCCACTCTTCCATAAAGGCCCTTTTTGTGTAATAGCTTGAAGACTGTTGACCCATGGACATTATTTTCAGTTGCAGCCACTGACTTCTGTAGCTCAGTTAGAGTGACAGTTGGCATCACAGTAGCCTCTCTGACAAATGCCTTATAATTATGAAGGGTATGAATATTTTTTTAAGTTTTATTTTTGTTTATTTATTTATGTATTTATTTATTTATTCATCTATCTAATTTTTTAAAGGTTTTGGATGTTTCTTTTGATTTGTTATGATGTACAATACTGTGTAGACCAGCTGGAAAAAAATCATACTTTAATACATTTTAAATTTGGAATCTGAGAAATTGTGAAAACAGTATTGGGGGCTGAACATATATATTTATTTATTAAGTCACCATTTCATAAAACCAATAAAGCAGTCAAGGCCTTAATGTTAACAACAACATATTGATTCTAGATTTTTAATAAGAAAAAAAATTTTAGAGAGTTTAAGTGAAGACAACATTTTTCCCATATTAAATATCAGTACAGAAACAGAAAGATCATATTAATCATAAGATCAAACAATCATATTTTAAAAAGTGAAATGAAGGTAAAAGGGTCATCTCCAGTTCACTTTGCACAGTACCTTTCACTGTGAGTAATGTTTACTGTTAGATTGCTTTATGATGATTGTCATTTAATAGCTCTTTTGTCATATTTCTATGGGGGCTAGAAAATCAAAACGGTGAATTAGGCTCTTTCCTCTTAGATCAAGTGACTATCATATCCAGTAATTGATAAAAAAATGACCTTTAATAAATAGGCAGGTTAGCAAAGCTGCACTGAAACTTCACCCTGGGTGTTGAGGCAAATTTGATTGGGTTTAATTACAGGCATGATGTGGGTGATGATGGATGCCCTCGTTACTATTTGCAATGTGTTTTCAAACTGGTGTTGCACAAAGGCAGCCTTCCAAAGCCCAACCTGCCCTCTGCTTTGGCCAGGGACTTCAGTTTGAATCCATCTGCCTAAATTACACCCACTCACCAGACACAGACCCTCCCTTACTCCTCCCTCTCTTTGCAGATGGATCTGTGAGGATGCTGGAAGAACACATGCTTGAGCTCTTTGTTATAGCATGGGCTGGAGTAATTTCTAAGATTTTCTGCTTGAAAGGGCAGTTTTCTTTATCTAATATGCAAGAAGATTTATAAATACACTGAATTATTCCATTTACAACTGTATGATCTTCAAGGTAGAACCGTGAGCTGAAAGACAGTAATTTGTAACCAAAAAGGTATTCATTATCCTATCTGCTTGCTGGCAATAAGCAATTAACTGACACTTCATGAAAGACACCTTTGGATTCCAATGTTTTCCTTTGGGGGGTAGTATGGTTTTAATGAAGTAAGGTCTGATGCTGGTCCATTAATATCGGTAGATATAAATCATATCAGCAACCAGATTTTTCTCAGTGTGGGCATAGTGTCCTCTCTCCTCTTTGTTGCTTTTTGGCATCTGCAAGTTTCTGAACAGCACTGTAATACAAACATTTGGCTCCCAGAAACCTTAATTAACATACTGTATTTTCTTAGGCACTTGGTCTTGCAGAGACAAAAAGTCACTTGCAGTTTACCACTGGAATACAATAATCACATTGAAACATTGGTTTCACATTGAAAAAAATTATTTAGACAGCAAATGTTGGCAGCACTAGGCTGTGAGTCACAGCCACCCAGTCAAAGGGAACCTCTCAGTGCAGACAAGTCATAGAGGCAGAACCAATCTACTATAAATCATGGAGCTGTAGCAATACCCCAAAAAAAAGCAATAAATTATTATGTTTCATAAAAAAAGAAGGTTTTCCATCCCATATTTTGTACACATAAAGAAAAAAATAGGAAGTGTACAGTAATTTATACAGAATACTACAGCTGTCTACTGTTTTTTCTTTTTCTTTTTTTTGATACATCTAAAATCCCATCCTTTGTTAAAGTGGCCTGTTTATTGTTCCACGTGGCACTCAGACATTGTTTTAATTGAGCAAAATATTACTCTCGTACATGTGATGCCCTGTACAAGGGGGTGGTGCTACCCCCATATTAGCCAAAATGTATAGTATTTTCAGCTTTTGACATGCTACCTGTGGTAATCTACTTCTCCTAGAGCTGGTTAGCTTTGTACAGCTAGCCAGCAGGCAAAGTTTATCATGTAGCTGACATTACCTAGATAACAGATCAGATGAAATAAGCAAAATGTTTACAGAAATGTTGAGGAAATACTGCTGTTTAGATATTACTTCTCCTCCTATTTTCTCTGCTTTCCCTCCTGTGCACTTGATGGTTTGGACCTTTTCATAATGCACTAATTGTCATTTTCCCACAATTGTCTCGCTATCTCTCTCATCAACTGCTGTTACGTGTGTGTATTGCTGCTCATTCCCCAGTAGGTACAACTTGCACTCACTGTCACTGCCTTCATTTCAGGGTAAGTTGTTAGTTTGAGTATTATATTGTGAAAATAAAAACTGTTCTTGAATCTGAAATAAGCGGTAATTTCTAGCAAACTCACAGCTGCCCTCACCATA
The DNA here is from genome assembly GCA_019176425.1 of Megalops atlanticus. Classification (NCBI taxonomy): domain Eukaryota; kingdom Metazoa; phylum Chordata; class Actinopteri; order Elopiformes; family Megalopidae; genus Megalops; species Megalops atlanticus. The sequence goes on along the minus strand of CM032877.1, from coordinate 26,628,304 downwards.
AGGTTAGCAAGTAATACGAGCCAATTCAGTGAGTTTTGATGTAATTATAGCCTATTCTATGATGAGTATAGCTACTTTACATCAATTTGCAGCTGTTTAATAACACTGTCTTGTTATATACAATAGCAGACAAATACAAAGACAAGTAAGGTATTGTTTACATCAGTGTTTAACTTACCTTGGATCTGAAATAAGCGGTAATTTCTTAGCAAACTCACAGCTGCCCTCACCATAAGGTTAGCAAGTGATACGAGCTAATTCAGTGAGTTTTGATGTAATTATAGCCTATTCTATGATGAGTATAGCTACTTTACGTCAATTTGCAGCTGTTTAATAACACTGTCTTGTTATATACAATAGCAGACAAATACAAAGACATGTAAGGTATTGTTTACAACAGTGTTTAACTTACCTTGGAGCAAACTTAACATTACATGGTTTTCATTATCCTTCGTTACCTAGGCCACCAGCGACAGAAGGTGAAGGTAGCTCACCAACTAACATTGGCTATTATAGCTAACGTTAGCCAGCTATCAATATTCAAATCCAGTCTCGGTTATGAAGCTGACTAGCTAGCTAGTTAACATCGTTGGTAATAAGTGTGTCTATGGGTCTCAAGTTAGCTTAAAAGTTTGGAAAAAATACTCCCTCCAATCTCTCTGGGTACCTGGAATCACTGTTACAGGTTCCCCAGGAGCAATGTTTAACCATAATGTTTAATATAGTTGACCTACTTGCTAGATAGTGACATGTGTTACACCTGTGAATACTTGTGCTGTATTGTATCTTTGTACAAGTTTTTGAATATGGATGAACTCAAACTCATGAACAGTGTCATAAGGGACATTGTAGGGGAAGGACAGAGGGACGGATTATTTCTGTGGGCTGGCTACTCATGCGCAGGTGTTTCCCCAAAATGGACTGCAGGAACAGCTGGATTTGTTTCCCCTTCTCTGCCCTCTCCTCCCCTCCACTTAACAACCTCAGAACAAGAAATCCTAATTGAAATCGCAATGAGTGGGATTCTCAAAAAGGAATTTCATCAGAAGCCAATGGCTGATTTCTGGATAGCTCAGCATGCAGAATATACTGCCTCATGTAACAGAGCAGTTAAGACTTTAATGCCGTTCGCTACAATGTACTTATGTGAGTGGGTTCTCAGCTCTCAGCAGCATGAAAACCAAATACACACATAGACTGTGTGTGGAAAATGATTTAAGACTGAAGCTCTCTCATATACACCCTAATATCACAGATCTGTTTTGCATGTCAATCACACCCTTCTCATCAAGCAGGTGAGTTGCTCGCATGCATTTGTGTGTAAGAAAGAGAGAGAGGGGGACATATAAGATAAACCATGAGCAAATACCTTTTCAATTCTATATAAAGATTAAAAGATTATTGAAAGCATATTCTCTGGTTTTTGTGAACAGGCTTACAATAGGACAGGTAAAATATAAGAATATGGTGTGCTGTCCTTGGCGCTGAATGGGGGTACGCAGTGGGATGTAGAATACTTGAGGGGGTACTTGACTCTAAAAGGTATGGGAACCACTCACTTATAAGATATGCATAAGGTAAAATGTGGCAATGGCACACCACCACATTTTACAGTATGCATATTCTATAATTCAGTGGTGAACATACAGAATCAAATAAACCAGGTAGGTGGGACTGTTATTCTATTCTTCAGGGTTACAATCCAAATATGTTACATGCCAAATCATTTGACATTAACAGTGGATCCTTTAATTGATCCTCCAGTTTGTAACAGAAAATCCATCTTTAAAAAGGGCCATTAAAAGCAGCTGATGCTGCTTTCCTTCACCTGTACCATATGCAGTGCAGATAACTGAACATTCATCCAAGGAGGTGTAAAGATCCTAAGATTTTTAGTGTTTGTATATGTGTGTATACACATACTGTGTACTGTATATGATGATGATATTATTATTATTATTATTATTATTATTATTATTATTATTATTATTAGCAGTAGTAGTAGTAGCAGTAGTAGTATTCACTTCTGTGCATTTTAAATATCTTTTTCCTCCTTGTGTACCTCAAGACACATCAGAACTAATAAGTAAATGTCTGCATCTTCCCCCTGCACCCTCCCACAATGTAAATAAACCAATGTCTACAATAATGAGGGGCTGGTGACAGTTTTATTGCCTAACCCCATCTGATCACTTGTGTATCTCAGAGGCAGATTTACAGGTTGGGATTGCTAAATGACACACCAGCGCCTGTGGGCTTGTTACGCTTCACCCCATTTCTTATTCCTGCACAAAAAGCATTGTCTGAACCTGAAACCATCCTCATGTTGTGGACAAAATTCTATCTATAGCTAGCTAAAAATAAGTAGGTGTGGAGATTTCCGATACATTTATGAAGTCCAAAGCAATGCTCTCAGGGAACGGAGAATAATAATATGTATAATAAAACTAAATAAATAAATAACATGAAATCTGCTTCATATCAGCCAGCATGTTTCAGAATCCGGAAACACAGGAAAGATGAATTTGAATAGGACTCCTTCATCCATTCCAACCATTCACCTGTTTGTATGAGGGAGTTGTACCTGGGTGTTTGGTAGGCATGAACTGTACATAATTTTGCACTGGCTCATGAAGCAAGCAAAAAAAATAAGGAACAAACAAAATCTGTATTCCAACGAAGCATCATTAGACAAAAAGGAATTCCTTTTACTTCCATGATCCAACCAAAACAAATGAAAGACTAACTTTGTGCAGTTTAATGTATCTGAATTTACATTTTACTATGTTCTAAAGCATGACACCAACATCCATATTTCCCTTAGATTTCAGCAGAAGAAAACAAATTTTACTGCTACATCAACATTTAAGAGTTTAAGAAGATACTCAAAAGACAGCAAGTACACACATATTAAGATGCAAAGAGGTTCTGTCGTGAACTAAGAAAATAGAAGATTGTTGTCAATGACCTACCTACTACCGAAGCTGTGGAGGAGTTCTGGAGCAAGATTTGCGAGAATGAAAATGCACGATGATAGAGCAGCCTGGATCCTTGACTAAATTGAGCAGCACAAAAATTTAAAAAGTCAAGAGTGGGCTGATATAACTATTACATAAACTGCTGATGGCATCAAGAACACTACTAACTGGAAGGCCCCAGGGATAGATGGGATAGCCAATTTCTGGATAAAAATCTTGCCCAGCATACACGAAGACCTTAAATATGCATATAACACCATTGTCAAGAATCCAGAAAAATGCCCCAACTGGCTAACATGAGGTGTCACCTACTTACTCCCTAAGACCAATAGGACCCAGAACCCCAAAAACTGCAGGTCTACGGACCACCTGCCTGCCCACCCTGTATAAGATCCTGACCTCCATCATCACTGAAAGGACGTACACCTTCCCTGAGAATAATAACCTTCTACCAGCAGAACAAAAAGGGTGCAAAAGAGGTAGCTATGGATGCAAGGACCAACTTCTCATTAATAAGCCAATCATAGAAGAGCACAAATCAAAGAAAAAAACTTGTCTACTGCTTGGATTGATTATAGGAAAGAATTTGATAGTGTGCCATACTCCTGGATGTTGAAAAGCTTAGAAATATATAAAGTTTCCCCAATTACCATCCAATTTATTTGAGAGAGCATGAGGACCTGGATGACCACCCTAAACCTCCACTATCTGGATGGAACACTAACATCTAGACTAATCAATATCAAAAGTGGAATCTTCCAGGGAGACTCACTGTCACCATTGCTCTTTTGTATTGCATTAGCACCCCTTAGTGCTTTACTTAACAACACTGGCTACGGTTTTGAAATGCAGCATGGCAAATTAAACCATCTTTTTTATATGGACGACCTACAGACATCTTCCAAAAACGATGGCCAACAGACAGGTTACTTAACATTGTATAGACCTTCAGTGATGACATCAATCTGGAATTTGGCTTGATAAGTGTGCAAAAGCCATCTTCAAAAGAGGAAGGATCACCAATACCTGTAACATCAACCTTGGCATCAACACCACAGTCAAAGAGCTAGATCAGGAGGGTACTTACAAGTACCTAGGAACTGACGAAGGAGATGGCATTCAGCACTCAGCCATGAAGGAGAAAATTCAAAAAGAATTTTATAGAAGAGTCAGGATGGTACTGAGAAGTGGGCTTAATGCAGCTAACAAGTTTGAGGCCATTAATATATTAGCTATACCAGTAGTGACATATAGCTTTAACATCATCAATTGGAGCCTTAATAAAGATGTTAATAAAAAAAAATCAATTGGAGCCTTAATGACATCAAAAGGATTGACACCAAAACAAGAAAAATGCTGACCATGGAAAAAATTCACCACTTGAAAGCTGATGTTGACAGACTCTATGTACCAAGATCAGAGGGAAATGTAAATTTTATGTAAGGCACTTAAAATCAAAATAACAGAATAAATGTCAAATGACTCATGCATTATGCTACAAAAAAGTAAGTGCAAACTGACAGTGCTTATGTGTATGTAAAAGCATTACATGTGTCAATATACAGTGGAATTAAGAGATATTTGAAATGTATTAGTTAATATGTAATTACAATTGTGCATCTGTCTAGGATCACATTACTGTCAAAACAGAAACAATCTCACTTTCCAAATACATGTGCTCACAAAGAGGGCCTGTAGTCCACACCTCATTAGACAACTACTCTATGATGAATGGCAATATTGCAATGGAATAATCAAGTACAATGATTAGTTTCATATGAATTACATAAAATTAGGGTACTCAGCAATTGCTAGGTGCAGCCTGTGCCCAGAGCACTGGAGCCGGGTCCATTCATTAATAGCTATGGCATTCACTACATTCACCCCGTTGTCTGTGGTGATGCGAACTTGGTGGTCCTCCAGCGGCCAGTGTGTCTCTCAACCCTTGAGCAATTGTCTGTCCAGTATGATCTTGCGGAAAATACGATGTTTGCAAGCACTTGCTTTTCAGTGTAAATTCCTCATCAATATAATGAACCGTTTGGCTCAAATACAGTACCACAGTCCTACTTGACCACAAATCAGTTGTAGTCGCGTAGTGTGCTACTTTTTCAGATCCATTTCCATTTCTGCTCAAAATTTTTGCATACATTGAAGGTAACTTGAGACAAATGATTGCATGAAGGAACAACATATCTTTTATCAAGAGTGCGGATCATCTTTTTTGAAACCTTCGCTGCAAATGGTGTTAATTGGCACCATGTCTTTTGCTACGTAGTAAGCAATAGCTTCCGTTATTTCTGTTTGCCTTCGAGAGCCTGCTGGATACGGAGATGCACTTAACAGTGAGTCAGTGATGGTTGTCTGTGTAACAGGACTCATGTAACTCGGACTTGGAGCTGCCACCTTAGCTTTCATGCACTCCTCGTAGGCTACAGCACCCTGTGGTTTAATCTTAGATGGTTGAATAAATTCGTTGTGTTAGACACGGGTGCAGCCACTGTCTTTTTGCATTCTTTGCACAGTATGACTGTCTGTTCCACATCATCGCTAGCGAATGCAAAATAATTCCAAACTACCGATGATGCATTCCGTTTCGGTACCAAACTTTCTTCTTGACCCTCAACCGAACATTCTTCCGTGCCCGTTTTCGCTGGCTACCACGAAAAGAAATCAAACTTACCCACACGTGTGGATCACACTGCTAAAATTTTGCTCATTAGAACGGTTCTCTTAGTAATAGGACTCTGATTCCTCAATGCATTGCTGCACACAACGGACGCCTTTCTGATTGGTTACATTGGTTACAGTGCTCAACTGCTGTTAATAACGCTTCGTAAACACAAACGTAACAAGCCTAAATGGAATTCTGTAATTGCGGCTTTTGACAATTAGTTAATCATGATAGCCGTAATCGTTATCTAAATATTCGATTAATTGTGCAGCCGTAATTCAGACTAAGTACCTTGTTTCAGAGAATAACGATATTCCCCCACCTGAGAGTCAAGCCTATAAACCCAGCACCTTACTCATTAATCCACACTGCTTCCCGTATATTATTGACATGTGACATTTTTTACACAACTGCATCCAAGCAAAGAAGAAATAAGACATTAGCAAGGCAACAAATTGTCCCAGTAGTCTCTGGGCATCTATTGATAAATCCATGTCAATGTGTCTGCTGGGGCCTGTTTAAGGGCATAAATCGCAGGAAAGGCTGCAAGGGCTGTCTAAAAACTAGAATTATGCTCATACCAACACCAGAACAATACACTGCAGTCTATTGAATTTGTCCCTTTGTATCATCTGCTTCACTGTTACTTAACCCAGAGCAAATCATGTCAGTAAACAAAATATTAGTCAACAGGGACACATGAAAGGAAACACAGATTGTGGCATTAGCACTGGCCTGAAATATGCTCTGTGGCACAAAGTGCCTGCATGTGTGACCAGTTTGACAAAGCAGCAGTTGTTACTTGATGGGGCTGCAGGGAAGAAACCTGTTTTTTTCTCAGCTAATTTATTTTTTTTTTATTTCTGTATTTCATAAACCACTGCAAGGAGCAACTGGCAGGTGCATTCAGTCTCGAGTCTCATATCTTAATTGCCCTTAGAGGGCATGTAATTAACTTATGTATTTTCTAATCAAACGTGTTGACTTTATCCTTATTTCCCACCTGACAAATAAGCAGATCAAAATGACAGATATTATATCATAGTCATATTATGTAAGGAATAATCCACTACAAGTTTAGTTGTTGTATAATCAGGTGCCTGCTATGGCACCTGATAGTTAAGAGCTGGACAGAACTTCTATTCAAAAAAATAGTGTAATATCTTTCATTTTTGGCATCAAAGTGGACAAAAACATGTATACTGATTCAGTTGGGGAGAGCTAATTATTTCTCAAATGTTCATAAAAATCCATCCTATAGTGTTAATAAAGATATACCAAAAAAAATCATTTTCTCAAGTTTGCATATTCATCTGTGTTTTGGGGGCCCTGTAACTTTACCCAACTGAATCATCTCACATGAAATGAGTAAAATTTGGATACAGTGACAAATTCTGTATCTAAATTTAGTGCCTTTTCACCACATTAAGGCTGTAGATGCAAAAGAGCTTATTAAAACTAGAACAGAATGTGGCCATAAACATAGATTGAGTTTTTTTGTTTAAAACTGTCAGGGCTGAGGCAAGGACACCAGGGCTTCAGGTTCCAAAAAGCTTTAACAAAGACGTCAGGCGAAGTAGCAAAACCAGAACAGGCAGTGTCAGTAACAGGCAGGCAGTCCGTGGGCAAACCAGGGTCGAAAACAGGAACAGGCAGGGTCAGTAACCAGGCAGGCAGATACAGAGCAAGGCGGCGAGCAGAATCAAGGTCGAAGAACAGGCAGGAACAAAAACAGCAAGACTTACAGGGGGGAAAAGCACAGCGGGAACAAAACAGGAAAAACACTGCAACAAACTAGCAAACAAGACAGAGACAAGCAGGGTAAATATAGGGTTGGGCTGATGAGGTGATGGGAAGCAGGTGTGCAGGCAGGCAGGTGGAGATGATCAGGTGGGCGGAGACAGGGCAGAGAGTGGGGCAGGGCTGGAACACGGAAAAACAAAAGCACATGGACACAATGACAGATGGGGAGAAAATAAACACAACAGCTAGGGGGCTGGAGTACTGACAAAAACAAAAAAGCCACAACACCAGCTGAACTGGCTAGTAAGGAGGAATCGTACTGTCGGGAGAGTACCATGCATTTTATGGCTATGTGCCCTGGTCTGGGTTTTCTAGGATTCCTTTCCCTACTCAGGACCAGATCAAGCGCAGATAAGATAAGTCAACAAATACACACACATAGCAGGCAAGAGGGCATATGGTCTACCACCATAAATACCCCAAAATCAGTGACCACAGCTGCAGGGGGTTGCCTTCTCCCCCCCCTTCTCCCCTTCCTGAGCACAATCAGCGTGTGTGTGTGTGTGTGTGTGTGTGTGTGTTTCTTTATGTGTACCTGTACGTTCGGATCATTTACCCTTTTGTACCCCACAGTAATTGTACTCTCATGTCATGGAAAAATGTGGAAAACCCAATGTTGTGTGATAACACATGTATTTCTCAATATAGCAGCAAAACCACCATTTTACCAGTTCCTCCCAGCTAACTCTCTCTCTCAACCCATGCCTATTAATGTTTGGTGTCATTGCGATGCTCATGAAGAGCTGAATGCAAAGATGAGGATCTTGAAAATATATCTGGTATATCCAGATGTTTGGATCGAAAGGACAAAATTAAGTCCTGGAGAAACTTCCAGGCACTCCCCAACCATAAAATTAATCATGCGTGGGTCAGGGAGGTGGAGAGAACTTCTTCTTAAGTCAGGCCTAGAACAGGCCTCTCGCTCAGTTTCGCTTTGGCTCAGTCTTTTGTCGTTGATCAGTTTTTGCCACGGCTCAGTTACTTGCCTACGCTCAGTCATCCGTTCAGTCATCCAGTCCGTGGCTCAGTTTATCCTGCAACTTTTTGCATTTTTCCCTTTTGGAGTTTTGCTGCTATCGCCAGTGGTTCCTGTGTTCTTCCTTGGAAGAGGTAAACAATCGGCTTGGGTAATTTTCTCTGCACGCATTCATTCACCATTCTGTGATCCATCCATGTTCTTGCTTGTTAATGTCTTTATGTAAGTTAGTGTCTGTTAAGGTAGTGGACCAGGTCTGTAGCCCAGACTTTGAATTTTGTCTTGTCTTAGTGTAACTGCGTAATAAACCCTTTTAATTTATTCCAGTTGTGGCTCTATATTTCTGGCAAAGGTTGATCCACCAGACTGCTCATCTCCTATCAACGAAATTCGGTGATTTAATTGATAGTTAATATCTTTGATAATAATTATTAAATTAAATCATTTTTATTATTATTTTACATGTTGGTTAAGTGAGGAGTTTTAGTAATTGACGTCATTTGTGTCCAGTATTCAGAGTGCCGGACGATAAACAAGGGCGTTAATTTCTAAGACCGCTGGGTTCAGACCATTGAAGTTTTATTAAATCCTCACTTCCCCGACAGTACACATGGACTGATTCCCATGAAACACTTCCCTTGCATGGCAACTGTAGTAATTTCTAGGTATCTATCTTTGTTCTATTAACATATTGTATGCCAGTTGTGTGATTCTGACAGAAACCACACCCGTTAACCTCGTATAACAAGGAGGTTAGCATTAACATTAGCTAGCATGTACATTCCTGCTAGCCATGTAAGATAGGTTACATTTAAATTAAGTTCACGCAAGTAACGTTATTAGCGAGCTAGGCAATTAACAGTAATTAGAAATTTTAATTAGTCGCTATAACTCCACATCCCAGACAAGTCCAGGTAAAGTAATACTTGCCAAAGACTGGTGGTGAGCAATGCAAACACTGCCTCTAAATTAAGTGTACATGAGGCGAATTCTAGATTGATGTACAATAAAATCACAGTTGTATGCTTTTGACGTAATCCTCTAATATGACCCCTAACGGGTGTGTGACGGGATGACCGAGCAGTGGCAGCGGTAATGAGCACAGCACAAGAGCAGTTGTGCACATCGCTGGTGAGAGATTTATTTTTCCCAAGGTAGACAAGAAAAGTAATGCCGGCAGAACTATTTAGAAACGACAAGAACACTTTGGAACACATACACCAACAAATTTGCTTTCAATTACCACAACATTAACCCACCTCTTCCGCTCCAGAACTCGCAACTGATCGGGACCAGCTTTATCTATGTTCCGATTTTAAGCTCCTCCCCCAGAGCATACGCCAACTGGGAAAATCAATTATCGTTATCAGTTACAATATTTTTCATGAATTTTATCATAACAACATTACCCATATCGCTCTAAGAAAGCAATCAATAACTGCATTTTTAAAGGTTGATATAATATCATTATTATCCTCCCCCCACATTAGTTTGGCTTTTATCCGGTTCCCGCAGATCAATAAAGTTTCACGTAAGAGACCGTCCCATCGTTTCCGCCACCTGACGCTGCCAATGCCATCCCAAACCCACTAAACAATGGGGTAAGTTAGATTGCCTTTGTATAATATTTACAAAATTCACTTAGCTGTGCACATTTTCCCAAAATGTTCTCATATACATTTAACCTTTTTTTCAGTCACTTGCATTAGTTCACTGAGACATATTATTTGTAATAATGCAGGTAGTTAGCATACTTGCGGAACATAGACCGTGGCGTCCCGGCTATGAACCTGCATGCTGACTTCGGTGGTGCTTCTCCTTTTTGCCGGTCTGGCTCTTAGGCAGAACTACAGCAATCCGTTGACAGTTAATCATTTCCATTACAGCGAAGTCATTACAAAAAAAAAAAAAAAAAAAAGTTTTCATCACCTAAAAATTGCTGCATATTTACCACAGCAAACCCAGTACATGCTATTACAATTTATCGTGTTAAGGAACGGAGGACTCACTCCGTTACAGGGTGGTATGTTAATTTATTAATTATTAATAATTAATTTATTTCGTTTTTGCCTTGATTTAATTTCTAAAATACGAATATTAGGGATATATTAAGAATTTTCTCAGTGTTCACATGCAGCACCTGCAGTCATCTCGACACACGTACCAAGGGTAGAGTTGATACTGTTGCTAGTTGTCTAACTGGCTGGGTTGCTCCACTGCATATTTCTCCAAGTCATTATAGGTAGCTACCTAGTCTAGTTAGGTTATCTTGTAAGCTGAAAGATCATTACAGTTGCCAGCTTGCTGCTATTATTGCTAGCTAGAGATAAATGCCAGACAAATGTACCTGTAGGCTCAGCATTCTATTTATTGACATTATTTAATTAAGGCAAGTAAAATGACCTTTTTAGTCTCTCAAGTGGGATGCACAGAAATCACTGTCATTTGCTATGTGTGTGGGAAACGACTGCAGTTTATTACTGACAGTATAGTAAACTACTTGTTAAAAGGTTCAATTTTCATAATCTCACGCTAATTTGATTTATGCTCAGATTTATAAAGACTATTGGGCGTACATGGTGTTTGATAACTCTGATGAAAAACCTCCGTACACAAATCGTGGGATTGTGCGTACATATGGTCCTACAGCAAGTTGTACACAAAGATTGATACATATGGCCTGATGATTTTAATATCAACTTAGCCTGATCAAAAAGCGGGAGTTAACTACTGTGTTCATATTTCCTATGTAGGCCTATTTCAAAGAACATATACTGTTGCTAAGTAGCCATTGCCTGAATGCACCATCAGTACCCATGAAGATTTCCCCACTTAAATTAACTGGCTAGCAAGCTGTGGTTGGTAATAGTATGCTGAATGATAGCTATAAATTGCTAACCTGCTGCTGTTGCCAGCTACCTGCTTTGTAGAGATAAATGCTGGGCAAACTTCCATTCTTTTAATGCTTAGCTGTGCTTTTTATTGACATAACTTAAGCACTTACTTTCAAGGGGGGTGCACAGTAGTTGCACATTAACACACCGAATGCGTGTTACTTCTCGCTAGCTAGCTATGGCAAGGAGCACTGAATCAACTGCTTAGTTAATTTGGGATACCCTGTCTGTGATCTTACTAGTGATAATTCAGTTCTAAGTAATGACTGTTATTTTCCTATTAGAGTTGTTTATTTTCTTACCATTTTCTTCTCACCAGTAACAATCATTTTATCACTGCCAGCTCCTTTACAGAGTATACTTAAAGTTTGCTTGTTGGTTAAAGCATGTCATGGGAGTCCACTACAAATTCATGTCTTACTAGTGCAGATTATTTAATTGCTAGTGGCTGTTCAATTATTACTATTAACAATATTTTCCTTACTAGTGACTATTTTGTTGCAAGTGACATTAATTTTCACAGTTGTGACATTTATTTTCTCACTAGTAAGCATTGCATTCAAACTAGTTTAAATATTGTAGCTTTGCAATAAAGCTGAAAGCACCATGTTAAGTCAGAAAGTTGATCTGTTGTCTAATTCATCTGTTCCCAATGCTACAACAATTTACTGGTAAGCATTTGATTAGATCTAGTAACATTAAAGAAATGTACTGTCAAGTTAACAAGTTACCTCACTACAATTTTGATGTCTATTAAATAGATTTTGCCATGCTGTTTTGGAAATGAATACCCTTACAACCAGTCACAATTAATTATTTCTGCAAGCCATGGTAAATAACATGGTATTCATGTTATTGAATAAAAATGTCACACTTTTGCTTCAGGAGTGTTTACTTATCCTTGTGGGTATTCCCTGAAGACCTCTGTTTCCACTACTGCAGTGTGCTTTGTTCTTATGGAAATAATAAACTGGATTAAGTCTTATGGTTCATAAACAACATAATGAGTTAAGTTATCCCTGATTTAACTGAAAAAAGTAAAACCAAAATAAACATCACAAGTGTAACAGTTGAATTTGTTACTCAAAGTTGTTAATCAGACCTTACTTTGACTATCACTTGCTTCGTACTTAAAATGCTGTAAACAAAATATAGTAGAATGGTAAAAAAAGATTCAAAAATATATATTCTACTTTGTTCTATGTTCCATTTGCTGTGTTTTTTCCCCCAAATCTACAACAGCAGAACCCAAGCAAACCCAAGTGCATTTGCTCTGTGTAAATGGACCATTAGGAAGGTCCCTGAGAATGGCATTTAATAAGCTGCTGTGAGTGCAGTGGAGGATCATCCTGTTTTGCAAAACTGCTGCCAGAACTGGCACAATAACCAGCTTGTGCCCTCTTGTAGCAAGTTTAAATAACAAGCCTGCAGCAATGGAACTACTAGTATTCTGGCTAGCTGCCATCTTGCCTTTGATCTCTGACTTTTAGTTTTGTGACTGGAGGCAATTTTACAGAACCATTGCAAAAATAGGAAATGGCAAGTAAAACAATATTCATAAAATGCTGAAAGATCAAATTTAATATGAAGTCATTATTCTATGAAAAATATCAATTCTCAAGTTCAATTCTATCAAGTTTTCATAGAACAAGTTGTATGTCTATAATTTGATTATCAGTGGTGTGTGTGTATGTTTACATTCGCATGTATGATTGAACATATTAGAATATAATATATGCTTTTTAAAGGTTATATTTTCCATACACAAATATTTAGCAAAGGCGCAGTTATTCTATGTGATAATCTCTCTTGCTTACTGAAAGATGAGGTAAGCTGCAATCAGTTTTCTCCTGTGTGTATATGTGTATATTTACTTTTCTATAGTTGTACATGTCAAAGTATATAAAAAGTATAAAAAGTCAAAGTATATGAAAAATAAATTGGCATTTCAAATGTATCACCAAAAACTTAATGGAATCTGTAAATAAAGGAAATATATTTAAATACTAAGACAAATACAAGACAAATATGTCATGAATATTCTGTAGTAAATTTGCCTCAAGTATGTCACTTGTATGTCGCATAAGGTGGCATGCTTTTCAGTCTTTTATTGTGAAGTATACATAGCTGTGTGCAGATGGAGGCTCAAAAGAGGTGAAATATATAAGGTTGGTGTTTTCTTCATAGGGTGTTTATGAGGCTTGATCACCATTTTTATTTTTCAGTAATGTGTTCTTAAAAAAACATTACAAAGGAGGAAGTCATTAACACTAAAAGTGACAAAACAACCTTAGAACTTATATACAGTGAAGAAATGTCTGCTTGGTTTGGATGCATATATCTGCAGATGTTTCCAATGACCTGCTTTAGCAGTCTGTCAGCTTTACCTGAGGTCCGTTGGAGCTGCTTCCATAGCAAACTGACTTCTGATAACAGGATGTTATCTAACCTTGCATAAAAGAATGGGTTGGCCCAGTGCTCGGACATATCAAGTGCAGGTAGGCATGTATATCTTATGTTAAAATGATGATATGGGTGTTCACCTGTTGGCATAATGTTTTGTCTAACGTTGGTATTTTTTCCACAATAAAATGACCATTTTTTGGATAACTAGTGAATGAGTTCAAGCTGGTTCATAAGGAAACGAATCAATAGGGGCCAAGTGCAGGCCCATCGTTATTTGATTTTCTAACTTACAGTATAGGCAAGACAAACAGGTTAATAAAGGAAAGCAGCTTTTCTAGTCAGAGAAGGGACAGAGTGCAAAGACATGGTAATCAAGCAAAAGATAGCAAAGTAATAGCAGCTCATGCATTAGTCAGCTATTTCATCAGATGTCATACAGTGTAAATGAATAACAAAGATCTGGGTGACAGCTGAAGCCCACTTGCCCAGGTACGTAGGTTAGATGTGCTGCACAATCACTCTGCCTTTTCTCAGTGACTTGATTCCCTAATAATTGAAGCTACACACAGTATAACTAAGGAAATTCAGCTGAAATGTAGCTTAAGTTATCTGTAATGACATGAAATGCTATACCTATTAGAAAAGCAATTCATCAGAGGATTTCCTGGGCAGTTTTACAGGACATTTTTTGAAGTTACATAAATAAAACGTATCCTAATAAATAATCCACAAGCAAACCACAAGCTGACTATATACATTTTAACATCAATATCCAGTCTTTCATGGTTACAGTGCTAATGTTTACTGTTTGCTACAAGAAACTTCATGACATGAAAGACAAAAACAAAAAAACTTCATGAATAAATTATTTAACTGCATTTTAACAGTAACTTGCCATTGTCTCCTCCAATGTTGTTTTGCCCTGTGACACCATAAATTAATAGGAGTTTTATAAGTTCCAAATAATAAGACTTCAACTAGGTAGATGGCTTGTAATCAAAAGGTTTCAGGTTTGCTGCTGCTGTGTCCCTGAACAAGGTACTTACCCTGAAGTTCCTCTGTAAATATCCAGCTATATATAAGGACGTCAATTTTTGGCTTAGGCTAATCACCTTAGGGTATTTGTGCAAATAAATGAAAGTAATCGTAAATGTTTGACTGCATGATTAACTGAGGATGTCAGACTAGTTCTTGTATAAGCACAGTTCCAAAATTAATGAATGAGTCTGTCATCTTCGTTCAAGTCTTCTCTACAACATCATATGTTTTGAATGCCTGCTAATTAGCTGTCAATAGTTTTCAACAGTATCGCTTCTGACGAAGAGGCACACACGGCCTCAATACTGACTAACCTATGCTAATTACCTGCAAATACAAAAAAGTAAGCATTCAATAAATGTGTTTTGACAAGCTGTATTGTGATACACTACATCAGGAACTAGCTGTAAAGGGGATGATTAGGCCCCCACCTCTTAAATCACAGGCTAATTAATCATCTCAAACCAAAACCACAAAAAGGGAAAATGTGAACATTTGCTTACGACATTACCAAATGGATCATTTTTTATTATACCTGATCAGTTATTAAATCAATGTTTGTCAACTAAAGTCTTATTTGATGAATTGGTCCAATTAAAACAAAGAACAACAAACCTGGTATTATCAATATTGCAACTGGTGCCTCATTCACTAATGACTTTTACATATACACCCAAAACAGTAGTGTGCCGGGCATTTCAGGTCAGACTGCTTGTCAGGTGGATGACCTGTGCTTTCACACTTTCAGTCACTGGTGTGGCTTAATTGACAGACTCGGCCAACTGAAACATGCATTGAGAGAGAGAGAGAACATACACATGCACAGATCTCCAGATAATGTTGCAGTCATTAAATTCACATGATTTAATTTAATTAGACAGGCATGTGCTTACCTGTTTTATCAGTTTTATCATTTATTGCAGTGCCCTGAATATTTGTATCCTCTGGTCAAATGTTCAAAGATTCTTCCTTGGAGGGGGGGTGTTGGGGTCGTTTTCAGTGTCAGTCAAGCATGGTGCATAGCTTGCATCCAGTTATCAAGGTTCATCATTCTTAGGTTCACTATCCATTCATCATCAAACTCAATGGCACATTAATGATACTCTGCCCCCGCAATCGTCATTTTCAGTGGTGTGTGTGTCCCACATATCATCATTCTGTAGTTGCGTGATAATGCTAGCTAGCAACCTACTTGCTAGAATAAAGTAATGAGGCACTGTCATCACCTAACTAGTAATGGTGCCCAGGGTGTATTCTGCTGGGCAAAAAACTGTATTTAATGAAGAAATCCTACTGAGCTCCAGTCTGTGCCCACTGTGGACAGTTGGACAGTCCCTGATGGTGGGTGTAAATGAAAAGTTAGAGTGTTCAAAGTTTCATGAAGGCACAGTCTCCCCATCTGTTGGTTCAAATAAAGCTTCCTCAGAAGAAATTCCAAGTCACTGCATCTCAGAAACAAATCTGTTGGGCATGCTGGTCCTCTAATATGGCAGAACAAAAACTTCCTAAAATCAGTCAGAATGTCTGTCCTTCAACTGCATTAATTATGTCAAAGTAAATTTACTTGATTATGTATTTATTTGTTTATTTTTTTTTTACAAACACCAGTGTGATTTGGCATTTAGTGTTGTTTTTTTTTTTTTTTTTTTAAATATGCCCTTTTCTATCTTGATATTAGGTACTTTAATGGTGACATAGTATAACACAGTATTTGATAACAGACTGGAAGAGGATGTAGAGGTCAAATGTGTGTGTGTGTATATATATATATATATATATCTGAGAGGCAATTTCAACCATAAATTTTAGATTTTTAAAAAAAATTTCATTGTATACATATAACAATAGTTAATGTACTTAAATCTGCTATCATTTGCCAGGATGAAGCACAAACTCCTCTCATAAATATTTAACAAATAATGAAGCTTCACAGTCAATATATGCCGAAAAATGAAAGCTATCCCTCCCCGCATTGCTCCAAATGCTCAGTTCGACAGTTGTGGCTGGAGGCGTAGGGGGTGTGCTGGCACCAGCATGCGCATCTCAGTCATGCTTTATCTGATGAAAAGCTCGTCCTGTTGTCGGCAGTCTGTTTCCATGACAACTGCACACACGCCATTCAAGCTGTCTGCGTAAAGTAGCGGGGACAGGATTATTCCCTGGCGCAGGCATGCCCTCTTCTTGCAGTGGCAATGCCAGTTTCCTGTATATCGCCTGCCTTGAGGTGGAAAGGTGTCCTCTGGATCGTCCGTCCCATGACGGGTGTGGGGCCGTGGAGTGACATACAAATTTGAGGAAAAAACCACTGTCGCATTTCCCCCCCGCACACACACGCGCGCATGCTTTCTCTCTCTCTCTCTCTCTCTCACGCTCGCTCGCTCTCTCTCTCTCTCTCTCTTGTTCTGTCTCCCTCACACACACACATACAGACATAGAGCAATAGTTGCCATTTGCGGAGCTTTGGCAGCACTCATCTCAGAAAAGAGGAGGAATTAACCACAAGTTGACAGAGTTCACAGGAGCTGTCAGCTGTCATCAGAAAGAAAGTTCAAACAAGGTACAGAAAATGTTCTGACAAGATCTACATGTAAGTGTCACTGTATTTGAAATTGCCATGTAAACATTATTATACATTTCTGGATAGGTTTGATTATTAGCTGTACAGTCAAGAATATCAAACCCGGATTTTCATTTCAACTTCCTTATACTTGACAGAAGCCAGAGCACAGGTTAACGAAGGATCACAGAATATAAATATGCAGAGGTATCACAGTAAAATGAGCATGAGAAGTTTGTCATGGTTTGATCTGAGATACTGTCCATGCCACAAACCTTTCAGAGCTAGAAAAACAGCAGCAAGTTCAAGTTCCTGGTGAATATACCCAATGAAGGGGGTCAAGTACACTAGAATATATAATGTAAAATATATATATATATATACACACACACACATATATACATATATACACATACATATGTGTGTGTGTGTGTGTGTGTGTGTGTGTGCATGCACGCACGCATGAAGCCTCCAATCACCACTGTATTTGTAATCTGCAAACATTATGTGCGCGGACCTTTTCTACCCATATTGTACGTGATGTTTCCAAGTATGATTAAGGGAAATGATTTTTGCTGCTACGAAGACAGTTGATTACAAGCAAAATGGGGTAGGCAAGCACATCCTATTTAATTATAACTTTGCAACTGCCGAGACATTTGCATTCATAGTGCTGCAGGATGGAAGTCCAATTTCATTACAAATGGGACTGCTTCATTATCCCAGTGGAGGATGGAAATTGTCAGTTTTCCTACCCAAAATCAGTACAGATGAATCAGTCCTGAAGTCATTATTGACTGTCTGCTAAGCAAGTTTAGATTTTGACATCATGGAACAGAACGTGACATCTTTGATCCCGTCTTAAAAGTTGGAGTCACCTTAAATCTACCTTTTGCTATTGAGTCATGCTTTCATCATGGACAGAAACACTACACTAATACTGAGTTCATCCCAGACATAAACATTTATACATCTCAAAACTGGAGACATGGAGCAACTCAACGTTTCACTCGGAATGAAAAAAAAAAATATAAACACAAGCTTGTATTTTGCAGCTGTTACTGTAGACATAATTGAATTGCATTGTCATTCACTTTGTCCTGTTTTAAAAAGCCAAGAATAAATACCAGGAAAGCTTGGTGAACAGGTTAGAAGACAAGTGTTTTGTTTAACTGTGCATTCTTTATCCTTGACTATTCAAAGGCATTCTCCACATAAATACTGTATGTGCATTACCTACTTTTGTACAGCTGTTCAAAACTGTTCTTCAGTATTCTGGTACAGATAAGTTTGAGATGGAGATGGATGGATTTATTTAATAATTATCATATAATTTGTAGCCTTGCAAGTATTTCAGAGTAAATCATATCATCTATATGTCAGCATGTGTGACCCAGGGTCACTGATATGCCATTTCAAATTGTGACCACAGCAGATGCTAATTTGCAAAAGCAAGTCAGCCATTTGGTTTATTGCTATATATCCATGTTTTTTGTATTGTACCTCACTTGTAAGTCGCTTTGGATAAAAGCGTCTGCCAAATGAATAAATGTAAGGTAAATGTATCCATGAGACTTTTTTCAGCCAGGCAGTCCAATGTTTCACTGTTAATTACTTAATTTATTGTAATTACACTCTAATAGGCCATACTTTCTTTTTCATTTATTATTTTTCTTTAACATATTTTGCTCATCCTGAGGACTGTCGGGGAAGTGAGGATTTAAAAAAAATTCAATGATCTGAACCCAGCGGTCTGAGAAATTAACGCCCTTGTTTATCGTCCGGCACTCTGAATACCGAACACAAGTGACGCTAATTACTAAAACTCCTCACTTAACCAACATGTAAAATAATAAAAAAGATTAATTATCAATTAAATCCACCAACCTAATTCGTTGATAAGAAATGAGCAGTCTGGTGGATCAACCTTTGCCAGAAATATACAATCACAACTGGAATGGATTAAAAAGGTTTATTAAGCAGTTACACTAAGACAAGACAAAATTCAAAGTCTGGGCTACAGACCTCATCCACTACCTTAACAGACACTAAATTACATAAAGACATTAACAAAACAAGAACATGGATCACAGAACGGGTGAATGAATGCGTGCAGAGAAAATTACCCAAGCCAATTGTTTACCTCTCCCAAGGAAGAACACAGGAATCACTCACAGTAGCAGCAAAATGCCAGAAGGAAAAATCCAAAAAGTTGCAGGAGAAACTGAGCCACGGACTGGATGACTGAGCTGTATATCTGAGCGCAAGACTGAGCGTAGGCAAGGAACTGTGCATAGGCAAAACTGATCCAAGAGGCCTGTTCTAGGCCTGACTTAAGAAGAAGCTCTCCACCTCCCTGACCCACGCATGATTAATTTTGTGGTTGAGGAGTGCCTGGAAGTTTCTCCAGGACTTAATTTTGTCTTTTCGATCTAAACATCTGGAAATACCAGATATATTTTCAAGAATCTCATCTTTACATTCAGCTCTTCATGAGCATCGCAATGACACCAAACATTAGTAGGCATGGGTTGAGAGGAGAGAGTTGGCTGAGCGGAACTGGCAAAATGGTGGATTTGCTGCTATATTGAGAAATATACATGTTATCACATGGCATTGGGTTTTCCACATTTTTCCATGACATGAGAGTACAATTACTGTGGGGTATAAAAGGTAGGTGATCCGAACATATAGATACACACAAAGAGACACACACACACACACGCTGATTGTGCTCAGGAAGGGGGGAAGGGGGGGGGGGGAAGGCAACCCCCTGCAGTTGTGGTCTGTCGGGGTATTACTGTTTTTAAGAAGTAACTTAGATTGGCTAAAAAGGAGGAGTTCTTTAAGATTATATTAGACGTATCTGGCACCTGAACCTCTTTCAGATTAAACCAAACATGACTGTAGCCACTGTTTAGCCAAGGATTCTACATCTGAGGGGCAGATTAATGCTTACCAATAAACAAAGCGGGCGTACCACGCCCTACCTCCACTTTTATCTGGCAAAATCAAATGTGAATCCAAACAGTCAATCATTAGTTTGAGGTTTTAAGTATCTGACTGGGTTTTAGGTGACTTCTTGCAATCTTAAAGCGATGGCTGCTTATTTTAAGTAGGTATGTGACCTGTGGTCACTGATTTTGAGGTATTTATGGTGGTGGACCATTCGCCCCCTTGCCTGCTATGTGTGCGTATTTGTTGACTTATCTTATCTGCACTTGTTCTGGTCCTGAGTAGGAAAAGGAATCCTAAAAACCCAGACCAGGGCAAATAACCATAAAATGCATGGTACTCTCCCAACAGGACAATAAGTAAACTCTGTAAAATGGATATTATTATACACATATATAAATAGCGTACAAATATGTATGTGGGCAGATAGTTGAAAGATCATTACATTTGCTGAAGAGATGCTCTTATCCAGAGCACCAAATATAGCTTAGACTTTTTACATGTTATCTAATCCATTTATGTTAACAGTTAGGAATGGATTATGCCACAGCAGTTTGAGGGCTTCACATCCAAGCCTTCAGATATGAAACAGGATAATGTGTACAGTTTGATGCACAAGCTCATGTATTTTGAGTCTCAGTGTTGTGCAAACGAGGAGGTGTGTTTAATGACATCTAGTCACAAAGTCAGGTAGCATCACCCCTGTCTGGTCTCACAAAATTATCCTTACTTGCAAGGGACAACTGTGATTGCTTGACTTCGAACAAAAACTTCTTTGTTATCTTTAGGACATGCACATCAGACAGGTTAATATTCTTCAAGTGCCGTTATAAAGAAAGGTAGCAGTAATGGGATAGCAAAGTCACACATGCTTTGTGGTTGCGTGTTTTGTCGCTATTAATTCTTACAGTATTAACAATGAGTCAGTGTTTTGCTCATAATTCAATTTTGCCTCATAATTCAATTGCAAATAAAATGCTGCATTAAGCAGATTGTCCCTAAATATATTGTAATGACAACCCCTAATTGGATTTAATGATTGAAAGCTTGTTTGCCCTTAATACAGTGCAGTAATATTATCAGAAGCAGGCGTTAATAAATCACACAAATACACACAAACATGTATATATATGTATGTATAAATCTGATATATAGATATATAAATCTGATGTTTCAGTGTTCCTGCAAATAATGAGTGCGCTGTCACTCAGATGAGTGGGGAGAAGCGTTGAACTTTATGATGTGAGATGGTAATTACCATGCAAATGATGTTTGTCAGTTCCATTTATGACAGGAGCACATGCTGTTCTCAGCAAAATGAGTACCAACTGGGCTAGTTTCATTTGTGGTGTTTGCTGAGACAAGTTTCTTTTTTTATACATATTATATAACACCCTTTGTAATGGTGCTTCTTTCTGTAGCATTTTTGTCTCCAATAAACAGGGTTGGGAGGGTTACTTTTAATATGTATTCCACTACAGATTACAGAGTACTTGCTCTAAAATGTAATTTGTAACGTATTCTGTTTACTCAAGGTAAGTAACGTAATCTAAATACGTTAACGTTCTGAGCGGTTTTTTAAAGAATGTTCATCGACTAAGGTTCTAAACAGTTATTTTTAGAATGTTCACTTAACATTGTTGTGGCTAACATTTTGGCACCCCCGTGTTAAGTCTATGGGCATTTCATTGCAGTTTCTTCAGAATTGTAAATGTTAATTCAAAAACTGTACATTACACGAAAACAAGAGTTAGAAAAGGCACGAGCCACCCTAAATACATTGTGAGTGAGAAAGGAGTAGCTTAACAATTTTATATATAATATGCGTACTGTAAAATTGTTGGAGTAATCACAGTTTTGAACATGTGAAATTTCACTTCTTTTGTCACTGTATCTACTCATTAGCTAGTTATCTTTAATATTATACCTACTAGCCTACTAGCTAGCTGAATAGTTAATCCAGTGCAGCCAAACTATGTAAGATAGCTAGCTAGTGATCAATATTATCTTAAATAATGTAAAAGAGAACTTACTTCAAGATGCTTCTTCAGGTTAGAGGTAGACTCTTTTGAAGCGGATAGCAGTCTGGCTGCTGGCAAACACAGCTTGCATTGTACTTTTATGTTGCGACAATTTGCCAGATTTGAAAGTAATATGGTTGCGGTATTTCCATGACATAAACAAGTTGCGCTGGTTGCTTTCTGTGTCCATTCTACTGTCTTGTGAGTCAGGCAGGCTGCGTGCTTTCTTCTTCTTTTTTTTTTTTTTTTTTTGTGAGGGGCATGTGAGGGGCATGCCTGTCATTAGATAGATTTTCCAACCAAATACACATTAAATGAAAAAAATAAATGAAATTAAATGAAAAAAAAATTCCAATGTAATCCCTTCAGTGATCTAAATATTTTAAAAATGTAACTAATTTGATTACCATGAATTTAAATGGTAACTGTAACGGAATACAGTTACTCATATTTTGTATTTTAAATACGTAACGCCGTTACATGTATTCCGTTACTCCCCAACCCTGCCCATAACGATGGATTGATATAAAAGAAGTGAACTTGTACAGCATAGGTCTCTTTTGTGAGCACCCCTTTTGTCAAAAGCAATGGGATTTCAGTCTCTTTGAGGGAACTACACTGTCATTTTAGGACAGGGAGAAATTACTTCTAAACAAACTCTTGTCGAAAAAAATCCATGAAGCTGTTTCCTTTTAATTTACTTATTTTTGTTTTAAGTCTATTTTTGGGGCTTAAACTTTATTGGCCAAAATTGTGTGATGAACCAAGATAGGTCGTGCAATGCAGTATGTATGTTTTAACCAGTGATGAGGGTTAAACCAATTTTATTTACCCTATCAGAGGGACACTTGTTTAGTAAGTAGAAACACTACAGCTGCAGATTGAAAATATGTTGCAATGACAGCAAGAATAATCCCATATATTCTTAAGCATTGCAGACAGTGAGAGACTTGCATTTTAAAATTTATTTTGATCAACTTAATATGTGTACAGTACAATGCCTAAATTAAAATCAATTAACACATAAAATAATAAAAGCACACAAAATGTATGAAATATTAAATATTAATTGGGGGGCGGCAAATGAGAGAATGGCAAGATAAGGCCTATGGAACATGTTTTAATCTATAATCAAATTGCATAAAATCAATGAAAGAAAATTATTCAGCTGGATCTTGCCACAGTACTGCATATATAACAACAAAACAAACTGTCAATATTTTCAGACAATGCACTCATACCACAAAGGTACCACAAAACTATATTATTTATTTTAATTGATATTCTGCTATTATATTAACTGAAAAAATGCAGTGCGTGTCCTGTGAATCAATTGACAAATTATATCCAAAAAAAATAAAAAAAAATATGGTGCCACTGTCATTGTCACACTTACTCAGCAGTAAGGCCAAAAATACACATTCATTTACAATAGAAAAGATACTGCCTGCCCTGACACAGAATCATACCCCATATGCTTCACCTGTATTTACAAGCACCCTTTCTGTTTTGTAGTATTACTTATGAAGATGACGCCTTAGTCTGTAAGTAGTGCAGGCAGTGCTTGCTCTTCAAAAAACTTTTAGATTCCAAAAAGTGTACTTTTGTCCAGAACAATTGGATAAAAATCTCTCCAGATATTTAAATATTTTATGTCATGAAGTGACTGAATCCATTAATCCTCTGTTGTTCATTTTGTCTTTTATGATTTATTGATAGGTATTCTTCAAGCTGTCTGTTGGTGTTGCCTTTGTGAAATATTGCTGTCACACAATTGAATGTGTATTACTCATGCCATGCTTCATGAGCTTGATGAAAGTTTTTTTTTTTTTTTTTATCAGCATAACTCCAGTGTGTATATATTTAATGAACACTTTTTGATATTTGAGATGTAAAATATTAAAAAGACAGAAATGCAACCTCAACACCCATTTAAAAAAAATCACAAAGATCACAAAATGTAAAAGAAAAAATGTAGGAAAAGAGATGCCAAGATTGATGCTTTGTGTAGCGCAAAGAGTGATGAGACTTTAGCTTTTGGGTCTTTTGCAGTTACAACACTGATACCAGATGCACATAGATAGCTAGGCCTCTGGGGCCAGTCACACCAGCTGGGTGTACACCTGGTTTATTATTACGTCTGATGTAGAGCAGACCTTTATGCACTAGTGTGGGTATGCATTTCTTTTTGTTGCACTTGCGCCCAGTAAAGAGCAGGTGTAGGATGTTAGTTAAGAATATTATTGATAAAAATACAAATTGAGAGAAACAATGATTCACAAACTAATTAGACGATGAAATACTGAAGCTGTGCTTGTCATGGTAATAGATTTCATTTCACAAGCCAAAACTGTTCAAAGCAGCTGCATGTTGTGTCAGTTAAAATTTTAGTCTAGAATAATATATAACACTCTTGTTCAGAGTAAACTGTTCTTTAACATGATGGTGTGGTGCGTGGGCGCAGAATGCCCATGGTTGACAAAAACATCTGTCAGAAAATTTTCAGAGATTAATGACTTAAGTGACACAAACTGAATCTGAATCTGTTGAGTTTTTATGCTAAACTGCTTGTTGATAGCAGAGAACTAGCACAGACCTATGCACAGGGGAAAGTAAGGAAAGGCTCAAAAGACAAGACTAGACTTTCCATATAAAATGTTGCACAGTTGAGATAAATTAATTAAAAATGGAATTAAATGAATTAAACAGTTTTGGGAATGCTGAGTTTCAAAACAAGTAGCTTGCTAACATAGCATTACTACTTTTTTGACTAAATGCATCTCAAAATACTGATATACCCCACCTCCCAATATCTAGTGAGAGTATACATTTATTTTTCTTAATGTTGTTATCATTTCTCAAATTTGTTTAAAATAATTAGAGAAAAGGCCACAGTGATATAAATAGTTCTAGGTCCCCAACACCTGCCCTATACTACATTGAAAAACCTCAGACACATTTTATTCAGCAGAAATTTTTTCATAATAAAAAACACACCTCCAAAATATTCAAAAGCTCAGTCCTGCTTAGGTTTGAGTGACTTCAATACATGAGGGAAGAGAAGCTTGCCCCAGGCATGAAAAATGTTATCTAACCTTGTGACTAATTAAAGATGTCAAGTGTGCTGGAATTTTGTCCACTTGATGAGCACGAACATGCAGAAGTAAAATATTAAGTGCATTTTGTTACATGTATTATAGGCCTGGAGCTGACCATGACACCAAAAGGATTTTAAACTATGACAAAAATGCGTGAAGCACAAGACCAAAAAAAAAAAGACCAATATTTTCACAGGATCATAGGTTAAATTGTTTTAAATGATATCATCAATGTGGAATAAAAGAGTGGCTTCACCTTGACAGACTTTGAATATGGCTTTTAATTCCTCACATATCTGGAGATCAGGGATGTGTTTGTGAGCACCGTGCTTTGAACCACTTGGTTTGGGAAGAGCCATCACCTGAAAAGGCTCCTTGAGCTGTTCCACAAGAAAATGGCATTCTAATCCTTTATGAATCAGCCCTTTAAGGGTCATGTGGATTGTCCTTTTTTCTAGAAAATTTGGTCATGAACAGATTTTTTTTAAAACACAGCCCTAGATGCCCTTTAATGTCACAATTTTTAATGCCCCCACAATCCAAATCAACTTTATTTTGTCACGTAAGGCTTCAAGGAGCAAGTGGCTTGATTAAACCCATTGCCTTTTTGTTCCTCAAGCCTGTTTAGCCTTCCTGTTCCTTTGCTGTGTTTAGAGCCAATATTGAAACCAACCACCCATGTAAACCACTGATACTGAGCAAGCTGATAAAAGAGCATGTTGTTATCCACTCTGCAGAATGACTTGCCAGTGGCAGAGTATTTACAAAAACCATTGAATAAACTACAAATTTGGTAAGGAAGGCCAAACCACAGATAATCATGTAATGACAGGATCTAATTCATTTGCAGTGTTTAAGATGGTGTATGATTGTGCTGTTTTTACACAATTAGTGTAATTTTTAAGGTTTTACATGCATGAAGTTTGTGCAATTAGCCTCTATCAACCCATTGACTCTTTCTCCCTCTCCTGTCATAATTGTAACGTTCTTTTGCACAGACAGAAATCAGTGATTGAACCTTGGAGTGGCTTTGCCAGCTGCAAGTATCATGACAGATGATTTCCACTGAATGCCTATCAATGCTACTGTATTCATTAGCTTGGTTTATTGAAATGTCATTCTTATTTGTACATTATTTCCCTGCTTAAGAGATATTTTTAAGCAGAGTATCCGTAAGAGGTCAACAATACAATAGTAAGACAACACATTGCTAAAGGATTTTTTTGCGATAATAATAATGAGTTAGAAGCATTATAAGTAAGAGAACCAAGCAATTTGATGTAATTGGTATGCTTAGGATTCCATGGATAAATCAAATCCTTAATGGGCGATGGTTAAGTTTTAATTATACTTAATTATGTTTTAGAGACCTGTTAAAATTTTTTGATTTCCAAGAAATGACAGTGGACCAGTTTCTAATTTGATTCTGCTCCCTGTGGCCTAGATAATGACAGATTTGATTATATTTGGTAAGCACTCATTTTCACTTCTGATTAATGGATAATTAAAGCTTGAACCTTTCTGTAATTGGGGTTGGTGGAACAGCGTGTGTTTGGATCCATTCAATGCACCTAAATGTATCTCAGAATTATCTGCGCCAAGTGTGCAGTAAACAACAGCATACCAATTATTGTGTTTACGTTATACACACATTGTCTAGCACTCTTGCCGAGGTCACTATGTGCGCAGTAGAGAGACACTCACACAAAACGCTGGATTTAGCTGCATAGCCCTGGCTCCACGTACAAAAAGTTCAAGGCCCCACACCATGGCCCCATCATTAATTTCCTGTGTGTTTTGCTTCATGCCTTAAAACCTGTCCAATGGAAAATTAATGCCTTGAACAATTATATGGCTACTGCAGCTTGCATGAACAAAGCTGACAAAGTGACAACTATGTTTCCTGCACATTTAATATTCAGTTGTACAATATGAAACCATATATGAGGGAATACTCATATACTGTAAACTCATTGTGCAGCAATTTTGGTGGCTGTCAGTGTGTACTCTATGCTGCTTTATGTGTCATTCTATTGTGTAGTGTCAGCTATGAACACTTACACAAATGCAGCCAATATGGCTTTGCCTTGAATAAGTGGTTCAGCATTATTTTGTTCCGACAGAGCTGTGCTCGATCAATGTGTGTACCTCTAGGCGGTATCTGTTTATCTTCTCATTCACTGGAAAACTGTGCTTCTTGTTGACATTATACCAACAGCCCTAATGGCTGTTCATTGATTCAGACCTCTTAGAAAAGAAGTGTTAAGAAAAAAAAAAACTCTGGAAATAAAAAATATATAGCATTTCCTTTCATTGTGGGTTTAGGATAAAAAGAAAAAAACGTAATATATGCTATAGATTTGACACAAACTTCATTTTTGAAAATGTAATATTTTCCAACACATAGGCTAGCTGAGGTCTTCATTCCTTTTAATGAATCATAACTTATATCTCTCATTCTTAATGTGTTGTAAAATTTTAACTCTGTGACATTCTAGGTTTGTTTACTGGAAATTTCATAATTTTTGACCATACCAGCTTTTGTGTGTGTGTCAAAAAGGTTTACAAAACAGTTATATGTTGTGTTTTGAATGTTGACAATACTATTTAGGGGCCCAAAAATGTCAGCAGTTAGTTGGCAGGCAGGCAGACTTAGCTATTGCAGTCCAGTTTCCATTCTTTTTCATACATATAGTTACAAGATTGGAATTGCCCTCTCTTGCTTTCTTTTTATTGTTACATTTGCTTGACAGAGTCAAGGGGCTTAGCAGTGACACAGATGTGACATCTTTCAGTCCAAAAGCTTTGTGAGCCTCCTGTAATCCCCCAATTATAAATGCCACTAATTGGAATCCAGGATCCTGTTTTCCTTGCTATTATTTCACAAAGCTGAGAGGAACACATCACTGGGAGATCGATGGTGGATTACAGACGCCCATGGGGCCGCATAGAGAGGAGGGATTCTCCTGCTATTCAACCCCTGGATCTGTCTTCTGAAGAGAAAACTCATTAAACTTCAGAAAGAGTTGAGCTAAACAATGGCGGATGGAAGGTGAGAAGGGCAATGGAACCAAAAAAGTGTTGAGAGAGAGAGAGAGAAAGAGAGAAGCGAGGTGTCTAAAACTTTTACTGCTCCTTCCAGGCTTGTCTTTCACAGGAATCTTTCTTTTTAAACGAGCTGTGTGTCTGTGTGTATCAGACCACGTTAAAATCTCACACCTCTGTTTGTCCTTTACAGCCCCCCCGTTTCACATAAACCCTCAGTTCATTCCCATCACGGGATCCTCTGTGACAAGTGTAATTACTATAGATCTAGCTGGGACCTCATAAACATTTACACTGTTGACTTAGTGAATAATAAATGAGATGTTACTTTCTCCGTGGGGTCTATATGGCCACAAATGGCCTAAAAACAGGACATTGGCAGTTGGTTAGTTGTCTAGTTTCCATTGTCATTCCATGGGTCTGCCTAAAGCATCAGCGTTTTGATTCCCTTATAATTGGGGGGAAAGGTTCGAAATAATTAAGAAATGGTGCAGTGCATATCGTTTCTATGGTGTGCACAGTGACATTGTTAGCCAGAATTCCAGAGTAAAAATGCAAATTGATATGTAAATTAATTTCATTTGTAGCACTGTATTAAAATAACTAAGTTTACAAGCAGACATGTCTTTGTGACACTGTAAAAGTATTTATATTATACAGCAGCTGAAAATGTTTGTGATTATGTGTATTCATGCAACAGTACTTGTTAACAGTTTTCTATGAGGGTATATTTAAATCTTCTCACCCTAGACAGAATAAGAGTTTTACAAAAATGTGTTTTGTTGTTGTCAGTAGTTTTGCAACAGTATAAACTATGACAATTACTATCAATTACTACAGTAACTTCAAAAGAGAAGTTTTGTGCCCAAGCAGCCACTAGCATTGTAAAATGCAAATGCCAGAGGAAACCCAGAGACAGCTAGATACCTGCCACTAAATTGACAAAAGTATTAGGAAAAAAATGCTCGCTTCTTTTTCATGTTTCTAATTTTTTCACTCAGAAAAATGACAATATCCAGCAAACAGTCTTTATCCACATAAAATTGTTACAGGGTGAACTTGTATCCAGTCGAAGCAGAGATCAACATCCACCCCCCTTATGATAAATACCACCTCCATCACTTAGGGGCCAATTCACACTTGAAATACACGCATGTAAACCACATGCTTCCACAGAGAGTTGCACGCCTCTGTTATGGGACAGTAAAGCAGTCAGCCAGTGTGATAAATGAATCTAACTGACCTAATGTGCTCATTGGTCACATAAGCACCCATGTACATTAAATACCTGCAAATAATGACCCTTTCACATGAAAGAAAATAATTTTATTGCTACAAATACAGCACTATAACACCGTCATTTGAAAGGGGAGATTGAAGGTTGCTATCATTTAAATGATAGGGCTTGTCATTATCAAACAGGCATCTGTATTGTCATACCAGACAGTCTATAGTACTGTGAAATGGCTGACATAGTTGGAACAGTCAGTTACCTATCTAGCTAGCTAGAGGCCTGGAAAGCAAAATATAGAAATCCCTTGTCTCTAGGAATGACAAAGGCGGTGAAGACGATCAAGACACAGCTCTTACGGATCTTGAGAGTGAGGTATAAGGGAACCCCCAGCTTTATATCTTATGTCAACACCATAAGATCTAAAGCTGGGGGTTCCTTCATACCTCATACAGATCTTGAGAGTGAGGTATGAAGCTTTAGATCTTATGGTGTTGACAGCAGCGTTTCCAATGCTTTTAGTTGGATAAAGCAATAATTTATGATGGCTCTTCTCTGAAGACCTTTAATCCACACGGCAGTCTCAGTTATGGTGAAAAAACAGTGCTCTTGGTCCTGGCCACATAGTTCCAGACAGTGTTGTGGTCATGATGTACGACAACACTATCTTCGAACTCTAGATTTCCCAGTGTTTGGCAAGCAAGATGTGCTGTGCAAGCATTTTACCATTGTTTCCCATTTTTTCCACATCTTCAAGATGTGGTTCATAGCTGGGAAGGGAGGATTTCCCTTTCCATGAATACAAACAGCTCATTTTGAGAATGATGTAACACACTAGCAAGCAAATACATATTGTACTGATTTTATTGTAATATAATACATTTTAACACTGTTTTGCTTGAAAAGGACAAGCAAAATATCGATTCAGTTACAGTAATATTCACTACACTTGACATGGTAGTTAGCTTGCAAGGCTACATCAAATATAGGCCTATTCATACTGGACAGTGGTATTAATACAGCTGCAAAGAAGAAAGTGCACAGTGCCATGAGACAGTTGACACAATTGCCCTAGCAAGTAAGGTAGCTAGTGGTCTGAACAACTAACTAAATCCCTCAGAATTCATCCAGTTCCCACGCACTCTGGCACACAGATTCCCTCATAAAATTCCCTTGACGCTTAATTTTAATTGATTGTTTTATGGAACAATTTCAACATTATGTTCAAATATTGCAATCCTTATTGTATTGCTTTTGCTGGTTTGCTTTTGCTGTAGGTTTTCGATCTAACTTCACTCAATGAATAAGTAAAACAAAAATACTGACTTTTTTAAGATGAAGTGTTGTAAAGTCAGATTTATACAATAGCAAATGTATTCTTTGCTCAAAGCAGCAATGCTTAAGCAGGAAGTTTAATTTACACTGAACTGTTTCATTTCCTTTTCTTCATTTTTTCCCAGAGTGACATAGGAGTATAGTTTTTAGTCTTTATCTCTGACATACTGTCATTATGTTAAATGTGAATCCATTGCTTGTCCTTGTATGTTTGCAGATTAAGTGGAAGGTCACATTCAGCATTTCAAATAACCCACATCAGCTCAGTTATGTGGTTCAATTTCAAAGCCGTGAGCACTGAACATGGATGTAATGTCTATGACATGGGAATACATATATTTGTCTTCAAGGGCAATGCAGTTTTGCATGGGTACACCGTTTGATACAGTCTGTATTGTTGAATTTGTCCTTCATCTGGCACCTTTCCATAATAGGGTTTCTGTTCAAATAAAGCAGACACTTTTTCATGGAAATCCTGCAAATATACAACCCTACAGGCTTACAGTAGGTTCAAAATTGACTGGGCTGCCACCAAAGTAAGCCCATTCTGTGTGAAACAGCCTAGGGTGTGTACATTAGGTACAGTAGTCAAAAAATTAACACAAACACTTTGTGAGTGAACTCAAATGTTGTGCTTTCATTATCTTCATTACGTCCATGTTTAAGCAGACTGAGCACAGCACTTTTAACTGCAGGAACAGATAACAAAACAATTATGCAAGTGCATCGAATTGGAATTTTTACTAATCATCAGGCTGAGTGGCCACACAGTGACAGGGAAACAGATGGAAAGATGGTGGAGTATAGCTGCCTACAAAAAAGTCTGATATCAAAGTAGAAAATTCATGTATCTGTAACAGAAGGAGGGAAGATAGGAACACTTGTCTGGTCTAATTTAATTACTGTATTGGCTCTTTTTTATACAGGGCCATTTTCATTCTTGACATGTAATTGCAACTTATTAGAAATATTGTCACATTCATTTTGCAGCAATCTGTCTGTGTCCTGTCCTGTTTCAGCATTTTACCAGCTAAAATAAATGAATAAATCAGTACACTGCTCTGCAAATAGGGTTTTGTGCTAATTAAGTGAGTAGCTTCTTTTGCCATACTTACATAATTGGATGAGTGGCAGAGATAAAGCATCTATTACAACCCTTTCCAAACCACAAACATATTAGTGGTCTCCTCTGTGCCTTAGAAACATGCATAACATGTAGCTTGTTGAAAACAACATTGCTATGTTCCCTGAACACAGAAAGTGTAAGAACAATTATTGTTTGCTTTTAAGAACAGGCTTTTTGTAGAATGTATATATTGTTTTGCAAAGGTGATCTTGATGTTCATTTAGTGTATTAATTGCCTGTGACTCCCATCAAACATATAAATCTGATAAAAAACTGATCCCATTCCTAAAGACAGCATATTCCAATTGTTCTAATTCTGTGCAATAAAAAGTTGTCTCGGGCAGTATTTAGCTCTAGCTCCTTCAATAGCACCTCAACCATCAGTGGTAAAATACCATTGTTGTCCCCTTTTGTTCTGACAGACAAACAGACAAGACATAATAAGCCAAATGCAATAATCTTCTGTGCATTTTGCATCTTATTTATTGTTTTTAATATCCTTTCTGGTCTTGTCATCATGACAGCAGTAATGTTCATACTTGCACAATTAAGTGTATGATTTTAAAAATTAGGCATCCTGGCCTTCAGGAAAAACTGAATCCTGCCAATAATTACATTTGGCAAAATGTATCAGATGTGGCCAGATCAAAGCAGAAAGTACCTAGTGAATCAATATGTACCAAAAGGTTAAGAACCAGTGACAATATATAAATGCCCATATAAATCTATGGTGCCTGTATTTATTCATACTCCTGATTAAATTCAACAGTTGTGTAATGTTCTTCAAGTCCACATAATTCAGACAGAAGAGTTTGGAAACTGTGGAAAACTGAAATTTATTTCAAAGCATTGCTGTTGAGAATATATACATTACATACATAGTAATGTATTGTCCATTACCATGAATCTGCCTATTTAGCTAAAAATACTGATTAGTGGCCTGACATGTTAGCTAAGGTGATCAATGCCACTGCATGACCATCTCACATGATGCAAGTCTGTCTTCAGAGGGCTGAGTAACTACCATGTTCTTTTGACTTCTGCTTTGAGACTATGCACTGATTAAATGAAACCAGTTCCTTTAGCTAGATAAGATTTTAGCTAGATAGTCTTTTTTGTGTCACTGCCTTTTTTGCAATGTTGTTAGCTAACTGCCGAGCCAATGGTAGTAATAAAATGTCAGTTATGTATATATGTCATTATGCAAAGTGTGCTCACATCATATTTGCTCCGTCAGCATTACTCCATCAGTAAGTATATTAGAAATGTAGAACAGCTTTGTGAAAAATGTCTTATTGCTTGCTGTATTGCATATTGTAAATTTTGTAATATACCCTATTCAAATTATCTTGCTAAAATCTTCCAGAATATTCCTATAGTTTATTTGTATCCGCTATTCTTTGCAAATGAAAGTGTAGAAAAAATTGTGAAATGGAGACAATCATATGAAAAAATGCCACAAAGTGCACTGTATGTCCTCATGTTTGTAATATTAAAGTTAATAGCTATTCCATCAACACAAGGTGTTTTACAGTAACCTCACTCAACAAAACACATCTACCTTCATTCCATTATTTACAATATTTCCATTTTACTGTCATCTGATCCAAATTACTTTGCCACATCTTAATGCAGTATTGTACATTTGAAAGTCCTTCACTTTGTTTTTGTGAATATGTCTGCCACAGATGACGTTTAGTATATAATGTGAATAAAATCAGCCTTTATTTCCAATATATACAAAATTCAGGAATAAGATACTCAGTTCAATCATTGTAAAGGACTTCCTGCATTCATGTTGAGTTTTGAGCCGACCAGCAAGAACAGGAAATGGAAAGGCAGTTTCACAGATCTAACAAAGAAAAAATTGTCTGACATTTTGGCAATATGTGACTTTGTGCGCTTTGTGTGCTTTGAAAGAATCATAATACAGTTTCACCCTGCAAACAGTAGCTCTCTCTGGTGGTGCTTTGTGGAAGATAAAACTATTGTCAAAAAGACTGATCTCTCTAGGCATTTTGCCATTGGCAACAGTGAGAGGCATATCTGAGAACCCAGTAAACTAAACAGTGGAAAATGTATTTCATGAAACACATTAAACTGTGTTCAGTGGTGTGTCAGAATGTCATTGCAAGAGTGGGAGGAGGAGGGTACTATTGCTTAGTTCTTTCTCTCTAATTACATATGCTCACCAATTTTCTTGCATAATTAAGACAATTAAATTTTCAATGTTATAATGCAGAGATCATTCAGAGATCACAGGGGAAAATGTAGAACATGGCCAAAGCAATGAAAATCTTTTTTGTTGATTTGTTTGTGTGTGAATATGCCTTGCAAGAAATTTCTTGAAATTTCCTGTACACTTGTCTATGGCATTCAGTTATTCTATAAGCATCTGCGTTTCTGAAGGAAAGTAAAGTAAAGAAACATGCTGCAACCAGTTTAAATTATTGCCAGTAAGGCAGTGATCAGCCTTGTAGTGAAATGGCCCAGGAATCCCAACTGGAAGAAAAGACTCAATACTCTGGCACAGGCTCAGAATCTTTTAATCATCAAACTGTACCAGCAATTACTAAACTCTGGAGACCCAACCTGGTCACATCATCACAGAAGTCTCACTGGTGGTCTGTAGGTCTCCTTATATTATAGTATAATGTAGGTATGCAGAATCAAACAATGGTCTATGCAAAGGTTTGTGTGAATGTAGCAATAAGCAGTCATGCACCTGGACTTCAATCTTCCTGATTAATCAGCATCCACATTCACGTGTCTGGGAGGTCTTTGTTTTCTCGGTGGCATTTGTCTTCCACTATGATCCTTCTTGATTTCCTTTTAATGAGTCAATTTTTTTTGTGATTGATGTTACCTTTGATGTCATGCCACACCAGCAAGATGAATGATCAAATTAGCTTATATTAGCTTGATGCCGGTAATTGAACAAATAGCGAGGTAACTGTGTCCTGTGATGTTCACTGATGATGAAGGAAACCAAAAAATGGGTTCTTTGTGCTGGGTTAGTAAGCAGGGGGTGAATGGTAGAGAGTGAGTGTTCTAGCTAACATTAGCTATAGAGGGTTGATTTTGAGGTGAATTTTGAAAGCCACTGTTGACAGTAGCTGGAGACCTATTGTCAGATCATCACTTGCCAGTGCGCTAAATTAATGTATCTGTATTGTTAACGAATGGGTCAGTGTCACCCCATAATCATCATTAAGAAAATATATTGTCTGTGGTGCCCTCTGTCCTTGCATTGTAGTCATAATGCATCATGCAAAGAAATTTGTTGAAAGCAGAGTTTTGTTGATTCTGATATTTCAAACTGTGTTTTTATAATAATAATAATAATAATAATTTGTCAACACATGGAATGTGGAATACTGTCTTTTCAAAAATAAAAAATATAAAATATGCCCATTTAATTCTGCATCATTCACATATTTTGCTATTGTTTTCCATGACAGTCCCATGTTGCAGTCCCCTTTCCATCCCATTAAAAAAGTGCATTCGTACTTCACAGTCATGAAAATGGATCAAATTTAATATGGAGGGTGTACAGAGCTAACCAAAACATTATGTTCGTTTTAAATAATTTTAATCCAAAGTTTAACAAACAATGTCATCACTGCAGCCATTGTACTTCATTTTGCATTGTTTTGTTTAACTTCTACTCCACCACAGATTTTGAGGAAAAAAAAAAAACTTTTTTAAAAGAATTATTTGAAAACTGGTTAAAACAAGAAAAAAATCAACTGAAAAATGTAGAGAGCTTGTAAATGAAGTATCATTAATGGAGAGGCAGAGCAGCAGAATAAGAAGATGGAAGAAAATGGTAAGCATTACAAGCTATTTAATTAGAACCATAGGTATGCACATGTTCCTAAGCAGGTATGATTATATGATAAACATAGGCATGCTTAAATCAGGAATGAATCAATTTATTGAAGCATTCCTTAATGTTTCATATTATTATCAGTTATCAGTTTCTGCTAAAAATTAGGGTTAGGTGTTAGGGTTAGGGTTAGATGTTTTAAGATCAAGACATTAATATGTGTTTCTAAAGCAACATGAGAGGTCTAACAGAACCAGTCACAGAAATGGCATAATTATTATTTAAGGGAACAGTGTCAAAAATCACAATGGCATACCTAACCCCTGCACTACCTAACTTTATACTCATATTTTAAAAGCATCCTTATCCTTATTCTTCAATTTTTGGTATTCAGACGTACACTATATGGCCAAAAGTGTGGATACTTGACCGTCACACCTATATGAGCTTATTGGACATCTCATTCCAAAACCATGGGCATTAATATGGAGTTGCCCCGCCCCCTTTGCAGCTATAACAGCTTCCACTCTTCTGGGAAGGCTTTCCACAAGAATTTGGGAGTGTGTCTGTGAGAATTTGTGCCCAATCAGCCAAAAGAGCATTTGTGAGGTCAGGCACTGATTTTGGACGAGAAGGCCTGGCTCGCCATCGGCATTCTAATTCATCCCAAAGGTGTTCAGTGGGTTTGAGGTCAGGGCTCTGTGCAGGCCACTGGAGTTCCTCCACACCAAACTCGTCAAACCATGTCTTTGTGGACGTTGGTTTGTGCACAGGGGTACAGTCATGCTGGAACAGGAAAGAGCCTTCCTCAAACTGTTGCCACAAAGTTGGAAGCATACAATTGTCTAAAATGTCTTTGTATGCTGTAGCATTAATGTTACCCTTCACTGGAATTAAGGGGCCTAGCCCAAACCCTGAAAAACAGCTCCAGACCATTATTCCTGCTCCACCAAACTTTACAGTACGCACTGTGCATTCTGGTAGGTAGCTGTCTCCTGGCATCCGCCAAACCCAGATTCGTCCATCAGACTGCCAGATAGTGAAGTGTGATTCATCACTCCAGAGAACGTGTTTCCACTGCTCCAGAGTCCAGTGGTGGCGTGCTTTGCACCACTCCAGCCGTCGCTTGGCATTGCGCATAGTGATGTTGGGCTTGTGTGCAGCTGCTCGGCCATGGAAACCCATTTCATGGAGCTCCCGACGCACAGTTCTTGTGCTGATGTTGCAGCCAGAGACAGTTTGGAACTCTGTAGTGAGTGATTTAACAGAGGATAGGTGGTTTTTACGTGCTACATGCTTCAGCACTCGGCGGCCCGGCTCTGTACGTTTGCGTGGTCTACCGCTTCGTGGCTGAGCTGTTGTTGCTCCTAGATGCTTCCCCTTGACAATAATAGCGCTTACAGTTGAGCGGGGCAGATCTAGCAGGGCAGAAATTTCATGAACTGACTTGTGGCAAAGATGGCATCCTATGACAGTGCCACGTCTAAAGTCACTGTGCTCTCCAGTATGACTCATTCTACTTCCAAGGTTCGTCTATGGAGATTGCATGGCTATGTGCTTGATTTTATGCACCTGTTAACAATCGGTGTGGCTGAAACACCTGAACTCAATAATTAGGAGGGGTGTCCACATACTTTTGGCCATATAGTGTAATTTACGCTCCCCTGTGTATCACTTAAAATATGCGGTACACCAACACCTCCCTTCCGAGATTTTTTCACGGTGTCCCTATTGGTCCTCATTGCAGAATGCAGCTGCAAGAGAATCACAACTTTTTATGAACATTTGAAACAAAATGCAAAGGTAGGAAGTACAAACACATGTGTACATGTATACATAAGTTCACACAATATTGAGAAATTTCATGTGTACACATTTCAGAAAAAGTTAATAAGTGGTAACATCTCCCATTTTCCGACATGGACCATAAAAATAGTTTGAGACCTGCTTCTGTGCAATTTTGCAGTAGACCTCTCCAAAATAATTATGAACTGCTGATGGAGTGACCTGGTATGAATAATGGGAGACTGGGTGGAAACCAAAGTTTCTTTGCAGCAGAAAGACATGCCAGAAAAAAAAATGTATTATATATTATAGACAGGTCCAAAAACAGCCTGGGTGTGATGTATCTCTATACCAATAACCTTAGAAATTACAGTGGCAATACATTCCCAGAAACCAGAAATCACTGAACACTCCCAAAACATAGTGCCAATAATACCTTTATTACAAAACATGCAAAAGGGATTGGATGCAATCCTCATATAGAAACATTTCAATGGAGTAGTATAAGCTCTGTGCACCAATTTAAAATGAATAAATTGATGTGCTGGATTTCTAGATGACAGAGAAATATTCCCTCACACCCAGCTCCAGGTGGACAATGTATCTGATTTGCTTACTTTCTTATCCCTGAAATTGGTAATTTTGAGTTTCTATTTCTGCCAAACCTATGGTATAAACAATATACTGTCCTTTTGCAATCAGAAACTCATTTCACCATATAATGTGTGGGTAAATATAGATCTATCCACTGGTACCTAGCAGGCACTGATCAAGGAGCAGAGGTTACAGTACAAACAGAAAGAGGCCAGTAGAATACAGAGCAGGTCCTGAAAGTTGTGCAAATCTTGATTACCTAATATATCCCTTGTCTTTAAAGCACATATGTCAATATCAAGGCCCATGGGCCAGACACGGCCCTCCACGACTTTTAATCAGGCCCGCCAATAAATTTTGACAATCAATTTAATGTGGCCCGTGCTCTGGTGTTTAAATTTACGTCCAAGACAATACAACAACGAAACACAGGAGGCGCTGCCGTGCTCCACCCTTATGCTTTTCAAAAAATTGTTCAGCATTTGATAAATACTATTTTGCTTTATTAATCAATGCTGGTAACAACAGTGGTGCCCCCAGAAAGTGTTCAGTGGGGTGGCCAGGTGGGGCCAGTGAAAATCTTGGGGTGGCACTAGCATGGTAACGACCGGGGGTGGGGGATGCAATAACAGCAATTCATTTTCATGAAAACAGACTCGGATATTTCGCTTTTAATGGCCAAATGCAATAGAACAAACTGGATTTTTGGATTTAAACAAAGTGAATTTATGGATTTAAATCTTTGGAGTTAAAACCTATGGATTCTGAACGCAATATTTTTCTCCTCATTACAAAATGATTCTGTATCATACGGGACGCTTGGCAACACTAAGTGACACAAGAAGGCTGTGGAATCTGGCATGAGTGATTTTTTTTTTAATGTTAGCTAGCTACATACAATGCAATTGTGGGTAAAAGCTATGTAGATAATTTGATTCTCTAAGCCTAAACACAATTAATGGCAATGACAAAATATATCTGGATTGAAACGATAAAAACACGGTTACGTTTTAAATGGCAATGTATTACTAAATGAGGCTATCTGCAATCTACGTAGCCAGATAATTTATTTATAGTGACCTAGGGAGACCAGACTTAAACACTTCCATCTTAGAAGAGGAAAAAACAACAAACATCTGCAGTAATAACAATAAAATAAAAAAATAAAAAAAAATTGGCTTGGGGGGGTAACAAAGACCTTGTTTGTTATTTTGTTACAGACAAAAGTAGGCTACTGCGATGCAAATGTGGTTTGTTTAACTGTGCAGTTATCATTTTATACAAAAACATTGTTCAGCACTTGATAAATACTATTTTGCTTTATTAATTAAGTTTTGCTGGTAGGAATTACCCACAAACATGGAAAAACCATAATATTTGAAGTGTGCATGCATGCATTTTTTTTTTATTTAATACAGTTACTAGCCTACTTATATTTCTTCAGTAAAAAAAATGTATATATATATGTGTGTATATATATATATATATATATATATATATATATATATATATATATATATATATATATATATATATATATATAATTGTAATAAATGTCTGGCCCCTGATTTTATTTATAACCCTCAGCATGGCCCTCAGTAAGCTTGAATTTGACACCCCTGCTTTAAAGGGTTGACCTCCACACGGTTAGAAAGACTTATTCTATAAAGGAGAGTATCCGAAAATATAGGATGGTATTCACTTTTTTTTCCCCAACAATTCTTCATACATTTAATGTTATAATAGGGCAGAACATGTGGAAGGAGTGGACTGTGAGTGCAGCGGGCCAATTTTGCCCAGAGCGAGGAGCGGCCATAAAATTGGAGCATTGGTCTTCTCTCCCACTTTGATATCACTCTGGTCCATGAGTATAGCACATGCAACAGCCCATCACGTGATTTCATGTCATATTATTCACCATGGTGTTTAAAAATCTGTTGACGTTTGCCATAGAGAAAGATGGAGTTTGCCATTATGGTAAAGACAGTGGTCAGAAATATAGATGTTAGATAAAGGTTATGGATGAATGAGAGTGTTAAGAGGTTATTGTCTTGAGCAGCGATTCTTTGCAGAATCTAAAAAAGACGTGGTCAGAAAACATGACGCATAATTAAAACAAATCCGGGCTGGTCGGGGGGCAGGGAAGTAGTCACAAAAAAATTGGCAGAATGTTAGCAGCTTGAAGACAATAAGTTATATGACAGCTAATGCTACATTAAACAGATAAAAGTGAGATACTTGCTCATTATGTAACTGATTTACCAAATAGCTAGCAAGAAATGATTGATTTAATGTGATAAAAGAGCTAAGTTAGCTAGAACGTCATCGCTAATTGTGATTGTGGAACTTGTTTAGATAGCTAGCAAGCTACATTTGTCATTACATAGTTGCAATTTAGCTAACATCACTCTGGCTTGCTGGCTGGTGAGGTAATGCAGCTACGGCTGTATGTGACATGAAAGATTTCTGTGCTACTTCTACATTGACTTCCAGACCCATCTACATAGCTCATAAAGATAGTAATTTTTGTAAACCATGACAGATAATTAGATGTTAATACAATATTAGGAGGAAATGTTAGCTAGTTAGCTAATTTTAGCTAGAATTTTTATTGAATAATGAGGCTACTGTTCGCTACTGTGTGTCGTTTCACTACTATGTTTTACGCTTCATGGTCCTAGCAAGCATAATCAAAACTCTGCTCTTCAAGAGATGGATATACAGAAATTATTATTGGGGTTTAAGGGCACAGATGCCCAAGAGCAGCTAATGAGAAAATATCCAGGGGCACAGCGAGGACACAGGACAGGTATTTTTGTTAGTTTAGGAATCTGTGGGAAGACTGGAAATCAAAAGCCTTGATTTCACAAACTGGGAAGGGAATATCCTGTAATCGAGATGGCTGAACTAAAGCTGCCACAGTATTTCTCTTAGGTTTAACACAGACTCACAAGTCTCTAACATTAAATGCTCATAAATGAAATGCCAAATAATACATCTTAAAATAAACCAGAGCCATACCTCCGCAATCTCTAGGATGTTGGAGGACAGACACTTGTATGCTTACCACTCTAAATAAATCTTGTTATTGCTGAAGCTTTTTGAAACAATTATCAGGTGGAGGCAGTGGTATCACAGGGAAAAAAAAAATTACACGAGGAAGGAGATTCATTTTAACTCTCGCAATTCTTGTTGCCTGGATTAACTAACATTTTAATCAATCAGATTCAAGTGTTTTGAATGCATGCATGATATTATTTGAATTTGTGGCAAAGGCCAGATTTGACCCGCACAACTTTTATTATGAAATCTGAGCAGATACCTCTGCTCGGTCTGGAACTGGAACAAACATTGCAACAGGCTTACTCTGCCTGGGCCATTTCCAAATTGAGCAGAGAAGTGTTGAGATGACACTACACCTACATGGCTGAGTATGATTGTTTACCTAACTTGACAGCTGTTTTATGTTGCTTATGACACCATTGTGTTGCCTGCAGTAACATCTTAATAAACAGCTATGTGTTTTGTGAATGTGCTATCTTTTTAGACTGAATAAGGTATGCAGTCATGGCAATTCTTGATG
Organism: Megalops atlanticus; assembly: GCA_019176425.1. Lineage (NCBI taxonomy): Eukaryota > Metazoa > Chordata > Actinopteri > Elopiformes > Megalopidae > Megalops > Megalops atlanticus. Next base: position 26,586,376 of record CM032877.1, on the reverse strand, counting down.
CTCTAGAGCAGTGTCAGGGAAGCTCTGAGCATACCCTTGGTTACATCCAAGCCCAGAAATTGGTCAAGGGTCAATAAGCAGGTGATTTGCTTCAAGTAATGTTTACATTGCAGAGTAATTCAACTGGCTAAGTTGATGTGCGCTTGGCAATTGTCTAAATTAGTAAGGAGCGTGATGTGTTTAGATAAGTGGGGTGTGGCAGTTTGGTAGTGACATTCACCCCTGGTTACAGTGCAAAATAGTATCCCTTTTCAGTGAAAGCCTGTCTACTATAGGTCAGCAGAAAATGAAATGGAGGTGAGTGGACAACTAACTAGCACATGGATTGTAGTATGCTGTATATGTAACTAACTATAACACATGGATTATTGTATGTTTCATTAAAGGTGAAAGACATTTCAAAAAAAACATTTCATGTTCTATTAAAAACCTGATGAAGATCTAGCAGGGAGTAGAAGAGTGCAGAAAATTACATTTAATGGCATCAGTATATGACTGAGGAATAAGCTTGAGGAACAAGCACGCCTGCCAGCTATGTACGGTCATAACCAGTGAATTACATTTTCTGTTTATATTGACCCCATCCCTGTCTCTCATGTTGACTAACCTAAAAAGAAGCTTGCAACTAGAAAAGGGAATGACTATAGTTTTTTAACCCTGAGAAGCAATGGTTTTCCCAAATAGGCTTTTCAAAGCCCTTAGAGAAAAAATAAAGTACTCTATGAACCTAGTAACAAAATTCAAGCATAGACACTGATAAATCTGTATGCCTGTGTCACAGATTGAAGTATTATGGTGCGTAGAGTGCTACTATTAATGAGTGGTTGTTAGCCTAACATTAGGAACTATGAATTGGAGGTGGAGGAGGAAAGCAGCATTTATTTGCATTTTAAACTTGTCTTGTTTCACAAATTTCAGTTTATTACAGGATTTGTGCAGCTAAGCATTACCAAACCCCCAATAAGAGGTCACAAGTACAAAAATTTTTAACTTCACGCTTCATCCAAAGCACACTCAGCTCGCTAACTAATTACTAACTAACTACTGTAAGTTACACCTAAGGTTTAGACTTATTGAACTCTTAATATCAAGTACATCATAGTTTGCCTAACAACTTCAAAAAAATCTGCTACATTGTTAACAGAGTAAACTGTGAAGGGAAAGACATACATGTAATGAAATGCATGCTGCAGGTCTTTGAATGTGCCATCGGTGTCCAATTTTTTCGAGTGCAGCAGCCCATTCTTACCTTTGATGGCTCTCTTTTGGAAATCTAAAGACCTTTATCATGGACATTTTACATGTTCAAGGTATCAAGGAACACCCAACTACATAACAGCACAACCTTAAAAATGGCACATTAATATAAACTTTGGTGTGCTGACAAGAAATATCAATGAAAGCCTTAATGAGCAGATTCAACTGTTTTGTAAACAACATTTCTTGGAAATGGTCCTTGGCAAAATGGCAGCATTCCATTGCTTCACTACTCTGTGAAAGGGTCAGTGTGACCATTTTTCATGCTAGCAATCTTACCATCTTTGTTGTGGCAACCTCACTGCAATTATCAGTTCTTGCACTCTTTGAAGGGAGCAGCGAAAGGAGCTGTGGGATTATTCCAGACATCCTTGACATCACACAGCCATCAGTGTCCACGTGTTTCAGTCAGTTCCTGTGTGGAATAATACGGTTCACAGATCCATATTATCCACAAAATTCCTTAATTCTCAATTTTATATTGACCATTTTATATGAGAAATTCTACATTCAGTGAAGATATTTCAGTTCATATGACTGGTATGCATATGCAAGTTTGCCATAGGTTTTCACCATGTTAAGTGTATACCCTATTCTAGAGTGACCAAAAATTTAAAACCAAAGTAACTGTTGTCTTTTTTTATTAAAAAAAAAAAATATTTACATTTGTTTGACCATTTTCCATTTTTTTACCATTGTATGTTTTGGGTGAAGGTATTTAGGGTCTTTTTTTTTTTTTTGTAAAGTTATTTTTTTTATACTTACATTTTTACCCTTATAAAATACAGTCAAGCGTATATTTTTTATGACTTCCTCCAAGCACCGTCAAATTCAATACAAAGTTGTGCTGTCTATGGTGTACTGGGTTTGTTTAAAGACAAAATGACAATGTACCGGGCATTAAAAGAAGTTATTCAATTGGAGACCATATAATTATCGGCTCTAACTGATGTTCTTACATCTTTATCGACTGAGGACACTAATTCATCTGGGGAGGAGTGTCAACCCTTTGATAATGTTGAAAGTGCCTGGTAAGTGAGTAAATAAAGTGATTTTGATGTTGTCTGTTTTAGGTACAAAGATAACAAAGATAACCACCGAGCTAAATAGCCTGCTCACCACATAGCTTGCTGAGTAGTTATTAACAGCCAGAGTTATATTACTAGCCACAAACAAATTGTTTTTAACTTATTGTCAGTGTGGCTTAAAAGCAGGCCAGCTACTCATAGAATTAAAGTAATATATATGTGTTTAGTGAAGAACAGGGGGACCATATTTGCTAGCTGTTCCCCTCTGAGCATTCAGTGTCCATATGAATTCATAATGTCCAGCATGTTCTATAAATACAACAACAATCAACATGAATCCACATGCCAATATAATTCAGTATGAAGTATAAAAACTAGCAATGTAAAAACTACCACATAGCTAAATCATATGGTAAATAGGTTGTGACATCACTATGTCTTGCAATGCTTAGTAAATCTGCTAGCTTTTTCAAGGTCAGTAGGAGGTCTTTGTGTGGATATAAATAAAAATACTAATGGGACGAGGACTGCTCTTTTAATGTTTTATTCTAGATGGGAACTCATAGTAGCTTATTACTATAGCTATTACTAGGCTGTTAAACTTTCATAATGTCATTGGTCACTCAGTTTAGATTTTGGAGATGGTGCAGATTCTCTGCCCACATTCTTTGTCACAGTTGTGTACATTTTAACACCACTTATTCTATGAGGTGACTTCAGTTACCATGATTTTGCTAGCTATGCAGTTTAACACCAACCAATCTGTCTCTGCTTTGAACCAACAGTTCAAGTCTGTCACAGAAAACTGTATAGTCATGTTTAAAAAGTGAAACAATGTTAATATTTCCATTTTATTTATAATAACTATTCAAAAAGCAGCACTTTCATTCCATTGGACTAAGAGAGCACATTCAACAGTGTTTTCGATGCAGTTTAACTGGCCATTCAAAAACAATCAATATATATAGGGTAACGCCTTGATTTTGGAAAGCTGTTGTGATACATGCTCTCTCATATCATGGCCATTCAATGAAGCATTGTTCCACTATTTTGTCTTGCCAGATTTGAAATTGCTAGCATTGAACACAACAGATGACAAGCAAGAGCTTTCTGACTTAATGCAACCTCCAGCAAACTGAAGGCAAGAATTTGTTGTTCTCCTTGTCATTGCAACATTAACAGAAAGGGTAGCTGGCATGAAGTAGAGGTACACATTTTACCTCTTTCCCCGAAGGTCTACTAGAACCTTTTGAATAATATAGGGCCTAAAGATTGAAATAACAATATAAAGCAGAAATTTGATTTTTACTTGAGCCTAAGTACATAAAATGAGATTTTGCAGCACGTGGGTTCTGGTAAACTAGTGACAACTCTGCATGTCATTCTTTGTCTCAGGTGTAACTTAGTTTTAAAAGGGAGACCACTTGCTCTCATATGTAAGTGCTTCTGAACATCTAGAATAATTTCAGTGCCTCTCTTCTGAGATTAGGAAATTGGTTGTGGTGAAGTGACTGATAAAAGTGCCCAAGAGGTACTTCTCAACATTGACTTCACAAAACAGCTGGGCACTGCAGCTCAGTTACCTTCACCTGGATGTAACTGGAGATAATCTTAGAAGTTACAAAGAAATGACTGCCAGGTATACTGAATGTGACTTGATTGTACTGACCCTGTCTAAAGGAGGCATTGTTTTTCTCAAAAAGACAAAATCGCTCTTCAGTTATTTCTGCCCATCACTGTATGTGTGTGCCTGTGTGTGTTCTTCAGGTAAGAGTTTTTCACAGCCCTGAAGTGGGAAAGATTTCTGTATTTTGCACTTGCATGCTGCAACAGCTCTGGTTTCAAGACAATTATCAGAATGGCAGGTATGAGCAGGCATTTTGTGCTGTCCATAATGTCAGGACAAATATGTTATGTTATGTACGGTCCATCTCTGTTTGTCTGAGCACTCACTGACCTGCAGGGTGGCTGTCAGTTACAAACATATTGCATAGTCACATTCAACTGTGCCCTTTATTGAGTGATTAGCCCACGGATGTCATTTCCCTGTGCTGCTTGCCCCTAATGGTGTTCTGTCTACTTGTTACGCAGCCAGAAGAGAGACACGGTCATTGAATAAGACATTGTGTTCTGCTATCAGCACTGCTTTTTTCAACGGACGGACCTAAGCAACAGAGGGAGTATGGCTCCTGTTTTCACACATTGGATTTACTCTTCAGAGCCTTTCGACAAATGACTCAAGTGCCTTGTTGAAGGGACGATCATTACAATGGAAAGCAGTGAAGGAAGACCGTGCGAGTTGCACCATTACCTCTGTATGCACACTAGCTTACTGTAGGCAGAGAGTGAAGGGTCTGAGATATTTTAATTCATTTCTGCATTTCAGTGTTGAACCTTGCCCCCCTGGAACTTTCAGCAATGAAAAGTATTCTCCCATTATGTATGGATCATTGCTCTATTTTACATTTTTACAAGTACAGACAGCTGACCAGCAGGCTGAGGAAACATTTGCTTGAAACAGTTTAACAATATGACTAAATCTAAACCTTCACTTTCAGGAATGTTGATATTTTGGCCTGAGCCTTTTTGTATTTGAAGAGAAAAATGTCCTGATTAGACCACTTTCTACTGGCTGCAATGTATTAGATACATAAAGAGGGATCTTTCCCTTTATCCTACTATGAGGTACACAGTTTCAGTTTCCTCACACAATGTAAAAATATGAAGAATTACAGTGATTTGGGATTTTATTACAGGGTGTTATATTGCTTGTGCATATGTCACTGCACAATTATTTTTAATGTTTATTTTGCACATTTCTCAATACCCTTTTTTTCCCATGTAATCATTCAAAGATGATGGATTGAGATGCGCATTCATATATTTGCATTTGTACAGTGCCCACCCTTAAAGCACTTCTCACAAATGGCCATGTACCTTGTCTGAAGCCACAGTTTACATAAGTGTGAAGTGGATACTATTCTTACATAGGACACCAATTAATGCAGTAGCTATCACCCCTGTGGGACACTGTTAATTTGTAAGTATTCCACTTATTAATATTAACTGTTAAATATAAATTATCAGGGCCAACTTTCACTAAAACATTTACAGAATTTACTCATATGAGGAGTTATTCAGATCTGAAGATAGAAGACATTGCATTTTGTAGTGTCAACTTACTGAGAAATCAGACAACACAATTCATATACACAAATAACAAATAATATGAGACAATTGACAAAATATAATGTAATTGACACTAGAAATAATAGTGTAAATTCCAAGTACGTTTTCGTATTATTAGGCTATTCGCTATTTGGCATTATCAGCATTATTAAAAGAATGTAGACGTTAAAGATATAATTTGTCAGTGTTCCTTACCATTAGCATTAGCAGTATTGTCATTTAGCAGACACTGGGTTTGGCACAGTAGGAAGTACCATGTGGCTTGGCAGTCTCTCTGTGCTGGGTAGGGCTGGATCTCTGGTCTGGCTGGGTCGCTCTGTTGGCCTAGCAGACAGAGAAGTGATCTACAGCAAATCTGTAAACATCTCTTACTCCTATCTCTCAGTAGTGGAGAGTGTTCACGTCTTTTTCAGACCTTCTCAAATTAAGGCCAGCATGGATTGCGTATCACCAGTGGAAACACACTCCAGCAAGTCAGATGTGTAAAGGAAGGGGGGTCCTAGTCATATGCCTCTTTGATGAACTCACACAGAATATCCTGTCTCTCTATGGTGCAGAGAGGGAAGTAGCTCAGAGCAAAAACATTCCAAATGTCACCTTCATTGCAGGTGCTTTCAGTAAAAGTCACACGTCACATGCAGCACAAAGCATCCACTTCCTACTTTTCCAGAATGAAAGTATTTGGCTAGAAACTCATTTCTCTCATTCAAAGTAGTGTCAGTGTGCTTCTAATGTACCTGACACCAACATCTCATACTCCTCATTCCAGACCCCAAAATTCACAAGAAAGCTCCTTGGCAAAGCAGACCATTTTTTATTGCCCCGTTGAAATAAAACATGCATCTGGAGATATTAGAGACTTCCAGTAGATCAGTGACTGAATCATCCTTTGAAATAAACATATTGGTGGTGATTCTTCATCACCTACAATTTGTACCATGTGTCAAAGCATTCTCCACCTTGCATTCTGTTATAACAGGCCCATATATATATATATATATATATATATATATATATATATATATATATATATATATATATATATATATATATATATGTGTATATATATATATATATATATACATATATATATATATATATATATATATATATATATATATATATATATATAGACACACACACACACACACACACAGGGTTGGGGAGTAACAGAAAGTAACAGAATACATGTAACGGTGTTACGTATTTAAAGTACAAAATATGAGTAACTGTATTCTGTTACAGTTACCATTTAAATTCATAGTAATCAAATTACAGTTAAAAATTATATATTTACATTACTGATGGGATTACATTGGACTTTTTTCATTTTATTTCTTTTTTTTTTTTCATTTAATGTTTATTGAGTTGGAAACTCTATCCAATGATAGGCAACTCCGGGGTGTATCTCCCATATGCCCCTCATGAAAAAAAGTATAAAAAAGCACGCAGACTTTCAAATTTGGCAAAGGTCACAACATAATAGTACAATGCAAGCTGTGTTTGCCAGCAACCAAACTGCTATCTGCTTCAAAAGAGTCTACCTCTAGCCTGAAGAAGCATCCTGAAGTAAGTTCTCTTTTTCATTATTTAAGCTAATATTGATCACTAGCTAGCTTTCTTACATAGTTTGGATGCACTGGATTAGCTATTCAGCTAGCTAGTAGGCTGGTAGGTATAGTATTAAAGCTAACACGCTAACGAGTAGATACAGTGACAAAAGAAGTGAAATTTCACATGTTCAAAACTGTGATTACTCCAACAATTTTACACTAAGCATATTATACATTTAATTGTTAAGCTACTCCTTTCTCACTCACAATGTATTTAGGGTGGTTCGTGCCTTTTCTAACTCATGTTTTCGTGTAATGTACAGTTTTTGAATTAACATTTACAATTCTGAAGAACCCATGAAGAAATGCCCATAGACTTAACATGAGGGTGCCAAGATGTTAGCCACAAGAATGCTAAGTGAGGCTATGTTCACATGTAGCGTCTTTTTTGAAGCTGTCAGCATCTGTTTACATAATAATCCTATGAAGTAGACCTATGAAGTGTTTTCAAAAACCTTTTGAAAAAAGTTCAACTTCTCAGAAAAAAAATGCCCTACGTCAAATGCTTTTTTGACAGCTGACCAATCACAAGCAGAGTAGTGACACCTGTTGTTTCCCGTAACAACCACCAAAAATGGAGAAGGTAGCAGTGGAGAAGTTAATTGTGCTAGTTTCTGAGCACAGTGAACTGTACAACATGACAGTTAAACTATCATAACGTATCAAAATAAAGATGCTGTTTGGAGTCAAATGGGATGGATCCTATGAGTTTCTGGAAAGTGTTTGTGTTTACTGCTTGTCGTTAGCAAAACTAGCCTGTTAGCTAACGTTAGCTCTGCAACAATGTATAGCCAGCTAGATCGCTAACAATGTACATGCTACTGTTGTTATAGCAACAAAAGATGCTCTCAACTGCTTTTTGGAACAAACGCTGCCAGCGTTTTTTTACTGAAAAAATGCTCCGGCCAGTGTTTTTCATCAAAAAAGATGCTACGTGTGAACACAGCCTGAATATTCTAAAAATAACAGTTCAGAACCTTAGTCAGATGAGCATTCTTTAAAAAAAAAAAAATATATATATATATATATATATACACACACACACACACACAAATGACAGAATTGGTAGAACAGATGAGATGACTACACAAAGGAGAGATTACAAAATGTTCCTCTGCAATGAACACACAAGGAACGAAATCAGCATGACAGTGATACACAGAAGATGCAGGGGGTACTATAGTCTCCAGCTTGCTGAAGAGCTTGCCTCACACAAGCTGTTCATAAATTTTGGTTGACCAAACATTTATGAACATAAAATAAAAATGTTTATTAAAGTTGGGTTTATTTACCTTATTTTACCTTATTTTGAAGTTCCTTGTATAAACAATAATCCACATGTAAACCATATACTGTATGTTGTCATGGAAATGATCCTGGCCCATTTTTAACTTGACCTGGGAAACAAAAACAGCCTTATTTTTTGAGCATGTAAAGTATATCCCGTAATATCCCATAAATTTAGTCTACTTGCTGCTCTATCCCTTAAAATTATCACCCTGCTTCTCTCACCTATTGTAATATCACACTTTTCAGTCTACCATATTTTGTTTATAACACAATTTGACATGTTACCCCTTTTAAGACTGCAGCTGCAATCACTGAACACAGATCTGCCCAAATCTAGTGGTTGACTAAGACCTGACATACATTTGTCTACTGTTTTATCAATTGTACCACACTGTGACAAGGAAAATTAGGATTTATATTGTATATATTCATATTGTGTTATTGCCAGGGATGGGGAAAGTCCTTTTTTTGCTAATTCTGCAGAACAGTCAACCACCACAGTCTACACATTTTGGCTATCCTGTTCTTTTACATGATTTGTGTGGTACACATGGGTTTACATTTTGATGAAGATCAAACATACTGACAGTGCATGCTATTGCCATATTAAGGCAGTATAACTCAAACACTTGGCCAGATAGATTATGAAACAGATAATCCTGCCAGTTTACATGTATCAGCAAGATTACACCATTAACAATAGTCTGTAGATTTCAAGGGAGGGGCTCTACTTTACAGTGAGGACACAGATACATTCTGTGTCATGATTTTCATGGCCATACAGTTGGTAGGGACTTGTAAATAGGATGTAATACCTGGATACTCTCACAGCATTTAAAATCCAAAAGTATATTCTGGTGAGAAAAAGAGATTGCCTTAATTACATTTTACCTTTCAAGTACAACAAAAATAATTATCTGGGTATATGCTAAATGTTTCAAAATCACTTTTTTCTCTGGTGATTTCACTTTGACACTTAAATGCCACAGAAATTGTGTTCTGAGTTCCACAATGCAATTTCTTGAGCCTTGAACAGCATTTACACTTGACAGTCTTACTTGAGTCCAAAATCTCGAGAATGATTACATGGCTTACTAATCATGCTTTCATATATGATATGTATTTGCCTGTCAAAGCCACATAACATGTTCTACATGCCTCATTGCTCTTTGACATGCTGAATCATATGGGCTGTATTTGTATTTAAATAATTTCTCTATATTCTTCAGTACCTTAAACTACCACTTCTGGCCACATTCTGAACTTTGTCATTGCAAGGTGCAAAAAAGAACATCTATGAAAGACAACCATTTCAGGCTACAGAATTGGAATGTAAAAAATATAATTTGTTGTGTATTTGCTAATTGTTGCTAACCACATCAACCCTACAGAACTCACTTATTTCTCCTGTGACTCAGTTCAGCTCTTAATCAAAGTGAGGAAAACAAGCTTCAAGGTTATGAATCTTTAAAAGGCACACATATTGTGTTCATCCGGGTAACATGATACTTTGGGTCCCTTCAGTCTCCTGAGCAGTGCATATACATGACTTAGCACACTTGGAGATCTAATCTATGTGCTCAGAGCAGAAAGAATTCAGTGTTTGGCTACTTAGTAAACTAAAACAATATATTATTGGTATATCTTAAATTGAATTTAGCTGAAACATTTTCTGCTTATTATTTTTACACAATGTACACATTATGAGTTTGGTCCTCACTGAAATGAACAAGAAAATTATTATGTACTAATTGAAAAAAGGATATGGCGGCTTACATTATTCATACAAAATTAAGACTACTACAGTGCCCCCCATGGTGATGCAGAGTTAAAAACGGGGGGGGATTCAGACTTGCGATATGCACATAGAAATCCAATTTAAGAAATTCTATAGAGTGTTGCACACCTCTGTTACTACTAAGCAAATTCAGGCATGGGCTGCTTAATCTCCCTTGTTGGAGATGCGCATTTGGAGCAGAGTGTACACAGAATTAGGGTGTCTTACTTAAATGAGGGTGTGTCTCATTATTTTCCAAAATACACATACTCTGACTTAAGACTTACATCTGTTTTCTCTCCAGACCCCTTCTGTACAGGAAAAGGTTAACTGCAGTGGCCGTCATGTCTTACAACACTGTTGGTAACAAAACAGTCAAAGTCCAGTGAAAATAAACATAGAAAACGGAGTTTCCATTTGACATACATTGCATTCTATATGTGCATTAATTCATCCCATTTGATAACCCTGGATAATTATTTTAGCAATGAAATGTTGAACATTCACTTCCCTTGAACACTACATTTTGCTCTGAGGTCAGGGACTCCATTGATTAGTGAACATTAGATCAGTGTTTCTCAACCCTGCTCCTCGTGGCACCCTGTCCTGCATATCTTCTATCTATCCTTGCTCTACCTACCTGACTGAATTCATCAGTGGCACATTTTATTAGCTGAGCACTCCTGATTTAATCAAGCAGCAAGGATAGCTAGAAGCTATGCAGGACAGGGTGCCGCAAGTAGCAGGGTTAAGAAACACTGCATTAGATGACTGACCTGTGTGAAAAATGAATTTGGCTACCCTTATGTGATCATTGGTCAAATATGCACGTATACATGTACATACCAACCTGTGAATAATGTCCCATCTTGTACTACCTTTACATTCTTGACGTAAGTGAATTGGTGGTAAGATCTCAGGGTTTTCTTTTAAAACAATATCTAGCTAGCAAATGGAAACACAAATATTTCAGTCAAACACACTTTACTTTTATGTTGTCATTAGAAAAGGGAGACCGCATGATCATTCAGTCGTCTCTTTGACAACAACATTACCTATGATTTAACAGCAGTCAGCTCCAGACAGGTTACAATACTGTGAAATAGCTATCACAGTTAGAACAGTCAGAAAGTGTCTCTGACCATTTTGCCAGTTAGCTACCAAGACTAGAGATCCAGAGTGCAAAATAGTACAACCTCCTCTCTGTGAAAATAACATAGGCAGTGGAGATGAGACTCAGCTCAGAGAGGGTGAGGTTGAAGTATGGATTAATCCCTTGGCCTCATTTGTATGGTACTGGGCTGACGGAGTGTATCCAGCATTATTAGCTTGAAAAAGAAGCAATTTAAGATTTATGATTTTTCTACTTCAAAGACCTGGAAGAAGAACAAATCTGCACTGCAATCCTGGTATATAATAACCAGTGCTCTTAGTCTTAGCCACGTAGTCATTTTAAAGTATGTTGTGTGATCTCAACTAAAAGGCAGGCTCTCCAAAAATGGTGTGCCAGTGGTAATATTTTGTGCAGCTACTAAATTGTCCAGTTGTTTATAAACACTTTCCTACTTGTGTTTCAGTTCTCTTGCAATGCCTTATGAGCTATTCAATGTTCTGTAAGAATTTGCAATGCAAATTCACTTTAATCAATGCATTTAACCTTTTTTTTAAATCCCCATAATGTGGTCCTAAATTACATATTTGTGAAGGGAGGGTAGGATTTACCCTTCCATTAATACAGCCAGCTGATTTTAACTTAAATTGCTGTTATTTGCCAGCTAGCAAATACAAAAGGTATTCCATTTATTATAATACATAAACACTGCTGTGTTTAAAAGGGCATACAACACATCAATTCCGTAACATTTGTTATATTTGAATTATTAGTTAGCTATACAGGCTATGTTGAACATTATACATGTGCACTGAATTGTAACAGGACCATCGTGAAAATACTGTTGTAAATGGAAAAAAGCAATAGAGTCATAATATGTTGACAGAATTGTCAACATGTGTATGCATAAAAATTAAAAATTATAAATATAAATTTAGACAGACAGAATGGGGTTGCACACTATATGAAGATAATTCTTTATCTCCAATATTTAAGCTAAACACCAAACACATATGGCAGATTGCATTGTTGCTTTTTTCTTCTTACAAAGCTTAACCATATGCACCTGCCCTGTTTTGGACTCTCCTCAGTCTTGGACAGATTAGGATCAGGATCTGTTATAGTTATCCTCTTACGCATATATATATCATTTTGTTCAGAACTAATTTGTCTAATAGGAAATATCATCAGGAACCCTGAGTCCTGACCATAACATGGAGAATTTTATATGCCATTTTTATGGGGTAAAATAATTCTTGCTTGTTGAAAAAATTGTGTTTACCTGAGTGCTTCTCCAGGGCATTATAGATTGCAACAATAAACTATTTACATAATTAATAATATAAAAATAATTGAAAACAACAATAAATATACATATTTCACAATATTGTGATTGCAATGAAATAGATGTAATAATAAATCAATTCATTTTTCAGTTACATCAGTGATAAAAAGAAAAACTGCTCTCAATAATCCATCTAATTTGTTCTGGTCATCTGCATGGTCGGCTGAGCTGAGAGACTCACATTTGAAAACACAGCATTTATCAGTAGGCAGAAACTGCATCAACATTGTCTACAATCCTGTTGTTTACTGACATCTGATTAAAAAATGTGTACATGTTGCTACATAGCAAAAAAAGAAATGTTTCTACATCCCCAATGACTGAAATATTGAATAGAGGTTAACTGGAGCTGTGATGTAAATTAAGTGTGAGTAGCTGGTGATGCAAAAATATAGGCATACTTTGCACTGCTAGTGTGGATCCCATTTTATGCTTGCTGCTGATACATTTCACACATTGAAAATAATATTCCTCCTGTGCACAGCAAAACAAATGGGTTTTTACATGGAAAAATTAACCAAATTATTTAAAAGACAATGCAATAAACTCATTTATGAGCTCATTTTATCACCTTCACTCAAAATTTGTCATTTGTCATTGTGTAATTGTGTACTAAGGAGCAAGCCATCGGATAATGGCACCCACTAGCAGCAGTTTTTTGTGGTTCAGGCTGGTTTCTGTGTCTGCAAATATATAGGCAGACTTAGCACCGCTATTGTGGAGCTAATTTTACATTTATTGATGATGTTTTCAACATATTGAAAGTGACAAACCTCTGTTACGACGCAAATAAACTGAACATTTCTACATGAAAAAATCTGAGGCATTGGGGTTGTTAAACTAATAGTTCTTTGGAGATACACCACTCATCCGGTGACCTGTGAGTTTATTTTCAGCTCAACATTTTTTTCAGACAAATGCATATATATACCTGTTTTATAAAAGAAAGCTTCAGAGAGAACTCTGGTAACTAGTCTACCACCCTCCTCTTGAGTGTAATTCTCATTAATCTGAAGTCTCTGGCTGTCTACTTTAGGGTACAGAAGCATGTTGCAGAGTGGCAAGGTCTTAATTGTCTCAACTCTTTTTTTTTTGTGTGGTACGAGAAAAAGGTTGCACCTGTATTTCACATGTGGCAGTGTAGAGGGAGCTGTCTATTCAGCTCGACTTCAGCTCAGTCCCGCCTCCCAGCAGCAACCCTGTCTGTCTGCGCTGGCTGCACTCCATGCCCTCCCCTGCTGAGAGAGGCTGGACCACAAGCCGGACAGCGGGGGGTGGGGCACACCTGCTGCTCCCATCAAGTTTTGATCAATGGCTAGTCTGGGAGGCTAACCGAGCACAATCAATGAATATATCCTTGCATAGAAACTGATGGAGGTTGGGCAGCCCACCTTGTCACACAAGATAAATACTCATCATTTTCATGGGTGAAATCCAGAGGCCGCCTCTGTCTCCAGGTTCTCACCTTGGCAGTCCAGAGTCGTGACTGTATTGCTCATGGACGGACTGACAAATTCAATATGCCAATGTTTATGGGTTTTGAAAATGCAAGATAGAAGCAGAAAGTCATGGGACACAACCAAATGCACTAACCTTTGTGTCTGAATGTATCCTTGAATGATATTAGCTTCCTACGCCTTAAAAAAATACTTCTTCCAAAAAGTTTTTTCACACCTTTTTTTTAAATTTCATTTTCTTTTGTAAAGGTCACAAAAGCTGACCAGCTATATATTTTCATTTCATTTTTCATATAAGAGTTAAAAGTAACTCCTGACACGAATGAAGTCTGGTTTTCACTTCTGATTTCACTTCTGAATCTCTCCCACTCCCCCACAGAGTGCAGTGCCTCCTTTATGTTAACTTACTGTATACGCATGCAGCATGTATTTCATTTTGGGCTAATGAGGCTAGCTTTCTGTTTTTGTAATTTAACTGCCGGTAAGTGGCACTGTACATGGTTAAAGCACTTTAGCAAATGACTTTGTGCACACCATCCTTCTAATTAGGACCATCTTTCCACATGATTTACATATATTATCATGCATTATGCATATTCAGTACTTAAAAATAAAGCCATCCACTGCTCAAGTGACATTGATAACACTGCTCTTTACCTTTAATGGGGACTTTGAGAAGACCAATGAAAAAGCAAAACTTTTTTTATACAACCAGAACTTTGTGAGGGAGGAAATCCCCTTGAAATCAAATTCCTGCATACTTCTGAAACCCTGGCTGCACAAAAAATGGATGAATGAATAAATAATACAATTTAAAAAGTGAGCATATAAATGTAGCAGTATTTGTAAGTTTCACGCTCCATCATGTAACACTTTTGGTACTCCTGAAACCTTTCTAATTAATGCATATAATAGTAAACCTTTCATTAGTGACAGCACAATAATTACATTTTGCAGCTCACCATCCAGGAGCAAATTCAGACTTGGCGCTGAGCATTTTTTCTGCACGTCATACACAGAATAAATTTTATGATATTCAGACTTAATCAATCGAAATTTTTTTAGCTCATTTTTACTATTGAGATTGTCACAAAGGGCTGTACATGTAGAATACTGCATTTTCTAGAGGGACTAAAAAACATAAATCCCAGGCCAGTTGGGGAAAAAAATGGAAAATTCTCCCTGGAAAAGATAACATTGGCTAACCACATAAAAGGCATCAGTTCATCATAACAATTCCATTCCACAGCCAATGAGACAGATATTGAGGCAGAGATATTACTTAAAATGGGAAGTACAAAGTTGAACATTCTGATTAAATTTTCTTCACTCTGGAAAACCACACCTCCCTTACAAGAGCCTGGTGGATGATACGTATTTTCATGGACACCCAGCTAGTAAATGTGGCTAATTGTAGCAATATAAACAAATTCAACCCTCACTTGGCAGAACATGTGTCATATAAATTAAAATGTAGAATATCTGCTGTAACATGTACTGCATAAGTAAAGAGTGTTGACACACCAATAGAAAAGTGTGACAGACCACCTAGATTGTGTTCTGGGCCATTAGACAGCTGATCCCACTCCATATTCCTCTGTGGTCCAGATACAATGTTAATACTGATTTAGCAGTGATGATTGTGAGATACTGATGATATCCCCCAACACTCTAGAATGCCCTTGTGGTCAAGAGCAAGAATGCACAGGTTATCTTCTGTAGCAAGTAGACCAAAGTAAGTATATTCATATATTATGAATGTTTTGAGTATGTTATACCTGCTAAAGTTCTGGGAGTACACAGATCCTAGATTTGTCTCTGTAGCAGCAACCATTTCCACCATCCGTTTGCACAAGCCTGTAAATTATTCTTATAAAGCCACGTGCAAACAAGCTTTGTTGATACACTTCTCTGAACTCCAGTGCAAACTAGTAATCGTTGTCTAGGGGAGCTGGGAATTGAACCAACTGCATTTCCCCAGGC
Organism: Megalops atlanticus; assembly: GCA_019176425.1. Classification (NCBI taxonomy): domain Eukaryota; kingdom Metazoa; phylum Chordata; class Actinopteri; order Elopiformes; family Megalopidae; genus Megalops; species Megalops atlanticus. The sequence goes on along the minus strand of CM032877.1, from coordinate 26,570,326 downwards.
ATTTGACAAATGTCACTTCACAACTTGAATCAATGACCAAGCTGTTGTTCAGATGAAGGTGTTGCATGTGTGACATTGAAAATGCTATGTTAAAGTCTTAGATCCAGATTTCAAGCTTGGAAGGATATGTTGCTCTATAGGTTAATGCCAAGTTCATTCTATGTTGTGTGTTTTAATGCTTACAATTGTACTGAAATATCAGGTATTATACAAGTAAACCTTTACCCATGGCTCTTTTAAGAGGAATCATTTCAAATCATATACTATAAAGTGCTCTGTAGTGATATAATAGAGTGATCTTAATTAAATGCAGGGTAGTTTCCTCTGTGGAAAATCATTCCACTTAATGAGAAGTGCTGCAGCCCTGTAAGTAAGTGAACACTGTCATTGTCCAAATATGACTCCAAATGCACATGCCAATCCATAGCTTCCCAGAGCTCCTGTTGGGTGAATAGAGTGGCCAGGCAATCACAGACATGCCATCACGAGTGAACTCAGGAATTTTAGTAATATGACATTTTATCTCCCAATTCCATAAAAAATATTACGGTTGCATAAGTCTGCACACCCTTAAATAAATACCTGGTGGGAGAACCTTACCTTCTGCTACGATAACTGCAGTGAGTCTGTTTGGATTAGTCTCTACCAACTTCTGGCACCTAGATTTTGCAATTTTCTCACATTCTTCCTAGCAGCCTCGTGTTCACTTAAATTGCAGGGAGACCGCTCATGAACAGCTTTCTTTAGGTCAGTCCAAAAATTTTCAATGGGGCTAAGGTCAGGGCACTGACTAAGCCATTCTAGGACACTGATCTTTTTTTCAGCCCTTCCACTGCAGATCTGGCTGTGTGCTTTGGACCATGGTCATGCTGAAATTTTTCCCCCCATCTTCAGCTTTTTTGCAGAGGGTAGCAGGTTTTTCTCTAAAAACCTTTGGTATTTTTCACTATTCATTTTCCCCTCTGTCCTCACCAGAACTCCATAGCATGATGCTTACACCACCATGCTTGACAGTAGGGGCTGTGTTCTTAGGCTGATGGGCTGTGTTTGATTTGCACATAAAAACATATCATTTGGAATTAACGCAAAATATTCTACCCTTATCTTGTCAGATCACAAGACCTTTTTCCATATGGCAACAGGAGATCCAGAGTGTCTTTTTGCACAATTCAGACTACATTGGATGTTCTTTGTGAGAAGTGTCTTCTGTCTTGCTACCCTACCTCACAGTGTGGAGAACTGCCGTGAAGTCCTGCAGCTCTTTTAATATTGCTTTCTGATGATGTTTCCTCCTTGCATAGTAAGCCATCTTGGAGGGACAGCCTGGTGTAGGCAAAGTCCTGGTGGTGCATATTTAATTCATTTCCTGATTATCGCTTTTACTGTGTTGCATGTGTGGCACAAACTTATAGTAGGGAGTTAGATGAAAACAAACCACTATAACTTAGTCTACGCCACCCTTGCTTATTGGGGCAAGGGACCCTCACGATTACCAGAACCAGGCGTCCAGAATGACCAGGACAAGAGGCTGAGGTATCAAAAATATCCTTTATTTTTACAATCAAAAAACTAAAAGAAATCACGGGACCATAAGTGGCAGTCCAGAGATTACATAGACATCACTAAGGGACGGTTCGTACCAAACACCAACCTGTGCGTGGACACCATACAGGGCAGCAATGCACTACGCTCTAATCATGTTAGACTGGGCAAAGTGAGGGCATGAAGGGCCCACTACCACAAAAAGGGCATTTCACGCTACACCCTATTCTCATTTAAGGGGCAGCAAAACAACCACCACAAAAACTTCACTACTCTCCTGTAATTATATATAGAAACACAACCCACATTCTAATCTCACTGCACACATGTTAATTTAGGCCTGAATGCCCACACTAAACCCAGTATACAAATGTACAATTTTTGCTAGTCCAAAACTGACTGGCACTTCCTACAGCGGTCCCTATATCAGCCACACACAAGCGACAATAAGTACAATTATCCCAACAGGTTTAAAGCACTGGTTGCAACTTGTAGAAACTATGGTGGACCAGGAACATGCTCACTAACTAAGCCCTCACCCTAGGCGCCATTAGCCCAGAGCATGTAGTGTGCAATTAACAATTTAAACAAACTACACACAAGTAGGTGCCTATCAGCCACACCTCTAACAGTAGGATTAGCCCAAATGCTTAATACACAGCCAATAATTTGAAGAAACTACTATAGGCCCCCACTAAAGACTCCAGTAAAAGCAGGCATTACTAGCGATACTTATATAGCACCCAGCAAAATTAGTCCAGGTGCTTATAGCGCAGCCAATAAAGAAACTACCATAGACGCCTACTAAAGGCTCAAGTAATAGCAAGCACTACAAGCAATAGCTATATGGCACCACTTACAATTTGTAGAAACTAAAAAGAGTTGGAAGACGTACACTAACCACACGGTCAGAGGTGGGCATAGTTATCCAAAAATGATACAATACTGCCAATATAAAGAGATTACCACACAAAGGCCCCCTGTTCTTTAAGTATTCCCAATGTTACGCATCAATTTAAAGAAACTACACAGATCTAAACGCGCATGGACCAGCCACGCACGAATAAGAGGCACAGCTCGTTCTCTCATATCATGGGAAAAGCAGTGGCAAATGAGTGGGCCACTTCCTTCATAGGGTGGTCTGTACTGTAGGTTATTTCGTGCACTGGCCACTGCACTGAGACGACAGTCCTCCCGAATATCTCCCCTACGCTCTCCCTTGGGGAAGTAGCACTTAACATGCAGCGCTTATCAAGCTGCACCCGCCTAAATGGCACACACACACCGGCTGTCTTCCAGACTATTCTGCACCCTGCAAGTTAGTAAAGGTAGCAATGTGAGGGAATGAGGTCGTACGCCACCTTGCCTGAAGCACTTCCTTATAAATGTGAGCTTGATGCTCTCACGATATGCCCACTAAACGCAACAACACCAGTGTCAGCTCTCGCTCCCCTCTTATTCCCTCTCGTCTCCCCCTGGGTCCTAAAACCATGCCAATTACACATGATATGTTTAAGGCCTTTGATATCTTTTTATAACCCTCTCCTGATCCATACCTTTTAACAATTCAATCTTGGAGATTGTTTGGTAGCTCCTTGTTGCCAGTAGCGGTTTCCTTACACTGGCATGCACAAAAAAAACAAGGAATCCTGCTAAGAAAGCCTACAGAAGCAGCTGATTTTATCCTGAACTAATCAGAATTACTTTAATTGGTCACAGGTGAAGTCAGTTAGATTTGGGCATGATTTAGATGGTGAATGGTTAGACCTGAGCACAATTACAACTCCCATTATAAAGGGTGTGTGCACCTATGCAAGGAAGGTGTTTTAGTTTTTCTATTTTTAATAAATATTCAGAAATGTATTGCCTTTTTTTCTACTTTTATGCTGTGGGCGGTATTGAGTGTTTAATCAAGCTTGATATAACCTGTAATATACAAACTTAAGATATTTTCTTTTAAAAATGTATTAACTTCAACTTACAATGAGCCACACCCACATTAGTATATCATCACTGACCCGTCGCCAGACAGGTTTTTCTGAGAAAGCTAAAGTCATGTGGGTCAGCAATATTAAGGTGTGCTTCAGGCAGATTTGAGTGAAAATGGAGGTGCCCACAATTTGTCAGCAAGTCAGTCAGTCTGTAGCCTGGCCAGTGGAAAGAACCCAATAGCCAGGAAAAAATATATATATAAATATATATAATATATATATATATAAACAAGTTTCCTCATATTAACCACAAATATTTATCAAATTATTAAATACCAATATTTTTTCCCAAATTAATGAAAGACAACAGCCAAATACTCATACTTGCTAATATTGAATAAGTGTAAAAGTGTTGGATAGACTGTTTAAAACCTGTTCACTTCTGTCTGTCATTGTCAGTGACAACTGTTCCTTCACTAGCCCACACATTTCACTTTTTTACTTTAATATTCTCAAATCTGTTGGGAAGGCAGGCACAGATCACTTTTTCTGGTGTGATAAGGGTTTAGTCTGTGATAAATGTCAAGGGGAAGGTATTGTTTATTTATGTCTTCAAAGATTACCCCACGCATGACACTGCCTTCTAAAGTTTTGTAGAAGGAATTTAATTACTTTTCCCTTGCAGTGCTGTCATCCACATTGTGGCAGAAACCCTGCACACTTTGTGTTTGTATGTCAATGTCAAAGTCTTCATCTGGTAGCACCAACCATATCCATCTTCAAAGCCCTTCATGAAAGAGGCAGGGAAAAAAAAAACAGAATACAAAAACACAAATACAAAGTATGGAAAGGGATTATCAGATTTAACATCACTGAATGAATGCTGTACCTGTTTTTCTTGGAATTTAACGAAATGATAATAAAAGGCTCCGTCATGTCAAAACATTGTGGCCTTATTAAGCTGAATCTTAGCTTATCCTTTATTGTCCCAAATACGACGGCTATATCTGAGAAGTGTCTCAAAGTTTTCATTTAAGTTTGTTCAAAGCAGGAGCGAGAGGACATGCTCAGTCGCTAATATAATCAAGAATAAGCTTTTGTTTGTCTGTGCCCTCCTGGATAGCCTAATGAACAATGGTGCATTGAGCTCTCCCACCCAGCAGATGAGCCTAATTAGTTTTTATATCGGTGCTAAACAGACTCTTATTTTTTTTTTACCCTTGAGTTATGAAATAATGAAGTGCGCCCTTTGTTTCCCTCTGCCATCACAACAACCAAATATACAGGGAGTCCTACGCTAGAGAACGTTATTTAACTATCTAATCGATAGCGCTCCTACCTCGTGATGTTTCCTCTGGATATAGTATGTGTGGAAGCAGCACTACAGAGGTACTCCCACTTGCTTTGATTCAGTTCCCTAGCCCTGCACCTAACACCACAAAAATAACATGATCCATTCAGAAGGTCACTATGATGATGGCATAAATAGAAGAAAGTGAACCTCTCCTGTCAGGAACCTGAAGAGTGGAGTTTTGGTTCAGACAGCACTCTGACTTCAAATCTCATGGGATTAGTCTACTGTGCCTCACGAGGCAGTAGGTCACTGATGTACTTAAAAGTGTTTAAAACCATAGAAACGATCTGATAACTTTTTTTCTCTCTCCGAGTTGCTTTTGCAACAGAGGATGGGACAATTACCCAGACATTTTTGCGGTTTCACTTCAGCCCACAGTGCTTCGGTCTTAGAAACAAATATTAACCCATGATGCAGGTAATTATACCCAAGTAAATACGGCTACACCAAGGCTGTGCACCCCTTGCATTTATACTTTACAGTTCTATTTATCTTTGTTTAGTACTTGCCCGAAACAATCCTAAATGTGTTCATTTCAACTAATTTGCTTGCTGGTGAGCTGATCTTAGCTAGCATGGCTGGTATTCAAGAATATGGATGCATCAGCTGCTTACTGGTGATGATGCTGCTGGATGGGACAGAACTGTCTGCTTTCCACAATGTCAAATTAAAGATGTTGAACCAAAAAGTTTACAGCTTCATCCAGATATTCCTTCAGGACCATACAATGACTGCCACTAAGAGGAGGACTCAGAGAAGTAAGAAATTATAGCAGCATGGCATTAACATGGACTTGCTTTACAAAGCACTTCAGTGTTTGTACTTCTCTAACCAGTTGGAAACACCCCTAATCTTATCCTGCTTTTTTGCACTTACTGTATATATCACTCACTGCATTCTTTACTGAATTCTGTACTTATTTATTTACTTTTTAAACTCCTGTGTGTATTTGTTGTATTTAATTTGTGATGCCTGCTGTTTTTTTTTTTTTGGTCAATATTGATTACTAAGCTGTTGGCAGCCAAATACAATTTTTAACCAAATGGACAGAAAAGTTGAATCTTGAATCTGCATTTGATATTTAAAACATTACTTCCCATGACATCAATACATTTATTGCCATTGTGTAAAAACTTCACTATTCCCTCTGTTGTAACATTTGTCATCTCGGCCTTGCTGAAATTGAAGAACTACACCAGTCACTGTCACTGGCAACAACCCCTCCACTTAAGTGAGGCCTTAGTTTAGGTAAAAAATTAAAGTTGAGTGAGTGGCAATATATCCTTAGTGTGTAGATAGGGAAGCAGTTTTTATGCAGGCCTTTAATCATTGTTCGGTTTTCTCTGTTTTCCAGGTTGGTCCTCACAGTGTCAACTTCAGTGGTTATCTGGAATATATTTCAATTTATGAGTGTATAATGTGTTGAGCATCCAAATGGAGTATAATCCAAAGCAAATAACATCAGACCACCAGTTAGACAGACAGACATCTAAGTGAGGTGGCAAACAGTTTAATCCACTCTGATGTATTCCTGAAGGAGAGAAGAGCTGCCTTATGTTGCTAGCAAACTTTACATGGTCAGCAAAATGGAAGCAATCCTATCCAAAGAGGTTGAGTGCCATGGCCTTGCTGCACAAAGAGGCATGTTACCCCATTGAAAATGCTGGGAAGATGCATGCAGAGACATGTTTTGTAATGAGTATAAAAGCAGCATGCATTCAAAAGATCAGAAAGAAACAAACTGTGAAACACTAACTCCTGGGTAGAACATATATCAAGAGTTGCAGTTCACATCCCCGATATTGCTGTCCCTCTTTGCCAGTTAACAGTCACAGTGAATGCCTCTTCAGGAGAAAAGTTTAACAAATAAAAATTAGAGCACAGAGATTTTCCTCCCAATGTTAGTCGCACCGTTAATGTAGTTCAATTATGTAGTCGTAGTAGTATGTAGTAGTTCAAAATTATGCAAAAAATCCATAAAATGTTGCAACAATAAACTGAATGTGTTTGATTTCCATGGTCTTACAACAAACTAAAAACAAAAAAGAGTTGAACCAGTCATTAACAGCAGTGAGATATAACTGTAACTAAGAAAGACATTCCCCAGCCAGCTTGCTGGTAATTTATCCAACTGCCTAGCTATTTGCTAAATAGCTTGATCGCCTAGCTATATTGCTAAATAGCTTGATAATATCTAACTAGCTAGCAAAAATAATTACCACAGATGCACCAGCTTAATTTGACACATCTCCAGCCGCTTCCATGGCGGAGGCAAGTAGATGAGCTAATGCATACTCATTGATGTTGCGGTTCTCTTTTTATCCATAAGAGGAGGTAGATTTCCCACAAAGTGGATGAGCACGTATTGAGAAGGAGGGAGCTTCCCAATCCAAGTGAGCAAGTGAAGGAGTCCGTACTTCACTCAACAATATGCAAATACAGTACTGTATACAGTTGGTAGCACATTTTAGACACACTCTGCTGTTATCATTTCTGTGACTTGGCAGAAGTGGTGGCCTCTGGAAATCACATCAAAATCATAATGCTCATAGTGCTGGTTGATAGTTTAAAAAAATCTCAAAGTGGGTTTTTTAAATTGCGTATTTTCCTGACATGATCCCTCCCATTAGTGTCAACCACTGCTTGAAATGAAGAGATAGCAGGGATAACCTAAATGAATCTGCAGGAAATAACATAACCATCTTATTACTTTTGATCAATAATTGGTATAAACCATTTTGATTTTCTAACTTGGCCTTCACATTGTAGTTTGGGTGTCAATATTTATTAACAGATGTAATAATAAAAATTACAATAATTAAAGTTGTTATAACAAAAAAGAATTTTATTTGTGTGTATATTTTATATATATATATATATATATATATATATATATAGACACACACACACACACACACACACACACACACACACACACACACACATACAGTCCCCTCCACAATTATTGGCACCCCTGGTAAAGATGAGTAAAAAGGGTTATAAGAAATTCACCTTTTGGTGAATTAGCTTAGTCTCACACTGACAAAAATTGAAAAATCCAACCTTTAATTGTAAAAGTAAATTTATTCAGAGAAAAAAAATACCTCATCAAGAAATAATTATTTTTAACAAAACCACATGTGCCACAATTATTGGCACCCTTGCATTTAATACTTTGTACAACCTCCCTTTGCCAATAAAACGGCACTGAGTCTTCTCCTATAACATCTTCTAAGGTTGTAGAATACAGAGCAGGGAACTTGAGACCCTTCCTCTTTACAGAACCTCTCCAGATCATCCAGGGTCCTAGGTCCTCTCTTGTGCACTCTCTTCTTTAGCTCACCCCACAGGTTTTCTATGGGGTTTAGGTCAGGGGGCTGAGATGGGCATGGCAGAAGCTTGATTTTGTGTTCAGTAAGCCATTTTTGGGTTGATCTGGACATATGTTTTGGATCATTGTCCTGCTGGAAGATCCAATGACGACCTATGTTTAGTTTCTTGGCAGAGGCAGCCAGATTTTGATTTAAAATGTCCTGGTATTTCATGGAGTCCATGATGCCATGTACCCTAACAAGGTTCCCAGGGCCTTTGGAGGAAAAACAGCTTAACAGTGGGGATCAGGTACTTTTCAGTATAGGCATCCTTCTTTTCACGCCAAACCCACCCTGAGTGTTTGTTGCCAAAAAGCTCAATTTTCGTTTCATCTGACCATGGAACACGGTTCCAGTCAAAGTCCCAGTAGCGTTTAGCAAACTCCAGGCGCTTACGTTTGTGGTAAAATGACTGGAAAGGCTTTTTTCTGCCATGCCTTCCAAATAATCTGTTGGCATGTAGGTGGCGTCTGATGGAAATTTTGGAGACTTGGTGACCCCAAGATGCTACTTTTTTCTGTAACTCTCAAACAGTGATCCTTGAAAATTTTTTTTTTGCATCTCTTACAATCCTCCTCACTGTGCGTGGGGGCAAAATAAACTTGGGTCCTCATCCAGGCAAGTTTGTCACAGTTCCAGTTGATTGGAACTTTTAATTATTGCCCTAACGGAAGATATGGGCATTTTCAGGTGAGTAGCTATTTTTTATAGCCATTCCCTGACTTAGAAAAGTCAACACACTTTTCCCTTATTTGATTTGTGTGTTCTCTTATCTTTCCCATGCTGAAGAATGACTAAGGGAATTTGGCCTCTGTGTCACCTCATATTTATACCCCAGTGGAACAAGAAGTCATGGATTACTGCTTGAAAGTTCCAAAACACTCTGATCAACTTAAAAAAGTAAAATATAAATGGAAAAATGCTTCAGCTACATTTTGTTTATAAGAATTTCTAGGGGTGCCAATAATTGTGGCACATGTGATTTTATTAAAAATAATTATTTCTTGATGAGGTGTTTTTTTTTCTCTGAATAAATTTATTTCAATTAAAGGTTGGATTTTTCTCATTTTTTCAGTGTGAGACTAAGGTAATTCACCAAAAGGTGAATTTCTTATAACCCTTTTTACTCATCTTTACCAGGGGTGCCAATAATTGTGGAGGGGACTGTTATTATATCATATTAGGGTTCCTTTGCCAAGTGCACCATATTATCACAGAGATGCAATTACACCTGTTAATTATTCATGTTTAATGTCATGAAAAATTGCATGCCTCATTCATTTTACATAAATATAATGACAATCAGCATGTTTATATCTCAGAAATGTATGATTTTTTGCATTAAGTTGTGTTGCAGTATTTAAAACTACCTTGAATGGATAAAACTGGTTTATGAAATTGAATTGTTTATGCCAAATGAGAAATGAAGGATATAGTTTTTTCATGTAAATTCTATTGTGAAAACCAGTCAAAATAAAAATAAATGAAACATAAACCAGCTGCATTTGTCTCACTGAGCGTGGTGACAAATCATAAGCTGTACTTTTTGTGAACTCCAAATACTTAGTTTTGTCACGGACCACAAAAAAAACTCACTACCTGTATTCTAGGATTAATCCATAATAAGTGCAATAAACCTCATTCAAGTGTTTCACTGAGTTATTAAGAACAATCAGAAATGTTGATTATCATTATTGTAGCAATTATTGTTGCAATGCAGGGCAATGCTGCAAGAATTGAGGTTAATATTGTAGAGGTACACTGCAATATCATTATCTTGGAGAAAATATATCAGACATAAAGGAATTATTAGTATAGTGTACGTTATAGATCTTCACTGACATATCTCCCTTCTTTGTGCATGGATGAGTGATCAAGACAAATGGGAAACAAAAGGCTATTGGCTTAAGCTTTAAAAAAAAAAAAAAAAAAAAACAAAAGTTAATGCATAAATGAGCTGAGTTTGGCTGGCCCAGTTTCATTCAGATGAATTGAAGACATTATGGTGGACCAGTGTGTGCATAACCCCATACATTAAATAAAAGGGGAAATAGCATTTCAATATCATGTTGAGGGTCCACCCAAAATTAGAACTATAATCTTTACAATTTAAACAGTGATGTCACAATGTTTGGAATACATGTGTTTATAAAAGATAGATAGTTTGTTTCATTAAGTTTGGTAAAATTACAGAAAAATGAGGCAAACAGAAATAAATAGTACTTAATATATTCTGGAATAATACAGAAAGCGTTTGAGGAATGGAGTTGACACACAAGGAACCGATTTTTGTAGACCATTACAAACTGTAGCAGACAGTGTAGCAGAAAAGATTTAGACAACAAATTTACAATTATCCAACCAAAAATGCATGTACATTTTCTGAACATATATGTAAATATACAGTATATTGGCTAGTTAAACCAGCTGCATTGTATGTGGACTCCCAGGATTTCATCCACAAATAGACATTGTGAGGATAATCAGTTGTGATTTCTCTATCGATGTGCAAGACACCATTGTTAAATAAATCAGGATAAATAATGTTTTCCAGTCTAAAGATAATCTAATAATGTTCTCTAGGTAACGATAGGTTGCACACTACATTAGAAAGTCCCTGTAGAAATACTGAATTAGACTTGCCTGACAAAAGTTCCATAACTTATATGATATGTTAATTAAATTGTAGCATGATTGACACCTGATAATTAATTTAATGGACATGTAAACATAAAATCAGTTAAATGTAATGTAATAGATAAAGCAATGTGATAAAGTGTGTGCCATATGTAGTTGTATGAAGTATCTGGGGTGTATTTTCATGATATATTTGATATATGATATATTTCTTCATGAAATTAAAGATATAATATATATCCATGGGGATAGAAAGTATTGCCAACTTAAGGTTGAAAAGTGTGCTATAAATAAGATGTAATTACAGTGAATACATGGCACTTTAAGAAGATCATATTGCATTTGAGGAACCACATTAGGTTGCAACTGTATTTGCTAAGTCAAAAATTACCTTGTTGAAATAGTGTCTGCATTCACTTAAACAATATCTGAGTCTTTCAGCCTTCATCGGATGTTGAGGGAAATTGTGAAATCTATCATAAGAACAAAATGCTTGCTTTTCAGTGACAAATTAATGAGTTAGTCTAATGTAAGGGTAAAAATGCTTAAGATTTGAAAGCAATGGTCATAGATTAAGATGGACTTGACACAGCTTTATGTATTCAGAACTGTCAGCTGCTTTGCTGAAATAAGAGCCAAATGAGGAAAGGTCTTTAGAATCTGAAAGACTGTTTACCCACCAGCATGCATTTTATGCAAGAGATTACTTGATAACTTAATGACACTTTCTGAGAAAGATTTTTTTTTTTCATGGTCTTCCCTCTCCTTACATCAGCAAATTCTGTCTCAACTAGACAAAACAGATTCAGTATTCATATTAAATTTTAACTGAAATGAAATACTACATATTTTTTATTGATGTCTCTCACTTGTTCTCAGTTCACTATCAATATCACATTATTACAACGCAATTAATCAGAGTGAAATCACTTCTTCTTTTTGGGCAGTTAAGAGAAAACTCTCAGAACTATTGTTTGTGTGTTTTCCATGCACAAGAGAAATATATCTATTTCATGTTTAAGCAATAAAAACATGTAAAACAGTACAGGAGAAACACATCTGTTGTAATGTAATCTAATTTACTGTTCAGATTATGATTAGTGATGTTTCTGAATTGTATCTGACACAATGAATTCCTCAGCTTGTTGTCTACATGACAGCTGGGGAGCTTGTCATTCTGACTGTCTCTTGCTTTATTGTATACATCATTCAACACAAAAGGAGAGGGTCATATTAATGGAAGACTCTCTTTTTTAATTTTTACTACATAGATTCTGACCAAAATAAACAAATATGTTAATAATAACAGAAAACATCCCAAACAATTTACATAAGTTCATGTCATTGGGGTTATAATTATATAATGTGTCAAAAAGTATGAATAGAGTAATGCACATCAGAATGTATGGATTACCTGAAAGAGCATAAAAGCCTTTTATGAAATGTACATTTGCATGGCCAGGGATTTTGATCAATGAATCACTGAAACATCTTCAATTCCAGGTAAACCTTTTGTTTCACACTGCACACCGTTGCTTTGCTGAGGTGCCAGAATTTCAGAGTGAATATAAGAAATTGCCACTTGTGGAAAAGCACAGCCCATTACAGTTTGTGTAGGTGCCACGTAGCAACAAGTGGCATTGGTAAAATAGACAATTGCAAAGTTATATTATACCCTCATGAGGGAAGCAATATCACTCATATGAAATGTAATGGATCTTGTTAGTCTATAATTTTTTTTCCTCAAAGCTTCTCCTACAATATCAGTCGGTTCCTGCAGAAATGATGGCACCATGAATGAAAGGTGTGTCATGGGAATTGATTTGCCAGACATGCATATTTTCATAGTTCAGTTCTGGTGTGCTCAGTAGCAAGTTTGGGCTAAGTGATATGTTGCTATGGTAACTCGGTCGACTGCAGTTTCAGCTTGTTTTATGGAACAGGTTAAACTCAATTTTTGGGAACATCTTCCTAAAGTTAGCCAGCTAACTCAGTAATCCTGCTTTGCGAAAAGCAGGGCTCTAAATATGGACTATTGTATTTTGTCTGAAGTAGGTAATCTGTATGAAGAGATGACATCCGTGAAGGTAACCTTCTACATTGAGCCATGTCAGAGATGTCTTTTTATGGCCCTTGCAGATGAAGTGAAAATGGCATTTTAACATCATTTGAGATAAGAAAATGCTAATACCTCTATCTGCACACTGCAAGGATGACATCCAGAATTAATACTGATACACCAATATTCAGCAGGGGGCAGCAAAACAGGGTCATACAACACCACAGGACACTTCCCATATAACTGCAGATAGAATATATTCATTCCTCACATATTAAAACCAAAGCAACATTTGGAATGCCTGAAAGCTTAAATCAATCTTAAATCAACTGCAGCACTCCACTACTGTATGCCTAAGTGTAGACATCATTCCTGTTAGGATTGTAGGTATCCCATCCAGGTTATGAGTTGCCGGGGCATACCCCATTGTTACACAGCACAGGCACTTGGCCTACTTTTGGAGTTTCCTACTGAAATAACCGCAATAATCTTGAAGTCTTACTCAACAGACTCATTAACATTATTGCCATCTAGCTTCAATTCTTTCATGTAACTTGAACCTGCATTTTACCCCTGTGTTAGAGGAACTGACTAGCTAGCTAATGTTGGCTACATTGAATAAATACGAATATATTGAAATATTTGCAGCATTGCATTGCCCTTTGAAAGCCTGTAGTCTGGCCATATGAAGGTCATCTGACCTATGAAGAGCTCCCAAAAAACTCACAAGTCTATTTTTAAAAGTCAAAAAGGTGATTTTTTCATTACATGTATACTTGAAATATATACAACACCAATCATGTAAAAATTAAAAAAAGAGAAAAGACATGTAATCATCTAATGTGTATTTGTATTTATGCCCTGCATGGTGAATATTTTTTTCTTCCATTTACCCAACAAATAACACACCAAATTAGGATCCAACCCCTTTGTCACCTTCAAAGGTGTATTGCGGTTTTGGGTTCTCTTACAGCAAATTCTGTAGACCATTTTAGACCATTTGTTACTATAAAAGCTCTTTCTCTTGTTTCACAACTCCTGGAAATAATGAGCACCTTTCAAAGAGTGTCTGCATGAAAAAAATGCAAATGAGAGCAGTAATAATCTTTGAACATACAATGCTAGTATGAGGTAGAAATATGCTCTACTGCTTTGTTTTTAGAACGTAATGCCAAAGGTACATTATTTTCCCCTATTTTTTTAGGTGTTAAAGACACATAAATGTCAGCACATGCCACAAAATTGAGAAATGGATATTTACGCCTTTGCAACTGTTTTTAAAAATCACAATTTGAGTTGCAATACAAAACTCCTCTAAGATTTAACACATTTGAAAAACATACTATTTTTTTTCTTCTTATGTTACAAAGTCACATGTTAATTTGCAATTTACACTGCAGAGAAGAAAATATGTATGTGGCTGATTAAATATAAAATAAACTAGAAAAGTGCATTTCCTGAAGAAAATGCACAGTGTGCTTGCAACCCGGCAGCGAAAACATGGTAATGCATATGAGAAGATCGCTAGGATGTGGGTAAGTGGTTGCTAGGCTGTTGCTAGGTGGTTGCCAGGGAGTTACCACGTGGTTGCTAGACTGTTGCTAGGTGGTTACTAGGGCATTGCTAGATGGTTACTAAGGTATATGATTTGGTTCCTAGTGCGTTGTTGAGTGGCTGCTAGGGTGGTGCTAAGTGGTTGCTAGGGGGTTGCTAGGGTAAACAATATGGTCGCTGGGGCAATGCTAGGGCGTTGCTGGGCGGTTGCCAGGGTGTTGCTAAGTAGTTGCTAGGGTAAACATTATGGTCACTGGGCGTTGCTAGGTGGTTGCCAAAGTGTTGCTAAGTGGTTGCTAGGGTGTTGCTAGGCGGTTGCTAAGGTATATAAGGTGGTTGCTAGTGTGTTGCTAGGTGGTTGCTAGGGGGTTGCTAGGGTAAACAAAATGGTCGCTGGGCATGCTAGGGCGTTGCTGGGTGCTTGCCAATGTGTTGCTAAGTGGTTGCCAGGTGGTTGCTAGGGTGTTGCTAGGTGGTGGCTAGGGTGTTGCTTAGTGGTGGCTAGGGTAAACAAAATGGTCGCTGGGCATTGCTAGGGCGTTGCTGGGCGGTTGCCAGGGAGTTGCTACGTGGTTGCTAGGGTGAACAATATGGTCGCTGGGCGTTGCTAGGGCGTTACTAGGTGGTTGCTAGGCTGTTGCCAGGTGGTTGCAAAGGTATATAAGGTGGTTGCTAGGGTGTTGCTAGTTGGTTGCTAGGGCGTTGCTAGATGGTTACTAAGGTATACGATTTGGTTGCTAGGGTGTTGCTGGGCGGTTGCCAGGGTGTTGCTAGGTGGTTGCTAGGGTAAACAATATGGTAGCTGGGCGTTGCTAGGGCGTTGTTGGGTGGTTGCCAAAGTGTTGCTAAGTGGTTGCTAGGCGGTTGCTAAGGTAAACAACATGGTTGCTAGGAACACACCCACCTTTGGTGAGGGTTGGGTCACATGACTCAAAGCACCATATCAGGTCCTGTGGCTATTGGTCTAATGGTGACCGAGTGGTGAGACTTTGAAAAATGAATTGAAATCAATGGGACGATGGAAGGATGAATAAATGAGTAAAAGACGAGTGCGGGTCAGTATGGCTTTCAGTGAGTGATGGGTGGCATGACCTGAAGCAGCATATGTGGTACGGTGGTTGTTGGGCCAAAGGTGACCGAGTGGTAAGACTTTGAAAAATGAATTGAAATCAATGGGAGGATGGAGGGATGAATAAACGAGTAAAAGACGAGTGCGGGTCAGTATGCGTTTCAATGAGTGTTTGGTGGCATGACCTGAGGCAGCACATGTGGTACTGTGAGCGTAGGCCGAAAGGTGACCAAGCGGCAAGACTTTAAAAAATGAATTGAAGTCAATGGCAGGATGGAGGGATGAATAAATGAGTAAAAAAACTGATTAAAAAAATGACAAAAAGACGAGTGCGGGTCAAGACGGTCTCGGATGAGTGTTGGGTGATTTGTCCCGAGGCAACATGTGAGGTGTGGTGGCTCTGGGGTGAAAAGTGAGCGAGTGGGAAGGCCACGAAGGGTGAGGGGGGTGATTTTGAAAATGAATGGGAGTCTATGGGAAAAAAGGGATGAAAAAACGACAAAAACGGAGAACGAGTGTGGGTACGGCTCAGCTGTACACAAGCAACCTGATCGGGGTCAGACCGGACGGGTTACAGTTGGTTTGGGGTGGATATCTCAAACTGTGGGAGGAGAAGCGTCCCCAAATTTGGTGGAATAAGAAGAAGAAGAAGAAAACTAAAGAATAAGAATAGTCTGCTTGCACTGCTTTGCATTGCAAGCACACTAAATATCATGTGGAGGAATAAGTTATCAGTATGCAGAGGAAAGATGAGAAAGGACTTTTACACTGTGACACATTCACTACACAATGCAGGCTTTAATTAAGATTCTGACCCTGAGCCAGATTACATTGCTGTGTATCTCACAGTAAGTAATAGAGAGGATTTCTATTGTTTACATACATTCAGTGTAAGAGTGAATCTACCAATAGAAAATGAATGAAGTGTGGACCTCTTCAATTTCTGATTATGCTGGCATTGGAACAACTCATATCCTACAACTGTAATTTATTTTTAAATAAAACACCCTAATTTCCACTACCATTTGTTTGCACTGACAGTAGGACCTAAAAAGAAAGTGAAGTAAGTAAAAGTTATGTTTAGTACTTTTCAAGAACTTAGTCTTAGTTCAATCTATTACTTGATACATAAGGTTATATTGTTTGTTGTTTTTTAATGTTAACATATTCTCAAGTAAACCTCACCAAAAGCCTTCTTAAATTGGAGAGATGCAAGCTTCTTTGATATTGCTTTCTTCCTGCACATGAAACTAAATTAGAAGTAGATCTGGCTTTAAAGGAGTAAAACGGACACAAGGAAAGAAACAAGGCAGGCAGGATGTATAGTGCACTGGGGAGAAGAGTACTTGCTGTTCGAATTTCTGACTTTTGTAAGTTACAGTAAAAGAAATTAGTGGACACTACATTGCTCTTGTGTGAAATATTTCCAGGTATCTTTTTTAGGGCATCAGTTAATTAAGCACAGCCCAATCTGTCACAATACACCTCGGGGTGAAAGGTACCATATTACTGTGGAGGCCTGAATAACAAATTACAGAACAATAATTCTGTGCAAGGAACTGCTCAGTTTAACTGGGGAGATTCAATGGGAACAGGCAGCCCTGACCTTCTGGTTAACTGTCATTAAGAGCTACCGCTCCTCTGAAAAAGATGCAGAATGTAGTGTCAAAGTTTAGCAGAGACTTAAAGCCACAGAAAGTGACATAAAAACACAACCCCAGATGGCCTGACATTATATTAGCCTTACCATTTTACCTACAGTTAACCCATGATAAGTAGTAACATGCTGAAGTAGAGATTGTGCCCTTCCTGTGGTTCTGTAAACTGGTACATCTTTTGTTCTGTAATATGCCAGCAGCCATTCTATCACAGGTCAGGGTAGCCTGCTTTATCTCAAATCCTTTAGGCTTAAAATAAGACTGGCAAAATCCAACTGAGCAGATAATGTACTAGGTCTAGACATGATGCAAGTTTCCTCCCACAACCTGTCTATTGCAACTGTACCTTTTTGTATCATATTTTCTCTAAGAAATGTATTATGTAATGTTATACATGACAAAAGATTTTGAATACTTTGAGTCTATTTCATGCCTATTGTTGTTTTCCAGTCTTACAACAGACAAACAGTTAAGGCAAATTTTCCAGTATGTCAATTGTCAGTATGTCAATTGCAATCAATAAACTCATAACACTGAGTAAAACACATTAAAAAAAAAAAGAAATCTGTTGTTCAGGACAAAAAGCAGTATGATACCATTCACTTTGGACCTAAACCTAACCCAAACCCTAGAATTACAGTAATTGATAGGGTTAACCTATTATTTTATATAGTGATGGTTTTTCCTTATGTAAACTCGCACAATTTTATATTTAAAAGTAGACACAACTGCACAGTCAAGGCTATACCCAGAATTCCCTATTTCGGTCTTGTGAGTCTGTATGGCACCTACACAATTCATAAAGAATAGGCTTCATTGGAATTTTATAGGCATATCCCAGTGGACCTTGGCTTTGGGCTTGCCTGCAGGAATTCCCTCCCTTGTTTAATTCCTCCCTAACAGATGGGAGAGAAGACACTTTTCCTGCACCGGCTGTTTCTGCTCATTGGCTGCTGATTATACTCCCCCCCACACACACACACACTTTTTTTCCCCCTTGCTACATTATTGGCCCTGTGCCAGTGTGCCCCAAAATGAGGGGGGCTCACAAAGATTGCCTGTATACACAGAGGAGAGTTCAGACTTCTGTTGTACTTCTGCTTTGTGCATAATAATTATCTGTTCAGAAGTGCCATACTGGCACAATAATGAGAGCTCCTGCCGGTTCAGCTGGCTTGGTAGCCCCCCTGCCTGACCCCCACCAATTAGACTATCAAGGTGGCAAGCTTCCTGATACCTTGTGCAAGTCTGTGTCCAAAGTCTGTATACCACCCATTAGCAACACGCAACAACACACAGTGAGTGAGTGAGCACATTAGAAACCAACCATTCATCTTTTCAACTTCTTCAAATCCAGATGCAGACACAAGAGAGCACGTGCGGCATCAAACTCTAAGTTTACAATAGACCCAAAGAAAATGTTTATGGTGAAACAAAAAAGATTTCTGTTTCACATGTTAAAATTTGTTTTAATGGAATAAAACGGCTGTTCTAGAGGCTGAAAACTACATCATATTCAGCAGGGGGGCTACCTCATTATAGTTGACATGCAGATGCACGACAATGCATCTGGGTATTTCTGAAAGAATGGAAATTAAATATAAATAGTCATTCCTGACAATATTTCAGATGGTGCCAGTTTTATGAATTTGTCACCCAGCTCAAAGGGTATCTACAGCTATAATAATAATAAAAAAAAATCAGAAGTGTAAAGTGTAATGTTATTTAAACATTGATTTCAAATTCCATTTTGCAATTGATGTGGTTGATTTGCAAAAATTCTAGACCAGTATTCTAAATCAATATTTCAAAAAATAAATGATTTCAAATAATTTTTCAATGAATTTTAAATGATTCTTTTAAGATCATAATAATTTTAAACTGGTGTGTTCAATTTTACCTAGTTTCCTGAGATGCCACTGGGCTGTCAGAAATAAATAGCTAACTCATGTCCGTGGGGCTGATTTATATAATTCATAACAATTAATCTTTACACACCATCTTAATGGAGATCTTAATTTTTCTGAAGTGAATCCGTTATAATTTACATGGCTAGCGGAAAAGAGCTCAGCCACTGAGAATTGATGACATATTCATTTCCACTTTTCAAAAAGATCTAGAATGATATAAACGTAGAATGGAAATATTCACCTTCCCAGTCCTTTTGTGGGCATGAAATAACACCAGTTTTGAGTTCTAGCATACCAGCCCATAATGTTCTATTGCTATGCACCAGTAATGTGTCTGTGCACATAATATCTAATGTGTCAGTGTCTATGTTTATATTAAGATGTCAGATCAGTTCTTACATTGTGTTACTGTTGAATTCCGTTGCATGGGGTTACAGGAACTGTACGCTCTAGTCTTTTCAAATTCCAGAAATATGCATTGAATGAATGTGATGTTCAGTGTCTTATGTTTGATATGACTTGGTCAGAAGGCAAAATAATAAGAACATTATTGCTTCAAGTGTGAATTCAAATATGCTCACATAAATCCCCCAGCAACATACTTTATGCTGGCACGGTAACACCAAGGACCACATTTGGTTTCATTTAAATTTCTCTCACCATATGGCCTTGAAATGCATTAGAATGTCGTGCTTAGCATAGATTGTTGATTATTCTCAAATATATGGCCATTTTGGAATTATGAGGGAGGTCATGGCAGCACTTGTAATAATAAGGGCAGATATTGTGGCAGCTTCATGAAATAGCCTGGGGTTTTTTTCAGCCTGGTTCTCTCAAAGATGCATATAAACCATGAAAAAAATATTACATTAAAAAGTTGTGCCTTTTAGAATGCCAGAAATATGCTCTGGCTTAAGGGAAATTCATTTGTTATGACCTAGGAAATCTGAGCTTACTAGATCCTAGAGGGGAGTAGAAGCAGAAGTAGCACACTTCAAACTAAATGGGTTGCCCATTCACATAACAGATTCTTTTAATACAGTGATTTAAAAATACTGCTTTGTCTTATGACCACTTATTTTTTTAGCTGCTGCTTCTTTTAGCAGCTGTATGATATTTACTGGAAGGGAGAGATTTTTTTTTTTTTATGTGGAAGAAAATATATGTAAGATTTTATATGAATAAATTTGAAGAAAACAATGTCTTCTACCTACATATGCTTCACACCTTCCATAAACACAGCCTCTCTTGCTAACAATGATATATATTTAAGTACTGACATCACTGGCTGATAGACAACATTGATACCTCAGAATAGATATAGATTGTAACAATTACAGATATATATTAGTATACATTCTGAGTGTACATATACAGGTAAACATCTTACCAGGGGACAGATGTACACATATGCATGGGATAAAGTCTCCTTTTGAAAGGAGTACATTAAATGCTATGTACACCCCACAATATACTGTGCATCCTCAGTGATGAACAGATGTTGATTGCCATGGATTCCTGTCCCAGCCCTAAAGTAGCCACAGTATTACACAGTTTCAGTTCATACTCTCTTTTAGTACAACTCCCTATTTATATTTTGATTAATGAATTCATTTGAAGGTTAATGTAATTATAGCTCAATACCACTAATTGTATTTATTTAAGATATTGCATTGGAACCTTTAGTGCAAAAATTTTAATTGCAATTAATCATTTCATTTAAAGGGAAGTAAAACACAACATCACATTCACACTTCTGAACTTTAACATGACACAGAGATCATTACATTACTTTGTTGTCATTTAGCACATGCTCCAGCAGGGTTCCAATTTTAACATGGATATTTACTGAGGCGATTCTGGGTTAAGTACCTCGCCAAAGGGCACAGCAGCAGTGCCCCAGTGCTGAATTAATCCAGCAACTTTCCGCTTACAATCTCTGCTCCTCACCACTATGTTTCAATACTGCCCTCAATGAAACATCCTCTCCTGGAAAACACACCTGTCCATGGCACATAATCAAACAAAGTTAAGGACACAGTCCCAAAGCCGTTAGCAAAGTGTCTGTCTCTGCTTTATTATGTTTATGCTTCAACATGAGTATACATATATAGTCTTCATTTTGTTGATTGTTTTTTATGATATTATGAGTGATCACACAATTGGAGTGATGCAATTATTTTAACTTATGTTTTCATATGTATTGTCCTGCTGTATATCCATTGGTAATTGTATGGTTTAAAAGTGCTCTAGAGTGGAATACTCAAGGTCCTGTCTACACATAAGCCATATTCACACATCAGATGGGCTAAGATCGAAGGAAGAGGATGGTATGCCTTCCTTTTAATTTATGGGACATTTAATTAATAACTCATACAGCCACATCCTGTTAAGTGCCTTCAAAGACTTTTGTGCTGAGCAAAAGCTGGAATTAAATGGAAACACCCTTTTAAAAATTCAGAGGGAGGACATCCTCAGTAATTGCCCTTTGCTCTCCTTAGCCTAGTCAGCAAGCAATAAAGAACACTGAAATGTTTCGGTGGGAACTGCTGTAAGGGCCACTCAAGATTGTGGAAATAATGACTGTACTCATTTCATATTCCTAGTGACACTGCGGTCATTGTATTCATGTATTTAATGGCGAGGTATTTGAAAGGAAGTTATTGGAGCAAAACTGCAATTATTAAGGTGAAATAATCTCCCTATAATCAGGATTGATTAATGAGCCGTTGCAGTGCAGGGTAGAATTTGAGACGTTTGATGTGCAACTCAAAGGCAAACAAAAAGACTGTCACATATTCATGTCAGGGTGTCCTGTTCTAGGTTTACGTCTGATAAAAATAGCTAAAAACAAATTTAATGCAATTTTTAATTGTGATTGCA
This sequence comes from Megalops atlanticus, assembly GCA_019176425.1. NCBI lineage: Eukaryota > Metazoa > Chordata > Actinopteri > Elopiformes > Megalopidae > Megalops > Megalops atlanticus. Next base: position 26,548,358 of record CM032877.1, on the reverse strand, counting down.
GGAATCTTTTTTCACAGTTATGTATTGCTATGTATATACAATTATTGACAGTCATTCCTTGGGAATATACAATGTAAATAAGACTCATTCTACAAAGATAAAGTTACACATTACTTTTCATTTTCAGTAATATCATATCAATGATTGTATGAAAGTGAAAATGGCATTTTAAGTGACTGTAAGCAAATAAAAGCTAAAAAAAATATGAGAAGCCCAAACCCACTGACCTAACCAGTGGAGAATACATGTTTTCTGAAGTGAGCCCACATTCAGAACCACACAAGCAAAGCTGGTGAAGACAGCTTTTTTTAATGTAAAATAATGTAATATTTATATAATGGCAATTGTACATCCATTATACAACCAAGAATTGTGAATATAAAAAGCCTATATAGATGGTATGTGATATTTGATCAATTTTAACACAATAAACAGGATATACAGCAGAATAATTGTAATTATTAGAATTATGATGGTAATGGAAATTCAGCCTTATGTGGCAGATTTCATATTTACACTATGCTATAAGAATAATAACCAAGGCACAGAATTACAGCTTATCTTTTTCTCTGACAAAATATTACCTATTATGCAGCCTATAAGATTGTAATGAAGGGCTTGACAGATCGACAACAGGTAGCAACTAGAGAATGTAATTCCAGGGAATTACGAGTGCATGAAAATGCAAACAGTCTAATTTTACATAGATAAAAGTATATAGGCCTACATCAAACAGATGTAGGTGGTCAGAACAGCTGCCACAAGATTCTAATTGCTTAATGGCTCTATTGTGATGTCATAAAGGCCAATGTTAAGTCTATGGGGAAAATGTTGATAGTTTTTAATTAATAGTTTAAAAAGTATAAATGTTACAAAAATAAAAAATACATAGCATAAGTGTCCTTTGTAAGACCTACGTAACACAGTTTGAATGAAGTTTCTATGTTAAACGGTTGAAGCTGTATTAAACGCACAAAATTGGTTAGAAGAAGAAAAAGAAGAATAAGAAAAATTCGGATAACAATAGAGTGCATTTTCATGCACTCTAATTACATTTGAGATATGGGCATGCTAATATACTAGATCTTGTGCTGCTTCACACTGGATTGATGAAAATTACCACTGTAGAGTTGTGCTATATGCTGCACTCTATATTGTGAGGCTTCAAATGATGGAGAACGTGTTGCAGATTCAGTTTTAATGAAAAATATTCAGATGAGAATAAAGAAGATGAATGCTGAATAAAAGAAATCAGCTTACCAACATTTTAATATTTTAATATGCATACCGTATATAAAATTTAATTAATTTAATGGCATTTTACCAAAGAACATGTGAGTGGACCCAGGGTTCAACATAAGCAATGGCCCGGGGCCAGTAAAAAAGTATGTTGAGCAGGTTGATTGGCCAGTCGCTGGCTCATTCGGGCCAGTGACAGTGTTTCCGCCAATCACAGTCACGAGTCAGTTCACTTTCGATGCTAACCGGCTGAAGCTGACACTCGATTCCTTGACAAGTTTTTTTCTTGCAGTCAGCATTTTCACCTAGTAAAACTTTGACCTCAGCCAGTAGTTCACAAAGAATGTCAAAGGAAGCGTATGAGACTACTACAAGAAAGAGGGGGTTCCTAGTGTCATGGAAAACACAGTACAGGTAACTACTGTATCTTGGTAGGATGGTGAAATGAACGAAAGTGTCTTAATATCAGTGCGTAGCAACTCAGTGCGCTGGCTAGCTAACTACTGTATCTTGGTAGGAGGGTGAAATGAATGAAAGTTAATGTCCATGCACTCTACGAACAATTACATTGTTCTTTTCAATACTCGTCATGTGGCAAGTTTTAATATCACCGCATAGCGAATGGGGTGCTAGCTAGGTTGCTAGCTAGCTTGCTAATATTTTAAATATTTGTTTACATAGAATTTGCTTCTCAAACTTTAAAACAAAGCATACCATATTTAATATGGAAAAATGTATTGGAAGGAAGAAGTGTGTGCATCATGTAAAAACAGTCCTCCTTATGTAGAATCTGCACGTAACTTGGCATTGCAACAAGATTATTATTAAACAACATTTAAATTTGTGTAACAATAAAACTGAATATAGCTGTGATTAAATGAATGTATGTCATTGGATTGTGCTGTTTAATTTGTTTTGAAAACACTGAAGGTGTTAATGGAATTATGGAATCATGCTGTGCAGAAAAAAAAAAAGTGTACACAATGAAGAGACTGTTCAAGTAATAAGATGTTAATTCTTATCAGTTTGCTTTTATATATATTGCATTATACCTTTGGGGCTTGGAAGCATTTGAGGTAACTTGCAACCTCTAGTTTTTTCTCTTTTTTTCCGGGCCAGTAAAAATATACAAGGCACCAGTAAAACTCTGATCTACTGGCCTGGGGGGACAGTGGGGGAAAAATGTTATGTTAGACACTAGTGGATCAGCAGAGCATGGTAACAAATTAATAAAACCAATTTTTCATATGGAAGGGGGATTGGATAGCTCTCAAAACTTGCTCTGAAAACAGTAATAAACATTAGGGCTGTGATTTGGCAAGAATCTGGTGATATGATACGTATCACGATGCAGGGGTTACGACTCAATATATTGTGATACTGTATGCAAGGTGATATTTTGTGATTTTTTTAATCTAATTTTAGGAAAACTGTCATAGTATAAGTATTTGTGGATTTGATTTTGTCATGGCACCATTTGCAAACGGCATGGCTCTTGTCGATCTCCTTAGTGCCTTCTTTATTGTGGAAGCCAAAATGAGCCCACACTTCAGCTCTGTATGCTGCAGGAGCCGGTCTAACTCTTTTGCATTCAGCCATCGGCAGTAACGTTACTAGTCACCTAGGTTTGCTAATGCTAACATCAGTGGTGCGCCCTTACGCTACTTCCTGTCTCAGTTTACGTTGTTACATTGGAGTGGAAGAGTAAAACGGCTGAGCCTGAAATGTTTTTTTTTTTTTTTTTTTGGGGGCAAAATGGGACGCATGTACATTTAGCGTTACCACAACAGCTTTAATTCAAAATTGTAAAACAAAACAAAACAAAAAAACACATTAATACAATTTTGTATTAACGTGCTCAAATTAAAAGTGCTTCATTTTTTTCCCTAAATGCTATTAAAAATGAAAATTGCAACTTCAATAAAAGTTGGTTGAGTAGCAACATGCTGTGTTACAACTTTGTCCAAGTCGTCATCATAGAATCGGATCAATACATTGTAGGGTTGTGCGAGATGACGATATATATCGTGCGACGATAGAAAAACGTCTATCGTTTCATATTATGCTCTATCATTTATCTCGTTGTGTCGCAAATCACACACAAAATTTTTTGTCGTTTGGACGACGCTTTGCATTCTTCCACACAGCACGGATGCAGGCAGGAAACTTGCATGAAGGCAACACAAACAAACATGGAGGAGAGTGAACGTGACACAGAACTATATTTGAAAAGTGTTTAATATTTACCTTTTTATATTTTATACATTAATGTTTTATATTTTATATTTTGTTACATGCTTAACCCTGTGTAGCGTGCATGGTTTGTTATTTTTTCATTAGCGTTATTAAGCTTCTCATAGTTTTCACTTAGCATTTGCTGTATTTTTTAAAGTTACATCGCTGTTTCCTCAAAGCTAAAATTAGCTGGAATTTTTCCAATCTAGTGTTATAATCGTATCCGTTTTAGCATACAAGCTTAAGGACTAATTACACCAGTGTGACGGTACACGGTTCTAAATAAAAGGAGAAAAATAATCAAATATGAGTAAGTACCTTTTATTTGTCGAGTATATAATTCAAAATGTAATAAGAAATAGGCCTTTCCATGTGGTCATTTTATATGAACTATTTATTCATTGAATTTACAGAAAATATCCTATATCGTGATATGTATCGTTATCGGGAAATGAAATGACCTATATCGGGATATGAGATTTTGGTCATATCGCACAGCCCTAATACATTGAAAATTCTGTCCATGTTGCGGTTTGTGGACTCGTCAACGTTCTGTGAAAACATCTGTTTTGACAGCTTGTGCACTACACTTTGCCTAATGTGACAGGCAATGTCGTGAGTGGATAGGTAGCTGGCCTGTGTATTTGACACGCTAAGCTTGGAGAGTGCAGTTCTGTCCTGTGATGTTTTGCACACGTCAACTAGCGCTGGCGCTATCCTGAAAGACAGGTCATGTTCCGCTATAAATGCAGACTTTATGATTGCACACACGGTCTTGGATGGATGAAGCGGCAACAGCTACAGTGGCCACAGCTCCCAGCAACGTTGACGTATAACGAAGAGCCTGAACAGCTGCTTTGTGTGAGGGATCTGTATCATGCCGAGACAATACCTTTTGCCCCTTGTCCCATACTGTGTTTTTTTCGAACACATGGCCAGTACGTCATCTACACAGGCTACCAATGGTTAAAACTCATCAAAAAAAAACACCACGTCAGGGATTGTTTTTAATGAAAGTGCATTCCGGTCTTGTAATATCAGAGCCTGTATACGCTAGTAATAATTTATTGCCTGATCTAAAATCTCTGCACGCCGGATTTCTGGCGTGGGGCCGGAGATCTTTAACCCATGCAAAATGAACCACTGTGTGCCAGAAATCTTTGCATGTAAACTATTAATTAAAAATCGATACAGTGTTTTTGAGAATCGATACAGTATCACAAAACATAATATTGCGATACTCAAGTGAATCGATATTTTCTTACACCCCTGATAAACATCAGTCATTTCATTGGATTTTGTTGCTGACTTGTATAATTTTGGATGGTGTGCTTTACTGTTGCACTGGACACAAGTGGCTGCTAATCAACAACAGCAACAGTAATCAACAGTAATAATTCAAACATATATATATATATATATATATATATGTATATATGTTTGATGTAGGTCTATCTTTCTTTGTATCAGTTGGGCGTGGTATGGGGTTGAGAGCCTCAGTAGGCCAGCAGCAGGGCAGACCATGCACACAGAGGCTTGTGGTAGGGGCACACAATAGCCTGCAAGGCAATGATCTGGTCACTATGGAAACAGTGTTGAGAGTGCATTGCAAGTCGCAATAGCAAGCTCTTTAAAATAATGAAAAGTCTCTTCTTTTTCAGGCCAAGCAGTGTCACTGAAAATATCAAGGTTGAGGAGATAACAATGATGAGCAGTAAGAGAAAAAAATGGAAAGAATGAATTCTTTCCCCCTTTTCAAAACAAGCATAAATATGGGGAGTCGATTATTGAAATCCTCATCCATCATTTGATGTGTTAGTTATCCAGGACAATCAAGTTGCTATCTACATAGCTTGTTAACTCTACAGTAGTGATCAATGTTTTTTTCAGGAATTGCACAATACTGTTTATATGGTTTACTGGTTATAGCTGAATGACTATGATGAAAAAAAAAAACATGTCAAATGACAGTCATGGTAATAGCAATGGTGATGGTAACTATTATGGTGAAGGTAATAAGCTTTTATTATTACAGACCCTTGACCTTTAAATATGTTTTGAAAATTAAATTTGAATGAACAAGATGAACACCTTTCCCACTGAAATGCTACAGGGTGAGAAGGTAACTGTCTCTTTTTCTCACATTTGAATCCATAACAGTGATGCTTATGTAAGACATAACTATGGCAAAAGAAATGAGGATTCTTAGAAAAACATTTGGGAGGCTAAAATCTAAAAATCAAGGACATCGAAAGGGTCCCTCAGATTGCTTTTAAAAATGGAGAAAATGGTACTCACCCCAGAGAATGATCTGCGAGAAGATGGATTGATAGCATCAAGGAGATACTGTAAAGGGGCAATCTAACCCTGGCCCAAGACTACAGACAGGAAAGAGATGGTAACCTATATCCCCAGGAGTAGAACCAGAAATTGGTAAAATTGCTAAAAGAAAGGATAGGTAGAATCTCTTGGCTTTTGTGAGGAGTCAGTGACCATGAACGTATCATCATCTGTGAATCATGTGGTCTGTTTCCTCCTCCCAAAAGGACATAAATTCATCTGTGGCTCCATCAAGTTTTTTTTGTTTCCCCTTCAAACTAACTGTGCCCAATTTGAGTCAAACGTTCTTACCAATACTGCTTGCTGAACAAACCATATCGTTCTCTAAATGAAAGAATTCTGTGGTGTGATTGAACAGGCTCTGATTGATTTTATAAAAACACAGCACTCATTTTAAATGTGCTGTCAGAAGCAATTCAGTTCTAAGACATGGAAGCAGTTTTAAGAAATCTCATACAGTATAATCACCAGTCTAAGCCATTACTGCAGCGCTTTCCTGTTTTCTATCAAAGTTTATAACACGCCCCCCATGACCTTGTGCACTGTCAGCCATATGCACTGCTGGCCTTTAACAACACTCACAGCTCAGCTGCACCCACAGTGCAGTGTTCAATAGCTTTTTCACTGAGGAGTTTGCTCAAGCAAAGCAAATACACAGCTGGTGCTAGCCAATTTTGAATACAAGTGACAGTCTCTCTGCCACTAAGAAGTGTTTGGGGCTGTAATATGCTCACGGGCTATAATGAATCTCCTCACACATCCATGTCAATAGCACATGCGCCAGAGTGAAGGTGTCACCTTGCATTAAAGTGCTAAGGATGCATAGCATTTGGGAAAGCCTTGTCATCTTACTTTATGCTTACCTCCAGAAATGCACACAAAGTGTGTCGTTGAGTCTTTTGAGTGACATGAAGCCCCCTGCCCCCTGCTGTGACAGTTATAATCCTCTGGTAAAATAGGCTCCTTTATTGGCAGTTCAGTTGTCTGTCAACAGAAGTGCAGGGACAGCATATCAAGGACGGTCCTGGTGCATATGAACAGGATGTGAGTAATAATGGTAATAAAAAATTATAACTGTTTTCTTGCCTTGATGTTTGAGTCAGAAATGTCATCTGTCAGGAATGCCAGAAGATGACCAGAGGATAGTTGCTGTGAGTGGGACTCTGCCACACAACAAAAAGGATGAAAGGGATCAATTTTGTATGCAACATGGCCATTAGTCAAACCTTTGGATACCATACTTTATTAATGTTATGATGTTGAATTAGTTGCTCACTATCAAGGTAGGGCTGTGGGTTGGAGTTGGGCTGTCTGAAAGAGATACACTTCAGGTCGGCATACGTAGATAATACAAGCTCTATGGGAGTGTTTGCCTGGTCATTACTGCATTAAGCTGTCAATGTTGTTATTTATCATTGTGTCTTCTTGTGTGTAGAGTGACACCTCATCCATTCATACTGTCTGGTGAAAACATTTCTTCAAGACAGCATACTTCAGTTACTGAGATTCATATTGCATTTGTTATACTGCAAATGTACATGTCACCATTATGATATACTGAACTCTGAGTGTGAAAGTGAACTGGATCTTCTGGTATTGGAACCGAATATTGTGATTACTGCATGACTGCAATTCCTAGAAGTGAAATGCTCTTATTGTCATGTGCATGTGGATCGTGTGACAAAAGCAGCTATAAGGTGGAACGGAAAAATGGATTAATTCAACAACGCATTCAATTTTGCTCTAGCAATTCCTTCAAGAAAGTAGTTGCTCTAAATAAGTAATTAGAGGTGTGGGAATCGCACCCCTTCTATTTCACTGGGAAGAAAATCCCGGATATATGTTAGTGAGGACCTTTGTCATTTAGCGTAGCAAACATGAGTCTATCTACATGTGTCTATTTGTCATCTGGTATTATGCTGCCACACATGCTCTTGAAAAGTGCATCAGAAGATCAAGCATGTAGATTGCCAATTTGTGATCTGCATAGAATTATAACACAAAACAGAGGGAACATTTTCTCTGCAGCACCACTTTGTTATGCAAATTATCAACCTCCCCCAATGAGTTTTTAATGTATCCTGCCATGATGGCCTTGTAAGAGCTTCTGTCAGATAAATAATAATGATGATAATGAGTAACTATGATGTAGACAGGATGTCTTTGTTTAGATATTGACCTGACAGGACAGTTGCATTTATTCTCATGTCTTAGCAATTCATGAAAAAGAGTCAGGAAAATGGACCGTTTCTATTTTCACAGTACAAGGGGCGGTACATAGTCTTGATGTGAAAGTAATGTGCTGATATGCATAAGTTGTATATTGACTATTGGTGATAAAAGCAAATTAAGAATAAGACACAAGAAATAAAAACTCTTCTGTGGAGTTACATGCCTCTATTACAGCTAATCAAATTCAGACATGGGCTGCTTAAGGTGATTTGTGTTGGGTCTGAGTTTGCGCAAAATGAGGGCATGTTGTTCAAAATAAAGTGTGTATCTCATCATTTCCCATAATACATGACTTGACATGTAAATCTCTTTTCTCTCCACAATTCTTCTGCACAGGAAAAGGTCGAATAAGTCATACACCTGCAGTAGTGACTCTATAACAACAACACTGTTGGTGACTAGACAGGAAAAGTCCAGTGAAAACAGATACAGAACACTGATTTTCCATTTCACATACATTGAATTTCTAGTGATTTTATTTATCACTAGAATGAAGGTGTTAAAGTGTTTTACTTTTCCTATATCATAGCCACTTACCACAAATAAATATTACAACTGTAATTTTAAAACCACTAGCAAGTAAAAGTGGTCACTTTTTATGAGCACATAATAAATGTCATGAATATACTTTTTTTTGTCCATTATGAAGGATGCCTCATGGCTATATACCAGCACAGGAGGTGGGAGTAGAGTGCTGAGAAATATGGAAAACTGGACTTTATAAGTAATTTATTTTCATGTCAAGCATATGAACAGAATGAGAAAAAATATAGCCATGTTTGCTTGAGTATGCCTATATTTATTAAAAATATCAATGCCTTGCTTCATTTCATTAGCTGCAGCATTTTTTTTATAAACAAAACAACTAGCTGATCCTAATTAACTGATCCTTATGATATTGTCCATTAGACAAGTAAGTTCTGAACAAAATGTGTGGATATGTGGATAGCTATTATGCATCCACATTTATAAGTGCACTTTACAAATGCAATAAATAATAAAATAAACATAGAATTTCATTTACCTTTAACCCATGTGTTGCACAGTTGAATGTGGGGTTTTACTGGTCTAATAGGAGAATTAGGCCAAGGAATACAGATCATCAACATCAGCCTCAGTCTTGCAGCAGGTGCAGAAATTGCAGGTGCAAGGGAAGTTGAATGTACTGAGGAAGTACGAGGGGCACATAAAGGCTGCTCAACCTAATTTACACATTTTTAAGTGATGACTGGATCATGGCCTTATAATTTATACATCTCCTTTTAACAGATAAGGATATCCTGAACTGACTATCTTATACGGATGGGGTCGCTCCTCTCAGACACGATACCTGTCTGCACTGGTCTCTCAGTGAGGGTCAGGACAGCAGAATCACTGGCCATCTCCTGATGCAGACTGAATACCCACCTCTCCAGATTGCATCTTGGTTCCACCTCAATCTCCACCCCCTAACAATTGCTACTTGTATAACTTGCTGTTTCTTTTATGTGTAGTGTCACCATGTGTTTTGGATCCTGTGATCTAGTGACTGATGTATGGTAGTATACTTGACTTCCCTTGTCTAGTCAGCTTGCACAAGTTAAGTTAAGTTATGGTAGGCCTTGAATAGTGTTATGCTTGCACTTACTGGTCTGGGAGTGTTGTTAGCCTGGTCTGACACATGCTCATTCAACTTGAATGGATACACTTCTGTTCTTTTGTGCTGGAAGTGGCTCTGGATAAGACCATCTGCTAAATGAATGTAATGTAATGTAATGAACTAATCATCTCACTTCCATGAATCTGGAAACATTAGGGCCCATGCTTTCAAAGTGTGTAATCTACACATACATTTAACCAAATGCTACCGACATCTCCTTGGCAGTAAAGTGTTTTGACTCCTCGATTTGGTTCATCATTATCATCATCATCTTTAGCTTCATCAGCCACTTTCTGCAACTCCAATGTCATCAAGTCCTCATGTGACAGCTCCTCACCATGGAATTCAATGACCCCTTCCACATGTACCACATCAGCCTTGAGCACCAGCTTCTGGATGAGTTTAGCAATTTTGCCACTTCCTCAAAGGAGTAACCTTTATCAAAACTCTTGACATCATGCAAAAACTGTGGGAAAGGTATCTACTGCACTCGGAAGCCGAGTTTGAATGGTTGTTGATAAACAAGGGGTTTACCAACCTTTTATATGTTCATTATCTTTCACAAATGTATGAATGGTTGACACAGTCATACCAATATCATGTGTGATGGTGGTAAGAGAATGTTCTCCTTTACAGTGCCTACATGTGTTAATTTTCTGCTTTATATTAAGCATACATGACTTCTTAGTACTTGCGACACTCGTAGAATCACTTGGGAGTTTTTCTGTCATGATTGCAATGGATATATTTACAATTTTCAGTGACAAATCACACAATGTTATGCAGAGGATACTACAGGTGTGGGAGAACAGCATGAGGCTGAAAGCAAAATGGTGCTTTGGTGGGTGATGACAGCATTATGCATCCTAAAAGAGATTGTACATCTCATTCTTCCTGTTAATGGGTCTTGAACCCAGTGGTGAAATAATCTGCTAATCACAAATTTTGCCTGTACAATGTATTTCACACTGATAAACAATACCTTCTGGTTCTATCCCAGGCTTTTGATATGGCTGGTGATTTTAGGTGACACTTTACACTATGTAGGTATTATTTTAAATGTGCGTACATAATGACGACAGATGTAATTGTATAAAAGTACTAATGAGATTAGTCATTGGGAGGAAGAAAAGTTATGGGGGTTGGGATTAGGCTAAGGTTGTTTACATAGTGCATCATGTTAATCTTTAGACCCTGTTGCACAGGTTAGGCAACAGGGTTTGTTACCCACAGTAGTGTTCAGAGATACTGTAGTATGAAGGATGGAATGGAGTTTGCTCATGCATATATGCTGTGTGACTCTTCTCAGTTAAAATTAGAAAGACAAATTCCCCTGGAACATATACTTGTATTCTAATATCTTTCCAATTTATTCCATTTTCCTCACACTTGCCTCATCTTTTGATAAGGCGGGGGAAGATGTAAATTATGCTTCTAAAGGAGTAATTGTAAAAAGCTAATTTGTATAGAATTTGGTGAAATTGCACAGAATAGCTTTGACTATGTGCATTTAGTTCAATTTGAAGGAAACAAGTTTAAGATGAAATACCAAGACACTTCACTATATTCACAGACTATAATTTCCTGCAAGGCTGAATTATCTATCAATAGTGAAATCCATTATTCACAGCATTGCATAACTTGATGGGCTTTAAAACTTGATCCTCTTCATAAAGTAACCTCAAAAAGCACCAGCTGTGGCTATAATATCTTACAGTTTAAATTTAATTTTCTGATTTTGCCAGTCCATTAACTCAAACATACATGGACTTTGTTTATTATAATTGTAAAGTCTTTTCTAAATTATTGTAATCTTTTCTAAATTATATAATAATTGCATATGTTTGACCGCATTTGGATTAAAAATTTCTTTGGAGACATAATCAATGTGTTTGCAAAAAGACCCCCCCAAAAAAAAAAAAAAAAGTGATGCATCAACATGAAACCATCATATCATAAGATATGACAATTGGAAATGCCTTTGTCGAATATGACTGGCTAATTGACACAAAACCTTGTCCATTCACATTTTAAGCCTCTTGAAGAACACTGTGGTTGTTAGCAACATTTACAGTTCAGATCCCGCCTCCCTTCAGACCCTGTCCACACATTGAAAACTTCTGCTTTAGGCTGTAGGCTCAATTCATTGTCCCTTTTACCACACCACCTTTCCACTTCCCACCAGCTACAACATTGACAGTTTAACTCTTTGAACCCATAGTTTTTATTTTTGTGTTTTAAACACTTATTGATGTTGATGTTTGAGCAATAATACACGTAATTGTGTAACATATTAGTTACACACTACAATACTAGAATAATACCATTCCATTATATCTTTATATCTTATATCTTATGTCTTTCACTGAGAAATAGATTACTGGAACATTAGCTATAATTTGGGATTTCCATTAACTCATTTGATTAATATCAATTAAGTAAATAAGGTTCAATTACAATTTACTGAAAGACATGTGTCTCTCCCTTGCCATCACATTCCTCAGTCAAAAAGACCAGCTGCTATGCTGACAAAGCTTTTCATATTGTAACTTTTTTTTTTGTCAGAGATTCAATCTCTTTATCTCATTGATGGTCAGAAAAGTCCTTAGATGTGTGGTCAGAGAGACTAACTGCCATTTAATAAAATACATATTTCAAAAGGCCTCTTGCAGAATGGAGGGAGCCAGGAAAGACACAAAATTCAAGTTCTGAAATTGGCAATGATTTTAGAGCCATATGGTCCTGTCTGACACAACTGACTAGATGTCAATTAATATCTGCAGTGGATACGTATATTAACCACTGATAACTACTATACTAGCACAGAGGTGTCCTGTGACATTACTGTATTCAATGACATGCTTAATTTTGGAGATTCACCATTATATCCTACATTGGTGCCACTAGAGATATTTATTCAGTCTAGTTAATGAATGTACTTCTTTATCCCTAGAACATAGTTATGCAAACATCACATTTCTGCTCAAAGTACATGCTGCATGAATGGGATGCACTGTTTGATCAGTGACTGTCAATACCTTCTGTGCCAAAAATTGATAGACAAGGCTATTATGTGCAGTCAATCTCTTGAGTACTGCCTTACTCTGATGTCTAATAACATTCAGCAGTAGCCAGTACTGAGTAACTGTGATCAGCCTTGGATAATTTGTAATATAAAAAGACACCAAAGTGTGTCAACCTTTGGAACCTGGATTAATACGATTAATGTTGAGATTATACCTGTGAGAAACATTAAAACTCTCACAAATGTAATGACCTTTTCTATATCTATCTATTTTTATTTTAACAACAGATATTTTACATCTCATCTGGCATACCATAAAAGGCATTGATTGTTTCTCACAACACTGGTTCAAACAGAAAGAATGTCTTCCCTTTTTTGGCTCTGGGCCCTTGTCCCTGAACTGTTTGTGTTCACTCCGTATATCAAGTGTAATATCAATGTATATCCATCAAAATGACAAATGGAGTTTAAATTTACCAAAAAATTGTCTTAGGTTAAAAGTACATGACTAAATAACCCAGATAATACCATGGAAAGAGTTGGAGAAAAAAATGAAATTTCATTGTACAATGTCTGACAGAGGGAGAACAAAACAAGAACAATGTTCCTCTAAACTACTGAGCCGGGAAAATGTCATCCTTTCAACCCTAATTTAGACATCGTGACAATGTGGTGGAGTTTTACTTCTCGTGCCATTGCACGCCTTTTGTCTGGGTATTACATTTTCACAGTGACATGAACTGCAGGGCCTTACTTGTGATGGTTACAGTAGGTAATCTGCTTGGAAAGTGAATCATTCAGGAGATTTTTAAGAACAGAATATACTCATTATATTCTAAAAAAAAAAAAAAAAACTGACTATGCCAACAGCTGTCTGTATGGAGTTGTTTGGTATATAAGACACAGCATGTACCCAGTAAAAGCTTCACATTTTCCAAGAGGATTTCTAAACGCTGTTATCTGCAATTGTTAAGTGTTTGGGTTTTTGGACATCAGACCTGTGTTTATAGTAGGTGCTGTTGAAAAGATGCAAAAAATGCATTAGAGGAAGTAAATTATGACTGCCCTGTAATGTTGGTGCATTTTCGGACCAAAAATGATTCTATTAATGTTTTCAAATGTAGCTGTAAGGCAGTTACCTCCAGTGTAAGGAGACTGTGTTATTTTCTACCTTGTGGCCATGTCGATACTTACGTATGGTGTAGAAATGAAAGGGAAAAAGGTTATGAAGGCACCTTGAAGGACATGTATTAATCATGTGTTTTTCATAATACTGTGATGTAAAAATAGTATATATATGCATGTTTTCCAGTGGATATAATGTGCTTTTTGATGATTTTGACATATGGATCTGTGAAGCATTAGAAATATTATCAAATTAATTCAGTGAGTATTGTGTAGGAAATAGTTACACTTCCATGCTCTGTAGGGAATATGGTAACTGTGAAAGGATAGGCATGAAAATTCACAGGTTTTCAAAGATTTTCAAAAAAAAAACCTCTTCACTCAAACAGGAGCACTGAAGCGAGACACATGCAATTTTGCGTTACACTTCTATGCAACCAGTGGCTGTTTTTCAAACAACAGATCACACAGCACACTAAAGTGGGTGCTCATTGGAGGATAAGTGGTGTTTCACTGGTTCTATCTGAGGAACTGGAGAGCACCTCACAAATTACAGCTGGCCTGAGAGCAGTGACCCAAGGAAGCCCTGACTGACTTACCTACCCTTACTGTGGGTGGAAATAAGCCAGTTTCTCTACCATTGTGGGGTCCTAGTCATTGTTTGCAAATGACACAGCTGATTTCTAACCTGGGCTGTAGGGGTGATCAAAGTGAATGCCTTGCTGACTGAGCCACTTGGGACCCCGTATCTGGGGTTTTAAGATATACTTAACACTTAACACACTTTAACACATTCACATTACATTACATTTATTCATTTGACAGACACTTTTATCCAAAGCGTCTTACAAGTGAGGTACAATACAACACAAATGAAACTATCTCTCACTATCAAAACACAAACTAAATAGACTCTGATGGATGAAAATCTTCAGTGCTTCACAAGCCAAACAGTCCTTGTAATTGATTGTTTTATGTTTGCAAGGATCCACCTGACTGAGAAGTGCATGCACCTGTACATATGGCTGCCTCTAATCTGACATTTTATTTGCATAGTAACATTTTGTTCTACTTCACGTTCATTGATTGGTGCTCTGATACTTAATACTGAAGACAGTTTTTATTTTGAGAGATTGGTTTACCATACAGTTTTTACACATTTTATATATGTATTTAATTACAGCTCAATATTTTATTTGGATCTGCGTAACACCCCAGTCTTAATACAATAGGGAGCATCAGCTGCATTTATGGCTGGTGAGTTTCCATGCAGGATTAATTCTAACACATTTTTATACCACACACCATCCATTCATATATGTTTTGCAGCAATTTGTTTCTACAGCTGTACTTTTAAAAGTAATTTCTACAATAATAGGCTGTTTGTTATTGTGGGGTGAATGTAGTAATCATCATTGTCTTGCTTTATTGATTTTACTTTTTTTTTTTTTTTTTTGAAATCGTTTGATGATATTGTTTATCTTAATTCACTTCGAAATTGCACTTTGTTTACAGAGAGCTGCCTTGTGTGAAATTAATACAGCTGTACATCGTTTGATTGCCATGTCACCCTCAGTGATTCCATTAATTCTTCTTTCATTCAAGTGAAGGCCTCATGCTGCAGACTGCCATGTGGCCAAAGCCATGGGTTACATTTCACTGACATTAGTCAGGCAAGAGCGGTTTTGGGCCAGCGCTGGTGAAGAGTAGGGACTGCTGGCTGGGGAGGAGCAGCTGATGCTAAGAGCGATATGAAAGAACAACCAGATGCAGTCATCAAGTGGATGTTGTTTGTTTCATTTGGTGCAAGGTTAATCCCGTGTTTGATAAGGGGCTCACAGCCAGTCAAGAGGGGCGAAGCATAATTAATGTTGGAAAAGAAGAATCAGGTCTGCAGTTCAGTTAATGGGGCGGTATGGGGAAACGGTAAGCAGACGATGGCAGCAAATGCATGAGCGTAGCATTGCTCTGCGACACTAATGATTGTGTTTAACTTAATGAATCCAGCTGCTATACAAAAGTGGACTTTAACTCACTAAAAAATATTTCCTGCCATGCTTGGCCACATGTTTTTTTGGAATCAATTACACAAAGGAGCCCCGGCCGTGGCTTTTGTAGTCTTTCTAATTTGCACGGCTTGGTAAAGGTGATGTGATCCCTGGCCTTACAGAATCACTCTCAACACTGCCTATTCCTTGCCGATAAAAAAATAATCCACAACGGAACGGGAAGCTGTAATGAAGTTTTTGAAGTCTCACAAAGGGATGATACTTGTGTGGCTCACACCTTTTAATTAGTTTTATGGTATAAGGCACCAGGAAATTGTTACACCAGCAGAAAATCTAGTTTTTCCACTCGACTGCCTAGCCTTGTAATAGTCGAAAACAAACTTGCATAGTCAGCAGTGTTTTAAGTTAGACAACAGGAAATGGGGGGGTTGAAGAGACCAAGCTTGAAGGATATTCTCCTCTGAATTTATATGCAGGCTTATAATGTATCTTCAGCTTTTGCATTATTTGTGTTCTGCTCTACTGAAAAATGAACTTAAAATGACTGAAGGAAATTGCCATCGAAATGTGCAAATGTCTCTTGGTGCCATGGAGAAAGGATGCCAGGATAATGAGACAAGTTTACTTTGGATCCATACGTTGCATTTGATATAGGTGAAGTTTATGGATAATAAATTCAGAAAGTCTCAGATATATATAAAAATAAACATCTGGTATAATATCAGTATTTCTCTGTGAGGTATTAATTTGTAATAGTGTTGTTATTGATGCCTAAACTCTGAGAATCCATATTATTTTAAATGTATGTCCAGAGAATGTTGTCATAAATCATGCAGCTAAAGACATTGTTATGTATATTTATCTATGCAGGAGAATACATAATTGCTTGACTGTGAAAGACTAACAATAAATTGCACAAATGTAAAACTTGCTCTGAGGATGATCATCCAGGAAATTCTAAAGCCATGTATTTGCTCAACAAACAAAAAGTGAAAAGGGTTTATGCTTATTTAGCTGCTAAGTAGATCATATCATCATGGTCCTTGTGACAGACCAGAAACTCCCAATATATGTAAGACAGCTATATTAAACTAATGTGAAATAATATGAATGTTTACACTATTTTGGTTTATATTAATATCGGTAAAGAATAGAGGATGTGTGTGTCTATAACCCCTCTTGAGCCTACACCAAAATTAGACAGGTGATATCACTATGTTTTTACAATTTTTGTAAAAATGACATTTTGAGGAATGCATTTTCAAAATATGGAAATTATTTGTAATATTTGTAGTATTGACCAATAAAAGGAGTACTGGATTGTAACATGAATTAGTATAAAACCATCACAAACTGCATTAAGTTTAAGAGCTGTTAGGTAATTTCTTATCTCGTATTTGAAGTCCAGTCTATTAAGCAGATATAATTGGATGCTGGGTATTCGTATTACAGAGTATACTTATTAGCTGGAGTAGGTCTCTGGGATGGGGGTGGCTGGCGTTGCTACTTCATCTAGTGGCACTGAGCGGACAGAGCTTACAGATGTTTTTTTATCACATTTTTGAGTTCATGTTCAACTTTTTCCAATGTGTACTTATAAAGGGGAGTCAAATATATCACACAGTAGTGATTCTAGTTTACAGAACTTGCTAGTTAGCTTGCCAGCAACATAAGAAAATCCAGTGAAACCTTCCCAGTGCTGTCCCCTATAAAACAGTAATATTTAATGGTCACAATCCCACAATCATGTTTTACATGTAGCAATAACAAAAGGATTAGCAATCTACTAAAGCTATTATACAATAAATCATATACCCATATGTTCTGTTGACACTTCTGACGCATGCTGTTACTTGTTTAAAGTGTCATAATTTTATTCCCAGTATATTGTTATTGTAACTACACATAATGTTGTTTCCAGTGGACATAATAGTAAATGTATCACCTACAAGGGGAGGTGAGACCAGAGGGTGAAAGATTTATATTTGAAAAAAGTTTAGAAGTACCATAGTAAGAAAAACAGAAAAGAACCTCTTCCTCGCATTATTTATCATACATATGCATCAGGCAAAGTTAGGTCTTCTTTGATGTGTCCTACAGAAATAACCACAATGACTCTGTGGTGTGACCCCCGATATTTACTTCTGTACTATATAACTTCAGATACAGTTTCATACAGCCATACAATAAAAAGACAATCATGGACAACTTAGCACATCCTCATGTTCTTTTGCTTTTTCCACATATTAATTTTTCTGCTGCATTGAATCATTGCAAGACAAGTAATCCACTACCCCTAATACTTTTCACCATTGGTTGGTAATGTGTGGATTTCAATATTTATGAATATTGGTATGACCTGAGCATTTCAAAGGTAATAAATAAATATGTATTTCATAAATAAAATTTTAGTGATGTGTTAGTACTGTATGTTTTTCCAGAAAAGGTTTCTCCATACAGAAAATTCAGTATTCCAATGTAAATGACATCACGAATAATTCTGTAAATCCATTTAAAAAACAGCATTATCTGCTCACTTTTATTATTGCACCACAACATATGCATGTGCAGAAAATCAATGCCCTAATGTCAAGGTAGCACAGCGTTATGTTTGAGTCCCAAAACCAATATTAAATAGCTTTTTTGGCATATAAAAGGTTCAGATGTGAAAACACTGGCAAATTTCAGCCGTAAATACTTGAAATGGCACATTGAAAGCAATTATGTAAGGCATGATTAACTGCTATTGTGGTAATGTCATTACAATTACTTTCTCTTTGTATGCATATTATACTGTAAAGAGAAAGGATAATGTGTCAGAAAATGTACTTGTAGCTTTTAAATGACACTAAAATATGTATTTCTGGCACCCATACATTGTCACCCAGTCCAATTAAATAGGCTGTATGTCTAAAACCCCATCCATTTTGTGATTTTTATGGTCACTGGTATGGAGGCACATCCCAAACCAATTGTGTTTTTGCTAAATGATGATTCCAGCTTGGATTTGTATGTAACAATTTAGCATAAAAACCAAATGAAATGAAAAGCAGCATTGTAGCTGTAGACATGATGTTGGTGAAATGCAGCCCAAATGATTTTAAACATTTTGAAAAAATGCCCCTGAAGTGCACCTGCAATGGATGACCACTTGGGAGTATCCGATGCTTTGAACAAATGACTGAAAATGTACATATAAGTGAGCTAATGTCTTGCTAAAAATAGCGTATTTGAGCACACTGACTTCAGCTTCGTTGCTACATTTCAGTAATGGCAGTAGATGGACCCATGGGGCCGGTTTAATATTATTACAGTGATGGGAAGGGCTGGAGCTCTCACAAGGCCAGGAGGTGAAGGACACGCCAGAGAGTGTTTTGCTGCTTTTGGGGCGATGGGATAGCTGCATGGGATGTGGGCTTTGACCCAATCCTCTCCCTCACAGCTTTCAAGAGTACAGCATGTTCATCAATAATGAAGAGACATGTAGGCTGCTTTCTATGTTTTTACCAGGGTTCAAACAGAGGTTGGGTGTTTTCCCATCACCTCACCACGGGGTGTTTTAGCTTGCTGATGTGATTGTCGCAGGAGGATGTATTTGCAGTCCACATGACGATTATTCTCACTGGTAATTCAGTTTGAACAGCAATATGTGCAGCAACTGTTTGTACTCCCCCCCCCATACCTGCCCATGTGCTTAAATAATACATGCATAGGACTATTTTAGTGTATGCCAGTTCAAATGGTTCTGCTGTTGCATTTACATAATGTGTTTTCTTTATATTACAGGTACATGGCAAAATATTTTTGTTTTCTTGAAATATATATTGAGTAAAGACAAAAATAATTGACCTTGATCATTAAATGTAGTATACCATTTAAAACTACATACGAATTACAAATCTGCAATTTATCAAAAGACAAATACAAATACAATATTTTGATATTATAAAAAAATTATTAGCAGTGAAATCCTATTGTAGCCAATAGATAGAAAAACTTTTGCAACGTTTGCCATTACAGAACATTGACTGAAGCTATCAGTAAAGTATATTAGAATGGTAAAGCATCACGTCCTATATTTTTGTTTTATAAATTGATTCTGAATTAATTTTCTTTCTCAAATGGTTGAATTAGTGGGCCTACTTTTTCCAGAATCTGTAGATTTAGGGACTTGGGTGTAATGGGAGTGACAATGAGTTACAGGTCAGGCACTGCATGTCCTTTTAGAGTCAAATTTCTGCATCACAATAAAACAACTCTGTCCTTACCTCCTCTAGGCTGTGTCCCTGCTTGATATTCTCTATTGCACATGCAGAATTTTTGTGATTGGTTTTTATTTGCTGTATTGGCTAGTGCCATTCATCTAAATGGAAAAATCACATCCATTCACCTTGTGTTAACCCATGCAACAGTTTTATTATACTGTCTCTGAAAGTGATAGAAATGTCTGTGCTAGTTAACATGTTTACATCCTGTTCAGGATAGCCTGTGTATTAAATCAATGAACTTGGTTGGGGAATTTTAAAGAAGTGTTATTTATTTATTTATTTATTTATTTATTTATTTATTTTTCCATAACTAGTAAATGTGGAAACAGGACTGACAATTAAATGACACCACCTGTTTACAAGGAAAAGACCTGACCCTGTGAGGGCAGCACAGTGGTGTGCTTGGGTAGGTGCCAGTATTTTCTATTTTCTTGTGTGTAGTGAAAAAATGGAATGTTACACTGTGAATAGTTTGTGTACACTACTCAGTCCATATCAAAAGAGGTGTTTGCTTGTAATTTAAAGCAATGTTACTGTTTCAGTGCACCATGTTAATGGAGATGGCAATGTGCCATGTTTATAAAATTTTCTTACAACTTAACTCATTTAGGGTGTAGATTGGTATACCCCAGTTGGTGGACCTGCAAATTGGACTGTGTCATTTGAGAATGAGAGTGGGAGAAATTGTTATTGCTCTGAGTCCACTCAGTTGCATTTAAGGTGAGCATGACCTTGTTGGTTGTGTGAGCACAGCCTTTGGTCGTGTATATAGTGGCACATCTTCACCTGGGCACTGCTGTGAATAACAACCTTCATTTTTCACCAGGAAACCTGTCTTCTGTGCATCTGTACTTCCTCCCTTTTCTGTGAGAGAATACATAGATCAAAATACAGTTTTCTTCTTCCGAAATACAATTTTAATTTGTAACTGTAGATCGCTGCAGGAAATGCTTATGGATTTGCACCAAATATACAATCATTTTTGTTGAGAACAATATAGAGAGGAGTTTTACAAATTTCTGATTGCAAAGTACTGGTGAAAAGAATTAAGTCAGATATAGGTATGACAATCTGTTGTTATTACTAAATTTATCTATTTGAGCTACTATTATAGAAGTTACATAATAAAGTCCTGCGGTAATTATGATATTTATCTTTTCTAATGCGCTTTAGGTTGCTAGTGGGCTGTGTGTCTAAAATGTATTTTCCTTTCAGTCCCAAACTGATGTATTACCCAATATGGCTGTATTACAGATATACTGTAGTAGATCACAGCTAGTAAGCAAATCAGTGTTTCACATCAGTTGCCTGTCAGTATTTGTGAAGTTCAAATCCTGCCTATTTTGCAATGTCATTGTAACTACTTTAGCAAGCCGAGGACTTAACAAATCATTACTCTGTGCTTAATTAGTGAGTCAATAAGGTTTGTACAGATATTGTTAGCTACACACTTTGTGACTACTAGCAGCTAATTCTTAATATTGTAAATGAAAATTGCTGAGTGCTCATAATTGTCAAAAATTAAACTCAGCAAGTTGAAGATAAAATAGAAAGTATTATACAATATTTTTCTTGCAGGATGTCTATGGCTGAGTTTGTAAGGGTTACTTACCATATATAGATACAGTACTTGTAGCCTGACTGACACATTGAATACTATTGATCATAAACCACCAGCACTGAAGTGGAAGGAAGTTACACCATCAACAAAGTCCCAATCTAAAAACAGACTATTCTTCATGTAGTCGACTTATACAGGCTCATCACAGATTATTTATTTTATTTTTATTTAAAGTTAAAAGCTTCATGTTCCAATGTCTCACCTCTCTGTGGTGGTCTGACAGGATAGGGCATTTGTTAAAAAGCATTAGGTTAACTAGGCCTGTAAGATTGTCTTTTTAGATAAGCATGCAAGTTTGGTAGTATTTGTTGTGCAAACAAAGTTCCCCATTTCAGGGCTCCAGATGGCGACTAAAACTTTTTCATTTTGCGACCATTTTTTTTTTCTGCCAGTCGCCAGTGGCCACTATTACCCACCCATTTTTTGCCTGGAGCCCTGCATTTCACAGCAGTGAAAAGTTTTGTTGCCAGAGCAGCAGTCAAAAGTTTGGATTATTTGATCAAAGTAAATATGATAAAGCAGAAATTCAAAGGCAGTTTAATATTACATGGATTGAAGACACTGTACAAATGTCTTCAGGGATTAATACATCATCCATAAATTGATAATATATGTTCCACAGTTTATTCCCTAATTAATTTAAATATTTAATAATTAGAATGCTTTATTGTCTTATTATAAACCAAATTTCAATCAGTCAGAAAAACGTCAGTTGAATAGAATTGTATTACCGTATTGTATTTGCATTGGTCAGGTTATTTTAAAATATGCACTTCAGGGTTCACTGTACTTTAAAAAACCAATCAGTGTTGCTGTAGGAGGAAATAAGGCAACTAACTAATATGGCTAAAAAAGAGGAGCAAACATGATTTGAAAGCAAGCAGAGCTATTGCCATCCTTGTAATCCTCCACTAAAAGCCTTTGCAAGTGTCATCTCTTGTCTTGTTTTGGTTGTCTAGCTGTTCACAAAAATTCTAAAAAATGAATTTTGGCATAAAGTAGAAGTCACACACAGTGAAGTAAAACTTTTTGTGTCTTAAGTCGTCGGAGTGTGGGGCCAAGGCTCAACTGAGCAAGTATGTGAGACATAATATAAAGCATATTGAATTTCAACTTTAACCATCAAAAATCACTCTCTGCAAAACATTCTTGAAAGAGAATGGATATAAATTCATTAGTTGAATTTATCCTCTCGCCATAACAAAATTGTGAAATATTAATGAAAGATGGAAATAATTATATTAGTTATTTTCCTATATTAAAGCATATACCATATATTAAATATTAATTACATTTTTGGCTAAGATTTTTTTTTTCTTTCTTTTATTGTAAGTACATTCCATTACAATGTGCTCCTGCCTTCAACCTGGGAATGTCTATTTCCAAGCCACACAATTTCCTTTATCTGGATTTTGAACTTTTGCGAGCATATTCCAAAGTTGAGTGAATTCAGCTGAGTCTTTTTTCCCTTACATGATTTTCACTAGGCTTCACCTTGTCATCTGTCCCTGATCAACTCTCTGACTAATCAGGCAATGGACTGCTTACAGCAAAAGTCTTGAATAATTGATTAAATATTTTATGTGTCAGTCTGTTTAATCAATATGCAGGGTCTTCATGTTTTTTTTTTTTTTTTTTTTTTTAATTACACTCACAAGAACAATGATAGGTCCACTGTATTTATTGGAAATGTGTCATTTGTTGCCAGCTGCCAAATCACAGCCTTTCCTGTAGGCGTCTTATTTTATTACACAAATTGTACTAGACTATCCCTTGTACAGTAGGACAAAGAAATGTGGCTTCAACTTCTAAAGCCTTGTCAGGTGCTTCCACTGATCATGGTTCAGAACAGTAATTATTGCCTCATTAATATTATATCTGCCTTAGTATTCAACTGCTAATACAATACTTTGCGGGAGGGCTAATTCCAGTCCAGTTATTTTTTGGTCTGTCTAAGTCAATGATGATTCAATTATTAGGACTGAAATTGAACATACCTCTTTCTCCAGTTACAAGTCAGTTGCTCATCGGTAGATAAATGTAAAACCTGTAGGCCTTTGGCTGTTCTAAGACTGGAATTGCCTGTCACTGCTCAAATTAAATATCATGATTACTAAAGGAACAGATTCTGTAAAATAAAAAATGGATCCCATCCCTCAGGACTGAGAATGTTAACTGACATGGCCATTGACGTCCACCCTGAAAAACATCACTGCAAGGACCGTGTGATAAATCCATGTAACTTATTTTGTATTCACATCTGCTCAGCCAGTAACACAAGCATAGGGTACAAGCAGCAGGGGAAATGATACAACTAATGAAGCTTGCACATTTCTGCCTGTCGTTTCATTTGATCAATTGCTAGAGAATGATGGTGACGTGATGAAGGATTTGGAGAGTGGCAATAAGCATTAATGAAAGGAGGAGGATCAAACACGATTTATATGAGGCTGTGTCCATCATTCTGCTGGGAAGAAAGTTTGTTTTCAGAATGAGAGGAGCTTATGCGCCAAGGAAAATACCCTTTCTGAAGATGTGGCCTCACTATTCACATACAACATATTTGGTGGTATCAACTGCCCTTGAATTTAAGATCTGTGAATGAATGCAATGTGAGACTGATGAACATTTTGGCCATTTGTAATTTGACCCAGTGTCACCCTAATCAACAGCCATTCTTTTTAACAATAGATTTAATTATCAATAGCACATGACCAATTATGTGTATTTACTTTTCCAGGTGAAATTTGAGGTGTGGCTGAGCACTACAGGCCATTGGTATTTCAGTGGACTAATTGACTTGCACCTACAGCTAACAAGAATATAATTGCTGGGAAGGGTCAGGGACTGTTCTGTAATGTACTCTATGAAGTACATTATTGTGAGAGGTGCAGAGTTAGTTTGTGTTTCTGTTCATCTAAGATTTTTTTTTCCCATTTTGCATGATGATGCCTGTGAGCTACTGCTTGTTTATTCATAAATAATCCCTTCCTGACTGCATATGCATACCATAGCAATGTCAACTTTTTCAGTGACAGTATTTCAACATCAGGCTGCCATTGTTGGCAGAATCTAATTCATTCTATTTGCAATTACCCTTTAACTTTGGATTCTGCATCAGATATGAGTCATGTACTAACAATTGCCTGAACATCTTGCCTTTTTATATGGCAAGTTATATCTTATTTTGTGGTCTACCTCCTTGAGGACTTCAGACAGCTGCTCAGCTTACTAGCCATTCAGATGAGAGGCAAGCTAGCATTGCTTAGGTCTCAAGATAACGGGTCTCTCAGTTTTTTTTTTTTTTTTTTTTTCTAAAAACCTGGGTTAAGATAAAATAGGATCCTACCATCTACAGATACCTTTCAGGACAAAAAATATTATTGTTCTAGGTATATTTATCTGTCACCTCTTAATCCCACACACTACAAATGTAAATCGATGAATGGACACAGAAAATATAAATCTAAAAATAAAATCTATTTAATCTAACAAATACACTGGTGGGTCAAGGAAGAGTTTGTGGGGTATGTACAAAACAAATAGCAAATATCAGCAGCTTCAACATGATTGGATCATTGGCAGAGGGGGAAATTCTTACAAATACCCCATAATTGTCCCACAATTATCAAGAAATGTCCATGTGTTCACAATTTTGTTTGTTTGTCTGTGTAATTGCTTTGTTGCTGCTAATATTTTTGCTTACCAGCTACAATGAGCCATCAGCTTTTCAGATCATAGGTTCAGTATGCTAAAAATAAGGCTGCCTTTTTCACCTTTATCAAATATTGAGCATATTATGAGGTGATGCAAATTCAAAGTGCAGGCGAGCTCTTGATATTATGGAAGCAACTGCTATTTTATTACACAATACATGACTAATGAATGTTGCTCTGAGTTTCACCTCTAATCCCTCACTCCATTTTCTCATGCTTAGAAATAGAGTGTCTCATGGTGCAGCAGATATGTCACCTGCACCTTGTGAAGTACCCTGGTCACATGCATTGTCTCCACCAAACTGCAAAACATCTATGCCTAGCTATTAGGTTGACATCAATCCTCTTACCTCATGTTGCTTTGCCTATATGGTCTTATTCAGTGGAGATGCATCTCACATAATGCATATTTTATCTGGTCTTTTCAATCTGAGATATTGCAAAATGGTTGTGATTCTTAAGTTATGCAAATTCAATAACGGGGATAGCACTGCATCTATATATATTTCATCAACGCTAATGCATTTTTCCATGTCAAGTAAAATTTCACGATATTTTCTCCTGTGATTATGGAGAAGATTTTTCAAAAAGCACTGAGGCGTAGTCCTATAATGTGTTTAGATTATTTTCATATACAGAGAGAGTTCACTTCAATCAATTCTTAGAGGAAGAACCCGAGGAGAAAATTGTACTGTATCAGAGCTAGGAAACTGTGTTTGTCTAATTGGTGTATGTTTTGCAAAACAAACCTGCTAAAATGTCAGTCATCCAAAGCATGCGCTGTGACACATACCACAAAAATTGTTCTATTGCTCATCTGAGCAGGCAATCTCCTGTTGAGAAAACAGAACATATGTATGATGTGGGCAGAGTGCAAAATTTACATATTAACAATGGCAGCTGCCTAAATCAACTACAATAGGTGCAGGTATTGTAGGTACCACCACATATAGTTTCTCCTTTATAATATCATGTGTAAAATACATCATAAAGCACTGTAGCAGTTTCTGAATGTTATTGATTTCATTTTGTCAAATACTAAGGGTATCCATCCTCCCTGTTTTGATATTAGCCAATACACAGTCTTTAAAGGAAAATCTTCCACAATTATATGTTTCAACTTTGGATACTGAAAGATTAATTCAATCAGCTAGCAGTGTTTGCTAATTGGAATTTAAACAGCCTCTTTGTATGAAAAATCTGATATCATTTTAAAATCTCTATGGAGTTACTCTCTTACTGTCTTTCATTTTTGATGTGGCTGGTATAGATGGCAGGGTGTGCAGGCACAATTATCAGCTTTGTTTCCACAGAGTTACTCCTTATGTACAGTGGCTGTGTTGGCACCATCTGCAGACAGAAGATTTTCTCAGGCTGCTTGCATCTCCAGGCAATCCAAGACCTTTAGCTCCCACCAGATAACCCTTACTTGTCTTTCCCGTCTGCTGTAGCAGCGATGAGAGTGACAGCTTGACAAGAGAGTAAGATCACAAACTCAAGTGCACCAAATGTGTATGTAGAGCCCAGGCAAGGTCATGTATACACCCCAAGGGATGTAGCTGTACAATATTCACATGGAAACCAACTAAAGAAACTGAAGTCCTAAAATTCCATTATACCTCCTTTTCAGTCTGTGTCTTTGAGCAAAAGTGTTAAATTATGCCATCTAATTTAAATAGATGATTAGCCATACCTTGCTGTTTTTCTGCATGACAGCTGAACTTATGAAAGGCTGGGCTTGGTAAAAGCTCAGATGGGAGACCTCCTGGGAAACCAGCTTATTGTGGGAAGGGGTGTTGGTGAGCCAGCCATCTTCAGACCAATGCTCCAGTGCAAGGACACGGACACTATAGTGCTGTAGATATTGCATTTTGGATGAGAAGTTAATCTGAGGCTCTAGCTCAAACATTCCCCATAGGGGTGTTATCAGTCTGGTCATAATCCTGCTTGTAATCCTCCAGTGTAATTGGCTAAAATAAATCCCTACCTCTCTATCTCATCTTATGTATTGTGAGAGTTCCAGTGCAAAATCACTGGAGTGCATCACACAGGTAATCACTGCTCCTATGTATATGATGTCAATAATTTACCAAGATTCTTCTGCTCTCTTTGACTGTGTTTATTGTGACTCTAGTTTTATTTTGGTTGAGATTACATTTCATAAGGCACCACAAAGCGTGTTTTTATCAGTTAAAGTGAGAAACATGCAGTTGGTTTGAATCTGTAATGGACAGAGGCTGGGAATATGTTTTTCGTTAAATTGACTGCTGCAATCAAGGAGTCCAGTAGTGTACAGATCCATCATGTTTACCTTGTACATTTCTTCTTCATGGTGTTTCCGCTATGGTGTGTGCTTTATGGAAACAGTAACTGTTCAGAATATCTTTTGAGTGAGCTGAATAGATATATATTTTTTTTCTCTTGTATGGTTGAAGAGAAGAGACAACAATTTTCTTGTATGTTGCACCAGCTAAGTAAATACCTGTAGATTTCTGTCAAGCCATCAATGTGACGCCAGTACTTTCAAGTCTAAATAAATTAATGTAGTTTCTGCAACTGAAAGGAATTTGATAATTGATCACTTACTGGATTAGACATTCGCAGCACCACATGAATGGGGGATGAAAATGTAGGTGAGAAGAATGGATGCATGTAAAGTATGTTTTATATGGGGCAGTGACATGTTTTAAAAATGCTTACACAAAAGAGGTTAGGAATGAGTTGATTCATGAATGTAAGGTTTCCACGAGACCATATTGAACAAGTCAATACTGCATGAGTCTATTTGGGATGATGACATGTGAAGTAATGTCTTACAGGTTAAGGTATTATGCTCTTTGAGGTGGATCAGTTATAGATGAAGATTCATTTTCATGGGTGGCAATGTAACATAGTGGTTAATGAGCAGGATTCATAACCAAAAGGTTGCTGGTTTGATTCCCCACTGGGGCACTGCTACTGTAAACTTGGAAAAAGTACTTAACCCACAATTGTCTCAGTAAATATGCAGCTGTATAAATGGATAACATTGTTTAAAAAAAATGTGTAATGGATGTAAGTCGCTCTGGATAAGAGCATCTGCTAAATACCAATAATGTAATGTAATTTGCTGAAGAAAAAAAAAAAACATTGGAAGAAACCTCTTGAGATGACATATTTTTGCATGGTTCCTACACATTTTCCATTTCAAAATTCCATACTTTTCCAGACTCAAATTTCCAGACTTCTCGATAGATTTTTCAGACCATATTTGACATCTGAGTACAAATAGCTAGATATTTATTATGTAAATAAGTGGTTTTAAAATCCAACTGTTAACATGTATGTTACATTCTGACTATGTATGCTATTATGTTGCCAAATAATTGGACGACGTTCCACTGTCAAACATCTCTGCACAAAGAAGAAGTAAACTAACCGGTGCTACCTACACTCGTATTATTTTTCCTTAACATACTGAATAATATTTTTTAGTCTCTTTTATAAATATAAATATAAATAAGAACCAAAAATGAGTTGAAAAAAGTTAAATAATTTTATTTTCACAGCATCTGTACAGACTTGTTTATTCACTGTGTCCATGAAACAATAATTGAACGCAGCTGTATGGTTTCCTTAAAAGAAAAGATAGTCCATTTACTTTTCTGATAACTACATCACTGCATAACTCATAAATGTTCAGACAAGCTTAATATTTGGTTATTTGTGATGCTATGTACTGTATATATGCAATTCAAAGATATTGCCGCATAAAACTAATTCGGTCGCAGATGTCCGGATTTGGTACAGTTAGAAGGCACTTGGGGCAGAGCTGTTTTGCAGGCTGTGACATACAGGCGTAGAGGCAGCTCTGTGAAGGATTGTGCGTTCAGTCGCACGCCATACTTCTTGCCTTGCTTTTGACAACCTCAAGCTCGCTCTGGCCCGCGCTGTCTCACACAGTGGTAAACATTTTGGCTGCGCTGGCTGCCTGCTCCAAACACCATGAAAAACACTCTGCTTGTAAGATCAATTTATTTTTATATTTATTTTAAGAAATTCTGAATTTTATATTTAAAAAAACAGAATAGGGGCAACAGTCTGGAAACACAAATATTTTTCCATACTCTTTTCTTTTTTCCATACTTATGCAGACCTGGAAATTACTGAAATCAAATTCCATACTTTTCCATACTATGTAGGAACTCTGTTTTTGGCTGAGGTTGAATGAATGATGACTGAGACTGTCCAAACATTACATATATGCTTGTAGATGCATAGCTCCTGCATATTTTGCTATTAATATCCTGCTATTAAAGTAAATCAGTTTAGGGAGAAGGCTGATCTTATGCTTAGTCCTTCAGTTGTGAGGATTATAATGTGCTACAGCTTAACCGCTATGCAACCTGAAAACATGTGAGCATTTCTTTACCATAATAAGAAAATGCTGTGGCATGAGGGTTTTTGCAAATTAAAGTTCTTTTTTGCTGGTTGCCCTAATATATCACCTGATAGTTTGACACAATGCAACCGGCTACTATTGGTGTTTGGCTGAAAATTGTGATCTACTTGAGCATAATGTGTGTGCAAATTTAAGCATTCTTAACATACTTGAAAATATGCATATGTACATGAGAAAACTATTTCTCAGTGTAAATAATACATTTGTCAGCATACATACATGAAGTGATTATACAGGGAACTGCTTCCTGCCCCTGAAGAATGGTTCTGAGGTATACGATATGACCTGGATAATATGATGCCAAGCTGAATATGTTTTCAAGGGTCTTTATGCATTAAACACATTTTAAGATGACACTTTCATTTATTTACATATAATTAGAAACAAGTCCTGAATATGAAACTCGAACAATGAACCTTGGTCACTT
This sequence comes from Megalops atlanticus, assembly GCA_019176425.1. NCBI lineage: Eukaryota > Metazoa > Chordata > Actinopteri > Elopiformes > Megalopidae > Megalops > Megalops atlanticus. The sequence goes on along the minus strand of CM032877.1, from coordinate 26,518,041 downwards.
GCATTTTTGCAAAGCACCATATATGGTAGAATGAGTTGCAGATGTAAAAATGTAGGTATGATTCTGTAAGTGATGAATCTCATGTTGTTTTTTATCTGCATCTGTGACCATGGCAACAAAGGAGGAGAAAATGAGGGTAACTTGTTATATTTATGAAATTATTGCAGATATGAAAACTAATAAATTCTCAAAAATGCCATGACTGCTATGAGATTGAAGAAAAGACACCAACGGGATTCTGAGAAATGGAATGGCAATTTCACCAGTCACCAGATGCTTTTAGTGTACAATATCTGTAGTAGCAACTCAATCAGATGGGTTCAACTCTCCAAAATCAACCAAGGTTAGTCATGCATCACCAACGCTGTGGTACTTTGGCATAGCTATAGATTAGTGGTCTTTTTATTGTCTGCCATCTAAAGTTTCACAGGTTCCTCCACAGGTTCCACTGAAATGACATCAGTCTCAAGTAAATGAATACATTTTTAATCAAAGCAATATGTCATTAAAATTCAATAAATCACTGCACTACTTCATACTATTGAACATGTTTTATGCAAGGGAATGTCTAAAAATCTTTTACTCAGTGTGACAACCAAGCTTGAGAGCCAGTTTCTTGTGATGTATGTCAGTATCACTGACCCTGTGACCAGGTGATAAAATATTATGGGCTTCTGTCGACAGTACACTTTGCAGTCACTAAGCTAACATGCGCTCAAATCGCCCTCTGTGAAAATGTCATTCCACTCTTTAATTACCAGCACTGGCTTTTGGTCGGCTCATAAAATTCACCTCGCCAATATCAAGCGGCCTTTGTGTGTGTGTATATATAAAGACAACCCTCGCCGGTGCAATCTGGCTATTCAAGTGAAAAATTGTCACTTAAAGAGGCCTCAGAAGCTACACTGACAGTTTTTTTTATAACTGTCTCTTTGCTATTAAAATTGGATTCCTTGCAAAAAAGGTAGACTTTGTAATTAGCTCTCTCAGATGGCTTGACTTTATTTCGAGCATGACCAGGCAGCACCTATGGCTTAGCAGAACAGGGAAGTTTAGCAAATGAACAACTGAAGGTCACGTCCTCACAAGAGACAACAATAAGCAGATTTAAGGCTGATTATACTTATCATATTGCACTTATCATGTTTATCCCTGTATCAGACACATTCCATTATTTATTTGCTTAGCAATTGCCCTTCTTCCATCGTATTACACATTATTCATTTATGCAGCTATACTGTTGGGTATTAACTGAAGCAATTAAGGGTGGCTTGTAACTTTTACAATGATGTATGATCAGAGTGCTTTACAGTGGGTGTATGTGTGAGGGATGCAGGGTGTGTGTGTGTGTGTGTGTGTGTGTGTGTGTGTGTGTGTGTGTGTTGGGGGGGTTTATTCACATCAACCATCTCAATGTGTAGTATCTCTCTGGATTATGCATACTGTAGCAACCATTTTGTGCCAGAATGTGGACCACATATCAGTTTTGGAGGCCAGCCAAGCACTAATTTGGCAAATAAAACTGAAGGATCATTGACTGGCCTGATTGAGAGAGCCAGATTTGCAATTTGGCCCCAGTGCTGGGAACCTTCCTCTCTGTGGTTAATGCTATGGGATATTTACTATTTGCGTTGAATAATTTTGGTTAAATGTATCAGCCAAAAGCATTGCATACAAATAATCTCTTTTGTTGTTGGAGCTCATATGTAGAATATGGGCATGTCTCTGTTTGCAGCATTAATTTCAGATTTGTCCTTGTTATGTGTGCATTGAGAATCTGGAGGGGTTATGTGGTTATGTAAAAGGGTTGTTCACACAAATTCTCAGAGCGAAAAATAATAAGTTTTCACAGATTTAATTACAGTCAATCACATGAGCAGAGCAAAGAAATGATTCAATTCTTGATTTAAAAATGGTGACTGCAACACAAAATGTAGTTATCTCCCCAGAAGTTCATATTTATGTTTTCCTTAAATAGAAATATTTAGAGGGATTTGCCTGGAGATGCAAGGGACAGTAAATAAGCATTTACATGATTAACTTTAAAGGGCATTCAGATGACACATTTTGATTCACTTATGCTAACAGACTAACAGTCTATTTACATAATTTAATTTTGTAAGAACACGCATGTGTTTATCTGCCAATAAACAGTGTTGATAATGGTGGTAGAGGTTTAAACAATTCTTGCATGTCTTGTCATGCTGTGATGCCTCACAGTTGATTGGGCACAGCCTTTCACTGAGGAAGAAAAGCTGCAAAATGCTGAAACAAAATGCCTATATTGATATTTAGAATGCAACATCAGCGTGTTTGTTGTAACCATTGCATGGATTTCATAACAAGCATGTAATGCAAGTCTTATTTTAGGTTTCAGAGTTCAGACTTTCGGCTGTAAGTTACTCACAGCACTTTTATGAACACACTCCAAGGTGAAACTTTAAGGCGAGAATGAATGTCAGTACTTAAGCGTATTTTCAATGAGTTAAGAGAATTTTATGCTTGTGAGCAATGATGTATGTCTGAACCCAAGTTCAAAGATTGTTCTTAACCTGCCAAAATCCTCTTATCTTCTTAGCGATGCTGTTTATTTATTTTTTCTATTAGTTTGAGGGTATACAATATAATAAATTTAATAAGATAATAAATTGAGTATTTTGTTCACATGAATCAATAAGATGATCAAACAGTCTGATATATTTTTTATTTTTAAAATGTAAATTCTATCAATGTGCATTTTAATGTGTAATGTTGTTAAGAACTCTTTACTTCATACATATAACTGTATAAAAAAAGTAAAATGAAGCCATTTTTCCCTGCTGGTTGAGATATTACTTACAGGCAGCCATGATCCTGTGGTCATGAGGGTATGATTAGATTGTTGGCATGAGTAGAAAAATCATTCATAATGAAATACATTGTTATGAGTATAAGGGCAGAAGTTATAGGTAGCATTGTCTTAAGGAGCAAGGCTTGTAACATAAAGGTTGCTAGTTTGATACCTGGGTGAGCCTTGTTGTATTCTTGGGCAAGGTACTTTCTCCAAAATTGATGCAGTAAATATCTCTGCATGTATGAATAGATATAAACATTGTAAGCAGTGTGTTTTGCTCTGGTCAAAAGGTTCTGTTAAGCAAATGGAATGTGTGTGTAATACTAATAATTAGGACATGCCAATGAGTGTTTCAGGATAAACTGTGTAGTATGTTGACAAAAGGAAAAGAAAATGTAGCCTCATTTTTGCTTTGAATATTTTTCATACTATGTTTTTGGATGGTACCCAACGATATGTAGGAATTAGAATTGCGTTTACTTATTCTCCATGGTCAGAATATTCCAGTACTTTTGACACACAGCATTGTACATACTGTATAAAAAAGTAACATTTTAGGGTGAGATTTCAAAAAATTAAAAACATAAAGCAGTTTTTTTTTTGTCTGAAGATGCAATCATCATATTATTATAAATGTCCAGATGTGCCATAAATGTAAATGGTAAAGATGTGTCCAGGATCACAAACTCTAGTCTTCTTATCAGCAACCTGGGCTAAAGTGTCCATTAAAAACAGTATGCTCTCATTTGCCTTATTTGTCGAGAGGGATACATAAGGCCTAATCCCACAGTAATAAATGAGAATTTGCTGTACTGCATGATTTTTCTATATTGGACCACCGAGAATTTTTCAGCCATTTGGAATCTGTGAAAATACGGCATTAAATGGATTGCTTTGAGCATAGAAGGTTTAACCATTCTTGTTAGTCAGTTTTAATTTATTCAGGGATGATATTGATGTAAAATTTATGTTTTGTGCAGACTGATTTCTTGCTATTAGAATTATGGACATTTTCTTTCAATTATTGATTTGTATTTATTTATTTGTTTTTTTGATGAAATGATTTAACACAGATCTTCAAGGTCTGCGTTATGTGAATTCCAAAAATTCTTTTGTTAGTTTAGTGGGGCATATTAACCCTTTCCTCAAGGTACATATGGCACATCTCTGGCTGTCAGCCACAGAGGTATCTCCTCCCCTGTTGAACCCACAGTGCTGTGTGACTGGTGTCCCAGTGGAGCTTCCGTGTGTTGTACTTACAAGATCCATCACATGCTTTTAAAGACAGCTTTGAAATGCATACAGTCAAATGAACGCAAGGGCTGTGTGTCGAAGAACCTATATGAACAAACAGTTTCCACAGGGGAGGGAGAGAAAGAAAAAGAGACATTGTACTGCTGAATACTTGATGAGACCTCCTGAATACTTACGCGGGGATACATGAGCGACCCGAACCATGTGTCACTGCCTGTGCTGAGCTGAAGCCGTTTTGAGCAGGCTTGGGGGATACTCAGAGAAACACTCTCTGAACAATAAGCTCTCAGGGAAGGGGAAGAGGAAGAGAGGGGTATAAAGCAGTACTGCATTTTGCCCACGGTGTTACACTTTCTCAAAGGATGTTCTGTAGCCCTATGGGGAACCCCTGCTGCCCCCAGTGCTGAAGGAGACACTCAAGAAACATCAAAATGCACACTGAGATGAGAGTGTCCTTATTTTTGTTTGCTCATTTCAAGAAGCTTTTTATTGCCCTTCCTCTGTTACTGATCTGATGGCGTAACAAAGATTCATTTAACACAGAACCCCCTTTCCCTGTTTCACCAATGCTGTTAGCATCTGCCTTTGTTTTGAGGTGCACGGCAGCATCTGTGTGTGTGTGTGTGTGTGAGTGTATGAGTGTGTGAGAGAGACAGAGAGAGCCATACAGAGAAACTCACTTATCGATCTAACACGGACTCTTGCACACCACCTCGACAGAGCACTGTTACACATCTACGGTTTCAGGGAGGACAGAGAGGTGGATGATAATGGAAGACTTACATAAATGCCGACAATGACACTGCTGTAGCTAAGTGAGGAAATTAGGGTTATGAAACACAGCCACTGCCTTTGTGGGGGCTCCAGGGCTGCAGCACCCACCAGAACAAGCTTAAATGAGCTGACCTTCATTTTTTATTTTATTATGTCATGCAGTTATTACATCCAGCCCTCTGGATGTAAACTGTGTCAGTATTCGTGTTACAGTGAGAGATGAATACCAACACATCATAACAGCAGAGTTTTCCATGATATTTCACTGCACTGTGAAAGGGGTACATTGCCTTTTTTTAGGTAATATAGCATATTTACACAACATGCTGATCACAAAGAAAAAACAGCAACAAAAACATGAACATTTGGGTGTAATCTTTTCAAAGGATGTACAGTAAAAATCAATTTAAGCATCTACCCATCATACAAAAGTGTTTTAGAAAATCAACAGCAAAAACAGAAAGAGCTACATATGCAAGCACTCTACAAAATGGCTCATGCTTATAGCATTATATAGAATTAAAGGAGTGAGGGTCTGCAATCTATGACTGCTCTTGTTTTAATCATGGACCGTGGAACGCACTCGAATTGGTCGGGCCCATCAGCCCTCAACCCCCCGAGTGTGCAATCTCAGGCTAATTTGAAAACATTTCATTGAGCTATTTGCCTCAGACGAAGTCAAACTAAATCGCCTTGTCACTGTTTACCTTCCGCTCTGCTGTGTGCTGCACTTCATTCAGGATGGAGGCGGGGTGGAGCTATGAGGTTTTGCCAACAGCTTGAGGATCCAATGGAGTTACGAGATTTAATCACAAACTCTTTTTACTACTTTTCATTGGTTAAATATTACCCACAAACAGACGTAAAGGGTGACCAATAGCATTGATTTATGAAAAAAAAAAGACGAAATATGGAAATACGAGGTTTCCGCCCGACAGCAACGATATGTGGCTACCGATGGATTTGATTTTTTTTTAACATGTTTGATGTTCAAAAGTAGGTAGGGCCCGGGCCCTACCGGCCCTACCGGTTCCGCAGTCCATGGTTTTAATGGTACCTTTAATAATATTTTGACCCCACTGCCAGCTGTGTAATTTTCAGCTTTTAGGGGGTGACAGAAAAGGTTTAGTGGCTCAGCGGCTATCTGGCTCTCATTGTGAATCCTCTCCGCAAACAAGGCTCAGCTTCTCTTCATCCCCCCCAAGTCCCTGATTCTTGGAATTTTACTGACAGAGTACAAGTTAAATGTTAAAGGGAAATTCACCTTGAGTGCTTTCACCTTGTCTCCTGTGCTCCCATACATACGACTTTTTTTTGTTTGAGATACAAAGAACCTTCTCAAACATTTTGTTATATTTTACACATTCTGCCCCTGAATGTGTTACATGTTTTTTTTTTTTTCCCCTGATGTGTTCTATAGGAATCATGAGTCTGTCTACATCTTTTTTTTTTCTCCTGAAAAGCTTGTCTATATCTTGGCCATAATCTGTGTTTCATTTTTATACGATTGCACACATTGGTACGTTTTGATGAACATTAACCCTTCGAGCCTGAATGTCACAGATGACAGCCATATGAGCTTATCTTATTCTCTGCGGAATAACTGCTGTTTTTGCTCGTAGAAGCTTACCAGTGTTTTTCTTGTTTGGTCTCATCTGATCATGTGGGATGGGGTTAAAAGCTTGTTGAACAGTTTAACCAGTTTTCTGTGCCCAGTAGGGCTTCCCCAAAAGGTCACTGCTAGTTTGAATAGATGAAAATGAATCAAAATGCAGTTATAGGGGCTCATGAGTGATTCAGCTTGTCCTCAGCATAGACTGAGCCCTACAACCAGGGTTCAATTCTGGCAATTTCATCCGCTGCCCACAGTGGCAGAACAAATTTGTTTTGCTTTGTTCCGCTAAGGATAAGGGTGGGTGTAAGTTGGCCAGGGTTCACTTGGCACACTGCTGGAACACCTTGCAACTCGTTACAGCATCTGCAAGGGGCTCGGATCACTTTGAGGGCATGTGCCTATCCTCCATTTGGTGTCTGCCTCCTGGTGCACTGTATGATTTGTAGTGTGAAAAGTAGTCACATTGGCTTGCAAGTGTATAGAGGGGCATATAGATGAGAACACAGCCATATCTTTATTTGTGAGAGAGATTCTTTATATTTTTGCATCCTGCTGTAGTCTTATACATTTACATAGCCTTTAATTTATTACTTTTGTTGGTAGTGAATGAGAAATGATGACACTTATTACTTTATATGGCTGATAAAACACCAGCTTTTACATTACAGAGAATATATTACAAAATATGACTCTAAAGGAATATTGAAGAGAAACCTTTTCAATGCAGGAGGATCACTGAAAGGTCCAGCAGCTAGCCTAAGGTCAGACCTGCCAATAGACCTGACTGATCAAGGACCAGCCTGAGTGCTGGGAGGGGAGAACCTTCAGAAAAAGCTGTGTCCATGTTTGATTTAAATGCTGCTACAGTCAAAATCTATAATTTGATATATTGGATGCTATGAATGTAGCATTACTTTGATGACTGAGAATGACAGTTTGGATACAGAGCTTCCTCCTGACTGCTGATAGCTTAACTGTTTAGCTGAATATGAGCAATGAGTGTGTCAAGCACTTAGTTATGTTGCTCTAACAATGTAATATTACTTTGACATTCTAATGTTTTAACTAGCTACAGATGCTAGATAGATTTGTATGAGAGGGAGAGAGAGAGAGAGAGAGAGAACATGGTCTATTTCAGCATATCAACAAGAACGGCCAAAATGGTGTGCCAGTATTTCCAAGCAGCTAATTAATAATAATTCTCCTCTAAGTGTCCATGAAGGTCAACTTTCTCCTTCCTGGGGTCTGCTGTTTGTCACACTACAGTATCAACAAAAATTTCACATATGTACCAAGCCAAATCAATTCCCAGAATGCTACTGTGAAAAATTGTTTAATGCAAAATCCAATTAATAATGATATCATTCATGGCCCCTCTTTCAAAATGAAGGAAATGAATGTGTATTGACTTGAGAAGAATGCAAGCATCTAGACATTTTATTATGTAAATGCCAGGAGGTAAAATTTGATTTAGTGAAACCAAGTACAATTCAAGGTTATACGTTTTCTTGGGGTTTTAGTGGCTTTACAGCTTTACAGACAATATGGTCAATTGTATTGGCCTAGTCTTTACATGACTGCATTGTATTTTTTTTTAAATTCAGCACACTTCATGGAAAGGGCAATCACAGAGCAAGTGAAGCCACAAGCAGCGTCCCTCCTTTTGGTTAGTCCTTCCACTGTAATCATTACCAATCACGATCATATCTTCTTCCTGTACAAGACAGACAGACACTACTCTAATCGGGTTTGAGGGGTACTTCCCCTCTCTTGTTTCATTTATTCCTTGGCACCGGCTGGTGGTGTGAATTCTGGAATTGATAACTTCAGCTCCTCATAGCAGGCGATCCACTGGTCAGTCGCGACTGCATCCTCTTCCTCATGTTTTCACATTTATATGCTAATTTGTGTTTTGAGACCCTGACTAGTGCCTTGCCATTCATAACCATGGACCCTGTGAGAACCGTCATTCCAGGAGGCTCATTAATACACAAAGGTGAAAGTTGGGATGATATAGGCTGCTGTGTCCATGTCTTTTTCCACACGGTATATGAGAAGCATAACCTGAAAACACACTTGTATAAACTCATGCGTGCACACACACTCACAGTGAAGTAATATACAGTAAGTAGCCATCAAATATTTCTCACTTTTCTGGGCATAGGGCACCCTTTTGTGTTCTTTTGTTTAAAGACCTGTTACATGTGGCTGAAAATGTTCTCCTTCTATTTTCAGGGATTTGGAATTTGTTGTTAGTGGAGAACATGCAGATGTGGATTTGGGTTCCCTCTTCAACAGCCATGGAATAAAACTGAATGATTTAATTAATGCCTATTGGATATTGTTGGAACCCACTGAATTTTAGAAAATTTAGATTTTTTTCCCCTTGTTTAATCAGGATTTCAAATTTTTAATTTCATGTCCGCTGTTTTCCGCCATAGCTGTAGTACTGTCACCTATCACAATATGAGCATTGTCCAATTCAATGTAATTTAGTTAGACCCAAGATCAACTGGGTGGGAACACACAGAAGAGCTGTAAATGTAGCTCAAGCAGCATGTAGATTACAATGCCAGGCATGTAGCATAATGGTTAGCACATCAAGGCAACAAATGAATTTGTTTTAACAAATTAATTTGTTCCCTTCATAACACTAAAAAGAAACAAATCAATCACAAAAAACCCTTATGTGCTCTACAATAAATAAAGATCCTGTGCTGAATCTTCAACAGTGGTGAAAGTATTGATATTTATTTATATTGTTATTATGTGGTGTCTTGTTCCACCTCTTCTCCCCACACAGCTCGCTGGATTCAAATGTTGTGACCCAAATTGTCCTCCTCAAAGTTAGCCTGGCAAGACGGTGCAGAGGCTGCTATGAATTTCCCTCTTGATACGTGAGGTGTTGCAGTGAATCAAATGGTGCCTGTCATTTCACGCACCGCAGCGCGCACCTAAGTGTGCCGCATCAAGCAGGTTGGCTGTTACATCAATACCGAGGTGGCGCTTATGCTTTCTGGTTTTTTCACCACTCCTACATACAAATCAGCAAGTTTGATCCGCTCAGATGTCAGAGCGTGCGGCAGAGTAGATCGTCAAGAGAATTATATTCCAACAATGATCCCACTGTAGACACCCAGGCCGTTCTGAAGCCTTCCACCTGAACGAGCGTAGATAAACTGACCTTTATTGTAAGGCTGTTGCATGATGCAGTTATCACACTTTGCCCTTCGGAAAAGTATAATGTCCACTACCCCTCTTACAGTGAGAAACACACCATCAGATTTTCCTTTTATGTCTCACAGCAGTGTAAATGTGGTGTTTGATTCCTGAATTAAATATACCTTTTCATTTAATATGTGTGTCATGGAATGTTTGTTGAGGCTCCAGTATGAGTTATCACTTGTAATGTAAAGTTTGGTGCACTAGCCACCCTGGGAAAACAGATTACTCTCCATTCCTGGTGATTTTATTAAAGTGCTTTATCTCACGCTATGTTATTTGTATGGGTTTGCAGTGCCGATTTAATGGTTGTCGCAACAGCAAAATCATATGTGCGTGCAGTTTTCCAACAGTCATTTACAAATATTGTGATTATTTCTGTTTGGTAGAGCTGGCCTAGAGGGTAGTGGCATCAGTGTTTGTTTATGAATGACCTGAGGGTACTTCTGTGCCAGAGGTATTTAGATCATTTCTAGATACATAGAGCAGCATAAGACAAGTATGGTCATTAGCATTCTATTTACCTAACAGCAGGCTACCATAAATTGTAGATCAATTAACAGGAGGCTGATTAAGGAATTACTGATACATCACAGATTTTTAATCACTTTTGAGCAAAAGCTGAACCAGAGCAACTCCTACATCCTACTCTCCTGCCCAACCCCCCAACACACACACACACACACACACATCCTAACATACAGCTGTGCTCATCTTGATTATTAAATTTTTCTTGTTTGTTTTTGATTCTTCTCAGGGTAAAATTATTTTGCCCCTAACATTATCGCATTATTAGTGGGCCATAGGGGTAAAAAGCTTATTCTCATGTTTACTCTTCCTCTTCATGGCAAAAATCATAACTTTACTGGGTAAAAAAAAATAAATTCAGTACCACAGTGCTGTTATCACATTAGGCACAATTTAGCTAATTTAGCTAAGTGAAAAATAAGAATAATGTCTTTGAACATGAATTAAATTTATTCAGACATCTCCTCCATGATGTTCACAAGTGTGGCGAGAACAATTTTGTGAGTATGTAAGAAAAGCAAAGGGAATCTGACAACCTTAATTTAGGTGTCAGCCATATATCCAAGAGACCTCAGAATGTAAGAATGGAAACTAATTACATATTTCCATGCCTTGAAGCTTCCTCTTGCAAACAGTTCTTTACAAAATGTATGATTTCCCCATAACTAAATGACACTAGGTTATATTTTTGGCTAATATCAAAGAAATTATTTTTGTAAAATGTACTGATAATGTGCATAGCTGTGTAGCCACATACCACAAGAGACATTGTATAATTAAATGTTCTCTGCCCTGACTAACAGACTGAAGGAAGTTGTGAGCCAAGGAATGCATGTATTTTTCCCCATGTGAAATTCTTTAAGCACATTTAATTACTTACATGTGGCATTCAAAAAGTCTAGTCACTCCATGATCCATCAATTTGCAATTACCAAAGTATATTGACACCAGTTTATTTTTATTTTGTGAGAAGCTGAGCAATCTCAGCTGTATTGCATCTAATCAACGCAGGGCAAATTGCATTTACCAACACTGGCGATCTTGCTCAATCATAAGCCATCACAGGGACTGTCTTGTTTTCAAAAAACATAAAGAATATATCATCCATGTTATACGCTTTCAGCAGTGGTGAGAAAGAACTGTATGAAGTGTTCAGTGTGGTGGACGTGTTAGCCTAATATCATATCAACTATATAGGTCATTTTGATAGGAGGTTTGATGTTGTGTCATGGTCACACCTCCAGAAATTCATTCTGTCAGTGTAACTGTAACAAAAGACAGCACTACTGTAGGTGCGACTGGCAAATTCAATGGGTTGTTTTAGACAATTTTCATAAAACCAGAACAACACTGCACAACTAATTTAGACTTCCCTGTGTGTACTCTGTCTACAATGTTTCCACATCATATACCTCACCACCGTTGTACTCTACTTACTTCATTTACATATTACTGAGCATCCATTCTCTTGGTGTGCTGATAAAAGCATTCTTATTTGCCTGTATGCAGCTGGTGGTGGGACAAAATGTCCCACTGAATCCACCAGAAGACTATTTCTATCATGACAGCCTTTCTGCATTAGTTAGCTTATTTTCCAGTCCTGTTATTCACTCGCTCCCGAATTTGAATTTGCTAATACGATGAGGTGCAACACCTCAAGATGTGCAAATCAAAACATTCCCCTCTGAGACAGAGCATCATAATTATGTGATACAGGGGATCATTGGTTAAATTGGATTGGATTTTTTTTCCCACCAGACTGGATATTGAAGAGTTCATTTCATGGATAAAACAGCCTTCACATTGTGCTCACAGCACGATGTGCAACTTTATCAAAAACCTGTGCAAGCATAAGGGACAGGCAGAGAGGTTCATTGTATTGTTTTCCAATGAAGTCTTCATAATTTGTGCAGTTATCCAATTTATACAATCCTCTGAATAATTGTACGGTACGAGAAAAGTTTCCTGTGAGCTGAGTGAGGGCATATGATCAAAGGAATGAAAATTATGCAATCCATAACTGACAACTGTTGGAATAAGATGAAGTGAATGTCCCTGTTAAGGGTGAATCCTGATTTGGAGTGAATGGAGAAAAGTAATTTTGTGTTATTATATTTGGTTGCACATGTCTGTAGTGCATCCCAGCACTTTAGTTTGTTTTTTCTTGTGATTGACTTTTTATGTTATTTCTGTTTACCCTTGCCTTTTTTTGTAAACACATGCTAAACACTTAGTGGTTTTGTGGGAGCATGTCGTGAAATGGTGTTTTTTTATTATCGGGTTCTGGCAATGTCCTCATGAGAGTTGGCGAAGTGACATCCAGCTGGACCCTTACATGTTAAATATGTAACTAGCTAACTTACTCACACATTAATTCATGTATGTTTAAGCATTTGAATAAATGAAATGACATCTGCTTCTGTCAGTTAATTGAGCATGAACTATTCAACAAGTAAATCAGCTAGCACAACTTGCACACGCATCAAAATTTGAAACACTAAAATTTCAAAACCAAGACAACGTTGCTTAGCAAACAGTACATTTTCTGCACTTTCAGATCACCACTGTAATAGTGCTGTAATAATACTTGCAACACTTCAATGCAACTATATTCCATTGTACAAATTGTGGAAAAAATGTTGTACATACAATATGTATGGCTTATGTAATTTAGTACAAGTAAAAGAAAAGGCTCCAATTTGTATCTATGCAAACTTTATAGAAAAATGAGAATAAGAATGAGACCACTGGGTCATAAGCAGCCTATGGATTGTTAATTTTTTAAGGTCTTAAATCACCCAAACAGCTATCCTAAGTGTAAATTACAAAAAAGAATTGTGCTAGGTTTCATGATGTTGATGCTTACTGATGAATATCTTAACATAAAATATCATAACATAATCCAACATAGCCAAACCATGTGACATATTAACATGAAATTTATAGATACTTCCTTTGGACCTGTACAACACTTATTTTGTTTGATTTTCAATGTTGAACTTTTGACTTTATTTGCAATACCATTCGCTCTTGTGGCTAAGTTGTTTTATCTATCGTTATTAAATCAACTTGATACAGGGCTGTCTATGGATCAGGCATGGCAAATTGCAAATCCATGTAGAGGCTCATGATCAGATTCTATTATGATTATTGTTTCAAATTCAAAATCTATTGCTTATGGAAAAGCAGTGTTCAGTAGTTTAAATCTATACACTCTATTTATATTGAGTAGGCAATGGCAGTTTAGGAGAAGATGTAATTTTTGCTGATATGTTTGCATTTTTTCAATTGCAGAACATCCAGTATGAACTAACCAAAGTAAGCTGTAAACATGCCTTATTGTTTTGGAACTATTGATTTCAGGGCTCTACATTTTAGGGTTCATTTAACTGACTTTTGCTAAGATATTGGATTTTGTAACCAAATCATGTTAATAATGAGCACCCATTGGGCCCCATTGAATACACTGCCAATAAACCCCCAGACCTGTTTTGTATGTTTTCTAGAAAACACCTAGATGTTTAGGTATATTTTCCAAAGTAGCTGTAGAAAGTAAAATTTGCAGAGTTGGTAGCTCAAGCCAATGGGTTTCCAGGAGCTTTAGCACCAAATTTTGTGATGGCAAATGAATAACATGCACGTCAATCATGTTGTGCAATGGGTTGAAGTTGGCCTAAGAACTTTGTGATGTGGTTACAATGATGCCACAACACTTTTTTATCAAGAGAGTGCAGGGCTGGCAGATGGAGGAAAAGTAGGGTCAAAAAGGGATCTCACTGGTCAGTGTTGCCAGATGTACCATAATTATCATATTTGTACGATAACTTTGGCCCCTGTAAGATGTACATACAATAACTCCAAATTAGCCTAAATGTACAGTAATTGTAGGTGTCCTATTTTTACTTATTTATGTTTTTGTTTTGCTACACTGTTTAAAAGAGTAGCTCAAATGGTGCTTGAACAATTAGATTATCATTAGCTTCATGATCTGATCCAATAAAAATAAAATTACTTCCTCATCCCAAGGGTGGCTGAGCCCCTGGTGCACATATGCCTGTGTGTCTGTATGTTTATGTGTGAATGTCACAGGGCTAAGGTGTTTTAGCAACTTCTTTACTGGATTCAGTGTTACTACAGTAAGATACTAAAGGGAAAGGCAGGCATCCATATTGAAATTTTCAAGTATTTCACTGGGAAATCACTCAAAAATACATTTTTTGTAAACCATACCAAGTAATTACATATTCATACAATAGATTACTGGAGCAGATGCGGTTGATACACGGTCCATGTCCATATTAATGTCTAGGATGCTGGTGTCGGTTGGCATTGAAAAGAGCTCATTTGTTGCAGGGGTAAGTTGTATCTTTAAGAAGATATGTTTCCACTAAAGCAAGAGGACATGCACTTTCAGATTATATTACAGACACAAATGACAGGTCAGGGATATGGGCAATTAAACTGGGTCAGAAAACTGGTAAACTGTAATTAAAGCATGACAGTATTCCATGGAAATGTCTACTGTCCTCCATCCTACAGCTCTAATCACAGTATCTGATTCAAATACTGAGCCATTTTGGTGCAGGGGCTACCAGCTGAAAGGCAAGCATAGTGGATTGTGGAAATTAATGGGCCTTTGCTAACAGGATTACGGCTGCACACACTGAACAAAGATTGAACTTTTTAAACAGTGGTCATCGATAGGGGGAAACAAATAGACCATATCTTGAATGACACATTTACTTTGAAGAGGTTAAGCCACTGGCCATACTAGTTCTTCCCCCATTGCCTTGGTAACCAGCAGTAAGATTCTTATTCCTATACCCATTAAGTCTGTAATAACTCTGTCTGATCATTTGATATCTAATCACCCAAAAACACTTCCACAGGCAAAGCACACAAGCACAAAAATGTAAAATGCTTCGTTTTAGGCAGCTTAGTCTTATATTTGTGTATCTTTGGACTTCAACCTCTAGTGCTTTATTATTTCAACCATTTTAAAACAAAAGCCATACAACACATCAAACAATATATGAATATTTATTGACAAATAAGGAGTTGGGCAATCATTTGCCTTCATAACAGCTTCAGTCCTTATTGGTATGCTTTTACACGTTATATACTGTTTTCAGTGGGATATTGGAGCATTCTTCAAGAAGGAAAGCCTCAACTTTTTTGAGACATGAAGGAGGTGGAAATCTACTCCACATTCCATGTTCCAGAACTTCCCAGAAAGGTTTAATTATGTTTAGCTCTTGGTTATTGTGGAGGCCATGGAAGGCATTTGACTTCAGCCCAGTGCTCATGAAGCCACTCTTGAATCTGTTTAGCAGTTTGTATGTGGGTGTTATAGTCTTGGAATATGGGGACATCATGAGGAAATAATGTTTGAACCACAACATGCACCCGGACACCTTGATTCTACCATTCAGGGTATTAACCCTTCCGCTTGTACGGTCACACCGATATGATTAGCCGTTTAGCACGTAATCTAAAACCAGTGCAATTAAAACACGAGATAAGAAAAATTCTAGATAATTTTAGCTTTGAGGAAACAGCGATTTAACATTAAGAAACATAGCAAATGCGGCAGTGAAAACTGACAAGCTTAATAACGCAAATGAAAACATAAAGAACCATGTAACATAACACGCATGCTACATAGCATAACATAAGTTACATGCGAAAGGGTAATTGGACCCAATTACTCTCACAAGATGCTGTTTTTGTGACTGACACACCTGCAATTTGAGCACAAGCTATTTGACTTCAGTTAAAGTCTGTGTGTTAGAACTCACACGTTAAAGTGTTGATTTTAAAACTTCTGTTATTGCAAAACCATATATGCCCATGATTTCCAAGATTCATGTGTTCCCTCTCCCCCTCTCTCTTTACAGTTCAGAGCAATCATGCAGCATTGTCAGGGCTTCTGAGTTCCTCTGTTCCTCATCGTTGTATGAGAGGGTAGCCCTTTCAGAAAAGCAAAAGAAGGGGGTTATATCTGATGCTGATAACATGTCAAGATGGGATCGATGAATGTGTCTTCAAGATAATAAGAGAGAATGAATCGAAAACAGGCGCAGCATCAAATAAAGCCTGGGTGGTGCACAGATGCATTGTGTGATAGGAGACAGCTTGGAACGGCAGCCCAGGGCATCCACTTTGGGCTCCACACCATTTACATATGTTTGAGTTTGGCGGCATGGGAGCAGAGGACAAATTGTCTTACATCAGGAGATGGATATTCATACAGTACAGTACAGTTCATACAGTGTTGCTGTGTGAAAACTGCTGTGCTGCAGAGCAGATGTAACAATCGACTGCCATTATCTGGATGCACTGAGGGGACATTGGTTCCTGATATCCTTTAAATAAGTAATATTTGCAGGAGGGTAATGTGGGAATGCTGTCTGATCTCATTTGTGTTTAGTTCAGTTTGATGGCCAGCAGTTTGACATATCAGCTAATGAACTGACCAGAAAGCTGGAGTACTGCTCTTGTAGCCCTAAGCAAGATATGTGGCCTTTTATGACTTAAATATTCAGCTAGAAGATGTTTACAACTGTAAGATATGTAGCATTTGTATAGACAGATAATATGCAAGACTGTGAGCTATGTAATTATTCTTCATTTGCATATATTCGTGTCAGGAGGTGGAGGTGGTGGGTGAAATGTCTTACATCAGGAGGCAGACATCAGTATGCAGATGTTGCTGTGTGAAAAATGCCTGACCGTAGAGGGGGCATGACAACTGGCTACCATTTTGCAGGCTGTTGCAAGAGGGGGTGGCTAATGTGGTCCCAGAAATTCAGCCGGTGGTGTCTGGGACAAGCCCTAGCTGTTGATCAAAGAGGTGACAGCCCCTCCTCGGGTGTGCCGAGGTGGCGCACTGCGCTGTTGACTGCCAGCCTTTGGCTTTCTGCAGGCTCCTCCAGTGTCAACGGGGGGAAAACCTTGTTCACGGTCCTCCGGCTCTGTCTGTTTGAAGGGCACCGCCTCGTCGTCACACTCCGATGCCAGCGATTCATTTCGCCGCAACTGTGCCGCCGATTATTCCCATCAAGATATATACAGCGTCACAGAGGAGAAATAAACTTGCGCCCCTTTGCATGTTTGTGTGTGTGTGTGTGTGTGTGTGTGTGTTGCTTGGGGGGTGTTCATGTTTGGAGGAGGGAGAAGGCAAGAAAGTACATCAAGTCCAAGAAATGGGCCGTGCGTGATCGCTTTGCAGATTCCGTCCACGTGCCCCCCTTAAGAGCACACAGCGCCGGGATTCACCTGCCGGTCACAGGGTGTACCCTGGAGCCGTTTTCAAATTTAGACTCCGCACTTCTGTGCCTGCGTCAACATTTTCCATGCAGTGATGCGAAGAGGACAAATTAGCTCCTAATGCGATTACCTGATTGCCTTGAAGCTGTGATTAGAAACACAAAGCTGGAATGAAGGGGTGCACTGATGTGATTTTGGGTGAATTTGAGGCTAAGTGGCTTCATTCGCCTCGCTTTCTTCTGTAACTAAGGACGTGCTGACCCGTGAAAGACTTGGAGGTAAAATGCTTCAAATGCTGAGCAGAGTAGGTTTTTTCTGCAATGCCTCAAGGAAAAGTCTACAATGGGGATGTGGGAATGGTTTTATCCATGCATCCCTGCTGTAATTACCATACCATTGCCGGTAAGGACAGGTTGTTCAACTTTAACTTCAACCATAAGCCTGAATTCTTCACTGAGTGCATAACTGACTACTGTATGTAAGATGAGAAATTGGAGTGTAAGTCTCTCTCAAGCTAATAAAACCATACAAGGCTTCATTTCCATACAAATTTTTGTTTTCCTATTCAAAAAAAAATCAGCCATGTTTGTTGCAAAACATGCGGTCAGCTGTGTGTATTTAGTGTGGACTTATACTGTATGGTTTTGTTCTAGCTTATTACCCAGCAAAGTCATTTTTATATATTGTGTAACATCCATGTTTGTAAGTGTCAAGAACAAGCACATGTTAAGGCACTGCTCAAAACATAATCATTGATAAATTACACATATTACAATACCTGTGAAATGTGTGCAAGCTGGTAATGCACACCAAATCATTCAATGTCAGTTGTTTTGTGGTCAGCGGTATCTTTTACTAGCTGAGGTCATGAGTTGTGACCAGAAAGGCACAGGTCTACTGTTGTAGCCCAGAGTGAGACACATGGCATAAAACATAAGTGGAGATATTTTATACCTGTAATTTTGGACTTAAAATATCAAACTGTATGGCTGGAGAATGTATCCAAGTGTAATCTATGCAAGGCACCCACAATATCTGCTAAGCAAATAAATAATGTAATTATTTTACATATTTCTGTGACATGCAGCAGGAGACACTTCAGTAGATGGTATATGGGGAAAATGAGTTCTCTTGCTATGTTCAAGAGGAAGAATACAGAAGTAGTTCTGGTTCAATTTACTGCTCCTCGGACCTCCCCATACAGTGATTGATTTCAACTGAAGATTCAGGTGGTGTCCTCAGAATGTATGTGACAGTCTCCCTGCGTGTGTCATACTGTACAGTGGCACTGAAATGACTACTCTCCTTTTCAATTGCGAAGGCTCTTAGTGCTACTAACACCACAAGAAAAGCTTTAACAACGCTGAAGGGTCCAATTCTTGACAAATTAAATACTGAATTTATTTCACCCCAAGTACATCCTAAATTCATTTTTTTATTCCACTGATTCAGACTAAGCAAAATGACAGAAAACAGTAAAGCAAACTCAAGACACAAATTTCAATCTGTTCCAGTAATGCAGTAAAAATTCTAAATGAAGTAGGTGTTTAGAGATTTTACTAGCAATAGATTTCACATTAAGATGTGTATGCAAGAAACTGATATGACTCTTGGAGGAGGGATTACAGACAAAAAGTCATCTGTTCTAACAGCCAAGAGTTAGGAGTGCTGTGGCCACTGCTTTTAGTGCAAAAGGATGACTCAGGCCTCAAGTGCAAAAATTGATTTCATTTGGTTTTGTTAACCTGGTACAAAAATGTTGTTTACCATCGGGTGGCACAATAGATAACAATAAAACAAGAAATTGGATCCCTTGGAGTGGTTCAGTTATTAAAATGAACATTGGAATGAAATTGGGAAGCCCTACAGCCATCAAGCCCTCAGTAAGGGTGTTTACTTTGTGACGTTGCATTATATCACCGAGCCATCATTCAAATGCCTGAGAGAATGAGAAGTGAAGGTGTCATAAAAATAGAAGTTTGGAACGTATCTTTGAGTCATTAACAGTAGAGTGCTGCTATATTTAACAAGTCCTGTGGGGATTGTTGTTTCAGAGGTCATAATATAGGTACATTACTATACACAAAAAGTCAATCTTTTCTCACATTGTCGCAGTTTGAAAACCCATTGAAAATGCAGTACTTGTACAGTCTGCTAAAGCGTCAGTTCTTTACTACAAATGCATTGAGAATGAGCCTCTGTAATTGGGAGTGTAGTTGTGTTGCCTGGTGTTATCCCCAAAAGGACCATTCAATAATACCACGCTCAATAACATTAAATGAAAAACAATCAATGAAATGCTAGATATTATTTTAATTGACACTAATGAGCTTTGTATTTTCAATAGTAATAAAATGCACTTCTGTGTTTTACTGAGGGAGGGATTATGTAGTAGGCTAGCATGTTGTATAAAACTGGACCATCTTACCTTGATAATTACAGGTTGGAACAACCCCTTGCACTGTGCAGTATGTGTGTGTGTGTGTGTGTGTGTGTGTGTGTGTGTGTGTGTGTGTGTGTGTGTGTTTTTTTTTTGTTTTTTTTTTTTTTTCTTCAGTTCTCATGCTTAAGACTTTCTGGGCTTAAGGAGTTACCTTGGACAGCAGCCTTACTGTCTTTCCCCCATCTCAACTCTAGGGGAACTGACATGGCTCAGTCCAGGAGAAATCTTTATTCCCCTCTCTGGATTGCCTGTGGGCAGTGCTCTTCCAGGCAGGGTTTGGGGCTCCCAAAGGGTGGACACTATTCATGGTGCTGAAATACACCCACCTGCTGTTATGGAAGGGGTACTACCCACAGATGGAGCTGAGGGGGGTGTGATACTTCATAAAAGGGGGTAAATTAGGAATTCAGGCCTGAGTTTTAATTTGAACATGCGGTGTAGTAAAATGATTAAGCAAGGGATTTCATCTCAAATGCCTTTTTCCTTAAGGCAAAAGATTCTGATTACCAGGAAAGAGTAATTCTGCCCAGCAGATTAGCGCTCCACAGGTTTTCCGTTTCAGTGCTATTTTTACCTTTCCATCTCTTGGGATTGTTGCTTGCTGAAACGGTGACATTCATTTCAGACTGTCTGACTTCTGTGAGGTCATGCTGATTCTCATAGATTTATCATTTTGTTTCCCTTGGAGGTCCTTTTCTGTGCAAATCTGCTAATTGGTTTGAAAAAACAGTAGAAACAGAATGGAAGCAAAAGAAATGAAGGAAAAGAGACAGCAAATTCATTTTTGAATTGCAACAATTTGCTCTGATATGGGGATATTTTTATTGCTTTTCCGATGTGAGAATCTGTGCAAAGCAAAGTTTGATGTACACAAAAGCAAACAAAACAAAATAGACAGACACATCACATTAAAGGTGACAAACAAGCATTGTCAAGAGGCATGTCTTTGTCCAGTGCTAGGGAAAGGCAGACGGTTCAGATCTAGATTTGCTAAGCAACAGCGCTGAGCAGTGATGTCGACGGGCCACGATCAACATGCAGTCACATGGCCCGCTGATGGACTCATCAGTCTACAGTGCAGTCAGAGACAACACCACCGCTGACCTTGTCTGCCTTTCTTCTTGCGTTGCTTTGTTGGGCTGTAGTTAATTAAATTTTTTAGAAGAAGGTGGCGGAGTATCAAACTGTTTTCTTTTTACAGCAGGGCGGCTGAAGGACATTAGTCAGCACAGAACTCCATGGTCGTGGTCTAGAATGAACAGTAATAATAAAAAATTGAATTCTGAAGAAATTGTGTGTCTTGCAAGGCTGGCTAAAATCGTACAGAAGAAATGTATAAGTACATACACACAGAGGTGCTGGGGATGAAAATATCGTTTTTTAACTTATGCACTGGGTGTACAGTCTTTGTATTTAGAACGAACATGCAGGCAGAGATTGTTGCAAAGGTTTCACAAAAGCCTGTTTATCCTGTTCAAAGGCACTTTGCCAGCTATAACCTGAAGGTTGAAACAATTTTAATGAATATCAAATTTTCTGTCGTGGGTAGATGATAATACCTATACTGAATGTACTGTAATTGACTTTGGCGTGTCATGTTTGTGTTCATATCCTGAAAAAAGTGGCCATTAGTTTAATTGATCAGAGAGCAATCATAAACATTCAAACATGAACAAAGTCCATTACTACCATCATATGAACCATGAAAATGACCTGATGAACCTAATGAAATTGGTCCAACTCATGGGTTAATCAGTAACCTATATGAAAAATTACAGTATCAGTCTGTTGAGTCCAGAATGTGTCAGAGGAGTGCAACAGGTGAAAGCCAACTTGCACTCTGTTATTTTCCCACCCTGTGCTGCCCATATCAAATTCAATTTGCACTGTGTCACAACAGCAGCGTTGTTGTTTTTTTTTCAGTTAAAGTGGAAAGAGATAAACCGCATTCAAAAAGACAACCTTCTCCCCTCTTTCCTCCTTTTGATGTGTGTTTTTGTATTTCCTGCTTCTTGGCCGAACAAGCACACAAATTTTCACAAAACCATTCCTCTGGTCTCTTGAAAGGATTGTGGATTGTTGTATGAAAATAACACACCACAATTTCTGAAGAGCTTCGCACTTTTTACCACTCAGAACATCACCCTCCACCACCATGGTCACGATTTCCAAACCACCCCCCAGTGTTTCTGTCAGATCCCATCCTGCTTTTGTTTAAAGATGACACATTCAAAATCGTTCACAGTAATGTGCATGGATTGTTATTGGCTCATCCAGGCTTTGTTCTCAACTCCTCCATTGTCCTTGTGTATTCACAGGGTGCTGATCAAGTCAGTGTTTCCAGCCACAACTGACTCACCATTAACAATTCATCATTAACTATTGAACTGAGCAAACTCTGGATAACAACGATGACTGGCACCGTGTAGCCACCCATTGAACCAAACCATAGACTAATTATAGAATAGGGTTTGCTCTGGGGACCTCACTTTACATTTTTTTGTGTGGCTATATTTGAATTTTTGCCATTTTCACATTATTATCATAGCTGATATTACAGTAGTCTTACTGAATCAGGGATAACGTCATTTCAACAAACAATCGCTGTGCCTTTTTTGTAACGCCCTTTTAAACAAAGAGTGGTTTTCAGTGACTAATCATACATTAACCATAGCTTGGGCATTAACAGTAAAAGCCAACAAAACAAGGCTATTATACCACGTAATTGGGAAAGTAGCCTTGCATCTGCTTAATCAATAGACATCAGTGATAGCAAATCATCGCTAATTTGATTCAGTTGTTCTCTCTTGCTCTTGCTCTTGCAGTTCAAGGAGCGGTCACAGTTCATTGTAATGGCCTATTTTAGTTGTAGCAAACAAGCAAAAATGTGTTGTTTCTTGCTAATGAAGCAACCGATTAATTCATTGTTTACCATGGGAAATGTCACATGCGGTTTTTGCATATAAGTCATGTGGACTTTGTATTCATACTGTATGTATTATGTTGGCAGGTAGATTTACTATATGAGTACACACTGAGTTTGCATACTAACTTTAGTGGCAGGTAGTCACCCAAATGGAGTGTTTGCTGTTTATTACATTTTTCAACAACTGTTGTTATTACAAGTTCAACAACTGTTATAAATGTAAATAGTAATTTGTTTCTACATCATGAGATATGTAGTGCATATTTTAAACTATTAACAACATGACCCAGCAAAATTAAAAAAAAAAAAAAAACTTTATTCCAATATATTATACAAAGGCAGTGACACAAAAGGTACAGCAACGAAGCCAATGATACACATGGTTTGGTAGAGTATATCAGCCAAAAGGTGTTTTCAGTTTGGAAAGTATCAATATGCCTCTGAGTGCTCACATGTTCTAAAGAAATAAAGTATAAATGTTTTACAGACAATAATTTCAAAAGAAATCTTACGTAAACAATCACCTTTGTCATGCAGTCCAACAGGAGGCAAATTGGAATCGAGCGCATTGCCTTTCCTCTTACAAAATGAATTGATTATCAATTGAAGCTGATTTGCTTTAGATTTCAGCCATGTCTTTATTATCTTTATTACTTTATTACTTATTTCAACCCTATGTTCACTCAAAAGTCAGTTTTGAATATTGTTCTATTGTTTACCTGCTGAATACTGTTTTCACATCACAGCTAAAATGGTGGTTTCAAATACACTGAAAATTTGACTCGGACAACATGAAAAATCCTGTATTTGTAATCCAGTAACAAGGGTTGTCCTGGTAATTGGCATCCCCTTGCTTTGTTTCTATATATATAGGTCAGAAACAAATATCTGAAGAGTAATACGGTGAGTTATGATTGCCGTGTCTGCTCTGGCACATACAGCATCCAGTGTGTGGGGTGGCCTATAGATCACCAAGTGACAATTACATTATGTTCAGCAATTACAAGAAGGGACTTCAGTGATCAACAGTCAAAGCATTGTGCTGATCTGCAAATGGAGTGGAATTTAATTCAGTTCACCAGATGTCTTACTTATCTGTAATTGTGGAACTACAATCTTGAGAGAGTCTGCAGATGTGCTCGACTGTGGCACTGTAGGCGGACGAAGGACTTATCATATGGAGCTTCTCAGCTCTAATTAGATTTCAACATTTCAATCTTTTTTTCCAGCTGGGAGCAATCCTTAGCAGTATCTCCTGTATGGCCCATGAGAAGGGTTTCAGATTTCCCAAAATGCAATAATGCCTTCACAATCCTCATATTCCAACAAATAGGAGTGCTAATGTTTCTATCATCTCCACAAAAAATAGCTTGTAAAAATGCCATGTTACTCACACATAGTACTTTCTCTTTTTAAATTGCAAGAATTGGTCCATTATTTCAATAATAGATATCAAATATAGATATCAAACTGAAGACAAGTTACATGGTTTCCTACATGTTGTTGCATAGCATAGGTCTGTTTCTTTTTACCTTGCAATCTGAAGGGAACACTGTCTTTCAAGTTTAAGTCATATACAGTCACACAAAGCCATGCGCTCCTCAGAGCTACTTAACTCTTTTAGTGTGCATATACAGTGTACAATTTATCAAGGCCCCAGGCAAGCTCTCTTATCAATCAAAATGAACAGCCAGTCTGTGGTAGAAGTTTGGTTGGTAAAGTCATGGTTGGTAAAGTGTGAATTCCCATAACTCCTAGCTTGTATTACTTGACTGGCTCACCAGCACACCTGGGCTACAATGGATATGAATATTTGCTAAATATGGGTAGACTGAGACTAATACTGAGAAGTGTTATTCACCTCTCTGGAGCATGATTGATGATTTAATAGAGCATGAAAAGAAGAAACAAGGATAAGGAAGTGAAAAGGTTCACATTTGGCCATTTATTGTGTGGCTATATGAAACTGTATTCAAATTCTGTGTGCTAAAATTAGGATAGATGGCACAGACCCTACTGTTCGTAATGGCTTAGCCACAATAAGCCTGAAGTCTGTTTCTATAGGAAAGAGTTTTCAGTGCTGTATAAGTATGGGGTGTTCCCTATCAACCCATAACTTGGCAGATGGCATTTCCCGATAGACATCAAACGTGTCCCCACTTCACAAAGTGTGTATAGCACTGCTTTCCCTCCGGCACCTATAATGAAGTCAAAGAATATTAAAGTTAAAAAAAGCAAAATAATAAAGCAAATTTCTACCCTAGGGTTGAGTAGGGCTTTTTGAACTTTTCAACTCAACCTTAAAGCCACTTCACTATGATCACTTCAGATCATCAAGCATCGGCGCATCCCTTTCCAAAATCTGGAACACATGGGGAATCTGATAAGTGCATCAAGGGATTAGATGAGAAGAAGTGAGTACTAACGGTTAGCCCAGTGGTGGACTACCTGTAAAGATGAGCTTTGACGAGATGAGTGCTTCCACTTGTGCGGTAATGGCAGGTAGTGGCTTTGGAAACTGGTCCTGAATTCTGATCATCTTTACCCCTCCCTGTGTAAAGGAAATCCAAGCAGCATTTGACCGACATTTAATCTCTCTTCCATTGTTGTTTCTAGTGGGCCGCTCGTGGCATGTGATGGATCTCGCAAGTAATATCACTTTAAACAATTCTCAGTATTTGCAAAGTAGGAAGAAAGTTTGGTATCATTAATTAGGTGGCTCTAAATTTGTGTTGAGTGGAAGATGGTACTGAACTCAGATGAGAACTCTGAAGAACAAACTTTCTTCCCTGCAATTATTTTATCACTTTGTGAGAAAATGCTTCAGCTGAATCCAATCCATGCATATCAATGTCCCTAATAATAGGCACTACAGTTAGAAAAAAGTAATCTCATTAATATTCAAAATATATGCATGGAAGAAACAGTAGATGATAGGAGTGTATCTCTTGAAAGGAATAGACTGGATAAATTCTTAATAGAACAGAATGGATTAACTCCCCCCACAGCTAAAAAAAAAAAAAAAAAAAAAAAAACCTCCATATATTGTACTTAATGCCTGAGGCAAGTAGCTACACTGGTGGAGTTTCAAAAGTGTTTTCAATCATAATAAATAATGCATTTGAATAATTGTATTATTTATTATTTAATTATTTTCAATCAGTGTTTCAGCAGCAACAAGCTTGAGATCCCAAAGAAACTAGGTTAGGAAGCAACTTACAAAAACACAGAGGACTTCTTGCATTCCCACGTGGAGCTGTTGCGGTGAGGGCGCAGCGGTTTTGGAGGAGGCCCAGTGCTGCTTTTCCACTTCAGTTCAACCCGTGTTTCTCATCTAAGGCTGTCCCGCTGAACATCCCCTGGGAAGACAGCGCAGCAGCCTGCGTAGGCCGCGGAGAGAGCAGCCAAACATTGTACTGCAATAACACACCTCAACCAGACACAGTGGCTGTCAATAATAGATGCTGCAGACAAAGTGTGTGTCACAGATACATGACAAAACAAGAGTGTGGGGTCATTGCAGCGTTGAGGAATTCGAACGTTTACTTTTGGCCCCGTCGCCACTGAGTGTCATGTACCACATTGTTTTGAGGCATCACAAGGCTGTGTTTAGCTTCCTTAGCTCTAAGCATCAGGTTACTAGATTTCAAAATTTCATATTTATGAACACAGATGTCTAAACAAGGGAGAACATCTATAGTAAGGCCTATCTTGTAAGGTCAAACCTATTAGCACAGATATGAGTGACATGAATACAGAAGAGCATTCTATTCTCATTGTTTTCATGTCGGTTAATATTCATGTAATTTCCTCTTCCATTTTCATTGTTCAGAGCATTTATTAAACTTAGTTTTCTAAAAAATATACATGACAGCTGCAAGCCATCCTGGAGGTAGGCTTTACTTGTTTTCAAATGAGGTGAAGTTTCTGTTGCGTGTATTCATTGGCCAGGTATTACCTAAGCATAGACAAGCAGGGAAGCCTCCACACATTTTAAGAGGGGCTGTCAAGCACATGCTGGGGATGCAGCCATCTGAGAGGTTTAGTAAATACAAATGTCAATGGTGACTAATGCTTCACAAATCTGCTCTTTGTTTCATTGCTTCTTTCTCACTGTCCATCCAGCGGTGCTCTGGAGACCAGGTTAAACCGTCAGCTGTGCATAGTCGTGCGGCGAGGAGCAAACAAGGTCAGTTTTGCAAATGTTGTATAGCAGCCTCTCTGGAGTACTGTACTGATCACATGCTGTGTTTGATCTCTGGTGATCCCCAGCTGACAGTTAAGGAATAGAGGTGGAAAAACAGACGGTTGCTGATTCCAGCAAATGGCAAAAAATTTGCAGATATTCCATTGCTGAAAAATGTGGAAAGCTGGGGGTTCATGGACAGCAATAAAGCATAATTTAGAATCATATTGGCTGCTCTGAAGTCTTGTGTACTATGTCCCTTTGATCTCAGACATGGCCTGGCACTAAATGCTCAAAGACATTCCAAACTAGGATCTGGGGACACTAGGAAATGTCTATAATACCGATGCCCTTTTACGACAATATATTTTAAAAATAGTATTGGATAAATATGTTTTATTATGCAGGGGGGAAGAGTCTGGGAATGCTCCAAGGCATTTTCCCCAGCAACCGATCAATCCATACTTTGACATGTAGTGATAAGGAAAAAAAATAGTCCTAATTATGTCCAATAAAATGTACAGTACACCGTCGGCCTCAGCCAGATGATCTTCTACCTAATGCAAAATGGCCAAGAGCACTTCGTAAGATCGCTATCGTAAGATATCAAGATAGACTTTTTGTTGCTGTTTGTTTGTTTGTTTTAATGGAGATCTCTCCAACGCAGTCTGAATAGATAAGAATTGCCATTGCCGCCAGTGCAGGACTCACAGTGTCTCCATGGAGGCATTTTCCTTTTAAAGCCCTTGCCCACTTTGCCTCGTCTGCGGTATTGTTTTCACTCTGCATTCCAGCGTGGCGGAGCTGATGTTATTGATCACCTTAAAAGCTTTGGAGATCTGCTTTTCCTCAGCTTTCTAAGGTTGTGTTAGCAGCCCACTGTGTTGCAGGAGCACGGCAGAGTCCTCCCGGAGCGGGAAGACTCCTCTAATGCAAGAGCAGCGTAGCCACAGAGACCCCGCATCACTCATGTCCCAGCACAGGGTGTGGTCATTTCCCTCACCCCCACCCCCAAAAAAAAAAAAAAAAAAAGAGAGAGAACGTAGTCCTCAGGACAGCAATTAGGCAGTCACGTCAAATTCTTGTGCTGCAGGAGCGGGGCTACCTGGTGTGATTCAATTTCAGCGGCATGGACAGCCACTCTCATTTCCCGCTTGCAACAGTCCTGGAAACATCAGACATAAGATACATTTTTGCCCTTGGTCACCAATGCGGTTTTCTTACCTGGTTTATTTTCTTCTCTCTTCCCTGTCTCCAAACCTTGTGTTTCTTTCAGTCCTTTCTCACAGTGCATTCATATAAAGTTTACCTTTCATGCGCTGTGCTGTTCTTGAGAACACCGGTGGAGAAGTTCATTGGAAATCATATTGATTTCAAAAACTGAGTGAATATCACACAAAGATGCTTTGAAAAATGCAGAATGTGGAGTTAGCTTAAGGTCCCTGAACGTCTGAGATCATATTAGTTCCTTTACTGCCCAGCCACCCAAATAATGGCTTTAGTATTTAATACAATTAATAGTCGTTTCTGTTTTTCAGTCGTGTTTTCACTTGAGCAACAGTGGACAAATAAAACTGCTCAAGGATAACTAACTGCCTGGAGTGGATTTTGTTTTGTGCAGCTAGCACTGGGTTATGGTACCTTAGCAAGCAATTACACACAAAGGGCTATTATCCAAATTAATGGACTGTTTTATATTCTTGGTGCACAGTATAGAAAAAGACTTTACAGACATGGAGGAGACATCAGCTCAAAGAATCAAGAAGTGACCAGACGATAAAGGGGATGACCTAATTTTCTGGCTGTGATATGCATTGTGTAATTGCACATTTGGCAAAACTAGTTCAGCTTCTAAATATCCACTTCCATGACTTAAGCAATAATAGAGTTATGAATTGCAAACTGCAATGGCTGTCCCAGCCTTTTGGCGTAAGAGATTACATGGTCAATTTAATAATCCAAATCTTAATTGCCCCTTATATTTAATTTTAGGGGAGGCATTCTATCAATTGTAAAGGGAACTGTGGCAAAAGATCACTCCAGGGTAAGAAGCAATACTTAGCCTATCTTTAAGGTTTTCGTGATCATTTTCACTGTTGGACATATTCTTCTTTTCCCAGTATGAAGTGTGATGTTTGTAATCATGAATTACAAATGCTAAATTTCCACATTATTAATGCAAGACTTGACAAAAGCGTTGGCTTTTGAAATTTACTCTGCTCAGTGGGCAACACTCTCTCTCTGAGCAATGATCAAGATCATAAAAAATTTGTAATGCATTTGTTGACAGGATGCTTGTATAATCAGTTTTCATACTAACAAGGACTGCATTTTGAATTTACAAATACTAAGACAGTAAAAATATGAAGAGCCAACACAAAATATTTATTTTTGTCCTTCCTGTATATTCATAAACCTTTCAAAAAATTAAATAAAATGATATATGCTGCTTTTAATTTTATACAAAAACCCTTAACTGATTCAACATTAATAACCAGCATTACCATTTATAAACTCAGAAGTATTAGATGAAGATACCCTTTAAAGAATTCCTTTTTACCATATGAAAATTTGAGACTGAAAAATATCTTAAACAAGACAATAACACCAGCACAATACCATGTGGAACAATGCCATATAAGTGTTGCCTTAAGACAGAGTGAATCCAATAAAAGTCTGAACACAGACAAGGCACTGTTTCCAGCCGAGGAAAAAAAATGCACATAATGTGTTCCCTGCCGCTCTGGGAGAAAATGGAAATTTCAAAGTAATATGTGTGCCACAGCATGTACTGAATGTCACCCTGGCTTATGTTTACCATTGTGACACAGACTTATCCTCCTAGTAGTACTCTGTTGTGTGCAATCTTGACACTATGCCAAAATCTATTATATTTCACTTTCAGGAACACTCCCCCTCCAAGGAAAGCTGAACCCCAGCGTTGCTGTCATTAATGCGAGCTGCAGAGGTAGAAGATTGGCTTTCGTAAGGTAAATCTCCTACTTTCCTATCCAATGGCAGATTTTCTAGCCTGTGTCCCTAGGGAGATATAAATATACTTTTACATCAGTTGGGCGAGTTTGGAAAATGCAGGGTGTCACAGGCTTTTTTTTGTTGTTGTGAAGGAAGTTAAATGGATGTGACAATGGCCGTGCACTGAGGGACAAGCTGATAGCAGGTGGCTCCCGCGTGCCTCAGCTGCAGCCACTGCGTCCCCTCGCTTCTCGCTCTTTTGTCACCACATGCTGTCCTAGTCCAGCTCTAGTGGTGATGATGGCACATGGTGCTGTACCTGTGTCCACCTGCAAGAAACCATGATCAAAAAGAGATCTGAAATCCTCTCCCTCCCTCTCTGACTGTGTGTGTGATAGAAGGCATTCTGTTCTTACCTCCCAGCATTCCGCTGGGTGGCTAAAACCCGCCACCAACAGAGGAAAGGTACCAGCTGAATGTTTACTTCAGAAAGACTGCTGTTAGATGATTTACAGTGAGATAATAGCAGCAGAGTCAAGACTGTGTTGAAGAGAATATCAAGAAAGGTATAGTCCAAAAGTAAATGCAGCAATGTTCACTTTAGCACAAGACAAAAACAAAGATTGACAAACAATAAAAATAACAGTAGGTAGTGTATCTATACTTGGTGGTTGTGACTTTTCTAAGCAGCAGTCAGACAGCTCTGACCAGTTACACACACAAACAAAAAGGGGCCCTCCCAGGCAAGTTGTTTGTGTTCATTGCCATGGGCGGGGGGGTTTCACCACCACGACATACATGATCAAGTGATCCCAACACTGAACCAGATTTATGGTGATATGCTATGCCTGAAGAGTCTTTGGTTTAAATGTTATTTTACATTTTTAGTACTTGCATGCCTATTAGGATGAAATGAAAGGAATTATTGTGATTGATTTTCCATTAATGCATGATTCTCTTTGACAGGGTTGAAAAGATGTGTGTTTGTGTGCATGTACAGTAAGTATGTGTATGTATATGTGTGTGTGTGTTGGGTGAGGCATTACATTAGAAAGAGGAGAGTAATATCTTCAGGATCTATTTCAAAAGGCACTTATGAATTGTGTTTTGGAACACTTGTTATGAGTCAGGATCTTTGACACACACAATGATACTGGAAGGGGAAAAAGAACAGTGTACCTTCCAGAGGAGTCTGCGCCTGATGGTGCGAGAAGCTTAAATGAAGTGAAGAAGCCACTTACTGGAAGTTTGAATTGGGCAACTCAGCAGTATTTTACACAAAGTCCTGGGTGATCTTTTGACCTTCATGAATGTCTATTCATTTTTTAAATTGCAACACTGGGAGAGGATGAACAAAATGGAGAATACATGGAGGAGATGGATAGACAAATAGGCAGACTGCATTCTTTTGGGCTGGCAGGGGTGGCTGTCTAAGCTCTGAGCATGCCAGCACAATGTGCGCCTCAATAACCTTGAGGAATCATGGCAGACTCTGTGCCTCGATTCTTGCCTCAATACATCTGTTGATAAACAAATCATTCTGTTGTGAGAGAATGTAATCATTTTGTGTTTGTCTGCACTCTGTCAATCTTAGAGTTAATATTGTTATGGATTTTCCTTGGTTGAGGAGTATGATCTGATAAAAATTCACTCATGCGTGGGTTTGCCTGCAAGACGTGCAGACTGTACTAAGCATATGTGCTGCTTGATACATGTTCCATGCATTGAAACCGGGGCTAAATCCATATGGCAGCGAATAAGCCACAGTGCCCCCATCCTAATGTCTTTATCTTTAGGACTCAATTTGCATTTGATCTTTTCAGGAAATTATGAGTATTTTATTGGAGTCAGAGAGATGGAGATGTTTCCTTCTGGAAAATATGAACAGATAGGGCTGAAATATATTAATGTTCCTTCCCTGCATTTTGAACCATTGTGTAAATGGTCATGGTAATTGTTGTCAGACAACTGCTGGTTTTAGCGTGGACCAGTCCTGCCCTGTATTATAGAAGTCCTTCTAGTTCCCCAACTGATCTGACGATATGACATGAATTCCCATTGTTATGGCGTTGATCATAGCTACTTAGGCTGTATATTTTACCACACAAGGCGGTGGGTTGGTTACTGAGATTTACGGCACATGTTGACTGTTAATTACGAGGAGTTATTGAACCCGCGGCAGATTTACGGTACACAGTGGCCCCCTCTGTGGCAGATGCTGAAGACAAACATCAGCACGGTCAATACTTATAAACAACACTGTGTGTTCTTGTCTCTGACGACATGCCTTTATAAAAAGGAAATTGCTGGTAATGCACGTTATGGCTCCATTCTGACCTGGCCAAGACATTGAGCAATCTGCTGATTTAACAGCTGTGAACAGCAAGGAGACATCCTGGCATGAGGACAAAATGTAGCGCATGTGATTAAATGTGTTGCCAACCACAACTGCTTGAAATGCTGTAGAATGTTCTGCACCATCCAGTAGTACTACTCGGTAAGGAGATACTCCTGACACATACCTAAGGTGATAATGTGTGCGTGTCTACAGTTCAGATAAGACATTAGTAGCAAAGTAAATTGATACCAATAAATCAGAGTTTGTTGCAATAAATATATGGCAAAGGTTAGCTATTTCAGTTTGGTCTCCTAGCTACTGTTGCAGCTACTCTGCTACTACTATTTCAATATAAGTACAGGGATAAAGGAAGGTTGATTTATTTATATATATACCACCAAAACAGCACCAACCCGCTGAGGCATGGACTCTACAAGACCCCTGAAGGTGTCCTGTGGTATCTGACAAAACATTAGCAGCAGATCCTTCAAGTCCTGTAAGTTGCATTCTGGAGAATTTGGAGGCCAGGGCAACACCTTGAACACTTCATCATGTTCCTCAAACCATTCCCGAAAAATGTGTGCAGTGTGGCAGGGCGCATTATCCTGCTGAAAGAGACCACTGCCATCAGGGAACACCATTGCCATGAAGGAGTGTATCTGGTCTGCAACGATGTTTAGGTAGGTGGCACATGTCAAGTTGACGTCTGCATGAATTGCCAGACCCAGGGTTTCTCAGCAGAACATTGCCCAGAGCATCACACTTCCTTCACCGGCTTGTCGTGTTCCCACAGTGCATCCTGGTGCCATCAGTTCCCCAGGTAAACGGCACACACGTACACAGCCATCCGCGTGATCTAAAAGAAAACGGGACTCATCGGACGAGGCAATCTTCTACCACTGCTCCAAGGTCCAGTTCCAACGCTCATGTGCCCATTGTAGGCACTTTCAGTCTGCGGCTACGCAGCCCCATATGCAGCAGGGTGTGATGCACTGTGTGTTGTGACACATTCCTCCCGTAACCATCATTAAAATTTCTGTGACTTGTGCCACAGTAGACCTTCTGTAGGTATGGACCAGATGTTTGGATAGCCTTCGTTGCCCTCGCACATTGATGAGCCTTGGGTGCCCAACACCCTGTCACTGGATTGTGGTTTGTCCCTCCTTGGACCACTGTCAGTAGGTACTCACCGCTGCTGCCCGGGAGCACGCCACAAGCCTTGCCATCTCAGAGATGCTCTGACCCAATCGTCTGGCCATAACAATTTGGCCCTTGTCAAAGTCACTCAGGTCTTTACTCCTGCCCATTTCTCCTGCATTCAACACGTTGACTACGAGAACTGATTGTTCACTTAACATCTAATCTACCCAGACCTTGACATGTGCCCTTGTTTGGAGATGATCAATGTTATCCGGTTCACCTGTGAGTGGTCATGTTTTGGCTCATCGGTGTATATATATTATATATATATATATATGTAGTTACAGTAGCACATCTGGGATCAGGAGAGCAATGAGTTTTATAAATGGATAACTAGGACAAATAGTAGCATATGTAGGTTGGCTCTAGATAAGACTGAGATAAGATCCATCAAATCTTAGCAAGTGACTTTGTGAATACTGTCCCTTTTTGAATTGAGAGCAGACCATACTACAGTGCAGCAGGTTTAATGTGCCCACTTGTGTGCTATCAGGAGAGCAGTCTATTTAAAATGAATAAATAGTTTAAATATATAGCACTGATAAATAGCACTAATAAATCTCATGTTTGGAATTGCTGCATTTAATGAGTGAACACAATGTTTCACTAAGTCTCCATGCTGGGTTCACTTCTCCACCTCTGGCAGATAGATGCACAACGTTCGTTTATTTTGGAGTGACATACTTGGTGATGTATCATATGGTCCATTCTACACTTAACTGTAAACTGGGATAGCTGCCAAAATGAAGGAAATGCTTGACCAAATGAGGGATACAAAGTATATTGAAAGCAGGGGCTTCCACACGGATGTGGTTCCTGAGTTAATTAAGCAATTAAGATCTCATCATGCTTAGGATCAGGTGTAAAAATTCTGGGCAGGCCCAGTTATTTTGACTACCATGGCTAGAAGAAGACATCTCAGTGATTTTGAGAGAGGGGTGATTGTTGGGACATGTTTGCCAGGAGCCTCAATGAGAAAGACTCAACTTGTTTGTTTCACAAAGAAAAGTGGCTGAAGTAATGCTGGCATGGAAGCCTGAGGGAAAGACATCATCAGCTAGGGAGACTTCAGTCGAAAGCACATGCTCCTTGACTGTGATGTCCACGCATTGGTTCAAGATGCAAGGCAAAACAGATGAGCCGCTGCAAATACCAATCTAGTGCATAAGCAGGCAGTTTCAAGAACAATCTGTCCAGAACTTCACAGAAAGGGTTACTATGGCTGGGTTTCAGTTCATAAACCCCTTATAATGTATATTTTTGAGCAGTAAAAGTGGTGCAAAGAACACAAGCAGCGGTCTAGTACGAAGTCATGTTAAAATGTGTTCATGTGCAAAAATTACTATTTACAGTACACTGTAAAAAAAAAAACAATTTGAACATTAAGTCACGGTAACTTCTTTCTTTCATTTACTTCAACTTAACATAATGATTTATGCAATTTCAGCTGAATTTTATGAGTTTTCAGTATTCCAACTCAGGTTTTTAAGTCAGTTCAATGAAATGTAAATTTCAAGGTGCCAAATGAACTTAACACTGTGAGTTGTAATTATGGCTATGTCTAACAGTCCAACTGTGTAAATATTAATGCATGGCACACAGAGCTTCCCAGCATGCCTTGGGGCGATGGACTGTTGTTTAGCCCACCGTGAATGTGACTGTGTTTGTCTTCAATGTACTTCCCTCCTACCGTGTCAGTGTTGAGTGTTACTTTCTGGTTGTGCTGGAAAGAGCAATACCAATGTTATCACTCCAAAGAAACCCTGGCTCGCACGTTAATGTTTTCAATTACATTGGCTTTAAGCCATGTATTTTGTGGGGGAAAAAAAAAAAAATTTTCATGCAAAAAAATAAATGTGAGAATTTTGCCTCAAAAGTGTTTTGTTATACAGTAACTATAATTTGTAAGTTAAAACAATACATACTTTTAGATAATCTTAACTAGAAAAGCAATGTCAAGACTTCCTTTTACTAAAATGAGTAAGTTGAAACCACTAATCAGGAGCAGTGAACAGAATGCATGTTAATAAGTTATCTATATTTTGAACTTGCATTGCAAAGTTGAAACAACAAGGACTATACAGTCATGTCGACTTACAGCAAGCAATCCAAAGCTAGACTAGACTCAAAATAATGAGTTGAAACAATTAGTAAGTCCAATTTGATTTTACTTGAAACTTTAAGGCAGCAATTGAACTTAAGTTTTTAAGTTGAATCAGATGGATTTTTTTACAGTGTAGATGATCATTGAACATGTGGTCTTCTTTCATTTGTAGCAGTGATGTTAGAAGAATTTTGTATGTAACTGTACTTTCAGTGACTTGGTGGATCCAGTCAGAGGATCTGGTCATTAATCTTCTCAGACTGATTAGGTTCAAATAATGAACAAGCTTTGTAGTGAAATGATCTGTAATACTAAGATGGCTGGTATTTCATGCAGACAAGTTGTGGGTTGGCAGGATATACTCCACACCTTCAGTATATAGCAGAGATTTTCTACAGAAAAACCTAAATTACCCGGAGGACGCTCCCCCTAAACACATTTAAATACATGCCTGTTAATCCCACACAGTGCCTGAATGCAGTTCAGTAAGGCCAGAAAAAAGAAAACTAGTATAAAAGCATAAAACTACCTTGCTAGCTGTCTAATAACAACCAATAAGTAATATGACTGATACAACAATATAATTTCAAGAGCTAGCACAAATCCATTCCAAAAATATATTTTCATCATTTTTTATTTGAAAAAGCATTGTATATGTGTGAGCTAACAAAAGCTTGCAGGGTCAAAATGTAGGCCTTAAAATCTCTAGCATGCACTCTTTACAGTAGCTGCTTGCAGCTGTTTGCTGCAGGTCTGCCAAGCTTTCATTAAAAAATATCACAAGCTACCCAGCTCTCTAGGTGCTGTGCTAACAAGCTTAACTTGTATCTAATATTTGGAGTTCTTAAACAAAGAAAAGAAACTTGCTTATTAAACTCATTCATGGCTATGAACAACTATTATAATACACTGTTAAAAAAAATCGTAAAAAAACGATCAAATGACTGGCAGCAACGGCTGCCAAACAAAAACCGTAAAATTAAAGTAAAATATCCTAATTCAAATAAAGTGCAAAAACAATAAATTTACAGAAATTTTCATTAAAAATTTTGCAGAGAAACACTGTTATTTTACAGATTTTATCTGAATTATTACGATCAAACACCTTCAATAAAGTGACGGTGCTAAAAGTTCTGCAGAGAAACAGTGTTATTTTACAGATTTTTCCCGAATTATTACGATCAAACACCTTCAATAAAGTGACGGCGCTAAAAGTTCTGCAGAGAAACAGTGTTATTTTACAGATTTTTCCCGAATTATTACAATCAAACACCTTCAATAAAGTGAGTGGCAGAGAAACAGTGTTATTTTAAGTTTTGCAGAGGAACAATTAAACACCTTCAATAAAGTTTTCCTGCAGAGGAACATTATTACAGATTTTTCATTATTACACCTTCAATTCAATAAAGTGACGGCGCTAAAAGTTCAGCAGAGAAACAGTTATTTTACAGATTTTTCCTAAATTATTATGATCAAACGCCTTCAATGAAGTGTGAACACATACTCACACATACTCAAGATTGTAAAATAAGAGTTTTATTTTGGAAGACAAAATAAAGTCTCTAAAAATACTGTATAAAACAGATTAAAATCATCACAAACTTTAACTTGCGGTGTTTGTGTTTAGATTTAATGTTTAAATATGTAATGTTTAAAAACCTGTAGAAGTACAATCTAAGTACAGTATTTAATGATTCAGTTTTACATTTAATATTTAAACTACTGTACTGATTAACAGTAGAAAGGTTTCTTCAAATTCTCATAAAATATAAGCTTTAAGATTACTGTGATATATCCTCAACTGAAAACATACTGAAGAAATACAAGATAAATTGATACATCTACAAGATTTTCACTGTTTCAATTAAAGTGGGGATATAAACTTAATTACAAATAAAGTACACACCACTATTGATTCTAAAACACTTTTATTTAATGTATTCAGATGTAAATTTGCAGTATCAACCAATTATTCACAAACAGTTCTTCAGAACCCCACAGGAGGAATTGAAAAACTAAAAATGGCATTTCTCCATCTTGTCTGTTAGGGTTACTATCATGATGAGGTCATGATTTCACCTTTGAAACAGGTGTAGAAAGTAACAAATTGTGCTGAGGGGGTTGTGGTCTGTTGTTTTCTAGCTTGTATTTTCCAATTCAGTTTTATATTGTTTTGCACAATATTCTCCTGACCCCTGGGGGCTCCATATAGTTCTGATAATATATGTGGACAAACATTACACTGTCTTTTAATTCAGAATCCTAACTATACAGTGTATTGATAAGTAAAATGAAAAAATACCACAAAAGGTCAATGAATCTGTACCATAAGTGACAGTGCAACGTAGCAGATAAAGAACAATTCTCCTCCAAATTGCCAGTAATCAGCTGGATCCTTGGTGCATCTGGGGGAAAAAAAAAAAAAAGGACACACTAAGATTCACTGAAAAGTCTTTAAAAAGTAGGATTTCATTTTTTACCATTCTTTTAAACAAGCTTAAACAAACTTTATTCATATTGTCTGTACCGACATTTCCCATTATGAGACATTCTGGCAATGTGAACACAGAGTACTGTCAGCTTTAAGAGTGCTAGTTATGAAATATTTACCGATTTAAACATGCACCTAATGCATGTCTTAGCACTCCCATCAGAAAAATGTGAATCACCAAAAGAAGGAAGCCGTGGATTCACAACAATGGACACATGTATCATAGCAAGGTAAACACAGTTGTAGCTACAAAAAAATGCCAATTGGTACACCAAAATCAAACCAACCATCTAATAATTTTATTAACTGCAGCTGCGTTTACCCTGTTATGACATGTCTGAGGGTCATGAGGGTCTTTCCCTCTACGTTCTCCCGAGAATTAAATAAAGGATTGATGATGATGATGACATGTCGTTGAAAAGGGTCTATTCCCCTTCCAGTATGCCAACTCAGAAGGAAGACAAAAGTAAGTTACTCAGTTTTTCTATCACCAGTGGGGGAAATGTCTTACAAATGTACTTTGATGGGATCATTAAAGTACTTAAGAAATCATACTTAACACTTCATATTCATCCTATGAGGAACAACCTGTAGTATGTTTTTTTTTCTTACTTTTCCCTTTGACAATCATCACCTTGACTTGATCAGCATGTCTCTGGAATTAGAATAAGAAGTATCAGTGAATTTATATATTATGTATATAAGTACATGGAACTTATTTTGATTCATTCCAACTTAGGTGTATTGCTTAGTATTCATTAATTGAATAAAATATTCACAATGTAAGGTTTAGAAATAGTGGTAAAATTGACTAATATCTTGTCTTATATACTGCAGTTGATACTTACTAGTGATGGACTTGTCTCTCTGTTGAGTGCCTGTTCTCCCCCGTAAACCTTGTTCCAATGCTCGATCTAAAAAATATAAGCAAATATCAGTGTTGGAAAAGGGAATGTAAAAATTACTCAGAAACAGGCAGCTACACATACATAACAGGTTTGGGCCAAAATATAACATCTCTCCAAGACAAGCACAAGCCGTATCATATATTTGTGTAGTTAAAGGAAAAATTTGTAAAACAAACAAAAAAGTTCATTTTTTATAACCTGGGTCTTATTCGCATTGATGGACATTACAATGACATTATAGCTAAACTGTAAATTAGGTTTACTCAGCAACTAGAGGTGAAATGGTTACCGGTTTCACGGTAAACCGCAAATTTGAATTATCATTAAAACCGCGGTTGATTACCGTGCTTTGAAAAACTCACGTTAAATACTGTGACAGGATGAAACGGTTACCGGTTTCACGGTAAACCGCAACGGTTAGTATTATCCTTTCAAACTTGAACTATCATTAAAATTGATTACCGCGCTTTGAAAAAGTCACGTTAAATACTGTTCAGCATCAACCAAAGTTAGCAGGTCTCCAGTCGCAGACGCGCAGGCGCAGCATGCAACGTGGGTTTGTTTTGTGTTCAGTGAAAACATACCGGAAGGCAGTGACAGCGCTCCGGAGATTTTTCAGCCTTCTAAGGCCCTGTCCACACGTACACGGGTATTTTTAAAAACGTAGCTTTTTCTATGCGTTTTGGCCTTTCGTCCACATGCAAACGGCGTTTTAGGTCACTGAAAACGGATCTTTTGCAAAACGCCTTCCAGGGTGAAGATTTTCAGAAACTCCGTTTTCAGTGTTCACGTGTAGACAGGGAAAACGGAGTTTTTGGCTTGTGACGTCAGAGTGTGCGCCGTAAAACTTTTTTTTCAGGCTTCTGATTGGCCAACATGGCTTCACGGTTAGGGTTATATCGTCGCCTGTTGGTTTAGCATGCTCTTGACAGCGTGTGTTTGCGTTTTGGTGTGGACGGAGATTTTTTTAAGAACGAAAGGAGGAAAATCCCCGTTTTCAAAAATACCCGTGTACGTGTGGACATGGCCTAAGAGGACTAATTTGCTATTAAGAATGAATTCCGTGTACGTTTGTATTTGCATATTCTTGAAACAGAACACTGTTTAGACCAGTTTATTTCCTCCTTCTGTATGAATTTTCCAGCGTAACTACGATGTGACAGCATTATTTGTATTTGTCTGAAGTTCAGTAAATAGTTGAACTCTTATGAAGTCTTGAGTCAATTAGCCTACTTTGCTGTCAGGGGGAACTGAACATTGGAAAAAGCTTCTACCTGCTCTCTTCAGCATTATCATGATATTCTGAAATGACCTACAAATTAGCCTATATTATACCAAGACTTTTAGAAAACATGCACAAGCAGACTCGGCTCTTCCCTTTGCGCTTCATCCGTTTCATCTCTAGCAACAACCAGCTGTAACGCTATGAATGCCACGACTAAGATTTGCTGCAAACAGAACAAGCAAAACCTTCTGACTAAACCACATTCAATACTATGTTTTGCTGGCCAGGAGACACGAATCATGCCAACAAGCTACCTGTAGCTAATTTACTTAACTAGCTAACCTGTTAGGCAACGTCACAGTTTAAGTGTAGCACCTGACCCATGTAGCTATATGGGTATTAACTGTCTAAAGGGTGTTGTAGTACTATGGACATGAACACAAAACATTACGTTAGGTTGTTACAGAAAATAACAGGGAAAATGTTTTCTTACCTGATATCGCCAATATTTTTGCAGGATATAAGTTCACTTAACTTTACTTAGGTGACCAAACAGATCCCGTATGACCCTTCCTCTGTGTCCATATTCCAGTTTTTTGTTCTCCGTTGACATCCCACAACTCAAATTAGAATTTGGCAGGCAGATGTAAAATAATACAGGTAATAATCCAGGTAACAGCCATTACTAGTGGACCTACCGAGTAGCAGTGCGGATGCCCAGCAGCAGCACACCCACTCAAACAGACGTAATTTCAAATTTTACCGGTGAGAGGCGCGCACAGTTGTTATTGGCCAGTTTCCTGGATGACAGTCAGATTAACCAATCATAAGCAACATGGTCAAAGCAACACGGCGAGACAGCCAATAGCAATTGCTTCAGCGTGGTAACATAGCAACTGTAGGAAAAGATGACTTGTTTTAAAAGAAAGAAAAGAAATGTGTGTATTTAGTTTATTTGTAGGCTGTTATATTTAATTAATTGGTCAAACGGTGTTTTCATTGCAGTGTATGAATAAAAATGTAATAATGTATGGTAAAGTTTTATTAATATCAATGCCTGTTGAACTTCATTGTAGACAGTAACTGTCTTTAATGTATTTTAGTTATTGATGGAAGCAAAGACAATGTTTGTATGGATTGGCCCTAAGCCAGAGCTATGTCCCGCCATGCATCCTGGTTGGCCTTGCTGTCTGACCAGCAAGGTCAAATCAACAGCAATTGTGCAGTTTGATAATGCATGCATTATGATTTATTTCAACACTGTAGTAATGTGGTACTTGAATGGCACATGTATTAGTGCCTCAGGCTCTTTGGTGTTGCAGTCAAAGCTGCAGTTTGGTACCCCGTAGACCCGGGTTCGAGGCCGGGTGGGGTGACTGCTCTCGCCCTTCGCTGCATACCTCATTTGTGTTATTCTCTGTTCTGAAGCCTTGCTTATTGTGAACACTTTTAAGAGTAAGTCCACTAAAATCACATATGGCAAGAAGTTTCTGCTGCACTGCTCTCTTGAGGTTGAAACCTTCAAGCATGTTGCTGCTCTATAAAGGACTTAAAGCTTATCATTCTTGCTTCTACTACTTCCTGCCTGGACTATTGCAATGCATTGTTTTCCTGACTTTGCTCATTTTACTTTTGTCAGATTCATTGGCATGTATGTGGTTTTACTCACTGTATTGGATGTGGCCAGAGGCGCAACATGCCTGAAAGTTTAACCCTCGTGCTGTCTTCACTTTCTGTATACTCCCCGTGTCCTCAGGGTCAAAAATGACCCGCCTTCACTAAACCCCTAAAATACAGCAGCTTAATTGAATTTTAAGTCTCAAATCTATTTTGCATGATGAAACAACCTGTCATTCACCACAAACTTTGTGAATATCTGGGTTTTGCCTCTTCACACTGCAGAAAGACTGCATTTAATCAGTGGACACCATTCGTTTTTATTATAACACACCTGTCATAATAAGTACAGGTTAATTATTATTACTATTATTCTTGCTAAAGGTACTGCATAGGTGTAAACATTAATTTTGCAGCAAGAGATGGCACTTATATAGCCTAAGAAAGTAGCAGAAATGTGCAGAAAGTACTTATGAATGTATTTTATTGAAGGTGAACAATAACAGTTTTGGCAACACAGTGATACTAAAAAAACACAGAATACTTTTCTCATTTTTAACCACTCCCCCACCCACAAAGTGTATAAACAATAACAATAAATAAGAAGAAAATAAGATAATAAATACAAAACAAAAAATGTAATTTTTTACAACAAAAATTTGGCTAAAAAAGTTCAATCTTATCTTATCTTAGTAAGCAATTAGAAATGTTTGTTGGAAAATTTGAAAATTTCAAGAAATGTTTGTTTTGTCTGAAATTGTTTTGTTTTGTCTGTGAACTGGAGTCATGTATGGGGTCATTGGAGGGGAGATGCTGCACATGCGCAAGAAAGTGTTGCAGAGTTCAGTCAGTAGCACACATAATCTCAACTTCTCATTGTGTGTGTGTGTGTGTATGTGTATGTGTATGTGTGTGTCTGTGTGTGCTTTTGTGTTTTTTGTGGTGTGTAAATGACTGTATAACTACCGGGTCAAAAATGACCCCTAGGACAATCTTTGGACCCTTTTTGTGTACAGCTGTCATGGAAATATGAACAAAGGCAATCTTTCACTTTTTCTAATGTTTGGGTCACTGGAGGAAAAGTCATCAAATTTCAAGATGAAAAAAGATGATTTGGGGGTTTTATGTGCCCTTAAACATGGTCTCGGGTCATTTTTGACCCTGAAGACAACACGAGGGTTAAACCTCAAGAGCAGTGCAGCTTTGTACTCTTTTAAAAAAGACTATGCATTATGTTTGATGTAATGAAAAAAGTTTGCTAAGTTTGTATCCAGAATTACAGAGTTTGAATGTAAAAAGTACACATAAATATAAAACTAATAAGATTTACCTTAAAATTACAAAGAAAAACATTAAATTGTTAGTATGGACATAAACCTTTATATAATGAGCTACATGTTTAATTACAGATAATTACTGTCATTTTACATGAATTTGTATGTAATTTAAGAAAACAGAAAAATACTGTATAAATAATATAGTAATTTTTCTGTAAAAAAATGAGAAATAAATGTAATTTGTCATTATTGGCATAATACTTAAAATGACAGTTGGGTTGTTAATTTACAGATAATGTCCATGATTTTACAGAGTTTTGTATGCAATTTAAAAAAACAGAAAAACTACTGTAAAAATTTAGAGATATTTTCCGTAAAATTAGGATTTTTTTTACAGTGTAGTTAAGTGCTCCTCCTGAGTCCTTATCTGAAATAGCTGACATGTTTACAGATATGAAGTGTAAAAAAAATTCAAGCTCCCATTCCCATACTGCCACTTTTCACTTCTCTATGCAACTCTTGAACACCAGCATGTCTTTCACCTAAGGTGCTGTTATCTTTTATCTTTTTATTGCTGTGGATACAAATATTAAATTTATCAATCACGTAAAATAAACTTAAATGGTTATTAAAGCTCATAATTATTTTAACCTAAAGAAAACAAAGTATCTACTCAGATTCCTTTAGTCTGTCTACATTCATTGCCTCTTTCAAGGACAA
Organism: Megalops atlanticus; assembly: GCA_019176425.1. Classification (NCBI taxonomy): domain Eukaryota; kingdom Metazoa; phylum Chordata; class Actinopteri; order Elopiformes; family Megalopidae; genus Megalops; species Megalops atlanticus. The sequence continues at coordinate 26,474,138 of CM032877.1, read as the reverse complement.
AAGCTGTAGTGTCTGAAATATGCATTTCAGATCGTTGTATACAATTGATTATTTAATAAAGTGGATGAAAATGTGATTACAAGTAAGGAAGCACAGAAATCAAAAAGGTAATTGGATCAATACAATGTCCTTGTTTACTAAGTTAACCAGCTGATATGCTGCTATGCCTTACTACCTACATGTTTCACCATTCTTAAGTACTGTTAAGAATTTCTTAGGAAATTCTTTCCTACTGAATTTGTCCCCCCCAGTGCCAGCCAGAAGCAGATGGGCTCCCCCTCTGACCCAGGTTCTGCTCAAGGTTTCTTCCTATTACTCAGGGAGTTTTTCCTTGCCACTGTCACTTTTGGCTTGCTCTGAGGGGGTATCAGGCCCGGAATACCGATGTAAAGCTGCTTTGTGACAACTCATGTTGTAAAAAGCGCTATATAAATAAAACTTAATTTAATTGAATTGAATATATGGAAAGTATCATTCCAAACTGTAAAAATCGTGTACTCTCTTCAAGCTCATAGAAGAACACTTGCAAAAATGTGTAATTGTTGATACTAAAATTAAACCCACTTAAAACAAACAATTTGAGCCACATTACCTCATACAAATGGAACAAGCACTAATCCAAGCAATGCGGACTTCCAGCTGCCAGACCCTTTTGCATTTTTTAATGACTTAAAGTGAATATATGCTTTACATATGATGTTTTTGTATGCTGGAAACATTTCTTGTGGATATAAATCTAATATATTGGCAAGATGTATGCTGAATTTGTATACTTTATTGCAATATCTGTCTTGGATTGGATGCCAGAACATTTTTGAAGGAAGGAAAATGCTTTTAAATGCAGCAATGAATTAATGATGTGAAATCACCATTCCTGTCAAATTTAATGTGGCACATTCAGCCAGTGTTCTCAAGGAAAATAAAAAAAGGCTTCCCCTTAAAATTGTACTACTTAAACTGAGTGCAAAATGTTGTAGGTAAAGTAGAAAAGATGGCCTAGTCAAAGCAGTAAAAATGTTCTCATTGCTTTGTTTATGGGTGGTGTCTTTTGTGGAACCCCCTTAGTCTATATTTCAACAGTACTTGGAGTAAATACTTAAAAAAAGAAGTTAACCTCAAAATCATATTGTAGCAGAGTTCATAAGAGCCAGAAACTGGTTGTGATAGATCAGGTGAATGGAAAAAAATGACAGAAACACAAGTCCTGAAAGCTCCCCAGAGTATGATGTTCCCAGCCAGGATTAGACAGTGTTACAGGGAAACAAGGAGCCAGGAGGAGCACACTGCCTAGACATTGAAGAGTCAGACTGGGACTTACATTGGCTGGTCTTAGTTTGTTTTAATTTGTGGTGCACTTGAATTATAAATTTTGACTAATACTTCAGAATTTGGACAGTTACAACATACCTCTTGTCAGACATTTCTGAGAATTCCATGATTAATAGCATTACAGCGTAGTAGTTTGTCTCCTACCAATCCAAAATAAACACTTCAGGGTTCTGTGAGTCATAGCGTATGTGTTAAATGAAGATGTTGAACAGTTATAAAACCTTGAAACCTCAACTTGGGTAACAGCTTATCTATTTTTCTCAACAGCAATTTGAAAACCTGTCATATATGAGGTCATCTGATACACAACAGGGTCTGCTATATGCCAACTTCCATTCTGTCAACAAAATATATTTCCTTCAGGGTTTTTGTGTATTTTGTTAAGTTGGTTCCATACATACAGATCTCTCCACCAGGGCTACTCGTATGTTCATTTTTAGAAGCACTGCTGCTGTTGTTGTGTTTTTATTCTCTTTTCACTTGTAGTAGATGCTACTGCTGTTACTGTCACTTAGTGAATGGCTTTGCCTTCTTTTGGGCTTATCAATTAAGGAGATGCAAGGGATTGAGAAAGGCTCATTAAAGATTTGACAATCCAGCAAACACAGCTAGGACTGTGGTCAGATTATATCCCCATCTGTCAAGGACAGAAATGTGTTGGATTACATCAGCTTTATTGTGAAGAGCTTTATCCATTAGGAGTTGAGTTTAGGCCAGTGTGAATGAGATACATTTCTCTCAATGTCATGCTGTCCAGTTCAGATTTTTTAAAAAATGTCCAAAAAGTATATCAAATCATGAGTCTGTTTCATCGTTTTTACAGAGATAAATGTAAATCGTTGTTGACACCATTTAGAAGCATAAAACACATTAATTATTGAGATCTTACACTGATAATTAAGTAATTATGATGCAAGTGCATGAATGGGCTACTGCATTTGAAGTCAAATGTTGCTTGGTATTTTAAAATAACTACCATTGCCACTGAAGCTGCTTTCCAATAAATACATTCTGAAACAACTTTGGCAATAATTGCAACAGTGAATCACCTCCTCTGAATCCCCCACAGTAAAGATTGAATTAAATTGTTGAAAACTCCTTATCACAGCTGACATTCCCTGCTATCCAAGCTGATGTTTCTGTCCTTGATTTGTTTCTTTGTGTATACTGTTAAATCCCTCTCCATGTCCACACTCCTCAGCAGAGGAACACGCAGGTGGTTAAATGGCAGGCAAGTGGGATGTAACAGACAAGTGTTAATATACCTGTTTAGCTATGTAACAATATCAATTTCTCTCATAATGGAAGCAGTCACACAAAGTAATTGTGTAAAAATGGGACTCACTAAATGGTAGATTCTGTCTCTCTATCAGAGTGCTAGTCACAGTGCTTAGTGTGTAGTATGGGGAACACCTGTATTTTCTCTAGGAGAACCATCAAAGCAAAAACTTGTTCAAAAATGAGGAAACAAAATTTTGAAACAATGGTGAGGAAAATGGTCTCATAAGCAAAAACTTGCAGGTGGAGGTGCTGTACTCATGAACAAGGCAGTTAACCTAAATTGGTCCAGTAAATATCCGGATGTCCAAATGTACAATGCAAGTTAAATGGAAGCTATGTACCGTAGGTCTGAAAAGTCTGCAAACAAATACACTAAAATGGCTCACAGGAAGAATGTCAGATACCTCCAAATTGCAGTAATTCACCAGCATTTGAGACTTCACTGCACAAACACTATGACCATGACCTAAACTGAGACCTGAGAATTAGAGGGTTGTAGCTGGAAAAAAAAATTACCAAAAAGAGTTATTGACGCAGGAATACTGTATGTATTACCTCACAGACTGTGTAAAATATGTAATATTATATTTCACCACATTTATTAAAATATCTCCACTAATCTCTTAGGAATTATATAGTGCAACTGCACACCACTACATGCGTGATATCTCTGTGAAAATCTGCATGTTTACTACTACAGTTCCAAGTACCAAGTAGAGTACCAAGTAATCTTACAATGGACAACAACTGAAAGATACATTATGTGAAAATGTTAATTCTCCAACTGTACTTTTGTATCTTATTATTATATAATTATACAATTATAATTACTGTACAATGATAAGTTTATCAAAAGAATTCCTTGAGGAAGGCAAATCTCCTGTTGTTTTTCTGATTTACTTTGAAAATGAACAATATTTTCAAGTTTTGGAGTCAGACAGACTTTTCTTTCTGAACTGACATTGACATTTTAAACTTATAAGGTTCCATTTGAAAATAGTCTCCTAAGAAAGGCCTCCCAATTTAGCACTAGGTCCTTGAGACACTGCTTCTTCAATTCCTTTCAGGAGATGAACACACTGAGTGTTAATAGAGATCTCCATTATAAGCACTGCATGAAAAGATGTGATATGTGAACACTTGAGTGAAGATTTAATATTCCAGCACTGTACTGAAACCTCTAATTCTAAGGTGTCAGTGTGCCATATGTTATTGCACAGCATATATGGGTTTTAGAAAAGCACACCATAAAAAATGTAAAATGTATTATTACCAGTTGCCAGCAAGTTCAAGCTTTCTGAAAAACATCCTGATCTCCCCTCCTGCTGGTCTGTCAATGCTTCCTAGGCCTTCCCCCCCCCCCCATTGGTGCATTTTAAATATTGCTATCTTCCATGGTCTCCAAATGCAAATGCTGAAGGTCTCCTAAAGTGAGTTGTTTTATCTCTCACTACCACCTTGTGTGCTTTCTAATAAACCTTGTCTCTGAATCTCACTCTCAGTGGCAGTCTCCCTGCAGTATCAGACAGAACACACATGAGAGGGTGACAGAACTTGGCCTGCAGTAACATTCACTTTGCTGATGCATCTTTACTGCCTTGTTAGTTATATTTGTTCCCTGCCCTGCTGAGGAGATATTTAGAGTTCATGCAGTGGGAGTCTGAATGTGTGTCTTTCTGACCACCGATAACTACTATATGTTTTCTTTTTTTATCACCTTTTTCAACCCTCCATTCTGTGTTATCAGGCATAAACTGTGATGCATTCAAAATGCATCACTCATCTTTTGGGTGGTACCTGGAATAATTATATCAGAAAGCAAATCTGATAATTGGATAAATACAGTACACTTTAGCTACATTTATAGGCAATAATGGTATTATGTAAACTTTTACGTGTTCCATTTTTAAAATCTGTGTTGCTGTTTGTATGAAATTTCTAAATACCGTATTGTAATCTATACTGGCTCTGTAAAAAAGAACTTCATCAACACTGTCCAAACAGAGCTGATGCTGACTACATAAGATAAGAATATGATTAGCAATTCTTGTCTAAGTCAATATGAACTACACCATCACTGTGGTGCTCTGGCACCAAGAGTTAAGAGGAAATGAATATTATTTTTTTCCTATTAAGGAAGTGTAAATGTGTTGTCACCAAAGAACAGATGAATAAGTGGGGAACGATAAACACAGAACACAATGCAGGATATAAATTAGGAGGACAGATTCAGATTTGGTATGCACTGATAATGTTATGAATGCGAACATGGCACACCCTGTGAAAGTCTTTGCCAGTTGTAGTAAGTGCTATGCAGTATTATTATTTATGTAATAGTTATGATTAGTGTTATGCAGTGCTTATGAATGCTCTGTGTTCTTACGTTCTTATGAAGATGCCTGAAAAGACTAAAAGGTCAAAGTGGAACTAAAAGATACAAAAAGTTACAATCAGATTTACAAAAAAAAAAAAAAAAAAAAGATGTTTGATCTGATATGCCAAGATTTCTTCATGACAGGCAAATGAATCTGAATGATTCTCAGTTCACTCAAAATCAAGAGAAGATGGCTGAAAATTAATTCTGTCTGTTATTCCAACTTGCACCAAACTCCATTTGGCAGATAGCCTACTCTCTGCCCAACATGTGCTCTCTGTGTGGGAGGATGCAATGACATACGTGAAGGATTATTTTCTCAACAATTTTCTCAAGGTGGAGTAGTTGCAGTAGAGTAAGGCTTTGAGCACCAGGTAAATGTTTGGCCATCTGGCAGCTAGACGTGTGTAGGAGTCTCACAAAGTGTCTGTGTAGTTGCTGTCTTTTGAAATTCAATGAGATGGGCTCAATATAGGCGGAAAACAAGTCTGTCACCAAGAACAAAAGCGATGGAAGCACACCCCACGTAATAAAAGGGGCACAGATGCAATGCCAGTCTGTCCTGGGTGACATTTATGAAGCTTTTTGCATGGACCCTACACCAAGGAGCGACAGCAGGAAACAGGAATATAGACCCTTTGATCTCAAGCTTGATCTTCCCCTGGATTTTCTTAAAAGCAGGGATGTCTGCAAGGTCCGTCTTGATATCGTTACAATGCATCAGACATACAGTATATGAGAATCAGAGCAAAGAGGAAATAGACCTTGAGGGTGAGGGGGGAATCTCTGCTTTTTTGTGTTGCTGGTCATGGTTTCTCTCTGACAGTATGAAGAAGGGTGGTGACATGCATCCATGTTAGATTTTTTTTTTCCATTTAATCTCATGATTTATGCAGTTCAATGCATTTTTTAACAATAAGCCAAGATCAAGGATTTCTTATGGAATGAGTTGATCGAAGGGGAAAAAATAGTTCATTGAAATTGCTCCTTTTTACATTTAGTTCATTCCATTATTTACTAGCTTTCATCTCTATAGATCTTACAAATTAATGAGTGTCATTAGTGTGCATGTGATTTCACATTGTTTTGGCAACCCCTACTAAGGAGGGGTTGAGAGAGGGAAACCCCTCTGAATTTTATGGATGATCATCTCACGGTCTGAAGTCAACTGTTCTTGGTTCAATGTGTTACTGTGCTGTAAATGTATGCAACTGCTCAAGTGTGCTAAATTCTCAAAGTGCTGTTTTAATTAGCAACAAAATTAGTTCATCTGTTTTTATTTAAAAGATGTTCAGCCTTCATATATTCTTCATTTCAAAAAATATATGCACATGAAAGGCATACAGTAATTGATTAATGTAAAAAATAGCACTAAGAACTGCCTCAGAGGTTTTTACGAAAGCAGTGCTTCTGCTTGTCTGCTCCACTATAAGTTTCTCAGACGCTGGTGCCTACCTCCTTCCATCCGCCTTTAGCTCTTGGGCTGTTCCACCTGATGAACTGTTCATCATTCTGCCTGAGTTGTATTGCGGTGCCTTTTCATATCTCCAGCCCTCCAAAAAACAAAAACACCTTATGCTGCGCTGCCTACATGTTCAGTGAAACAAGCTCTGTGCCAGTGAATGTCATTGAGCAGGTTAAAAAAAGTGTTGCTTTCTCTCGAAATTCCCTGCCATTTCCGAGGGAGCGTTTGATATTAAATGTATGAATGTCATGCCCTTTGAAAGATTCTGCTCATTATTAAGGTCATGCTTCAGGAGGATGGAGGTTTGAAAGTCTAATGGGAAAAGACAGAAATAAAATGGTTTCCATTGGTTACTGCTTCACATCAATATTCTTCCTGAAAAGAAGAATGAAAAATCTCTGACACATTGCTTTTGGGAGTCCGATATGTACAGCAAAACAAATATTATTTATGATAATGATGAATTTCATGAAAAATGTTGTTTCATGAAAAATTCAATGACATCTCTTGGTTTGTACTTTTTATATGCACTAATTAGCTTTCAGCTAAAACCTACTTGCTGTTAATATAATTAAAACAAACTGTTACTAAGTAGAAACTGGCATTCCAATAAGAATGTCGAAGTGGCTTGTGTTTCTATTGTTTTAAAAATGCTAAACACTATTTTTTCGCACATTATTTGGCATATATAGGAAGGGAAGTGTAATCAGGTTTACTTTTCCATTAATAACAGCATAGCTAATCATTGCAGGTATTTTACACCAGGCAGAGACAGGTGCAGAAATGTGCTCGAACAGGCGAGGCAGGAAGCTCATTTTCCTTAACATGAGGGAGTCAAGATATCAGAGAATGTTTTTTGCATGCTCGGAGTGTGAAAAAGCTTCTGAGAGGATATACTCTTTAAATGAATAGATAAATATTTTTAGTCACAAATAGCCCACAGAGTGCTTCCAGCAGAATTGTGTTTGTATTCGATTTTACGGGTGACTGAAGGACCAGCTACACGCAGGCAGGGAGAACTTACCTGGGTTCACAGTAAGCTACCGCCCACAGTAACTCCTCAATTCCCAACTTAGGAGTTGACATATCCAGAGCTCATTATACCCAGTAAGGAAGACCAGCTGAGAGGGCGCAATGAACACCATTGTTACGTTTGACTGAGTGTTTGACTGAGCAACACAAAACTATGCCTACAAACACACTACAAAATAAAAAGGAAATAGAATAATATCCCCTGTGACTTATGTAACCCTCCAACAATGAAAGTGGTACATTGCATTACATTACATTTCATGCATTTAGGAAAGCAACTTCCAGGACAAGAGAACAGAGATGTATCCATCCAAGTTATATGAGTAACAGTGACAGACCAGGTTAACAACACTCGCAGACTAGCAGGTGCATGCACAACACCATTCAAGCATCACCACAAGTTAACCTGTGGGAATCTGAAACTAGCCAGCCTAGAAAACTAGTAATTGTTAAGTACAAACACTACCACGGGGACCAGTACAGACCAGCATCTTCACTGGGAAGAGCAACCCTGCTGGGAAGGGACAGTCAGTTGCCCCAAATTTGCAGAGAGCAGTGATCTGGTTGGTGCATAGGGTTTGAAGATTGATTGGAGGTATGATGGGGCTGTCTCATTCACTGTCCTGTATGCCAGCACTAAGGTTTTGAACTTGATGCAAGCAGTAGCAGGAAGTCAGTTAGTGAGATTAGGAAGGGTGTGACTGACTACATTTAGGGAGGTTATAGACAAGTCATGTAGACATGTTCTGGATTAGCGGCAGGGGTTTGATGGCACAGGCAGGAAGAGAAGCTTTGCATGAGTTACAGTCATCCAGATGTTAGAGGACCGGGGTCTGGGCAAGAAGCTACATGGAATACACAGTGAGGTGCTCCTGACTCACCACTGCAACCTATGAGGACAGTTGGTTATCAAAGATTCCTCTAAGGATTCTGACAGTGGAAGTGTTGTCAGTAGACTTGCATGTAGCAACTAAGCTGAGGGAGAGATCTTGAAATGGGGAGAACCTGGAGGAGATATAGAGCATCTCAGCCTCAGCCAGACTGAAATTCAGGTTGTGGAGGGTGTGGTAAACTTCATGCATGTCAATTACAGTAATACTGATAATTACACATGGAATGGCAACCATATTGTGCCACGGTAGTTTTCAATGTATTGCAGGGCAATTAATTTATTTGTGACTGTTGTCATATCTTGTTCTACTACTCATTAAGACTATCATACTGTGACATCATCTTAATATATGTAATATCTTGATGACAAAATATTTGGCTGCATATTTTACATATAAATAGTAAATGTTTATGACTACATCAGTTATTTATGAATGATCAATTATTCAAACTGATGCCAAAACTTTGTATCAATATCATAGATCGATAGATAGATAGATGGATACAATTGTATACTTTGCCCATTTAAGTTTCTTATCTACATTTTTCTGTTTTTTTTGTTGTTGTTGTTGTTGTTGATGTTGAACATTATATTTAAGACTAAACTAGCAAGCAGTTTCATCTAACACATCCTTGCGGTAGGAGAACAAAAGCAGTAAATGCAGGACTGAATGTTCCATTGGGTTAATTATGGCTGAAAAGATTGCTGATGTGATTTTTAAAGTGTTTTGTCTCATCCAGCTACACTGGCTAGATGCTGGATCATGCACGTTATGTTCCCTTTGTGTTACCATCTCACATAAATCACTTCCCCTGTCTCCTGCTATAATTAAGTAAAACTATCAGAGTAAAGTGGGTCACACAAGTATATGCACACAGAGGAGGCTGCTGCAGCTTGACTGTGCTGTGAGATGTAATTTTACAGCACCCTGTTGTTTCCCCTGATTTTCATTTCATTGCACCTCAGTGCTTCGTCTTGGCTCTCCTCTTCATTTATTTCCATCATGGATGGACAATTTTAGGTCTTGAGGGCCAGTGCCCTGCAGACTTTAGAGTTATCTTTCAATTTGCTACTGATATACACCTGGAGCACCAGGTGAGTTGGCTTTCTGTGCCATTAATGAGCGTCATTAACTAATTAAGAGCTTTAGCTGGAACAAAAAATTAGACCCTGTGGCCCTCTGGGCTAGGAACTGCTTATCCCTAATCTAAATTTGTACATTTATTTAAAGGCATTTAGATAGGGGATCACACGTATACAGGAGCATTAACAGGGAAAAGCTCTTAATGTGAAATAAATGGTATAACCTTGCATTTGACAATTGAATTCCTTTAAGAGAAAACTCAATCAGGATCTCCTCAATGAGGTCACATAAAAGGATTCTTGCAGGCTTATTGAATTTGGCCAGAGAGCCATGACTGCTGCGTCTCATAAGCAAGATTTGCTTGAGAGCAAGGATTATGGCAAAGCTTATTGTGTATGGCTAAACAACATTAGGTACCCCTAAAAAACCTGAACTTCATTTATCAGAAAGGTGTAATTCAATTGAGATGAACTGGCAGTGCCTTGTGGTGTGTGTGTGGGTTCTGTGTGTGTTATATATATGTATACAAGAACAGTAAATGTTAACACATAGAAACATTCATACAATGAAAAGTAACAAAAACTTCTTGTGTTAGTTGAATGAAAATGAAAACAATGAAAAACTGAAGCAATTTACTTTGATATACTGTAAATTTTTTCCGAGCCTCTTTCAGGATTTCCCATAACTCTTCTTGTGACTGAGGTCAAGGCTCTGAGTTGGTCAGTCTAATACTGCGAGTGGTCCATGCAGACTTTTGCTCTAAGTAGGTCTTAATCGTATTTGCAGAGTTTGGGGTCATTATTGTGCTGAATGTTTTTGCCAGTAAGTCATTTTCCTGAAGGTACAGCATGTTGAATCAAGATCTGTTCATATCTCTCAGCATTCTTAATTCCATTGTTTTTGACCAGATCCCCTACATCGTTGAGTGAAATGCACCCTCTGACTATGACAGCTGTCATTGTGCTTCATAGAAGGCTGCAGACAGGCATCAATGTACTTCCCCCCCAATGTACTTCAGTGTACTACCAACACTTCTTCTGACATACTGCTGTCTTTGTGAACCAAAAATTTCAAATTTTGACTCATTGCTCCATAACACATTCTGCCACTGGTTGTTGCTCCATGCTTTATGGTCTTTTGCATACTGCAGTCTCTGTTGCCTTTACTCAAGATAGTTTCTTAGCTGCAACATACCTTATAAGACCATTTCTTGTAAGATTTCTCACAGTCTGAGTATATACTTTGGTGCTAGATGACTCTGCCAGCTGCTGAGCAAGCACTTCATTGGATTTCCTTCTGTCCCTTAAGGAAGTGACCTTTAAATACTGTTCATCAGGTGTTTTTTGGGTATTCCACTGCATTTTCTGTCTTCAACCTGCCCACTTTCTTCACATTTCTTTATGACAGGTTGAACATCTCATCTTGAAAATCTGGTTGGAAGGGTTATTGCTCACTGAGAATTGCCTTGCTGACGGAAAAGTATGTCTGTCAAACTGTGTTAGCTTCGCCATTTCCAGACCTCTCCTTGAGGCACCCTGACCATTCCATATATTTGTAAAATTCCACCAGCAGCATACCTGGTTCAGCTAATCAATACCTCATTAAGTTGAATCAGGTGTGCTGGTGGTGGAATTGATCAAATACATTACATGGTATGAAACTGCACATGGAATGGCGTGAGAAGCAAATCTGTGTTCGGCTAGCCATCTCTAAAGATTAACTTTAACTTTAACCAACATTAACTTTTGGAAAACACAAGAAATTCTTGTTACTTTTTTATTGTTAGAGGTTTTATGTAATTATTCTAATTTTTATATATATATATATATATATATATATATATATATATATATATGTATTTTTTTTTCCCCACTGTGAGTTTTGTGCAGGGCAAGGGTGTTTAGTTCACCAGTTTTTTTTTTCTTATTACTATTTTCATTACTGTTACCTGAGCAAGTAGAGAGGTTGGGCTGCACCTTGTTATTAGGTATAACTATTATTGGTTTTTCAGGTCATGGCAGTAATTTTGCATTTGAATCCAGCATGTGAGTTATTTTGTCCATTTTGATGTTACTTTCCTCTAATAAATGCAGGGAAAACTGATAAAATATTAATCTGTTCATCAATTCTCTTTAAGAGTATAAAAAGTACAAGATTTAAATCTTCAATATATGGATAATGGTAATTTTTGTACGCTGGTCAGTTGAAGGATAGTGTGTATTGTTCAGTATATAAAAAGCACACTAAGCACATCCAACTGATAAAAAAAAAAATCAAGAATACACTAATTCTCATATTCATCAAACTACAAATCTTGTAGTAGTACTAACCTTTGGAGTACCATTTGTGCCACACATTTTCATCTTAATCTAACACCAGAATTCAGTAGCAGGCCTATTAGGTAATGCACTGCACTCATTACCCAAAAGGTCAAAAGAAACTCTGATTCTGAAGTCTGTCACCAATGGACACAGCAAACAGCTTGAAACCAGCATCCAGATGCTATTGCTACTCTTTTGGTACAAAACTGCCATTAACCTGTCAGAGATCAGGGGCCACAGCATTCCAGTCTAAACAGCTGTTTGCCTGATTGGTGACTTCACCAACCTCAGCCTATAAAAACCCACAACAATATGTATTCCCCAGGCACTCACCATTGCAAAAAAGCTATACTATAGAACTCAAAAAAGTAATTAAATATCTCACCTACACAGTGGATTTAATGATTGAATATTTACAATTTGAAGATGCCATCGTGGCATGACGCCCAAGAACAATTATGATTGAGCGTGAACTGATGTCTGTCATCACACTTCTACTGACTGACACAACAGCTTCCTATTAATCTCTCTACCCTCTCAACTGTTGAATCTATGCTAACCTGCAACAACTTTTAGTGTTTACCAAATTCTTAAAAACTAATTATTATTGTTGTTGTTGTTGTTATTATTATTATTATTAATAATAATAATAATAATAATAATAATAATAAAAATAAATTATTTACATCTGTACTTCCTTGTGCAATAAATAAGCTGATTTTTACAACACCTTCTCAAAACATCAGTAAACAAGCACAATATGTCAAACCAACAAAGCACCGCTAACCTAGTTACTCACAAAAGGACAACATAGGAAGAAATCATAGACAGTAGCAATATTCTATCAGGGATTCCTTCTGGGTCCAAATTCCATAACAGATATACCTCAAAAAGGGTGTAGGGGAGGGAAGTTTGTGTAGTAGTTGGAGTGGCAAAATTTACTGTCAGGGGATGTCTGGTTGGTCTTGCAAATACTTGATTAGATGTGTATGTTTTCATTTTTGGTCCAGATAACCAGTCCCATTGGACTTTGAGGTTCACCTGTATTATGCTCTTTCATATAACTTTATGTGTTTCAGGCTATCATATAATACTGCTAATTAATTCATGTTTGTAAAATTCACCAATTATTCATTGGTGAATGCTTCTCTTTAGGCTATATTCCTCATGTGCAGTGTCTTTATTCAGGCTGCCAGTGTCTCATGTATTCTGCACAGATAATAATAGGCGTTTTGTTTGCATCATCTGTGTGTCTGTGTGTTTGAAGAGCATGCTATGCTGATCCACTTAGTCAGTATGACCAGTAAGTGAGCCAAATTAAACCCAAGAGGGCAGTGCTGTGAATGGATATGCAAAAATCATGTTTTTCAACAAATATGTCAATTAGAAGAGAATATGTAAATGTTTCACCAATTATGATAATGTTGGTATTATGTACAAACTAGCATGAATCATGAGGTTTGAATCAGAAGGCACAAATACAAGTTCTGGGGTACATCTAGAGATCTGTGATTTTTCAGCTGGAAAAAAGTTAAGGATGGTGTAAAATTACAGTTTTGGGGTCCATCAAATAAGCCTGGGTCTGAAGCAATTTAGTTTATTTTTGTTCACTCCCTTGGTATTTTGATGGATAATTAAAATTCAGAAAGCGTTACGTTTATGTCTGCATTATGTTCCTTCACTTGATGAGATGAGATTTTTAATTTGCCCAATGTAAAATTTTATGCATGCAGGTGAGAAGCACATGACGGTTTGTTTCAGTTATTTTCCAAGAGAAATATGTTTTACATTGTGTACTTCGAGGCTACCTATTTGAACAAATAACCTCAGATCATTTGTTGAAATGACATCATTCCAAGCAGGGAGTAATACCTCTCTTTGCTCTGTCACTGTTGTACTGTAGCAGAGGCAGATGCAGCTCTCCTCTTCACAACAAGCTGAGGAGAGCCCTGTGCTCGTTAAGCAATCCAGGATCTCCTTGTCATCAAGTTTAATTTCAATCACAGGCTTCAATGGCTCAGAAAATTCTCCCCCCTCATTCCCTTAGCAATGAGGCAAGATGTCATCTGAGTCTTAACAAGAGAAGGAATAATGATCTTCACTTTGGTGCAAAAAGCTCCCGTTTCAACTCCACAGCTGTCTTTACCTCCAGCATGAGGAGGCCGGGATGTTAAATGTGAGAATGCCTCATACTAGTACGTCCGAAAAATGATGACCTCACTTCAAAGTGAGAATGAACAAAAAATGTTGTTTATCCAACAAAATGTCTTTTCAATTACAGTTCTTGTCTAGTACCTAAAATGGTGTGTGTGTGTGTGTGTGTGTGTGTGTGTGTTTTTCACATGCGGTATCATTGGCATCATTAATACACATTGGAAAAAAGACTGAATTATTCTCAACAGTGAAGCAGTAAGGCCACAGAGCTCTCACGGCTTCAAATGAATGGCTGGTGAATGGCTGAGTTCCTCGCAAGAAACAAACATCAACATTTATATCCTACTGTAATTTCATTGGTGCTGCTGTCGGCGCAGTGCACAGTGGTGGCCAGTGGGAAAAAAGTACACAGTAAGGGTTTGAAAATGTGCTTCATGGCTTAAAGAGCAAGTCAGCCTTAAATTGCTTGCAACAGTGTGTTAGAGAGCAGACCATGGGAAAGAGAGCACAAAGCTGGCAAATCCACACTGATTGCAGGGAGTCCATGGACGGTTATTGAACGGAAGGACTCCAGTGTAAGGTGGGGCCCATTGGTGAGATGACAATCTGCTACTCCCACTTAGGTGCATTGTTCCATTAATGGCAACGTGACAGTTTGAGCACTGAGGGGGGAGAAGGTGGAGCAGGCAGACAAAGCCCTGGGCCCTGTGACCTGCGGGGCCGAATTGCTTGCTGTGGCCCCCCAGCAGGACACTGGGTGAGGAATAAAGCAGAGAGGGAAGAGTGAACAGCGGGCGGATGCAGGCTTAGGTGAGTCCTCCAGTGGTTACAACTGATACAGCAGGAGACCGTGTTGGGGGGGTGAGAGTGGGGTGGGGGGACGGGACGGGTACAGGTCGTGCGAGTCACAGAGCCTGCACTCCCGAGGCGACGGAGCCTGGCTCCCGGAGCGCTCAGCCACGCTCTCCTGCCTAGATTTGTGGGTTGTTTTCCGAGGCGATTACAGCCTAATCCAGTAGAGCTGAAAAGAGGGAGGCTAATCGCTTGCTCATACATGGCTCACCAGGCAGGGGCATTACTGTTCCGCGGCGAGCGCCATTCCAGCATGATTCGGGCTGGGCAGGGAGTGCGTCGCGCACGGTGGCTCACTGCAGCTGCGGAGAGGCACACTTGTCACAGTGCCGCCTGCCTGTATATGGCAGAGCAAAGCCAAAGGGGCCCTTGGGTTCTCTGCTAACCCAGCTTTTGTACAGAAGACAAAACAAGAAAATTGCTGAAGAATATTTTCTGTTTATTCTCTGTCACCATGTAGGAACCTGTACTGTGTAACGTTATTTACTAGAAATAAGCTCAAAAAGGTTGCACTCCCCACTCCTTGGATTCACCCTTGACCACTCGTGGTAAAAAACATTACTGCACCCCTGTTAATGGTGGAAGACAGACAGATCAACATACCAAACATAATGCAATACCTTTGGCTTAAGAAAGAACAATTCAGAAACTAAAACCAATCCTAGTATGAAATACTACAAACTTGCTTCACCTTTATTCCACGTGTGTAGGTCCATTCATCCACAATGGACCACCATTTGCTGGATGACAAAACTCACATGCTGAAGTACAGAAGAGAAATTTAGAGAGGACAGATCTGTAAGAGTACACCCTGTAAGAGTAAATCATTCAAGAAATGTACCATGAAGTATTTCTGGTTTGATGTGAGACACTCTTTACAATGGAAGCATTAAACGGCCTCCAATAATAATGCAAGTTCTGTTATCAGTGTGACCCACCAAAGCATTTTCAGTGAAATAATCTGGCCTCTTCTGCCCTGAGATGCATGGAGAAACAGTTTCCATGCAGCGGGATTAGCAGTTGTTCCACAGATTCTCAGATCAAAGTGTCCAAAAGCCCTGTCTCTGTGTTGAGACTGCAACGAAATTGTAGAAAACTGGCAGAGGGCGATACTTCATAAAAATTATATGTCTCTGTTGGTTTGGGTAAACTTCAAAAACATCTGCTGTTTCAGCAGCTGCTGAACTCAGTGCCGGCTGTCCTGCATTTCCAGTACAGTGGAGAAAGCATCTTTGTCTGTGCAGGATGCAAGGAGTTTCCATAGCTCTAAGTCTGTGTCTAATGAGCATGTTGATAAATTAATTTCCCATTACCATTGATGGATGAAGCTTCTGACATACAAGGCATACAAACAGGCGCTGCATACATGCATATCCTGTGTGGTTGGGTGGCAGGTCAGTGCTTTGATTTAATCAGATAGACAGAGGCTAATTAGATAATTGCAACTTGGATAATTTAACTTTATTTATGTTCATACTTGATTTTGCAGATCTCACTAGGCCGTGTGTATTTACCTGAAATGACATCAGAAAGGCTTTGATTAATGCATAAGGTCTGTAGGAGCCAGATAACACGTCTCTATTATTATTTTTTGCATTATGTTTTAATAAGTGCAGCTACTGTGTTTTTTTAGATTGAATGTAGGGTATACAGAATTAGATTTCTCATCAAACTATAGTTAATACATTCAGAAAGAGATTGCCTTTCCTGTTCCCTGGGGCCTGTGAATGTCTGTAATTTATTTTTCTCCTCTTCCTTTCTAGATGTTGCCGGTTATCAAAGAACCTCATAAAAAGTGGAAAAAACTTTAATGCTCCACACATTGTTTTGTTCACAACTTTCTCTTTATCAAGGCATACAATAGGATTGTATCTGTTAAGAAGTGGATCATGGTGAATTTAAACAAGTGACCCTGTGCTTTTTTTTTCCTTGTTTTTTTGCGACTGCAACCCTAATTTAAGCAATTGCCCATTAGATATTGTCATCTCACTCACCCTGACAACTAGTGGTCTCATGCAGAAGTGCTGGGGCATACAGTCCTCCAATACACAGACACTCCAGTAGTGAATGTTTTTCATGCTGCAAATCTCCCAGTGCACCACAGTGAGCTTCGCTTATGTCATGCACAAAACCTGATGAGTCACTGAGTGCTGAAGAACAGCGAAACAAGCACCCCCTGCTGACACACCCATTCCAATCACAGGCAGAACAAAGTCAGTTTATTCCACTGCTGTGGCCTCCTAGTCAGCTGTACCCATCAGCTAATGGTTCAGCTGGGATCAAAACAGGGCCATAGTGCTCAAAACAAGTGCTTTAACCACAGAGAATGAATCCGTTGCATTCCCATCTTTTTGCAGTGCCAGCAGGTAAAATCATTGACATCAAATTTTCATTTTCATTATGTTTGATCTTGTAAAACTGCTAAATATTCACAGTTGTGATTTTTTATACACCTGGTAAGTGCAACACCCTAACACTTCCCACACTCCCTCCCTCTGTTATGACAGAACAGGAAGTAATTACAGGGTAAGTTGACCCTGCCTCCCCCAACTGTTGGTCACATGTTGCCATAAACTGGCAAATATATGTACAATTCTTGGCTTCCTTACCTCTTGACTGCATCATTGGCTATAAACTCATTCTACAGTGTGGTGTTTGTGTCCTCCATATTTGCTCATGGCCAAATTTTAAAAGGGGAAAAAATGTGCTTATAGCATAAAAAATGAACATAAAACCCACCTTAGAAGTGCCAGAAGAAGCACTGTTTGCAATATTAAGATTAAAGTACTATTTTACATTTTATGCAGAAAAAGCATTAAATATGCACATTTTTAATTATTTTACAGAATTTTATTACTTCATTTTTAGTCAGGGATATGAATAAATATGGAGGGCACAGTACACATGCTTCCAAATTCAACAGACTGATAACTGTTACCCTACATCCTCTAAAATCTGAATGTATAATCTGTATTGGGTCATAAATCTCATATTTAGTGTTTGTGGTTCTTCAACATCAATAACTCTTAGGAAATGATAAATATGAGCTCAGAGGGTGACACTGGCCCAAAAGGTCACATAGCAAATGTGAAGAAGGCGAGAAAATCTTTAACTTTACAGCAGAAAGCGGACAGATTCTCAAAACCCTCAGAATTGTGACATTAGATAAGGTTAGTCAAAAGTTTGCATGCCATTAACAATGTAGTGAATAAATGATTGAGTTAAAATGTGATGCTGGAACCAAAGCTCCTTTTTCATGTAGATCCTTGGTATCTTTTTCTGTTTCATTTTTCAGTGTACCACAGTGTAGATGAAGGCTTGACATTAGCATGATAATAAATTAATTAGACAATGCAGCCAGCTAATTAATTTATTATCACAAATCTGAGGTGGGGTGACAAAAAAGACTCTGATCATGTGTTAGATTTAGCATGTGTTAGACTTTAACACAACAGTAACTTTGGCCCTGATTCAATTTAACTTTAGTGCATGCTGTCCTCAACTGTAAGCAACCAGTTCAAGAGAGAGTTCTGTTTTCTGTTTTTTTTCTTATTTTGTCCCTACATGGCATTTTCCATTAGTTTAAGTGAGGAAATGTGGAACTCTTGATGTTATGTAGGCCTAAGCATAAACAATGAAATATTAACATGTGTCAATTTGTTTTTGAAAGATGAAGAGAAAGGCCATTGTAATGTCTGAATAGTGTAAGCATTAGTAAGGAAGCGGTGTCCTGGTTAATTACTTAGGTGTCATTGCAGTGGATGCCTCGCTACTTACTCATTTGTCTTACTGCAGGACTACCTTGACAGAACTACCTTGAATATTGTGAACTGTTAAAATGTGTGTAAGTAGACAAAATGGAATTTCACATCATAATTCAAAGGTATTTTTGAAATTATACACTTACACTAAAATTGGGTGTGCTCAAAATGCAATGTGCTTGCAAACTCAAATCTGGAAGTATGACTGGCCTGCTTTGTATAACAGCACATCTTTGCCTATTCAGAAACAGGAAAAGTTCAATTTCCATATGAATAAAGAAATGGGTGACTGTGGTGTACGTGTTGGATTGGTAGGCCCGTGCATCACAATAAACCAGATATTTTCTTTTTTCAAAATTGCCCTTTGTTCTTTGTTGTTGTTGTTCCCCAAATTGCTGCTTTCTGGAGTGATTCATGATACTCAGGATGTGTCCCTTCCTCATGTGCACTCTGAGCTCTGAAGAGTTAAATTATTACGAAAAAGTAGTTTTTCAAAATCCAAGGATGGACAAATGAATATTTAAATGGCATGAATTATAAATTAATTGCTGTTCTGGCCCATGCATATTGCAACATGCCACTCCAAATGTACCCCTTAGCATCAGAGTTAGCATTTAAAGTTGTGGTGGCTTTGAGAGTGACAAAAGAGTAGCGATATTGGAATTTTAAAATACTAGTATTTTATTATCTTTGGTCATTCATTTTATTAAAAATTGTAGCCAATTAAGCAAATGTACATCAAAATGCAGATAAAGCGGGCTTCATATTCTCAATTTACATACTGTGATTAATACATTCTGAAGACACCAAACAAATCTGCTCAGTTCTGTCTCAGTGCTGACAGAATTTTGTCCTGATTCTGTATGTCACTTATAAAATATATTTGATATCTAAAATAACAGATTTGTAAAAAAAAATAAATAAATAAATTCTTATTTGATCTCACTTCTGTTTACGTGTCTTACGGGAAATGACTGAAATCAGAAACCCATCTGTGTGCAATTTGATGACGTACTGTGCCACTATAACAATTAGAACAGTGAAGACTGTTTTTCTAATAAAATGTAGGCCCACTTTGCAAGTACCAGGACATTCAAATGACTGAGGCCCATTAACAGAAAATCTGTTAATTAATCCTTATTTCAGTCTCAGGGCTTGAAAACCTCCACATTGTCTGCATATCTTACATATGTCCGTATCTTAACCTTTTTGCTAAATTCATTCCAACCACAATATGCCTTTTCTTTAAATGTAAATAATTTAGCAAGGCTATCTATTTAAATTGGTTGTATTGTAATTGCAACACACACACACACACACACACACACACACTATGCTCAAAGCACTTTATGGATACAATCAGGCCGTACGTAACTATACCCAAATTCCCAAAAAGTTATATGCAGCACAAGTGCGTTTGTGTGTCATGACTTCGATACAAAAGAGTGGGCATTAATGCCTTGTGGTATTTGTGAGCATCTGCAGAGACCACATCTATGAAGGCTCTTTCATTGGCAGATACCCAACAGCAGCATTAGTAAACGTGCTCTTATAAGTAATTCAACCAATGTGTGTTTTCACTATTCCCTTCAGAAGAAAAGACTAAGATAATAGCCATTATCCTTGTCCTGTTACAATGGCAGTTCAGTGACCAATTTGATGTGTTATTAGTTGAAGAGCAGATTAGTATATGTAAATAGAAGACATTATAATATAAATATTGGAAAAAATGAATAAAAATGCCATTTTTTCTTAATTGATGGAGTTGTTTTTATGAAAATAAAATATTTATCTTGTAGACACCTTTTGAATGGTTGAAAAATATTTTTTGTGCTGAAACACAGCCAGTCTTGGCAAATGTTTTGGAAGACATGCTCTATTGTTTCAGACCTGCTGTATGCAACTGTGATGCGCTTTGCTGCAGTTTCCTGAAAATTAACTATATTTGGCAGTTGGAGTGTGCATCAAGACACTTTCACATATTTCACACACCCTTTGTTCTACAGGCAGGCTGTCATCTTATGAGACCTGCCAAAAAGGAGTTGCTAACTGCACATATGGACTTGAATACAAAGTTTATTTCCTGATATTGTGGAAATTATTTTACTTGACAAATACCCATATTAGCAGAAAATGTGAACAATGAGAGCCAGGACTGCTCCAGTTTTGTCTGCCTTTTTCTTACAGCATTCATAGGCATTCTTTTATCTGTTGCATTCTTATATCAAATTGTGACGAAAATGATGCATGCAGTTAAAGACAGCAATGCAACTAGCAGTATGTTGTTATGTTATTCAATCATTCAAGTAATCACTAATCACAGTTCATTCTATAAGACTCCTTGATATAAGAATTAACCACACATATTGATCAGGAACACTGGGAAATAATCTTTCATGTAGTAACACTTTAAATATCAAACTGACACTATTTCAAGCAAGCAGTCTGCTAGGAATCATTTTAGGCTTGCTCAGAGCATGTGATAGGATACTCAGCCTAGTGCATTGGTGAATGATTAGATTTTGAATACAGTAAAGTTTGTGTCTCACAATAATTACTGTTGAACCACAATGAAACAAGCCGTCTGCTTCTCTTTGGATGGTCTTAACAAGACTGAGAAATTGCCCATTCAACAGCCTAAAACCTAAAACGACAGGGAGAGCATCATAAAGAATGAAGGAGAAAGAAATTAGATGCACCCCAGAAAGGCATCTATGACTGAGGTCTTGCTTTTCACAGTGGACACATTTGCGGGGGGAAAAAAGTGATTGCAATGCAACAAGTAACCTATAGTACATAGTATTGATAATCACTGAGACATACAGATGAACATAATTAAATTTATTCAAACTGGTATTTTATGTTTGAAAGAATTTACTTTAGGACACAAACTTTGCCATGGCATTGTGGCTACAGCAAAATAAATCTGCACAGTGACATTTAAATGATTAATTTGAGTCATTTTATTTCATGAAGGATTGTATAAAGTTATTGTATATTCAAACAGGTTTTGTTCTGAAATTTATAAAAAGGGTAAAGTCATATTTCAAAGAAATAAGAGCAAAAAAGGAAACAAATTTCCATGTAATCAATTCATTTGCAGTCATGCTTTTTAGAATTAGTCCTTATAACTATGTGAAATCATCTTAGACTTGATTCTAATAAGTGGAATAGCCTGTTTTCGATGTACCTTGCTAGCTTCAATTCCATATGGATTTATTTGTTTCTTATTTCATTGGACAGTTGAATTATTAGGCAATTGAAGAGGAATTTACACATACAACCTTTTGTTGGCAGCTCTGTGGTTAAATCTGGTAATAAGTTGTCAACACAGTACATTTCATGAATAAAATATTGCTGATGCCAAAGCCACCTAGCATCACTGCAAAACCTGTATTCTAGCCAGAAATTCCTGTAAGGTGGGTGTGGCTTGATAACGGGTGAGGGAAACTGATACCTACCCACCTACCTTAAAACAGCGCGTTGCTGTTTTCCATACTTGCCAATGTGAAATAAATGTATGCAAACAGACAAAGAAATGACTGGTAATTTATACCTGAGTCATTCTGAGCGAAGCAGCCCCAACTGTTTGGCCTCAAAGATTTTGATTATGTTCATTCTATACGTAATAGAAGGCCAGCACGTTAAGTGTATTTAACTTCACTGGTGCATACTAATACAGATGTAGCAACAGAATGATTGAAATGCATCAAATTTTACAGCGATGAAGAGCCCAGACAGTCTTTTGATTTATTCAAAATCCCCGACAAGGCAGTGTGCATGTGTCTTTTTATGCTTCTGCTTTACCAAATGTGCAAGATACTAATAGAAAACCAATTTGTACCTTTGTTTTATTACAGTTGAATGTATATGTTCAGACTTTATTTAACGGCCGGCATTGAAATAAATAAATGAACAATGAATCCGTACAATAAGAATTTCTCAACCATCGCTCGAATACGGTTATCGTAAATCATAGGCTGTCAGTGTTAACTTGCGGGAAGACAAAAATGTTTAAATGGCCATTTCATTAATCAAATATAATTTTTCCGTCACAATTTCCTCTCAATAGCATCAGCAGCCGCACTCGCATGGTGGGCTCTGCTCCGGTGTCTGCTCGTGTGATGCTGTCTCCGGTGCCACACCCCCTTTGCCACAGCGGCATGGTATATTCCAGTGATGCTGAATATGAGAGCTTGGATCCGCTACAGAAGAATCCTGGAAGATTTGCAACTGATTCATTGCTCTCAGGAAGAGGCAATATCACGTTGACTGCATGCCTTCTCACTTCCCTCACTAGGCACACCTGCTATTTCCCGCTATATCCCTGTGCTGTGTCTCAAAACACTGACGGTAGCTAACTGACGAAGCAAGCTTGACTCTTAACTGACTCGGGTCTCGCTATTTTTCAAGGATAATTGAAGATAGAGCAAGGAGGGATTTAAATCGTCTTTTTTCTTACTCCTCCCTCGCTGTGAAATTATGGAATGGAACTAAACCTCTGGTGTGATCTCGTCTTGCAAAGGTAATGTCTGCTGTTTCAGCGAAATGTTGCTGATTATTTGGGAAATTGTGTGCAATTCAGGATATCCATCTGTACAACAGCTGCAGACTCGCAACTGAATTCTGGTTGGTGCGTAGCTAGAAATACTGGTAGCGCTAAATGTTAGCGTATGAGAAACTGTAAGGTGTTCTGTGTTGTCAGTGAATTATCGACACAAATCCGATGATCCTACAATTTGTTTAGGTTATGTAGACATATCATCTGGGCCCGTGATGCCAATATACTGTGGAGGTCTACCATCAATGGTATTCATTGATGGAGAAGAGACGCATGTTAAGCTGAGGTTCATGGTGTAACGTTTCGCTAATTACTGAACTCATCTCTTGCTAAAATTTATTCGGAACAAAAGTTTACATTCTGTTGTAGGCAAGCTCGCATTTACGCCATCCTGACCTACTCAGCGGTGTAAAGGTTAAACAAAACCAACGAATACACGATCTTTATTATTACAGATGTTGCTTTTTTAGAAATATTTATTTATTCGCCTTTGGATTCTCATTCATTTATTCGTGTTTGCATTCTACACGTTTCGCCACTTGCAGGTTCGGATTCCGGGTGGCACTACACATTTGGACAAATTATGACAACTTTCGTTGCTGTATAATTCAAGAAACCACCGAATATCATACGTTATGCATTGCGGTTACATAAATGAGTGAGCGTTAGCCAAATGCATATTTGTATAATCCCGTCTTTCGCCGAATATATAACCATTTTCATGGCAGTGAGTGAAATTCTGTAGAATAGGTTATTAGAAGTGAACATGTAATGCATTTTTTTTCGGAAGTCGGGGAATCTCAAGGATCATTAAATGATGCTCTTTACGTATTGTATCCTCGATTTTTTTAGACTGACAGCCAGCTGTTGCTTACATACGCGACCTGAATGCCTACGTCCGCTGAAAATGAAGTTAATTTCATAAGTACAGTTTGAATACATATGGAGTTTTTAAAACAGTTAGGAAAATAAAGTACATAACTGAAGAGAGTAGATAGAGTATTGTGAAGGAGTGAGTACAATTTTGACTACCTTGAGAGTAAGAATTTGTGTTCCTTTCGTACTCCGTGTATACACTTCGATTTTAAGATTAATTAAGGTTAACGCGCTGAATAAAATAAAATAAATAAATAAATAAACAAATACAGTTCTCACAGGTGGAAAAAAAAGAAGTTAGAATACACATAGTATAGAGGTATGGCAATAGCTTAGTAGAGACAGTGTTGCCATTCGACAAATGGCTTCATCATTAGCCTGTTGAAGAGAAATTAGTGATCAATAAATTGGTGAGACAGCATACAGTACAGATTCTTAGAAATGCATATTAGTAATCATATATAACCTCGAACAAGAGGTCAGAAGAACCTGTTGAGAAGAACTTTATATTGAGTCATCTTCACATTGGTGGTCTGTCATTTCCATAGTATTTTTTTGAGTTATGGATGCTTGTGTAATAATAATAATAATAATAATAATAATAATAATAATTAATAATCCCAGCCAGTTGTTACATTAACATTGGTAACAGCTGAAAGGCAGAATGCAAAGACCAAAGAAGCACATTTTAAAGAGGCACTTAAAAAGGACTCATATTGTGTCCTTATATGTAGTCACTAAAGTTTATACATAGCAGAAGCTCATTTTAAAAATGCAGCCATGGAATGTGTCACTGTAATGTGAGAAATCAGCTCTTACGTACACGACACTGTTTTCTTTGTGTTGTATTTTGAATGATATTAATAAAAGCTAAACAAAAACACACCCATTATCAACCTACCAGATTTCATATCACCTTAAAACTGTGTACTAGTAATCATCGTCTTTGTAACTGTTATGAACGGAGAGGTATTATACAATGATAAAAAAAAAAAATCTCATCAACAGTGATTAATTTATTATGAAATGTGAACAGTGCACAGGCAATGGAATATATCTTCTAAGTGTAGCAATAGCTTATAACATTTTGTGATCATGATGTTTCATTTACACCACCATACCATCTCCACAAAAAGATCACCAAAACCTTACTTTTGATGAATCAAAACCGAACTAAATAGTGCATGATGCGGTGCCACTCCTATTGTGGTGAATTTCTTCAGTAATTTTCCCTTTTACATGAAACAGTAGGTGTAACTGTGTCATGTTTGTATTCATGTCATATTTGTATTCATGTCAAGATTCCACTTTACAGCAGTACCATAGATTTACATGTTAAATTGCTTAAAGTAACAGTGTACAAAGACTTCACATCTTTGGAAACCCAGTAAGGATATTCTGAGATGTCTCCTTCTTACTGCATGAAAATAAATGGTAATTAGACTCAAGCCAACTCCTCAGAGTTGAAATGATATTTCCCTTGTACATAAAGGTGTTTACAATTGCATAGGCAGGAGTCACTCGGGCTTATTTCTACAAGATGTAAATTGTTTACCAGCATCTAATTATACCAGATTATGTAATGTTTAGCAGAACACTGCATATGTAATTTCAAACAAAGTAAGTGTGACAGTATCCACTCTTTTATTGCTTAGACTCTTGTATTGTAACTTACAAGAACCCGGAGTGCTGAAGTGTCTTCTCATATTAATGGTCAAACCATTCCGCATGGCTGTTGTCTGTGTCATTGTCGTACTGACCTGAACAGAACTAAAAGCAGTGCATTCTTCAGTGAGACCCGACACATAAATGGGTGCTTGACAAGTAGAAAACAATTTTGCTGGGAGTGTTTAATTTCGACGTCAGGTTCATTTTCATGATTTTTCGAGCTCATGTCTCTTTGCAAGCTGCGTCCCAAAGCCAGGGGGAGCTCTCTCATCAGTGGTTTCCTGTGTTTACCAGGCCTGTGTTTCCGGTGGTAAAATGGGGGGTTAAAATGTCAGGACACCTGCATGTTCCTTGAAACAATGGAGGCAGTCACGTTTTTTCTTTCCCATTAAATTGAGTCAAATATCACAACAAGGTTGGGTGTCCTGTGAAAATATGTGCACTTGTTTCAGTTACTGTATCTGTTCTTTGGTTGTTAGGTTTTGGAGATTTGGCCTCAGTTGGTATTTGGTATTTAAGTTACACACACATTACAACTTGTGACTCACATGTGGAAAAAACATATGGTAAACATATTTTTGCAAGAACTGAAGAACATCATCATGGATATCCATAAGCAGACAATCTGACATTCTAAAATGAATCTGGACAAATCTGGAAAGAACAGCAATTATCTTGTGTAGTAAATGATGGATCTTAAAGTAAATACCACAAATACCACATTCAGGATTGAAAATCCATTTGGTTTGGGCATGGAGGGAGCTTCATTGCCTAGTTTTATTTTGAATATTTTAAGGTCTGCCCCTTCTCAGTAGGAATGAGAATGGGATTCACAAACTGCATGCACCTTTACCTCGCACAGTTAGCATTTTTAGACATAAACCTGAAAGTTGATGGATTGTAGGGAAGCCAGTTTCATTAAAATATTCTTTCACTTCAGTCTTTCAAACCCTTCGTGGTTCACAACCGGACAATTCTGAGATATTTTCAGTCGGCTCAATCCATTGTATGACAGCCTGCAGCCTTTTTTTAACATACTTTGAGTGATTTCATTGTTTATACCCTATATTCTTTTGAGTGCACCAGTATGCCATGATTTTGGTCTGTAGTTTTACTTCTCTGAAGGAGCAGCTTGATCCTTTGAATAAGGGGCAGCATTCCTTATTCAGAGCCATCATTTATGGTCATTTATTAGTGATTGCAGTAACAACTGTCTGGCTTACATTCATAGGATTGACGGTACTTGTGTTTTCCAAACAGTGGTGTTTGTCAACCTCAATGTTTGGAGTTGGGTTTGCCGTGGACACACCTGTGGCAGCAGTACAGTAGAGAATAGGCAAGCATTTCTTTGTAACTAGGTATCACACAAACCAGTAATAGTAATAAAAAATTTTAACAATAACATCTTGTTTCTGTTGATGATCCTGAAGGGCCATTGTTGTCTGACTGGTTATGCCATTAAGAAAGACCAAGACCAGTTTGCTGTTTCATTCTGCCTTTATGATTTATCTTTCTGGGAAGCTATCATAAATATATAAATGTGCATTTGTCAGGGCTGAGGTAGAAAGATTTTAGATTGAAACCATGATTACTGTGTTTGATCTGAATCCCTTTGACAAACAGACATTTAGGCTCATCAGGCTTGAGAGAATTGTATATTGTCTTGGGGAAAAAAACCTCAAGCAGAGCTGCATAGATTAAATGATGGAAAGCTTTTTCGACTGGCGCATACTCAGTGAATTATTTCCTACATAAAGAGGTTATTAGTATCATACTGTAACTCATATCTGTGTCCTTTACAGTAGAGTGACTCAATAAATCACATGGAAATATCCAAGTTGGGGCCTCCCTGCGCACCTCTGCAGCACTTTAATTCCGGAGGGTGCCAGGTGAACCATGTTTAATTTCGCTCACCTTCCTGAATATTTATAGTCTTCTTTAAAACCAGGCAATCCAGTGCCAGATACTGTGATGAATCTAATGACAGATACCTGAAAGTGCACACATTGTGACACTGCGCTACCGTTGTAATTTCGTAATGTGTGGTGCCACAGGACTGGATGGAAAAATGGATGGAAAACAACACGTTTTTCTTTTCTCGTCAGTGAATCCATATTACCTCACAGTGATTTTAACAATGTGTCAGGATGGCTGTTTCTCCAGATAAATCTCACTCTTCCTATTTTCAGTTTCATATTTGTTGTTCTTTATGAGGGTGCAGAGTGTGTGCTCACAGTTAAAAAAATCTGGCATATTTTGAGGTCATATTTTCATTTTCATTTCATATTTTCAAATTGAAAACAGGGACAGAACTGAAAATGTAATTTGAGTTTTATTGACTATTTATTATTTATTATTTATCAAGACTACAGGGTACATCATGTAATTCATAATAAATATTCAAATACTCATTACAAAGATGTGATTAATTGTAACATGTAGGAAATGAATAAAGGAATTCTTAGGTGGTGGGCTTTGACATGGGCTAACCAATCTTATTTTTACTTATTGACACAACATCCGTAACATAGCAACATATGCACACTGTTTGTGATGCAGCACTGCTCATGTGTTTCTCTATGTCTGGACTTTCAGATGGTCAATTGAATATTTTAGTCTTGATTTAAGACCAGCAGTGTCATATGCATTTAATTTCTTCTCCCCATTCGATTCTGCATGAGTGGTTCATATTTAACCCCGGATCTACTTGTCCTTGAGCGCAGTACCACTGCCGGGGTGACCTCATCAGTGAAGAGGTCTTAACCTTGTCTACAGTACCTCCGCTGCTACATTTGCATTGCATGCTGTCTTAACTTGATTAAGGACCTTAAGTATTTATCACAGGATTAAACATATTTTACAGAACCGGTACTAGCCATGTCTTCAGCTGTAATATTGACTTCAGAACCAAATGGTATGTTACATGGTAACAGCTAATATATTATTCTTTAAAATGAAATGAACTAGCACTCTGACTCCAGACTTTATCCCGCCTTTGTGTGGCTCTCTATCTCTAGACTCTGTATAGATTAATGTGTCGACTCTTAACAGTAGCCTGCTTTACTTCCTGAAATTACGTATGAGAAGTAACTTACATGGATATTCTCATCTACATTATGTGGCCTCAGATAGCTACCCATATATAGTAGAGAAAGTTTTTGGCTAATCTTTATATGTAACAAGGACAACAGAACACCACCTTTTTGGGGCACTGGGGCAAGAGTCCACAGGTTGGCTCTCTGTGGAGTCAACTGTGAGATCACCTCAGTATGCTGTGTGTAGCATTCCCCAGGGCTCATGATCACTAGTGGAGCAGTCTGTCCCCTATGACTAACCTGAGGCTGGTTTTTGGATTCCATGCTGTTAGCTATCACCTATAACAAATAACTTATGTAACTTACACAATGATAGAATTGTATTACATTTTAGCAGGACTAAGCTTTTATTCTCTCAATGTAAATGTAATATGTGGAATTTAATAAGAATTATTTGGACATTATTCAAGGCCTTTTTAAAAAAAGAAAAGATCAGAAAAGATAAGAACAATCTATTAACATCATTCATGTCACCAAAGTAATGACTGTTATGGGCTTTATCAACGTGAGTTAATTTACCTTGTGAGAATAAGGAGTCTTAGTTAGATAGTGATTACCTAGCAAATATACTGCACAATATACAAGTATTGGCTAAACCATTTGCATGTATCTACAGCAATACTAATAATGGAAACAAATATTGTTATAGTTTTTTACCATATTTTTAGGCTTTTTAAGAGAGTTACTCATGTTGTGCAGCCATTATTATTTTGTCAGTTTGATCCAGATTCACACAATGAACCTAAATCAAGTCAGCCTAATGAGGATAAGTTGATATTGACATAAGGGTCCATTAGACAATTGTCTGTTGTGTTATCTATGTGAACCCAGTTCTTTTACACTGATATTAGTTTCCAGAATCATAAATTTCAGGGAAAAGAAAGTGGCTCATCTGCTCACAGACTAGTGGATGCTGTATAGACACAATATGGAGAAAACATTTGAAGTGTACTGTACTGAATAAACAAGAAGTCAAAGCACAAAGCTCCTGTCAGAATGGCTTGCTATCTACATATCAGTCAGGAGACCCTCTCACACTGTGGCTAAAGGTACCTATGGTGTGTTGCTTTTCCACAGATAGCTAGATGAGCTACTCAAATTCCAAATGCTACCAGTGCTCTTTGTTGGAATTAAACACATACAGATTATCAAATGTGAATATTTCAAACGTGGATTTAAGGTAATGTACCCCGTTATAACTTTGCATACAGCAGTAATAATAATAAAAACGTAACAATTACTTTGATGCAGGCACAAGCCTACATAATTGTGATATTGTCACCATTTCCTTGAAATCCATTGAAATCCACTGATGTATATATTAGCTATTTGCACATTTGTTGAGTATTTTTTTATTTGTACTTTCATGACTTCACAAAAGTGAATTTCAACAAAAACAAAAAAATGTCAGTTTTGTTATTGATTTCCTATGTGAAATTAAACAGAATCAAACCTGAAATATCTTGAGATTGTGGTTTGGTAAACAACAGTTCTTCCTTAATCATATATGGTGTTGATGTAGCCAGAGCCCTGCTGTTCAGATGTATTAAATTGGCTCCAGGGGGTGACTTGAGTGGATCGGCTTCATGTGGGTATAGTTTATTTTCCCTTGGAAATGCAAATAGAAAGCAATAGGATATTATTTTTTTTCTTTAACTTTGAACTTGCTGCTATGCCTGTTGAATACATGAAATGTCCTTTCTTATTGCCCACTGCATGTATCTGTTGCTTATAAAAGAAACGTGACACGTCACATGACAGGTCACTAATACTGGAAGGGCCTGGATGTAGCGACAGGTAGGTAGAATAATGCAATGCATTCTCTTTTTGTTCTGAACATAAATGTACATAGTGTTAAAAATGATTTCACAGGTGCAGCTGCATATGCAATTGCGTATCTTGTTTCCTGGCATTGTTTCCCATGTTCTCATATCATAAAGCTGGCAGACGCTGAAAACCAGCTGAAGGGTTATAAGATGCATCAGAGACTCACGTGTCACAACATTATTGGGATACTTAGCAGCCCTCATATCATTCAGGAAGGATCATGCAGTATCATTGCATGTGTTTGTTACTCAAATTTCAGAAAGCACATTGAGGATAGACTGGAAGACAAGCATAGAAATTAACCTACCAGTTTTCATTAGTGTCATCAATAGCTGCTGTGATAGCTTGTTAGAAGATAAGCATTTTTACATTTGTGCATATGATTCAGAATGGCCACTCTGCTCATCTGAGCTCCTTATTTTGATATTCTGATATAGTCTTGATCTTAACAAGATTTTTTTTACATCTCTGCATGCTTGAAACATCTACAGTGGTAGGTTTATGACTTTCCCAAAGCGCTTCTGACTGTTTCATTCAGATGTTGAAAAATTGCTAAAAAGAAGATTTCCTTCCATATTTCATTGAAGGGATGATGTAAATCTTAAAATATGCCTCATCCACTCAAGGCCAACAAATACATACAACTAATAAGAATGTCCATAAAGGTTATTACTAATCTGTTAACAAACTCGGTTTGCAGTGCCCTTAACAAGCCATTTTTCGCCCCTGGTTTGTTTTAGAGAATTTGATACTGTCAGACTTTGCAGAAGATCTAAGGCTTAATAAACATGATGCATTAAAACAAACATTAAACAAACAAAAAAACATGCAGTTATCAGTTGCTGCTTTGTGCAGTTTCTGTAGTCCAGTATCAAAATTTTACATTTGAGCAAAAAATGTTGATTGTGCACCTACACTACTCTTTCTGATCAATGTCTTATTATTTGCCAAAAGTAGGAACAAAGGAGGCTACAGAAGTTCAAAACTCGTGCCTGTCCTTTTTCAACTTCAGCATTTCTTTTTTTTTTTTTTTTTTGGGGGTCACATTCTGTCATGTACAGTGCACCTCTGGTGGCAGAAGTGCCGGTTATGAGAAAGCCAGAGCAGGTTTGTGATCGGCAGAGTTTCTGACAGACATATCCGTGGGTGGTGAATAATGCGATGCATCTGAGGGGGTGGCCAAGCGAGAAGGATGGAGCCAAAAGTTGAATGTCAGATTGCCGCTCCACTCCATGTCGGGGGAGAGGGGTCAAAGCCGTGTGTGTCACACGCGCGTGTTTGACATTGAGGATCCTGAGTGACACCTCCTTAACTCGGCGGAAGATTTGCAGCTGCCGCTTGGTGCCGTGGGGGCCCTTGGAAATGGAAGCCGCGGCTCCTGCAATAAATTTACCTGCCGTCTGTCAGGCGTACACGTGTTTGAGAACAATAGCCCCCCCATGGATTCCTCTGTTTGATATGCACCTGGGGAATAAATCTGACGCACTTCTGTGAGTCATCTGTCCATCTCAACAATGAAATTAGGTTTAACGGAGAGTGCCCCGGATGCCCCGGCAGCATCCCGTCGTGACTGCACTTATTTTCTGCATGCGCAGTATGGCGGAATTAAATTAGCAGCCATACAGGAACGAGGTTCCGTAATAGAAATGGATGGCCTGAAAGTCATTCAAAAGGCGCATGCCCGTCTCTCCCAGCTGCTCTCCTAAATAGGACAGATATGTTGGGGTGTTGCTCCTCGCGTTGCACACAGGATCCATCCACGAAACCCAAACAGATATATTAGACTGTGATAGCTTGCTCAGGGGATGCCGGTCATTATTTTCTGAAAACAGAAAAGCCTCCACCAGGGCTTGTTATTTCGTGTTCCCGGTGCTAGGAACAAGAACTTGTCTTCTTCTCCAATATTGACCTCTTTCTAGTTACTGTCACCCTTCCCAAAGGCTCATCAGCAGCTACGTGCTGTGGTGTACATGCAGTCTCGGAGCGCTTGCTCTTGTACGATTAAATGTCATGTTGTTGTCTCTTTTCCATGTCGAGAGCACCTCACCACCATCAGCTGTGACCAAAGGCTCCGACAAAATGAAGTCATGCGGGATCTTATTTGTGTCACTCGTCATTTTCCTATTTTCATTCGTTGGCAGCCAGAGCATAGCCTGGTTTGCTCAATGACTGGTTGCATTCGTATACCTATACTGATAACACATTACGATGCCCTATATGTCATAGAAAACTCAGTTTAATAGTCAAAACAGGCAAGCTGGCACCTTAGGTTTTTGGGTTCATGCTTGAGTTCAGATTCATGCATGCATCCTTTGGTGTCAGTGCACCTCTCTCCTGCTGGGACCCAGTGCATCCCTTCAACACAGATACCTTAATGCCAAGTTCAAACTCTTCCCGACAGACGCCTCCCCCCTCCCCCCAAATTGATATCAAATGAGCACAATAAAGGAGTTGGTAACCTTTTCAAAGTGCGATAAATCTTTGACTTTATGATACTGTAATAATGTGCAGCAGAGAGAGCTTGGGTGCCTGGATGTGCATTTGAGAGAGAGCAAGGCGGAGCTCCAGAACATTTATGTCAAACCCCGTGTGACATGTGATGAACGCTGTCCCTTTTGAAATTCTAATTACTGTCAGTGGGTGACGGAGTTCAGAGCCAGACAAAAAAGATGAAATGTCAATTTGAGGTTTGTAACTGAATTTTGAAATGTTACCAAGACAACAGCATGCAGGGTGGCTTTACAATTGCAAGGAATTAAAATTTGTATCCATGCCATTTCCTCACATCCTGTGTTGATTATAATTGCAAAGACTTCTTTCAGGCCCCATTTAAATCAAAGATAAAAATGACCCCTCATTATTTTTATTTACTTTTTTAGGCATGTGCTGAAATGAAAACTTACTAGGAAAAAAGAGATGTTTTAGATCAGGCAATAAATTATTACTAGCGTATACGGGCTCTAATATTACCAGACCGGAACGCAATTTTATTAAAAACAATCACTGACGTGGTGTTTTTTCGGATGAGTTTTAACCAATGGTAGCCTGTTTAGGCGATGTACTGGCACGAGTACTGTTTCAGTTATGTATCGGCAACTAGTTTCAGCTTTCTGCGAGGCAGTGCCAAAGCATTTGTGGGGACTGTATCAGTTGATTACTGCACAATTGGCTAGCATGCTTTCAAATAGATGGAGCATGGAAGCGAAACTTGTGAAGGTTGGCGCAGACGCAAGCACAATAGAACGGGGGTGAAAAATAAATGGCGATAGGCTTGGTTAGATGAAAGCGGTAATGACGGACAAACGTTCGGCGTATGTTGTCACAAATTAAACGAGCCCCGGAGCTGCTTTGCACCGTGTGCTCGAAAAAGATACAGTATGGGACAAGTGGCAAAAGGTATTGTCTCGGCATGATACAGATCCCTCACACAAAGCAGTTGTTTGGGTTCTTCATTATGCATCAGCGTTGCCGGGAGCAGTGGCCACTGTAGCTGCTGGCACTTCATCCAATACCGTGTGTGCAATCATAAAGTCCGCATTTATAGCGGAACATGACCTGTCTTGCAGGATAGCGCCAGCGCTAGTTGACCTGTGCAAAACACCACAGGACAGAACTGCACTCTCCAAACTTAGCGTGTCAAATACACAGGCCAACTACCTATCCACTCACGACATTGCCTGTCACATTAGGCAATGTTTAGCGCACAAGCTGTCAAAACAGATGTTTTCACAGAACGTCGACGAGTCCACAAACCGCAACATTGTGACAGAATTTTCAATGTATTGGTCCGATTCTGTGATGACTTGGACACAGTTGTAATACAGCATGTTGCTACTCAACCAACTTTTATTGAAGTTGCACTTTTCATTTTTAATAGCATTTAAGGAAAAAAGGAAGCACTTTTAATTTGAGCATGTTAATATAAAATTGGATTATTTATTTATTTATTTTTATTTATATTTTTTTTTTTTTACAATTTTGAATTAAAGCTATTGTGGTAACGTTAAATCTACGTGCGTCCCATTTTGCCCCCTCCCCCAAAAAAAAAAAAACATTTCAGTTTGTGTTGTGTTTTGTTTAAACCCCGGACTGCTAGATAGCAGTGTTGTAATCTATCTTCAGCCGTTTGACTCTCCACTCCAATGCAACAACGTAAACAGACAGGAAGTAGCGTAAGGGCGCATCGCTAACATTAGCATTAGCAAACGTAGCTGACTAGTGACGTTACCGCTGATGGCTGAATGCGAAAGAGTTAGACCGGCAACCGTGGCATACAGAGCTGAAGTGTGGGCTTCCACAATAAAGAAGGCACTAAGGAGATTAGCAAGAGCCATGCTGTTTGCAAAATCAAATACTGTGTGTGTGTGTGTGTGTGTGTGTGTGTGTGTGTGTGTGTGTGTGTGTGTGTGTGTATATATATATATATATATATATATATATATATATATATATATGTCACCTCAAAAAAAAACAACTTAGAATGAATTGTGCATGAGTGAAAGGTCTGCCCTCAATGTATCTGCCACAGTGATTTGTCTGTAGCTTAGAGTAACAAAGTTAGGGAAACTGTTACAATGTTAGCATATGGATCTTCAGGAGATCAGAGGTCATCGATATTAACAAAAAACTAAGAACAGAAAACAAGTAATACTCTCTGTTTTAGGGAAAGAATTTGAGAGTGAATTTAGTGTTCAAAGTGAGCTAAAGGCAAAGATTGAATGCCCCACTGACTGTATTTTATTATCCTCGTGTGTGCATTTGTTGTACACCAGTCAATCTAATCTGGGTATGAAGTATCACATACACACTGATGCTAGCCAGTAATGCTGGTTGTCGTCCAGCTTCCTGGGGACTATTTTTCCAAATGCAGTATGTAGGTTTGGTGTCTTAGTTTGACTCAGAATTTCATAACAAACTGAAAAGGAAAAAGTAACTATTTTAATATTGTTTTTCTCTCCCTCCTTCAAAGCTGGAGCAGCAGTGTGCCACTTGAGACATGGAATTGCATCTATCAGTACATATCAGTTGTTTGGTACTGCAATTAAGTGGAACAGTATGTGGCACCCCTAGGAATTGGTGCCTCATTATTTTACTGCACAGTGAGCTATTTTTTTGCTATTGTTTCAGTTATTTATATATTCAGTTATTTATTTGTTTCCTTTTAGAATATGCTCAGCGTGAGGTCTGCAGTGAAGATGTCATCTGTTTGTGCGACAGCTCAGTGTAGTTGTCAAAGAAATTTACTTGTAAACCGGAAGGCTGCAATTCATAGAGGTGCATCGACTTCAGCATGGTGTAGTAGTTCAGAAGATTTACACCAAGTGTCAATATGAATTATGTAAAATGTAAAATATTAGGTATGTAAAATATAACGTGATAAACGTGTGATGTGGTGTCAGAAACAATTATATATATATATATATATATATATATATATATATATATATATATATATATATATATGTATAATGTATGTACTAGCTTGTACTGTTAAATAAACACAAAAAAGAACAAAAAATGATCAGTCCAACACCTAATTTGATACACTCTTGCGGTTTAGAGTGCATCAATCCCCTGTGTCACACCCAAGTGTCCTTCAAGTGTTTATAAAGTGGATGAGTTAAAGCGAAGTCAAAGTGAAACCTAGCACTGTGTGGGGTGGAGCCTAAAGACTGCTGCAGCGAGCCGTGAAAGCTGCACCTGCAGTTGTGGATTATTTTTCAAGGGGATGCATTTTGCGGGAACGGCAGGTGCATTAGCACGATTCACCTTTAATCTGCAAGCACTCTGGAATGAGCGATTTACAGACACACCCCCCCAACACACACACACACACACACACAGACACATACACACACACAAACACAGGGACATATACACACACACATACAATTCTCCTTTGCTGTGCCTGCCTTGTTCATTCGGTGAGACTGATCTTTTCACAGTCCACAAGCTTTCCTTGCAGGGATAGGCTTGCCCAGTGACAAGGTGAAAAATAATGATGAAACGCAGGGTCTGGAGAAGGAGAAGCTGAAGCTAAGTGCACAGGCTTCTGAAACAGCAGCTTGTGATGTGTGGCCATATCTAGAGAGTGCTTAGATTCCCATCCTCAGAAAGAAAACTGAAGCATGACACCTGTTTCCATCTGATGCTTCTTTGGTTTGCCATGCTAACATATGCATTGCTTACACAGCTTTTGTGCTGTTGTTGTTTCTTTGATTCAGATTGAAATGTTATGGTCATCTTGAAGTGCACAATAAGTTAAGACAAAAATTTAGGCCTCCACAAATTCTCCTCATGGTTGGAGGTGAGCAGAATTACATTTGGATTGAGTGGAGCCCCAATTTATTGGTGTTTTAATGAAAGCTGCATTGGGTGTTAATGGTAGGACTGAAAGGAGTAAAGTGTGTTACATAAACCTGAATCCAGGTAAAATGAGAGCAGACATTTAAGCTGTAAACAAGAAACATATGATACAGGCCATCATTTATCAATTCTCAATTTGAATGTTGCCATATAATCTCAAAAGTTATATCTGATCAGAAACCAGCAGTTAAATGAACAAGATGATTTCTGTTATGTCAATGTATATCAATTACTAATGGAAAACACTAATACTTTACCATGATAGTAATGGACTATTCAGTATTACTTACTTCGCTGGCCTGTGTTTTACACGTTTTGTTGTACTGTGCCTCTTCTATTGTGAAGGGCACCATAATGACTCCAGGTTGATTGATTGATTTGATGCATGTGGAGCACAATTAGCGTGATGAGCATTAGCATGGCATATAATAACGGACTCCTTGCAGAATTCCCCTCAGCACAACAGCCCATATTTTAAAATTCATAAAGATGGGGATTATGGTAGGCAGGAATGCAGAGGAGTGTTTTACATTGCTAATTAATTGCATGAAGAAATGTATTCTGAATGATCCCTTACTATGTAGGATCTTTCGCTGTTTGTTTAATTCAGTAAATTGTACTCAGACCTCTTTATTTTGTGTTCTTGTCTCACAGTTTTACAAAATCATCCCTTTTTAAGCTCTGTTAAAAGTAGGGCTGTTCTGATTATTATCTCTGTATTCAGAGATAGGACAGCAGAAATAATAATGATAAAATAATGATAAAAAAAAAACTCAGAAGGGACATACAAAGTTCTCCATTTTGAATTTTAAACAGGATACAATGGTGTGCATAAACAGCAGTGGTATCCAGCTACTAAAGCCAATAACTTTCCATCACATAAAAATGTCTCAACATCAACAGAAGGATGATTGAACAGTGCTGATCTCTGTAATCTGTTACATGAAATACAGTTCCTACATGACGAGGAAAGATATAAAACCAGTCACATTGCTCAGTGAATAATTTGGAAGCGCTCAATATTCAGTGAAGAAGCAGTGCTCCATGCTGTTTGCTCTACTGCAGCAGCAAAGCTAGCCATTGCCTTGAGAGTGCACAGCAATACAAAATGTGCCTCTTCAATTGCAAATGCTAAAGCAGATAATCTCAGAACTGATAAGAGAGCACTGCCTAAATTCTAGAACATTGTAAAAAAGAACACACACTCTCGTGATCAGGAACTGTGAGACAGGAGAGATGTCTGTATGGTAAGGTGTTTTCCTTCAATATTAATTGTTGTCTGCTCTTCTACACCTCTTACATAATAATGCACTAAAAATCCATGCCAATATTCATGATATACTTGGTCTGAGGTAATTTATCACTTCTGCATAGGACTATCATTTTGCAGTGCAATGCAAACTGACATTTAAAGTTACCCATTAATTTATAATTTATTTTAAGCTGTGTGTGCATTAACTAACTCTACTTCAGCAATAATGTTTTGCCAGCTCACTGTGATGCAGTTGTGTGCTTTAGAGAGATACCAAGTGTTCTGTCAGTGCTGAGTATACAGTAGGGAAGGGAACTGAAAAGGAGACAAGTTCAGTAATTGAACACCCTGGATAATGTGTGTCGAAAGTGGCATGCTGGTCTTTATCTACATTAGTTGTGATTAAAGTATTCACAAAAGAGCACTGTTACATATGAGAACAATTAATACTTTCTTTTCTGAGACATTAGTCTGTGTGCTGTTAGGCTTGTAATGGATGAGGTCAAGCCTTGAACACAAGACAGAAGCACTTTGTAATAATAATTTACTTTTGAAAACTTCTCAGCTCATCGCACTTTCTTTAGAAGACTCTAGGAGAGGGTACTGGAGGGCGACAGTAGATTACCTCTCATCTTCTGGAGCTGGGCATTATTATCTCTGCAAATAAAAAGGAGGTCAATACGTTTCATTTTTTGCTAGGTTTTGTTTGTTGTGGAGTATTTTTTTTAAATAATACCTGTCCATTGAGAATTTACTCAACCAGATAATTATTTAGTGTTTTGCCATGAATGTGATCTTGAAAGTATCCAAAAAGAGCATATATATATATTATGGCCTGTATTCATGCCTATTAAAGTGAGGGAATGCCAACAGACATTTTAACCTTTCCCATTTCAAAATGAATCATTTAATTTAGGAGATAGAATGGACTGAAATTCCTGTGCCATGAATGCTGTTCATTTCTGTTGTGTAAAAAGCACTACAGGTTGCTCTTAACCTTTAAAACAGGTGGTACACATTCCTATAGGCAGTATGTGTCCTGAAGTGAACCCAATCCTGACTTGTAGTCAAAAATGTTTTAGATGAGCCAGAGAGGGACTCTCTCCAGCACACCTTGATAGGTGACTGTATAAGAATTATGAATTTTAACAATTCACAGTCTAAATGCTTTACATTTAAAACAAACACTACCAACTCCCTTCTCAAAATCCTTTAAAAGATGATTCTCAATTCTACTCTACATACATGTAAAGGACAATGAAATAGTGTGCATTTTCCCCATTTCAGTTGTTATTGTCTGGTCAGCAGTTGTTTTAGTTGCTATTTCTCATATGAACATGAACATTTCATTTTCTATATTGGTCTCATTGTTTGGCTTAAAATCCATAGCTTGGTTAATGTTCTATCTAACAAACATTACGATTGGGAGAGACAGAGTGATTCAAATGTGTAGGAATGAGTGCCTTTAAAATGGCCAAAACCTGGTTTTCCTTCTCAGCTGGGGCAGACATTTTTGTGTGTTGATCAGGAGTAACTGCATAATCTCAACCACTTGTTTTTCTTGAATTGGTTGGTTAGCCTACACCCCAGTGTTTAGCCTATCTCAATACAACATTTTTCCTTGTCAATAACAACAGCAATTTAATGTAACCTGCTAAACGTTAGAAAAAAAGAGAAAGCAAACAAAACACAGTGGATTGTATTGCTACCAATAAATGGTAACACATTAATATAAGAAGAGGAGTGATATTGGAGGCAGTCTCACTCAGTAGAGGCCCATAAAATTTCTGTAGTAAATTAGTATAATTGAACCCAGGGAAATGTAGCAGGATGCCCTTCCACTGAGCATTACTCATAATAAATTTGGTTAGGACAGAGAACAGAGAACACAGTGGTTAAGTGTTTCAGTGTTTACTACTCTAAAATAAAGGAGGTTGCACGCTCTCTAAAACTAATAGGGGTTATAAACACTGGCACTTCAAACCAAGAGTACACTAACAGCCAATCGGAGGCTTATGTTGTCTATTTATGAATATTGTTTGTTTTTGGTTTTCTCATTTTCAGGTTTGCAAAACTGCAAAAAAACTTGATCTGTTCATGTTTGTTATTTAGGTGTTAACACCAATGCATTACTTCTACTTAACAGTTATGATTAGATTATTCAGTGACTGTTAAGGTTTTTTTTTATTTTGTGATAAAAGGTCATTAGCACTTACATGGTGTGAAATGGCAAGATGTTTCCTATTCATTCTTATGACTATGGCTGTGCTCTTGCAACGACATGGCATATTTCATAAAATTGTGATTTCTTCAGGCACAGAAAAGCTTAGGGGTTCTCACATCCACGTCTTTATAATACCTCACCAAGGTATTTAGCGGCTCCCCATCTCCCACTGTTGTACATCGGTTTGTGTGGAAGTTTCACATGGCATCGCAGAAGGCAACCAACAAACAAAGCCACTTTGTTTGGAGTTGGACACACCCGGTGTATTGACAAGGACATGGAAAGCCAAATTTTGGAAGGTATGTAGAAAATATACAAATAAAAAGGACAAAATACATAATTTTACAAATATAATGCCATGATCAATTTAATCACTTTACGTTACTTTGTTCTGCAGTTTGAAAAATGAATATTTAATAGAAAAGTATTTCTTTTTTAGTGACATCAACAGTTTGCCTGTCATTACTATTGCTAAAAACTATTGTTTAAGAATTAAAATAAATTGTGAAACGTGATTTAATCTGGTACTGTAAGTGAGGGGTAAAGTATCACAGCAGTTAGACTAAGTTAGATCATTAACAAACTATGACACAAATGACTACTTTAGGGCCAAACCTCTGGTATAAAACTAACTAGAGAAGAGCCAAGTTCAACTGTGTATTTTAATGAAATAAGTCATAAGTTAAAGGGTAACAATCATCATTACTAAATATTAGGGGTGTCCCCAACTAAGAATTTACGTAGTCGAATCTGATTCGTCATGTCTTGTCTATCGTTGACTGATCGTGAAATCTTTTTTTTTTTTTTTTTTGCTCATTGATCCATATTCTCATTTGCGACATTGGCTTCCATTTTTTCCAAACCAGACAAAAGAGCTGAAACCCCCAATTAAACAATTTGTCGCACACAGAAACAACTTGATAATGAAACGACCAAAACTGAAACGAGGCCACTGTCAAGTGTCGGCATATCAAACATCAAACAAAGTGGCATATAAAAAATTACCATAACAAAATATAGGTTTAAATAACCATGGGGCTAACACATGCCTTGGATTTTTAAGTTAAGGTGAATCCCTACAAGCTATAAATTAAAGGCAATATGGAATAAACATTATTCATTAAACGATTCCTTAACATTAGCATAAAATGAACATTTTAATGCCATGAAGTGCACAACAACGTCAACGTTAATGTTTGTGTGCTTGCGAAAGCTACAGCATGAGACTGTTTAATTAACAAGGGTAGCAATTTTAATAATTAAGTGGCAAGTAATCCCAAAGCTTTCCCTTAAATGTTTCACATTATAGCTTTCTTGTGTTAAAAACTTCAAATTACAAAACGGAGCTAATTTTAGTTAAATCAATTTAAATTACTGAGAATAAACTTTTAGGTTAGGTTGAGTGCAATGAACAATAACGTTTAGAACACAGACCTCACAAAAGCTGTGATGTGTCATGAGCATTTAATGTAATTTAAATCGATAAATGCTATCCTTGTTAATTAAACAATCTCACGCTGTACCTTTCGCAAGCACACAAACTACAGACAATCTGCGCTGTTTTGCGAGCATA
The DNA here is from genome assembly GCA_019176425.1 of Megalops atlanticus. Taxonomy (NCBI): domain Eukaryota; kingdom Metazoa; phylum Chordata; class Actinopteri; order Elopiformes; family Megalopidae; genus Megalops; species Megalops atlanticus. Next base: position 26,432,151 of record CM032877.1, on the reverse strand, counting down.
ATAATTTACTCTATTTACGCGATTGGTGTTGATTATTCTGTGAATTATTTGTTTTACTGTTAATCAAAGAGGATAAAGGGGAACAGGTTGAAAGTAATGATAGATTTAAAGGTAGTGTTCGGGCTTCCCCTGTTTCCAGCTCACCAGCCGCCACTGGTTGACACAACTTGCATTTGACTTTTTTTGGATCATCTTTGACTTGTTCAGAATTCTCCCACACTTTTGAAGTTTTTTCCCAGACATTGTGAGCTGTTAGGTAGCTAAAAAGATTTAAAGCCCAGCCAAGATGCTGCTGCGATGGTCCCGCAAAATTGGATAGTGCAACTTAGTCTACCATGGTGATTTATTCACGCACACTAAGGAGATTGATTACAAGCACATGAGTTATTTTCCAATTTTTATTAACAGTATTATCAATAGGCTGATATTTATACCAAAATAGGCTATATATCATGATTTATTGGGAGAAACCAAGCAATTCTATGTAAAATCAGACACTCAGCACCCCCATATAGCCCGAATGGAATGATCCTTGTTTCATAAACACATTTTGCGACGATTCGACTGTGAGATTGGCAGTCGAATCAGGCTCCTTAGATCGAGTCGTCGAATACTTTACTATTCGGGGTCACCCCTACTAAATATCTAACAAATTTCAGAGCAATAAAGTTAACCTTGTTTAAACATGCTAGGGGCACATGAACTTGTCTACATTTATATAAAGTCCAACATTTGATTTCAAATGTGACTTACAGTATATTCCTGCAATTGTTTTGGTCATCAGTTCTGGCTATTCAAGAGTTGATTGTTATATGTGAAATCATATTGATTTCCTACAGTAGTGTTGACTGCAACATGGCAATAGAGAAGTCTGTTGCTACTTCATAGCTGGCAGGGTGTGAAAACAATCAGCTTTCAGTACTTTCAGCAACAAAGACACACAGACACAATTACGGGCTGATGAAGCAGATAATGCTCCAGGAGAACTGTGATCCAAAGTCTTTGCCTGGAACAAGTTTGACATTCAAATTCTTATCCGCTTTGGAGTCAGCCTTGAGAGCATTAGCCTATCCTTAAAGACTTCTGACTACCCCTGCAGTTATCATAAGCACAAATAAATCAACCAAAATGGCCATTAAACAAGTAAATATCGTGGTCATGCTCATATTGTGATGGGAAAAACAATTCTTCCTCATTATGGAGATTGATGCATGTTTCGCTGCCAGCAGGAAATTCATTACCTCGTTTATTCACATTTATGTGTCCTTGAAAGCCAACAAAGATCCCCTGAAATTTAATAATTATAGATTTAGAAACCGTAGTGAGTAATTACTGTGAAACGCCCCTCTAACGTTCACCTTCACAGAGCAGTGACAGAAAAAAACTTTGTTTTATAAACAGCCTCACCACCTCGCCGAGGAATCTACTGCTTAATTTGTAAATATTTAATTTAAAAAAGTTGTGGTTGCATTGTGGGCAGTACTTACTGATTTTTGTCTGAACAAAATGAGAACAAAAACAAAAGGTGATACAGTGATAGTGAGTTAGTGATAGTGATTTCTTAATGCAATATAGAAAATTTGTAGATAAAATGTGTATTAAAAAAGTACATATTGTAGTTTGCCTTGTTTTAACTGCAATGATGATGTGTATGGTTTACTTTCTTGTCCGTCGTGGACTGTTGCCAGACAGCCAGTAATAATCTCCGGCTGGTCTGTCTGGCCAGAAGCCCTGTTGGACATCTGGAGGTCAACACTCCTAAATACGTCTAAATTACGGGAGAGAACAGAGGCTTATGGGTCAAAGTAGTAAATGCATGGGAGGTCACGTAGCGAACAGCGTGCACATGCTAAGTCCCTGAAACTCAGAGTATTCAGATCTGAAACACTGTTCTGTTTTGCGTTTGGTGGACAAGTGTATATTTGGCCTGAATCCTAGTTAGAACCTCCATTAATAGCAAAATGCCTTGCTGTAGCAGCGAATAGATTAATCAAGGAGATTAATCAACTGAAGCTGCGATTGGCATTTTGTATAATTAAACACGCTTTAAAAAAATTAACATGTTTAATTATACAAAACAATTATACTGTTCTTAAATTTTTCAAGCATGATTAATTATACAAAATGCCAATCTCAGCTTGAGTGAAAGAATCGATTAGTTGTTAGATAACTGGAAACAGTTTTTTTTTCACCATCAATAACTTGACATAACTGTCATTCCCATGTCTTCAGGTCTAAAGTGCATAAAAATGAAATGTAAGGATAATAAAGAAAAGGTACTAACTGTGCCCTTATTGCAGCGTTTTTTTTTTTTTTTTACTTCCCAGTAATAATTAACATTAGGTTCAACTCATTAGCGGGGCTTCTTTTAGGCTCCAGTCCATGTCATTCTTTCTTATCAGTGGTAAATGGTCATGTCAAGAGCTGCTTGAGGGCTCCCTTCCCGTTTAGCATGTAGGAAATGCGATTTCAGTCCTTCTAACAGAAACACAGCGGTGCATCAGTCAGAATGGATAGGTGGCCTTTTTTGTTTTGGTTAACAGTGTGAAGCGCTTTGTCTAATGCTTCGCCTTCAACGCCGTATTTTTTTCCCTCACTTTTGGTTCAACGGGCACAGTTATTAAGAACGTTAATGAAGCAAAGGAAACTAATGCAGCTTAAACGGGCGAGGAGCATGCAGAGACGTGTGCCGCGATCGATGCTCTCTCCCACTTGGACTTAGAGCCTCAGCTACTTCATTATGTGCTCTCAACGGCCAGCTTCAGTCTTCATGCAAAACTTGCATGGCCTTGGAGTTGTATGCACTTCCTCATCCCAGCAGACAGGCAAGCACATTGGCTAACAGCACATAAAATTCTCATTTTGCCCGAATGCATTAACCTTTAAAACTTCACCGTAAGAGAAGTGCCAGGGCTGCATTCAGTTCTGCCACCACTGCCTGAATATTAAATAGGATAAAATGTGTCAGATAAGAAATGCAGAAGGCAGGTAGGCAGCTGAGCGGAAATTCTTTATGCCTGTGACATGGTCATAAATGCAGGAAATCTTGAACAACATGCAGTGTTTTTCAAATAAAGTTGTGTCCTTCAGCATTTCTGTATCCACACAGCCAGTGAAACAGCAGCAATCCCACACTGCTTCACTACCTCACCTTTTTAATATGCAATAGTTCATTATATACCGTGATTTGTTTCAGATTTTTGAATAGTGAATTTTACATGTGTTCATTGTCTCCTTTTCACTAGCCAATGCATATTTTATCACTGTCACAATGCAAAGTGCACATTGATTTTGTAGTTTTTACATTGTCTACACTTCTCATAGAAGTTTTTGTGTTTTTTGGACATATATTTTTTTCTTGAATGTGTGATCAAAAGGAAGACTATGTTATTAAGATTCACAGATTCACAAAGTGGCACATGACAATGATTTATTTGTAGGCCTGCTAGGCAAGTAATAGCAAAAAACATTAGAACATCATTACTGCATCATCATCATAAGACTAGCCTGGTAGTAACAGCAGGGTATTTTCATTTTAGCTATTCACACTGTTTTTGAAATGCATTTTCTTGCAAGTTCAGTTGATGAAAGGGCTAGAGAAATTTAGCTATGAAAACATGAACAATAATGAACTGAAAAAAAGAAGAAATAGTTTTAAATGAGGTTATTAAACATGTGAAATGGAGATATCTTTGGAGAAAACCATTTCAGATGACTTAATATCACATAATTTCCCAAATGAATCTACTCACAGATATTTTGTGAAATACTTCTCATCTCATGTTTAATATTAACAGATTTTAAGCATTAAAATTTGATGGTTATGGTGGCTTTCTTTAAAAACATCCCCCCAAAAGTTATGTTTGTTAAGTGTGTGTGTGTGTGTGTGTGTGTGTGTGTGTGTGTGTGTGTGTGTGTGTGTGTGTGTGTGTGCGTGCTTGTGTGTGCATATGTATTTGTGTTTGTGCACTGTTGATTTGTGAGGGGGGAAATTGAGGGAGAATATTCTGCTCTGTATTGATCTTTAATCTGAATGTTGTCGATTTCATTGTTGTACTCAAAGATTATAGGCTCCACGGGCTGTGACAGTTAGGAACACGTGAATGAAATGGGTGTCAATCATGGCACTAACCATAGCAACACTCTCCATTAATTGGAATCTTTTCATCCCCGGTGAAAGGGATTAGAGGGAGAGCTGATTAAATTCCGGTGGAATCCTTCTTGTTTCTCTCTTCGTTAACGATGCATTGCAGCCAGGCCACATTTGATTGACCCTGTCACTCGTCTGGCTTGTTGCGGTGGACTGACTGCTGCTGTAGCCAGCTTGTCATCTGTAACACCATTGAAATATTAATTTGATTTAGCTGTGGGGTTTTATTTATTTATTTATGTATTTATTTTTGCTGTTTGATGATTTTAGCCCTGGGAGGGTGTCACTTAATTAGGCATCTTTCCGTTTTATAAGATGAATACTACACTCCCCTTACATTAACAAAACCTTGTACAGTATGTAACCCCTAAACCAGTGTTTCTCAATCCTGCTCCTGGAGGCCCACTGTCCTGCACGTTTTCCATCTTTCCCTTCTCTACCTACCTGACTGAACTCATCAGTGGCACTTTTGATTAGCTGAGCACACCTGATTTAACCAAGAGCATGTTAATCACACTATTCAGGTGTGTTTGAAGCAAGGATCGACAGAAGATATGCAGGACAGTGGGCTTCCAGGAGTAGGATTAAGAAACACTGCCCTAAGCTATGAAAGTGTAACAAATTACTTGTCAAGGGTACAAAACTGAGGCTGTGAGCAGAACAACACAGTGGTCATATTACAAACATATTTTCTCTTGTATATCAGTTATGTATGGAAATGTCTCTTATAATAAGCACAGCATATTTCAACATTCTGTGGCAACGTGGCAACATTTTGTTATCATAACAGGCAAGCAGTCCATTAAAGATACTATTTTACTGTGTGGCATTCAGTGGTTAGGCTGCCCTCCATGGTTTTATTGACCATGCAAGGTTGCATCTCTATAAAGCAGAAGCGTTAACTAGCTACTTTTGCTTTGTGATGTTTTATCTTGGAGGCGTGAAGAAATGCACCACATCTGTTCTCTATAGGACAGAAGCTCTTTATGAATGCATGCCTGCATGTACATGTGCACATGAGAGCTCTAACATTATGGTCCAGAGGCCACATTTACTTCTGTCTTTCAGTATAATGGGGCAGTGTTTAAAGGCTACCTTTACTCGGCATCCCTAATTAGCATCGTATACAGAAGAAGTGGGAAGGTCTTGTTTCAACCCAGTAAAACGTTGCGATCAATGTGTCTGGTTGCTTTGAACTTCACTAGTTTTTATATTTTAATGCATTGCATACATTATGTATTATAATTCAATTTATACTAGCCAAAAGAAATTATAACAGTAGAGATGTACTGTAACATTATATAATTATCACAGTTTTCTTTTAGTCTACGCACACAGATACAAAGATAAAAGCATATGTGCTGCAGGGTAATTTCAGCAATTTTTTACACTGGTAAAACAAAAAAAAATTACACTGACTCCTCTAGTTGAACTTCTTATTCAGCTTAATGACAAAAGGGCCTCATTTGAAAAACAAATAAAAACAATAAAACAAAAAATAATTTTTGTATTTACAATTTTTTAAAACAAAAAATACTGAATCATCCATATTGAATCATCAGCACATCAGTATTGCAGACCTTTGATATTAAAAGGCATGTTTATTTGTGGAATTGAAAACCCTCTCTCTCTGGAATTGTAAACATATTTGTATGATAGAAACATAATGCAATTAATTAGCAGGTGAACACTCTGTAGGTGGGATGTTCATTGTGGAACTGCATAGGCAAGTGCACATAGGCAGGAGTCATAGTCAACACATGTGTCAACACATAGGTGTGTGCACACTATGGATCCCGCTAACAGATGGTGTAGAGACAGTGATTATAAAACTCTTCCTCATAAAATCGTTGCTGAAGGCATTGTAGGTGGGGAAAATTTGCTGTCAGTACATTTACAGTTTTTATCAAATAATTTCAACAGTTTTAGCTGGAGTGGAGGTGCCTTTAATACGACAATACTCATGTGTTGATGTTTGTGGCTGAGTGATTGTATGTGCCTTGCACATTTGCTTTGACTGAAAGCGCTGCTTTCAGCTTTCCTGTGGCAAGATTAACTTCATACAGAGGTTCTGACTGTCCTTAAATTGCATCCTCTTGATCCCTGGTTGGCTCAGTATTTAAAGGCTGGCTGCCAATAACAAACTAAAATTCAGCATGTAGCATCCAGAGAAATAAAAATGGACTACTAGTCAAGTAGTCAACTAGTTTGTCAGAATGGGCAGATTTTAAGAAGTGATGATTTGGTCAGCTCAGTTTGATATGCCCTTAAAGCTAACAACCTAGTTAACTTATGTAGGGGTCAGTTTGTATGGAATATGTGCCTGCTAGACAATAATACCTAATTGACCAAAATAAATTTGTTGGTAAGTAGCAGCAGCAAGACATTTTCTGTCTTGGAGAAGTCCTGCTTGCTTACAATGGAATAAACAAGGTTGGAAGTGTTTTGAGGAATTTAGATGGTTTTATCAGTTTATGTAGCATATCTTGCAGTTTGGAGAGGACCACAGGAAAAACATTTAAGCAGCTCAGTATTTTGATTTATGACAGATGGTCAGTTTGTTTTTTATATTTTAGCAATTATTCCTCGAGCAGTCAAGGCATGTTCGAACCAGTTTCTATGGCTGAATGGGTTAGATCCAATATAAAGGCATTCCTGCAATCCAAAATAAAGGAAAACACCTAGTAATGTGTTTTCCTTTGTGCTAATTACATTTGTAAACCATTTTGGAATACATTTTGTTAATCAATGCCCACTCACTTTTTTTTTTTTTTTTAAGATGAACACCTCTGTACCCTACTTAAACACAGTGCCAAGTTGCAGAAACCTGTCTGGCGCAATGTTAATGAGGCAACATCTTGGGAGACAATCCACCATCCCGATACACATGCATATAAGATGAGGTACTAAAAACTTCCATCCAACTCATACATGTTAGCACTGACTTTTTTATGCTAAAAATAACAAAAACCGTTTGCACCTGCTTTTATGAAAGTTGGTCCCTGTGTGGTCACGTTTGTCTTTTTGGCTGTCTTGTTGTGGGTGAGCACATATTTCTGGCATGTACAGATTGGCACTTGGAAAGCTTTGTAATGAGAACAAGGTTGATGAAGTTGATTTTGCCAAGCCCTCTTGTCAACCTTGAAGTGTGTGGCATGATTGGTATTCATGCCCAGGATTGATTCTGCTCAAAAATAAAGAGATTAACCTTGGGCTCAGGTGGATGGCTGTGGGTTGCTCTACAAGCCTGAATGTTTATCATGGTACAATAGACCTTTTCTGAACAACTTGAGAAGTCAGTCTTTTTTCCATCAATTACAGCACAGATTATTGTATTATTCTAAACTAAATTCTAAGCTGCTGGAGGTTGGGTTACCTAGATAATGTCTTTAATGTCATATAAAGGCTTATTCACCATACATTGAATCAGACAAAGTACAGTGCAGTGCAAAGTACAGTTCTTCTCAGATGCAGAGAAACCTGAATGAGACAATGCCCCAATTCATTTGCAATGCAATCCTCAAACATGTATATCTTCAAACATGTATATGTATACACACACACACACACACGTCTATGTATATCAGGTCAGACAAGCAAAGCTGGTGAGTTTTTTTCACTGAGACTGATGCCAAATGTTCTGTATGAAGCTGTACCTAATTACTAAAAATTGCAGTATGGACGAAGCATACTGCAGTTTGGTTGACTAGAGTCCAATCATGGGTTTAAGCCTCAGCAGAGCAGTTATTCCACCATTCCGTCTTCTTCCTTGGGTCACAAAGGACGTGTTGTCCTTTTCTTCCAAAAGAAAAAAAGTCATCTGGAATTGGAAGCTATCAGTATGCGTCTACAGTTTTTTTTTCCCCACACCCATTATACAGTACATTTCCAGGTGTCCTTGAATCTGTCAAAAGTATTTTTTAAATATCCAAATGTGTGCAGAAGAGTCCTAGAATGATGATATGCAGTGTTTTTAGCAAACTTTTTCTCATTATATTTATATGTGCTATTTTCACCTCAATGTAACTAATGATCTTTGTTTGAAGGGTAAATGTATTTGCAATATTATCAAAATGAATAAAATGTATGCTGACAGTTTGCATTATTTTTTGAAAAGACGACATCCTATGTACAAGATAGCACTTCTGCCAAACAGTAGAAAAAAATGAAATACACCACATCATTTTAATAAATATTATTAAATATTTATTCAAAAGGATTGTTCAAAAGGTATCTCTCTGATTTAGATTAATAGAATGGCCATTGCATGCATAACCACCATTAAAATAAATCAGGGTTGCTGACCATTGAGAAGTGCATACACCAAGATGAATAACTAAGAAGCCTTACTGTCTTAATATGTCAGTTATTGAATTGCATCTGTGTTTGCTGTGTAGAAAAAAGTCATTAACATATTAATCAGTCATACGTAATGCACCGTGACACCTGATTTCCTTGAAGAACATTTAAGGCCCATTGCTGTGGTGTATGCTACTTTTCACATGTAATCTGTGCAAGCTTGTCTTGTTGTTTTGTTTGGTTTTTCATGACCCTATTGTGTGGGCCAGGAAAAACTTTCTGTGAATTGTCCTTCCATACTGTTTTAATGCTTCATAAACATTGGATGAAAATTTTGGAGGGTTATGGTTATGTAAATGGACGGTATATATACACATAGAACCCATACAGAAGGATACATATTAATAAAGTCTGAGAATTACACAGCCTATGCAGAGCTAAACGTACAGACTGTCAGATTCTCTCCATAGGAAAGCATGGACTTTAACGGGATCCTATTAGATCTGGTAAATAACCACATTTTGTTTTATTCCACTCGTTTCTGTATGGCAGCCTTGCTACAGAATTAATTTCATATGTATGAACTCAGATCGTCAAAACATACTTTGACAGTTTCTTTCTGTTTGCTGTTTTTTCTCAGTGTCATACATATTTATGTCTTTAGTGCTCTTTTCAGTAACAGCACGAGGTCTGAAAAAGTTCAAACAAACACTGAAGTAATATGTATGCAGCCTTTTACAATGTGAATAAGAGGCATACAAATCCCAAAATCTTTCACAAATAATTGTTGCACATTGACGAATGAAATGTACTGTTGCATTTGTACTAATTTCCATTCACCTGTAAATCAAGTTGTTACACAACAGTAGCGCCATTAAATATATTCTATATTATGACCATATATCCATTTCCTGAGTTCCTCCATCCTCCTTATTTCTGATGTAAGAGGTCCTGTTCGGTAATAGGAGGTTCCAATACTGTCTAAATTGCTACGCTAGGTATTGATGTTCTTTTTTAGACCACGCCCCTTCAAAAATATTCATAATGTACCAGCAAATCAGAACACTTGTGACTTTAACAAAGGCAGAGAGAAAACTTCTAGTGTGAAGCACGTATCGAACATCTGTGTTGCTGCTCACTGTCTCCATTTTGTTCCTCATTCCTAAGAAAACAGAGATCTTCATTTGTGATTACATTACTGATGTGTACATTCCCTTGCAGCAATGTATGTATGCTTGTTTCTAGTTTTAATAAACTAAAGACTGTGTGGGTGCGAAAAGGTCAGTTTGCGATCATTGGTGCATTATTTCCCGGGTCAGAAGTTCCAATTTGACAATCTGTCTCCCCGAGTGTTCTGTGTGGGCGTTGTCCGCAGGAGTCAAGCGTGTATTAATAGCACAGTCAAGGCTAATTAATGCAGCATTAGCTTCGGTGTGGCTATTTTCTTTTAGCTGTCAGGGCAACTTTGACTTTCCAGGGAAAGTCCCGGTGTCAAACTTCAAATACACTTTAGGGAAATGAACAAGAGTAGGACATAAAATAAACATGATACATGCGCTTTAACTGCTATATTGTGTCAACGGGGGGCTCAGGCAGGGACTCAGGCGCAGACAGCGGAGAATGGCAAACGATGGTTTATTGCCAAAAAGGGAAATCCAGAAGTCAGAGTCGAAAAACAGGCGATGTCAAAAACCAGGAAGACACGGCAGAGGTACAAAGACAAAATCCAAAAAAGCAAGGTCGAGAAAAACAGGCAAGATAAACACGGGCAGGCAGAATACAAACGAGACTAGAAAAGCGCTGGTTGCGAAACAGAAAACTGAGACAAACTGGCAAAGGGCTAAGAAACAGACAGGAATATAAAGGGAACACGCTAACAAGAAAACGAGACACAGGTGAACAAGCGGGCAGGTGAAGCAGATGAGCAATCGGGCCGGGAAACAAGGGGCGGGGCAGGCAAGGGAGAGAAACGAACACAAAAGCACATGGCAGGGAAAAAAAACAAGCAGCTACGTAGCTGCAGCACTGACAATATTGCATCTAAATGATTGGCTCTGTGAAAGGGAGGTAGCAGTGCATGATGAGAGGACTTAATTTTCGTTTCCTTTGGGAAACTGTGTAACCTGTTTGATTTTTTTGTGTGTCTGTGCATCTAAGGTAACTGTAATGCTAGTTTTGTACCAAAGTCTAAGTCAAGCAGTCTGTTGTGAGCTGCAGCTAGGAACTTTGAAAATATATACAAACATAACCTGAAAAAAAATAAATAACCACTTTGGCTGTATTATTATTATTATTATTATTATTATTATTTTATCAGCAGGTAGGACCAGAGGGTTAATGAGGGAGTTATTCCAGATGAAAAAAGGAAAAGAATAGTCTCGTCTCCACATGGGGGGGGCTTATTGATGACTCTGGCTTTGTGTTCGATTAGTCAGTTAATGGTTAAGGATGAAGACGTATACTATACTATACTATACTATACTATACTATACTATACTATACGTATCATTTATGCTGTGAATTGTTCCTGCAGCTGACGCCCACTAACACTGGTGTCACTGTAACCCGTGGTTCATATGTTTTAATAACATGTGGTGTGAATGTTGCTTGAGCCCCCTTATCTATGATTGATTCAATATTATGGAAAGAAACATTGTTCCCCTGAAAACCACAAAGGTATCTGTCTATTCTTTTCATTTTTACTGTGCAGATTGAATACAGTATTCAAAGTATTACTAGAGATTAAATTTATGGTTTACAAAGGCCCAAAGGTGGTTGGAAGTGAGCTGTTTTGATTCATTTCCACTCACTGTACAACACTTCTTTTTGCACTTTTTTGTTTCAGTGTCAGTTGTGCCTTTAATATGACCAGACATGAGTGGAACTGTCCAGTTTCTATTAAGGGCCCTGCAGCTACAACAAGCAGCAATTTATGTGAAGAAAAGTGGAAGTTGGGCAAAATACCTTCTCTCCGTCTCCCTCTCAGTCTGTCGTTTCTTTAAAAATGTGTCCCATGATCTGACCTGTGGTGTGTAGGGTAGAGAGGTTTATGCACATCCCTAGAGTGGATGGTGGAGTGACAGATGTGTATTCATGTGGGGACTGCTCAGCTCTGACATTGATACATTACACCCCATTTCATGTCAAACAACATCAAACAGGTTGCCAATATGGCAGTGCTGAAAGACCTGGCTTTACCTGGTAATAACCCTTCACCCCAGAGAATGACACTGCCAGAACGTTGACATATCATTGGCAAGGTACCATTCGCATTGCAGTAGATAAAGCTAGCACTCTTTGACATGATGTCCATGTTGTTGAGTGGACAATAAAGAGCATTTTCAAATAATTAAAAATTTTTCTGTTTTTCTTTAATTTCCATGATTGCTCTCTTTAGACTCTGCCAGTCTTTACTTTGTTGTGTTGAACAAGCTTCTGAAGGCTTTACAGATAGATTGTTAATATGTATTTTTTTCCAAAAGAAGTGGTATGGTTTAGAAAACTATAAACGGGTAGACGTATTAATTAAATTAATTAAGCACAGAGTGTAAAAAATGCAAAAAATCAGAATATATTTTTTTTGTAATGCCCAATGATTTTCCCTGATTTTCTCCCCAAGTTTAGAATGCCCAGTTTTATTGTATATAAGCCAACTGTCAAAGTTTTTTCTGAGAGTTGGGCTGTCTTACACTGCTACCTGGTCCGAGCAGCAGGGGTCACTATTTAGTTATGAGATAAGCCTTGGGCTGGCCTGCCCTCCCCTACATCCTCAGTGCAAGTCCTTTTACCAGTTGAGCCACTCGAGAGCCACCAGAATATAGTTTTGCCCCAAAAAGAGGTAAGACTGATTTTTTTCAGCCATTGTTCAATAACATATGCATGAGAGGGCTAACATGATGTGATGGTGAGAGTGTGGTGTAGTATTGTGCATAGAAAGGCAGGACAGCAATCACAACAAACACTTGCTGCATTTGTTAATGCAAGTGCCCTCCATATAAAGCATGCTACAATGTCAGCCGCCGATAGTGCGAGTGAAGGAAATGCGGAGATACACTGCGGCATAATGAAGGAGAAGTGTAAAGCTGTAGGACGTTGCATGAAGGGGAAGACAGCATCAGTGTCTTTATAAGCTGGTTGCTGTGGGTTTTATCCAAAACAAAGCAGGTAAAGTATGGATAGCTAAGGTAGGATTGCTGTTTTTATCTCTGCAATCAAAACTTACCAGTGTTTGTAATATGCCATTTTCTGCACTAGTATACACTTTGACTCTCACTGATGTGCCAATGTGTGCACTGCTGACTCCCGTGGTTGGTTCATGTGAGCTCAGATGAAACACAGATTCATATAAAATCCAAAGCATAAGCTGAAATGGTCCAGCAGAGATTTTTGCACAGTTTGTCTGGGTCACCCTACTTTGCACATAAAATGGAGGTGTGGTGACATATAATGTATAACCAATGTTATAATAATAATTTTCAGTCAGTGGCATGGTTGCAATGGCATAGTAAGTCTATTCCCAAGCAACCGGGAGGGCACCGTGTCATCTGTGCTTCAATCATAGAAATGTCACCTTGGATTACAGCCAGCTGTCTGTAATAAAGATGAATTGAATGAAACATTTGAAACACTTTCATAACGCGTGCTGAAAATGTGGTTTACGCCACCTCTCCATAAATAAATCCCTGAGTACTAGTAGCAACTGGCCTTGCGGTTTGCAGAAGCTGTATATTTGAAGCTCATAAAAGATTATTGCCTAAGATTTATTGCTAAGATCAGGGAGACAAACAGGTATGTTTTATACTTTTTCGAGACATTAATACAAAATGGCTAAATTAATACAATAGGAAGTGTATTTCCAGGCAATATCTAACACAGCAACAAGGAACATTTGTAATTATGGGCATCTTGGCACCTCCATGAAAATGTAATGCGTGTGATGAAGGTGTCAGTGTCTTCAGGCACGATTTAGCAATATGACGATTCCTACTTGGCCCCGGTGGTGATACCGTGCTTCATAACCATCTTGCTGAGAAAGGGTCAAGACAAATTCAGATCCAAACCATCTCTCCCATCACCAGATGTACCCCTTCCATTCTGAAGTGAAGGCAGCCTTGATGGGGGGTTGACAATAGGCTAACTTTGAAAGCTATTGCTAATAGGGGACAGAAACATCTGAAGATAAATGTATCAATATATCAGTTTACACCAATTTCAGAAAAAAACCTGCTTGAATCAGTTTGATGCCATGTTAATAAGTATATTCACATATTAATTCATATTAGACATATTGAGTAAATATACACTCACCGGCCACTTTATTAGGCACACCTGTCCAACTGCTCGTTAACGCAAATTCCTAATCAGCCAATCACATGGCAGCAACTCAATGCATTTAGGCATGTAGACATGGTCAAGACGATCTGCTGCAGTTCAAACCGAGCATCAGAATGGGGAAGAAAGGTGATTTAAGTGACTTTGAACGTGGCATGGTTGTTGGTGCCAGACGGGCTGGTCTGAGTATTTCAGAAACTGCTGATCTACTGGGATTTTCACGCACAACCATCTCTAGGGTTTACAGAGAATGGTCCGAAAAAGAGAAAATATCCAGTGAGCGGCAGTTCTGTGGGCGAAAATGCCTTGTTGATGCCAGAGGTCAGAGGAGAATGGCCAGACTGGTTCGAGCTGATAGAAAGGCAACAGTAACTCAAATAACCACTCGTTACAACCAAGGTATGCAGAAGAGCATCTCTGAACGCACAACACGCCGAACCTTGAGGCAGATGGGCTACAGCAGCAGAAGACCACACCGGGTGCCACTCCTGTCAGCTAAGAACAGGAAACTGAGGCTACACCCGCACAGGCTCACCGAATTGGACAATAGAAGATTGGAAAAATGTTGCCTGGTCTGATGAGTCTCGATTTCTGCTGCGACATTCGGATGGTAGGGTCAGAATTTACGTCAACAACATGAAAGCATGGATCCATCCTGCCTTGTATCAACGGTTCAGGCTGGTGGTGGTGGTGTAATGGTGTGGGGGATATTTCTTGGCACTCTTTGGGCCCCTTAGTACCAATTGAGCATCGTTGCAACGCCACAGCCTACCTGAGTATTGTTGCTGACCATGTCCATCCCTTTATGACCACAGTGTACCCATCTTCTGATGGCTACTTCCAGCAGGATAACGCGCCATGTCATAAAGCTCGAATCATCTCAGACTGGTTTCTTGAACATGACAATGAGTTCACTGTACTCAAATGGCCTCCACAGTCACCAGATCTCAATCCAATAGAGCACCTTTGGGATGTGGTGGAATCAGTTTGATCATGGATGTGCAGCCGAGTAAATCTGCAGCAACTGCGTATGCTATCATGTCAATATGGACCAAACTCTCTGAGGAATGTTTCCAGTACCTTGTTGAATCTATGCCACGAAGGATTAAGGCAGTTCTGAAGGCAAAAGGGGGTCCAACCCGGTACTAGCAAGGTGTACCTAATAAAGTGGCCAGTGAGTGTACACTGTTAGTAATGAGTTAGCTTGGCTTGTAATTTTAATTTATGTGAGTAATTAAATTTTAAGTAATTTAATTTTGAGTAATTTTAATTCAGGAAAGACTGACAACACTGATTGGGTACACTTTGCAAAGCTGAAAATCCTTTACAATGTGAATATAATGCCTTTTTCCCCTCACTAAAACATTTCATGACTTCAGTGTACTGTTGGTGCAGAGATTTTTCACCAGCTCTGGTGGTGGTGTGCTGGGACCATCGTGGACCATGACTGCAGAAGTGATTTAATAGTTTTTTCCCTGTGTAGGTGGTGGAACAGATGACATTAGGGCAACTATTAACTGACAGCAAAGAAATAACCAAAGAAATACAGAAATGTCCACGGTTCTGTCAAACATCACCTGCCACGAAGAAGCTGTACTCTCTGTGCTTCTTGCTTGTTCGGCAAATAAGTTTCATGAAGTTCCTTTAATTTCATGAACTTGGAGTTCCTGTTGAACTTTTTGTTCAATACCACATGGACAGAGCTTGTCAGTGTTCAGTGTATATGTATATACAGACGGGTGACAAATTAAAGGAAAACCCTGAATAAATGAGCGGAGAAACATAACAAGTGCAGATGCTTCCACACAAGTGTACTGCATGGTACAATTAAGCAATTAACATCCAATCATGTTCTGTGGCATGTATAAAAATGCTGAGCAGCCCAGCTAATCTCGATTTTGGATCAAGATGGCAAGAGGAAAAGATCTAAGTGACTTTAAAAGTGAACAAATGACTTGTGTCTTCTACTGCATGGTTTAACCCTCCTATTGTCCTGGGGTCATAATGACCCGAAATCATATTCAGATCTAAGAAAATGATATAAAACATTAACCTAAGTACATGGCCTCCTATGTAGCTTCCTAAAATGACCCCAAAGATGGAAATTTGGCGAATTTAAAAAAAAAATCATTTTCAGTGGAGCTGCCACAAAAAAAAAAATGCCTATTGTCTTAGGGCCAATATGACCCGAGATAACTTTTGATGTTGAACTGTCCTTATGAGCAGCTCTGTCTAACTCAGAGTACCACAAACTCATTTCCTCATACTCATAAATACCTGGTACTAGGCCCATTTCAAAGATATTAGCATGCATGTGTCAGAACTCAGGCAGGGACTCAGGCGCAGACAGGAAGACTGGTGCACAAGGAGTTTATTAAATCCAGAGGGTAATCCAAAAATCATAGTCAAAACAGGCAGAGACCAAAACCAGAAGACACAGCAACCAAAACCAAAAGGGCAGATCGAGGAAATGAAGTTGAGAAAAACAGGCAAGGCAACAGAACCAGCAGGCAGACACGAAAACAAACGGCGAGTAGCGAAACAGAAGACTGAGACGAACTGGCAACAAGACAAGAAACAAGTCGGGAAGATGTAGGGCTGGGCAGATGAGATGGGATGCAGGTGCGCGGGGAGGCAGGTGGAGACAATCAGGTAATCAGATGGGCGGGGACAGGGTGGAGAGCAGGGCAGGGCTGGAACACAGAGACACAGTAAACAAGAGCACATGGACGGAGAAAACAAAAACAAAACCAGCTAAGATGCCTCAGTACTGACAGCATGCTAGTTTAGCATGCTAGGTTGCTAGCAGTACACAATTTCCATGTTTTTCCATACTGTATTCCATACTGTATCAAAACCACTGATGCCCCCTGACCTCTAATGATTGACTTGACATTTTATACATGCTCAACTATTAGCAGCACAGAGGTTGACCTTGCACAAGCGTAGATCTTTCCTTGAACAGTTAGGGAAAGATCTTGTGGCACTTGTCATGGCACAGAGGGAGCGCATTCCACATAATGTAACATCGGCATTGCTGGTGATTCAGGCAAGAAAAAGATGTGCCCAAACACTAAAGCTAGTGCCGACACCAGCCCCAAAACGTGCACGATGTCAACTTTGCACAGGGTCTGATAATAAAACCCCAATGATCTGCCAGAGATAGAAGCGACATGCAAACACATGCTTACAACTTTTGCCAGTCATGTGTTTGAGATAATACCTCATGATTTTTCTACACACTGTCAACACACTGTATAATGAGGGACTGCATGTAAAAAAAAAACTACAAAAACAAAAAAAAAAAAGGCCAAGGGTGAGAGATTAGACTAAGACCAGCTCTTATTTGTCTATTATTCATTTGAATTAGTGTATGTTTGGATTATATGGATGTTGGAAAGAGCAGTAACTCAAAGATTTTGCTATCAGTCTTGAAATCAACTTGTCTTGGTTGAAGCAAAAAAAAGAAAATTCCAATTCACACGCTTCCATTGGGCAGTTTAGATGTTAATATTACAGAACCACAACCTCCTTGACTTAGTTTAAATATGTCTGTAGATAGTTTCATTGGCATTCATAAGTTTGTAGCTTTATCTTCTTTCTCTTACAAAATTTCAACATTTCAGATGTTATAGTCGGCTACTTCAAAAGGGGGCCCTATAGACTTAATTTACGTTGAGACAGTTTCAATTCATAAATATCAGAATCTATTACATCTTATTTTGGGGAATTTTATGACAATTGTACCTATACAATTTTTCATGCTTTTGCAGTGCATGGGACCTTTGGGGGGTGCTAGAGAGTTAACAAAACAGCTTATGTTGTTTATGACTATTTGATTGTATTCTACACTTATAGCTGTAACATTGTGCCAAATTTCACATTTGTATTCAAAGGTTTATTTGAGTTATGAGATAAATTGGACCCCGGGTCATAGTGCCCCAAAGGTAATAGGTGTTAGTATTTCTTAAGACAATAGGAGGGTTAACCAACATACTGATGTATAAACTTCCTTGAGGAAAATGTGTGTGGAAATGGAAAATGTGCTAGCAGCTAAAATCAAAGCAGACTGAAATATAATACAGTCTTTAATAGCCAAGGACTGACAGATATTGTGTGCTTGGGTTAGAAACCAAAAACAATTCTGAATGGTCATATTAAACTATTTTTAAGCAAAGTTTAAAATTTTCCATTTATTTATGTATTCATTCATTTATAAAAGTTAGGTGGGCTCTACAGGATACAACATAAGTCTGTCAGTATATTGACATGTATTGTGTATTTGCTGATTATACAGTGTATCAGCATGATTTTACATAGTGAGTTTGCGCTTCAGTTACTGAAAGCATCCCACAGAGAGTAAAGCCATTGCCCTCAGTATCATCATGGCCACCATATGGATCAGCATTTCCTCTATATAAGATAAGTCTGAACCAGGCTTATTCTGCACTGGGATTCTTTTGATGCCAATAGCAGGTTAAGTAGCATTCCTATTGATGCGAACATTAATAGGGATAATCCCAGTTTACATATCCATAATAAGAATTTATTCAAAATATTGCTGAGTGACAGTTCTCTCATTATTTTTGGCTAAGAAAATAGGGAAAAAAATTAGCTACCCAACAGGCGCAATGTGAAAAACCTGTCAAATTGCTTCTGGCAATTGTGGCACTTCACTAAGGGCCACAGCGGAAAAGCACTTTGATGTACATTGTTAAGGGAAGATTAAAGAACTGGCACTATGCTAATGATGTTGTGGCCGGTAGGTTCTTTAACGTGTGTCCAAAATCCTTCAAAAACACCTTTGATCTTTTTAACTAACAAGGGGAAGGATCACTCTTTCAGCGGCACACTGTCAGAATGCAGTAATTGCTTTTTAAACTGGAGATCTCTGAAGCTGACTGTCTCTGCAAAGCTGGACTTCATCAGGTAATAACATTCTCTGAGAAGTGGTGATGCTTCTTGGCACGGTTATTAAAAGTGTGAGCCCATAAGTCATGGAGATGGACAGTATTGTTCATGCGTTTGACAGTTGAGCTTTCGGGGTCAGTTGATCGGACCTTCTTTGCCTTACAGCCCATATTAAATGTTGCAAATGATAAAACATACCGCCTCTGCACTCTCATTTCCTCTGCTACCGTGACAATTGCTAGACCAACTGGTGTAAAATGTCAGTAAAATACTTAAAATGCGATAGTAATCAATCTTCACATCGCATTCACGATATACGGTTTTCTTACAGTGCAAGCCTCTCAAAACAGGTGGAATTATTTCCTTTTTTTGAAGGTTTTATTTATCTACATCTTTATCTATATCTTTAGGTCAGAGAGTAAATCAGACTCTTGGCACATGAAGGATGGCATTTTTGCCCCCCTCCTTTAAATGATTGTGTTTGCTCCTTTGTCTGGTTGGACATTCACCTTACAGATAATTCATCTCATATTTTAATGGGTTTCATTAACAGATTCCACAGGATAGAAACATTTTTTTTTGCTTGGGAGGGGAAGCCTTGCATGCTTACTTTTTGAACAAAGGGTGAGAAACAAATGTGCAAAGCACCGTGGAGGTTAGGTGTCTTTGTGTCGATTCGTAATAGACTATGAAACGCTATGGCCTAGGAGACCGCTGAATAGGATACAGTGAACATGATTAGGTTTATGATCAATCCTCATACCACGGAGCTTCATATGTGCTTAGAAAGCTTTGCCAAAGACTCTGCCTCAACAATATGTACTGTAGCCTATGGTTGCTATTGGTGCTGATATATCTGTTACCTTGGCATATCAATCTTACATCTTCGCTTCAATCCCAAAGGTTGTCGTAATGTACCAGCTCTATTTATCCATCAATCCAAACACCTGATCGCTCCTCTGGTACTGTCAGATATTGCCACAGCGAGAACTGACCCACTGATGTTGGAAGAGGTGCAGACTTAAAAAAAAAAGGTACAAACAATCAATCTACTGTATTCGTCTCACCGCAGACATTTAGGACAGAGGGTCAAAGCATGTGTCAGTATCAAAGCAAGAGTTCCATGTTTGATCGTACAGAAGTGAAGGCAACCCTGGGGCGATACATACAGTAGATGCTCAGATGATAAAAGATAGCCTCTTGTTTTAATTAAAATGAATATGGTTTGAAGACAAGGTTTTAGGTCTAAAATCAAAGGAGAGATCTAATCACCTTTTAGGCCATGTGTGGCCTAAATTTAGGCCTAAATTAGCAGAATATCAAAACATACGTCTTACAAAAATAAAACCTCCATAGGATAGCCAGGGAGAGGGGAGACAGAGAGACAGATTGCAGAATTATTTTTAAGGTTTTGGTACAGCATAGTAACATGGCCTGTGAGGTCCCTAGTGAAACAAAGGAAGCATTTTTGCAGCGCTTCCCAAGCATGGTCGTGGGGGTGCGATGTGCATGCTACTTTTTGCTCCAGCTGCCTCTAATTATTTTGGTTTGATTGAGCTGCTGATTAAATAAGGATCTGAGTTTGTCATCACCTGATCTGCCGTCTGATGTCCTTGAAAAGGTAAATGCATTGTTGATACAGAGGTGTTTATTCAAAACATGTTCATAAATGTCCTAGACCAGTTAAGCTGTTGTGTGTTTGGGATGTTGCTGTTGTGTAAGATATCAACAAGATTTTCGAAAGTGATCTCTTCAGTGTTGCTCCTCTGTCTCCCATCTCCATCATGTGGAGCAAAGCTGTTCGCTCAAACTGCTCAATTAAGAAAGAAATGATGAAATGCATTGGAGGGATTGTAGGAGACTTCATTTGCTGTGGAATTGGTTTCAGAATTTCAAATAGCCTTGTCTGACTACTTAATTAAACAATAATAAGAATATGAAGAAGAATAAAAATTAACAGTCTTGTATGAAATTCTGTTTTTGTAAGGTGAGGAACAACAAATACATTTTTTAAAAAAAGGTTCAGTTCAGTTTAACTATAATTTAAATATAGCTGGGGCCACTGCCTCAGTTTTTCTTAAGTAACTGTTCAATTAATTGTCCCAGGGTTAGAAACAGTTGATTCATTGAGATTAATTAATTGTTCATTTAAGTTGGATACACAACACATGTCTTTCAGAAAGGACTAACTGCATGAGTGAACCCAGATTAGTATTCAGTTAACAACTCAATCAGCACTCTGTTGGAACAAAACTAACATGCACAGTCTGTATACTGTGTGAAGGTACACACACAAAGACTGAACATCATCTCCTTTTCATAATGTGATAAATATTAAACCTCCTAAATTTTGGGTGATGTAGTGAAAGAAAACGAACATGCGGTATTTTAGTGTACCCTTGTTAAAATGCATTTGGATTAAGAGAGATTGGGCAACACAATGCAGAATACATACCAGAATAAATTAATTTCCTTGGGACAAAAGGTTTAGGAGGTTGACTAAACTAGTCACGTGTCCTTAGGAAATGATGGTTGTTAAGTGGCAATATGTCATAAATGTTACCAATTGCCACTCATAAATATCTCTTTATCAAATTTGTTAAGACCCAAGAACTTCTTAACTTCAAACATGTTCATATTCGTTTTATGTTAAAATGATTAATGCTTTCTAGATCAGTGTTTCCCAACCCTACTCCTTGAGGCACACTGTCCTGCATATCTTCGATCTATCCTTGCTTTACCTACCTGACTGAACTCATCAGTGGCACTTTTGATTAGCTGAGCACACCTGATTTAATCAAGCAGCAAGGATGAATAGAAGATATGCAGGACAGTGTGCCTCAAGGAGTAGGGTTGGGAAACACTGTTCTAGATCATGCTAGTGACCTGAAATTCCAGTCTCAAATTCCAGTGAGCATGCAGATGTTTACATATCTTTTAAACTAACAAGGCTTGCTATTAGTCACCCGAAGAGTAAGAAAAGAAGAGCCTGACATTTCAAGATGAGACGGTCTGAGTACCTTAGCTCTTTTTCCCTTGTTGTTCTGCAGTGCCCTTCCCATATTAGGGCGGAAGTATTGTTACGCGTCGCATTTGATTAAAAGTGACACTTGTGAGACACTGAGGCTCGGGGCCGCTTTTGCTCTTGAACAATAGAGAATGGCCAGTGGTGATGGAATATTCTTAGTCGACCTATGCTTGACTTTTGCGTTCACCGCTGTATTTGTTCTCATCTGCGCGCATGCACTCGTTCAAGACTGACCTGAGGAGCTAGTCTGACAGCGTGCGCTCGCTTCAGAGAACGGCCTCGTGTGATAGACATTTGAAAAGGCCTAGGGCTCACCAAAAAAAAAAAAAAAAATTCTCCTCAGGTAGCATTCCAAACACATCAATCAGGGAAGCGCATTCAGAGTTTACCATGGGCCATGCCCACACACATGCTAAACCTTGCCGGTTCTCTGAAAAGATTGTGTTAAATGTGCACTCTGGCCATTCGCTCACCCACCGGAGACCAGCATGCACTGCAACCCTCTGGCGGCTGCATTTGGTCTGCCGAAGGGGGGGAACACGCTGGTGTTCCCCTCGCAAACACCAGCCTTCAGCCTGTCAGACCCAAGACCTTCTAAGAGACACACATAGTTGATGAATGTTGGCCTCATCTGCCTTTCTGTTCTTGCTATTATGAAAAGAAATTGCCATCTTATTTTGAAGACTAGGCCAAGCCTCAGAATGAGTCCAATCCCAATGTTCTTTGAATGACAAAATTAAGGACAAATCACATTGCAGCTTGCATATGGGCCCTTGTGTCCCTTGATGAGGTTAATTTCAAAGGTGGCAGAAACTATTCATGCATTCAGCTTGCTGGATGGGTATTGTAAACATGAACTGTCTGGTCACATAATTTCTAATCAGAGATGAGGACCATTTCATTGTTACAACCCACTTATTCCTAATATTACCTGCACAAGAATGAGATTATTTCCATTTGTGTATCAACAGCACAAGCTATTTAGTTTGTATATTATAAATATTTTGAGTTTGACTTCAACAGGAAACAAACTGTATTCTCTGAAGGACACAATGCATATTGTTTTCTCCTATTTATGACAGGAGATGATACTGCATTAGTTAACCCAGTCCTCTCTTGGGAGAGACAGAGGTAATAGCAATCATACTGATTGAGGCAGCATATTCACTTTCATTGACAAATATTGTCCTGAAAGGCCTCGATCCATTATTACAGAGCTAATTAAGGAGGATTACATGGTACAGTTGAGTCAAACTCCCTGTAGCTGTACAAGGTCTGAATCATTCTTTGAAGGATTTAATCACTCTTTTGGGTCTCTGTGTTTCATTTTTTGAAAGACCGTTCTTACAAAGGCTTGATATCATGTGCAGTTGTGAAATGACTCCACAAATAGTAGGTTATGACAGTCCATAAACATCAATGAATAATTTATTAGTTCACATTTTAGTGGGATATTTTTGCCAGTAATACTGATATGCCTATTTTGTATTATTCTTTGATTATTCATACTCATGATGAAATTCACAGCATGTTATTTATGCCTGCTGTTTCCAGGTACCTTACATTGCTCCATATTTTCTTTTTCTTCTTTGGCTTGTGGCTGACTTTGGTTCATCAGAGCAATGAGTTTATGTAGACCTCATGAAAACAGAATGAAAGATTTGTACCCTGGAGTTAAATTTAGACCTACTTATCACTCGGTCTCCCTCAGTGACAGATCCGCAAAGCAGAAAATATGTTTTCTAGGACCCAAGCTCTAAAGCTGTATTTTTTGGGGGGGATATTTGGAGTACATTTTGTCATTGAACATAAAAAAGCAATCATTCATCCTCTGTAAATGAATAGCGGATTATGGAATTCGACATAAATGAGCTGAAAATGATGGTAATTCATAGTATCCAGAACCTGTCCTCAGTCTCACAGCCCGTGCTCTCTGTTAGTGCACTGGTTAATGGGGGAGGGGGTGCAGAGTTCATTTCCCTAAATGAGCAACTCCCTTTTGCTGATGTTAATTTTATCAAGCTTTCATAACATGGTGGCTCGTGCTGTCTAATTCATGCTGGCTAGTTGACTTACATACAGTATATGCATACAGTTTTTCTCATGCTGCTACCTAAGCCCTGTTTGTTGTAATTAAGAAGAGTTTCTCCTTGCTTTTTGTAACATCTGTTTTAATCAAAAGCTCGGTTTCTGAAGAGGTCTCAAATTGGGCCGTGGGTGAGCTGTCTCATTAAGAATAGCCTTCATTACCAATGTGCATATAGAATTGAACTCACTCAACTTATCCTTGATGGGTAAATTAAAGTTCTATAGCTGCACTGTGACTCCTGTAATGACCTGCCTGCTATTCTTATAAATTTGCAGCGAGGCTCTGTCCTTTATGCTGAAAGACTGAAAGCATGGCAAACCATAGTGGTTTGATGCAGTGCTACATTACCTTTTATGTTACAGCCTATTTCCAGTCCCAAAATTCATTATGGAAGAAACATCATATTCTTGCCAAGGGCCGTACAGATTCTGTCTTGAGCTCACTACAGTTGGAATAGCGGGATCCAGGTATAGAAAAGGCAGTCTTGATTTATGCAAAAATATTGTCTCATTTATACTTTTTATTTACAATGAAGGTGCATATTCAAGTACAGTAAGAACCGATTCAGATATGTTGCAGTCCATTTCAGCTACCTTGTCTCACCTCTCTGCCTCTCTGTGTGAGATGTGCCATCACAGCCACAGAAATGAAGAGCCGTCAGTAAATGCCATCATGCTACTGTAGCTCCTCACCTTCCCTCACATCCACCATGCTCTTAAAGTGACCTTCCCCCGCAGCAGCAAAGAGAAAAAGAAAGGCTATCATGTAAGCACATGCCACTTTCAAATCTGTATTATCAGTATAGAGGATGAAAAACACATAAACAAAAATATCCCTGGATAAAAACAGCGTTGTCAGACTTCTATATATATGTATGGAGAAGCAAGTAATCCAATAGGCTTAATCCTTGGAATACCCAGTATATCTCAGCAATCACAGTTAATAGTTAAGTGGCCAATGCCCCATGCTGGCTGTGATTGGCTGTACTAGACTAGATTATTCTTAGCTCTTAGGCTGACATATGGTTTCAGATGATTTATGGTTTTCAGAAATTTAGCATTCATTAAACACAGAAAACCATGAAAGTATGCATACATATAAGAGGTAGGCAGGAGTGCACCATCCTAACACAATGCCAGCACATACCCAGGGCCCCCCACAGTGGTCGCCCTTGATGGACTCCCATAGATTGACTCACTTGTCATTGCACAACTGAGTCTTCCTGTAGGCTTAGAAGAAGGCAAGGAAAAACTCCAAGATGCACCCAATGAATGCCCCATTCAGTTAGCAAAAAAACAAGGCAAAGCTGTTAAAATGCAACACAGGTTCAACAAAAACAAGTTAGAAAAGTGAAACTTAGTGATTATACATTTAGTACTTAATGTAATTTCATACTTCTTTGTGATTGGCAATAAAATAAAAATGAAATAAAATGCATAATACAAAATAAATTACGTCAAATCTTAATTGATGTAAAGTACAACAAATTACATAAATTTTACATAAAACTGCTATGATTATTATTCATAATCCCTTTTCCGTATCTAGAATCAAACTTTGAAGAACTTAAGTGCTATGATTTCAGTGAGGTAACAGCCTAAAATAGCCACAAAAGTATGTTATACTATAAGTGGCCTTGTCATAGCATCTCAACAAATGCACAATATAGTCAAATAAATAAATATATAAATAAATAAATAAGAGGATGCCTGGCTGGTATCATGAGAAAGTCAAGATATGAAAATGTCAAAGCAAGGTTGAAGTGACTGAATTATCACAATGCAGGTGTTATTTGCCATTTTTATTTCTTTGAGTACTCAAGATAATCCCAGTAAACACCCCTAGTGTGCCAGAGAGTGTCAGATAAACCCCTGCTCATGTTACAATGACCTCTGCATGTTATGGAAGTGGTGCAGGACGGGAGAACCGGAATGTGTGGAGAGGACAGAATTGCACAATGCTTACGTATTTGCTCAGCAGGCAGGTTTGGACAGACCAGCTTGCCTTGCTTACACATTCACTTCTTATATATTCTGTACCCAATCCCGAACAATTGAAGTAAAGCTCCTCCCTCAAAGGTACAATGGCAGTGTCACATTCAGCATTTGAACTGTGGATCCTCGGGTCTCAAGTCTGGTGCTGTATTCCTTGCACCTCATTATGAGCGACATTTTGAAAGCAAACCAGATGCGCGCAGTGCAGCCGAGGCGAGCAGGAGTGAAATCTCACCAAAGAGAGCAATGGCTACAGTGGAGAGTTCCATGTGACGGGGGGGCGAATGAGGCAGCGAGCGCCTGCAGCTCGCCCCCAGCACATTGATGAAGTTCTCTCGCTGTGTACCCACACTGGGCAAACAGAGTAGGCTTTCCCAGACCTAACGGGGCATCAGCATTAATATTTAATTCCTCCCCTAATTACCACTGGCCACCCTCCCAAATCCAAAGGCAATGTATAATGCTGGGATCTGCCGGCGGTTCTCCTTATTAACCCCCAAGCAACGATCGAAATGGCATCCCCGTTGGACTTGTGGATGCTGGGAGGTGTGGAGGAGACTGGAGAGCAGGAGCCATGGCGAGGATGTGAGGGATTCAAAGGAGGAGCTTCTCAGGAGGAGATATAGCACCAAAAGAAAAGAGCACATTGTAAATACACTGACACCATCAGGCAGGTTTCTGAATGAGTAAATTCAATTATTATTGAGATTTTTATTGTTACCATTGGTAGATCCAAAATTGGTAATTTGTATTATTTCACTTTGGTATAGTGCTTAAAACAAAAATAATACTGCTGCTGTTATGAAGATCAAGAGGTAAAGAAGGGAGTTAATGTTTAAATTAGACCTCCACTGTGACTCTATGTGTTCTCTATAGATTTCAACAATAAACTGTATTTTGAAATTGACAAGTTGTGCTTTGCAGTCTGGAAAAATGAATCTGTTTTGTGAGGAGGATTAATATTATACCTTACCTCATGTAATCTGTTAAGTGAAAAATGAGGATTGTATCCTCCCAAAATTAGAAGAGGGATTCATTGAAATAAATACAACTAAACCCAATTTGGACTTCAACTAAAGCCAATTTGACACAAAAAGAGCAGAAATCTACCTTAATACTTAACAGCACTTAACAGTAATAACATTCTGTGTGTGTGTGTGTGTGTGTATGAATATATATTCTCTTTAATTATATTATGGAAATTACATATGGTACATGTGGCATAGTCTTGTGTAATAACTGTATTTCTTTTCTTCCTTGATTTGCATAAAGTAATGGATTACAGGTTGATTATAAGTAGCTTGTCGGGTGTGTTTGTACAGTATTCCTTTGGCCAGTCTGTGGTAAATTTGTTTTGCATTAGCATATTCATAGAATATGGCCAGAGCCATATTCTGTAATAACATTAGTTTTGTTCAGGTTATTTGCGTCCGTACAATTGGATAAATTTACAAAAAAATTTGCAAATCAGATCATTTTGCTGGATTCTAGTTAACTCAAGATGGTGTCCTCTGTGTCTACTTGGCAATTTATTAGCGAAAGCCCTAATCAGCTCATTAAGTCTTGCTTTGCGCTCATGGGAGAACCTTGTATTTTGTCCAGAACTCTCCCATGTGTTGAAGACTGTGCATAGGCACATCCTTGTTGTGCCAAGATCTGGAAAATGCGAAGACTGTGCAGTCATGCTCAGCGCATATTTCAGACCAGACAAAAATACCATAAGGTGTGAAATTAGGTTGTTCATTTGTCTTTAATACATCCCAAAAGAGGCTACTGCCAGCATATTCATGATGCAACGATCATTTGCTACAAGGAGATGATTATAGGGAAAAATGAGCAGAAACAGGGCATTAAACAAAGGTAAGAGTGACAGATTATCTAATTGGTGGTGAAGACTCAGTTAACGTTTGAGAAACCATTTTAACGATATGCAAATTAATGGTAACAGCTGCTGATGAAAAGAAAAATAAACAAAAAGCTTTTTTTGCTGCATTACATTATTCATGTGCCCTTTCGAAAATGAGAACAAAAATGCATTCTCCATTTTTCTTCACTTTTATCATTTTAATGACATTTACAGAGTAATATTGCTTTTTGAGTGGGGCAGTTGAGTCATAAAGATCAATTCTAAGATTGATTAGATTTGTAGTACTACATGAACTTTAGGACTCCTGCATCAGCCTGCTCATATTAATACATTACAGTTTCAGCAAGTCTTTCAGTGTATTTATGTCCCAATCTATCAAACGAGCATAAATGATACTCACTCAGTAAGAAAAAAAATATATTGAGAGATATTCATGAAAATATGTTTTCAGTGAATACAGTGTGTGCATACCTGCTTGTCTAGGGTGTGTATCTGTGTGTGCATACACACCAATATGTATCAGATGATAAAAAATATATATTTGTCTATGTGTGTGTGTGTGTGTGTGTGTGTGTGTGTGTGTGTGTGTGTGTGTGTGTGTACAAGTAACTATGCATCAGTCACTAAGTAAGGCAGCGGAGAGGTTCAAATGACTGCACAGCAGCAAATGAAGTGAGAAAGTTCTATTCATGCCATCCCATAGTGTTTTTGTGGTTGATTCAAACAAAAGTGAGGTAGTCTGTAAGAAATATCGTAGTGCATCCTAGATAGCCACAATGAAAAGTTAAATATCAAGCTAATAGCTGTGGGATATTTCATGGGAGGGATCCTGCCCATTGAATTTAAATGACTACAATCAATGATCATGACATAGGCTAAACAAGATTGAGTTTAGCCCTCTTAATGGTTATCTTGCAGAATCAATCAGAAATTAATTAACACAGTATTCAGTAGTGTAGTGCAACATCTGTTACTGGACCTCTGATGGTGAAATCATCATCCATTTTGTTAGTTCAAAGTGAAGAGCTGGATGTTTTGTGACACGCTCATATTTTTTGCAGATACTGAGTGTCGAACAGATAAGTTTTATAATGGATTGCAGCAGGCACTTAAAGGTTTGACAAAGCTTTGCTTGGTTTCTTATTATATATAAAATTGAGGAATGAGTTAAAAATGAATTAAAATCTGGGTTGTGATGACTCAGCATTATTTGCCAGTCTGTAACCCGATAACAGTCCATGGGAATCCTGGCTTTGCCTGCAGGAGACCAGATCCATTCAAACACCTGCCATGAAGTAAGAAGACAGGTCCTGGACTGTCAAACAAACCGCAGACACAAAAGCCTTTGTATCCCCAGTGGGGGAAGGGAAATGACATGCCCACTAGCATGGAAGTCCCATATTTCGTCTGTTTGCAATGGGCTTTGTCCTTTCAGTAACAGATTCACTTCAGTGGCCACTGAACAAAAAACAAAAAACAAAACAGAAAAGAACCACAGCCTGTGAATTCATATTCAAATTAAAGGACAAATTGCACAGACTTCATAGACGTAGAAGATGCCTTCCTCAAAGCAGAATATAAATGGCCCTGAAATAAGCCTCCCGACTGCCAATTAGCCAAGGAGGACGTTGCCTGAGTGCGCAATGAATAACCTATTACCATAGTGCGGTGGGAAAGGGGCATCCAAAAGTGTGCTTGGTTGTCATATTTGTCTTAAATGCCATTAGACATTGCTGGTGTCACAGAGCAAATGCAGCTGTCGGTTACTAGGGAGTCGACTCTGTTTCTTGCTGTGTCAGTAGAGTTGCCGGGAGGTAATTACCTGGGACTTTTCCCAGCGTGCTACCAGGAAACACAAGGACAATGTTTCACTCCTAGATGTACAGGGGCAAGGCTCGGGGTCAATGCCGTGTCTAAGGTTTAGTAGCTGTCAGGGGGGTTGACGGAAAGGTCAACACAGGTGAGACTGCATCCGGAATGAAGGCATTAACTCAGTCACTGAAAGGTCACTTGTAGGCCGATACCATACCTGCAGTGTGTGGAGAAATTTACTGTATGGTGCAATCTCTCTGGCAGTGGGCTTGATCAGAGAGACCCTTGTTAAATGAAAAATAAAGAGTGAACTTCAAAATCCCTAAGCTAAATTAAATGCTGGATGTTTTCTTTTTTGTTTTCCCACTAGGAAATAGGCATTCACTTGTTTATACCAGCAAGAACCTTTTGTAGCAATATGAAAACTGATGAATATTAGATCACAAACTCTCAAGTTTGGATGGCTTGATGTGTTTGCAGTGATTGATCACAAGTTTGTGGCGGGACGCACACAAAGCGCCTCTTCGTTCCCCCAACATTCCTGCAGGATTCATGGATAAGAGTCATTATAACCCCGCAGGACTTCTTCTACTGTACTTCAGAAATTACACTAGATTAAAGTCGTCTCTCATCCTGTTTCTCCCAGGGCTTTTCCTTTCCTGCGTCTTTCAAAGCAACCAAATCTGACTGCGGTACCACCCAGCAACATCTTAAAACTCAGAGGGGCTGATAGATGTTAATAACATACTGGAAGTGTGGTGCTGAATCTCAGATTGTGGTTATGCTTGCCCAATGAGCCACACCAAACTGAATAAAAAAAAAATGTGTACAGTGTGTGAAAAATGAATCTAAACCCTCTGTGTTTTGTCTCTCCGCCTCCAGGTTGCTCTGTGCCCTGTCTTGTGGATCACATGATTTAATGAGTGCGGCTGAGCTCGGCCAGCCATGGAGCAGATGGATTGTAAACCTTACCAGCCGTTGTCCAAGGCCCGGCATGAGATGGAGCTGGCCTACACCAGCTCTTCAGAAGACAGCGACGACGGGCGGAACCCGCGCAAGTCCTACACCTCCCGAGAGACGCTGCCAGACTACAGCCAGGACCTGAGGCTCACCTACAACAGCCACAGCAAGAAGCGGAAAGCTGCTGATGAGCCCACACAAGGTGCAGTGCACGTCCGCCCCACTTGCGCTCCACATGACTCATGACCCCTGTCCAATATAATGCAACGTCAGTCAGGTCTGAGAACAAATTAAATTGGTGTCTTCCTTTAGCTGGTAAATCTCCATGAAATAAAGTGTGAGTCATTGCCCAAACCTGATGGCTTCCGACATAATAGAAAGAAGCTTGTGGCCTGTACTGGGAGATTAGGAATGATGCAGGTATAGCTGGTATTGAAGTCAAAATAGAACTTAAGCTTGGAGTTAATCAGGAGGTCATAGCAGATAAATACGGAGGTGATCAGGTGGTCACAGAAAGTACATGGTTGCAGGGGATGCTCTGTGTTGTTTAGCACTGTGTGCTCAGTCCAGTATGTTGGATAGTCTTGATGAAAGACTGTGGTGAAGGAGAGCGTTAAGATTTTGTAACTGGTGCATCGTCTTAAATTATTTTTTTTTTCTTCATGGCTATTGACTGGGTTACTTTCAAGCCAAAGAGTAAAAATACAATAGCACACTTGAGAAAACACAACATACAACGTGCTGTTTGGTTGAAGCTTTGAAGCATGTGTAACAGTGCTTCTAGAAACATATCGCCATTGAGGCCTTGTTGGACTTCATATTATATTCAATGCTTAAAAGTCTTCAAAGCAGACTTACAAAAGCAAGGTATATTGGTGCACATAGAAATACCAAAAGAACAGTAGTGAAAATCCAGACAATGTTAGACATTTGAACAAAAGTGACTCAACAGAAGTATAACCTTGCAACAGTAATGATTGAAATATTCAAATGTTTGCATATTACTTTATTTATTGATCAAGATTTAAATAGGGATTTCAAATATAAGTGTCAGTAAGCTTTTAACAACATTGTACTTGAGAACTGAATCATTTGTGTGAAGGCAACCACCGCTGGTGAATACCTTAATAATAATACATATTATTATTAGTTCAGCAGAACAATGACTTTTAATAGTTCATGCCAAACTTTTTTCTTCAAAGCTCACCGATTTCATAGTCACATGGGTTATCAGCAAGGAAGCCAATTTAACTGAACCATTTAACCTCCCACCGTGAGATCATTGTGTAAACTTAATGTACACTTTTTTATACCCATTTTTATGTAACAGTTTATTATTACATCATCTATGAGGAATACATCTCAGGAAAAGAAGTCTCTCAAGACTGAATGCCACTGCATGTGACTGCTCACATTCACATACACAACTGTACATGAGCCTGCCTTGTCCTCCTTCCCTCCATGTTTCCTTCCTTTTTGCTCACACTTCTTAGTGGAAGTTATGCTGCTTAGAAGAGGATAGGGATATCCCTATGCTCACAGCACAGTATCCCATAGTAAATATCTTCACTGCAAATTTGTGTTTGAACTCATTAGTTTTCCTTGAAAAATGAAGATTAATTAAAATTCTTTGACTTTTTTAATCTGTCTGATAATTATACTGGCTGCTTATGAAGTTTCCCAGTATGATTTAACATATTCTATATTAATTATAATAATAGAACAACATTTATGTTGTTCATTACATCTGCTTGTCTATTGATCAGTGTACTGTGGTAACTTTAAACATGACTTGTTCGCACTTTTCAGCTATAGGTGTACAATACACAGTTCTGCATTATACTGAAAATTAGTATTAATAGCAGCAATATCAGTAGTACTACTACAACTAATTAATAATAATAATAATAATAATAATAATATTAATAATTAATAATATTAATAAATGTTACGATGGCGCCCATCCTCCCGGCACCAGCGCTATTTATTATTTATTTTAACTTTAATATTTATCTTAAACGCACAGTTCACTTATGCAAGAGTGAAATATAGCAGAGAGGCACTACTGGACATCGCAAAGTTCACCACGAACTTAGCTTCAGTCTTTCGGACTTTGACTTTCTTCTGCGTTCTGACTCCAATCGCTACAACCGGCAAGGCCCAGCAACACTGGCCTCGAGTGAACAGCGCAGCCGAAGGACAGAGCGGCCGAGACGGAAGCGCGGCAAGAGAGGTGGGCTACATGCCAGGCTAAAGGCTAGAGCTTACCGCCGCTATAGCCTACTTCTAGCCAATGTTCGCTCCCTTGAGAACAAGCTGGACGAGCTTTACAGCTCAGCGTGAGATAAGAGAATGCTGTGCTCTCATCCTCACGGAGACATGGCTCTGAGCAGCACCCCAGACTTTCAGCTAACAACACACTCCGTCTACCTTGGAAAGAAAGAGGCGGTGGTGTCTGTGTCTATGTCAACAACAGGTGGTGTACGGATGTGCAGACTGTCGGAAAACACTGCTCAACTGACATAGAGCTGCTGATGGTGAAGTGTAGACCCTTTTACCTGCCGAGGAGTTCAGCGCAGTGTTCATTCTGGCTGTTTACATTCCGCCAAGGGCGAACTCCGCTATGGCATTGGGGCTGCTGCATGACGCGATCAGCAAACAAGAAACTGCACACCCCGACGCTGTGTTCATCGTAAGGCGATTTCAATCACTGCAACCTACGGACTGTCCTCCCCAAGTACCACCAGCACATCAGCTTTCCGAAGGGAGAGCAACATTCTAGACCATGTTTACAGCAACGTCGCCTACAAGGCCGCACCTCGAGACAGTCCGACCACATCTCCGTGTCAAGCAAGCTCCACCAGTAAGTAAAACTGTTAAAGTGTGGACTGAGGAAACACATCTGATGCTTCAGGACTGCTTTGATAGTACAAACTGGGACGTGTTTAAAACTGCTGCTCTGAGAGAGGACTGTACTGTTGATTTAGAGGACTATGCCTCAGGGGTAACTGGCTATATCAGCACCTGCATTGAGAACATTGTCCCCACAAAAAGATGCAGTAACTACCCCAACCAGAAACCCTGGATAAACGGGAAGTCCGATCCATGCTCACGTGCCCGCTCCGCCGCATTTGTCTCAGGCAACTCTGAGGAGTACAAAAGGGCCAGATACGACCTGCGTAAGTCTATCAGAGAAGCCAAGGGACAATACAGACGGAAGCTGGAGGGATATTACACCACCGCTGACTCTCGGCGCATTTGGCAAGGCCTGCAGTGGATCACGGACTACCAGCAGAGGAGTAGGGGGGTCACAAACAGCCACGCCACGCTGCCAGATGAGCTGAATGAGTTCTACGCTCGCTTTGAGGCCCTCAACACCGACCACCAACAGAGAGAGGCCATGGCCATGGAGAGCACACAGAACACATCACTCACTGTGTCAGCGGCAGACGTGCGTAAGGCTCTGAGGAGGATAAACCCTCGGAAGGCAGCTGGACCAGATAACATCCCGGGGCGTGCACTCAAGGTCTGCTCAGCAGAGCTGGCTGATGTGCTTGCAGACATATTCAGTCTGTCCCTTGAGCAAGCACGTGTGCCCTCCTGCTTCAAGTCCACCACCATTGTGCCCTCCCAAAGAAAAGCACCGTGACCTGCCTGAATGACTATCGCCCTGTGGCACTCACTCCCATTGTGATGAAGTGTTTCGAAAGGATAGTCATGGCTCACATTCAGGAAACCATCCCGACACCTCAGACCCTCTGCAGTTTGCTTACCGACGGAACCGGTCCACTGACGACGCAATCAACACTGCAATTCACTCAGCCCTCACACATCTAGAGGGCAAGGACACGTATGTTAGAATGCTGTTTATCGACTTTCAATACGGTCGTCCCTCATAAACTCTCTCAAAAGCTCCTCACCCTCGGACTGGCACCCACCCTCTGTAACTGGGTGCTGAACTTTCTAACAGACAGACCCCAGTCAGTCAGAGTTGGCAGCCGCACATCCAGCACAGAACTGTGAGCACAGGGACCCCCAGGGCTGTGTGCTGAGCCCCTGCTGTACACGCTCTTCACGCACGACTGTGTGGCCTCCCAGAATTATACCAGCATCATCAAGTTCGCTGAAGACACAACAGTCATTGGACTGATCACTTGAGACGGCGTACAGGAAGGAGGTGGCAGATCTGGTGGCCTGGTGTCAGGACAACAATCTCTACCTTAACGCGGACAAGACCAAGGAAATGATTGTTGATCCAAGGAAGAGGGGGAGCTGCACACACCACTGCAAATTGGGGAGACCGAGGTGGAGAGGGTGAAAACCTTCAAATTCCTCGGTGTACACATCAGTGAGGATCTCACCTGGTCTCACAACACCCAGCACACCATCAGGAAGTCCCAGCAACGACTGTACTTTCTAAGAAGGCTGAGGAAATTTGGGATGTCAACCAAAATTCTTTCTACAGGAGTACGATCGAGACTGTCCTTACCAGCTCCATCACTGTTTGGTATGGAAACTGTACTGCTCAGGACAGGAAGGCTCTCCAACGTGTGATTAAAACAGCAGAGTCCATTTCAGGAGCAGCCTTCCCCCATTGCAGGACACATACCACACCAGGGTCATCAGGAGGGCCCACAACATCATCAGGGACAGTTCACACCCCAGCACAGCCTCTTCGCACTTCTACCCTCAGGCAAGCGCTGTATGAAGTCCAGGACATCCAGACTAACAAACAGTTTCTATCCACAGGCAATCAGGCTCGTGAATAGCCGTCTGACACCTGGTCCCTCTCAACCTCTTTGAACCAGGAGTTACTGACTGATACACACATACCTCAAGGAACACCACTCAACTCCTCACACACTACACAACTGTTATTGCTGCTACCCCCACCAATGACCATTGACACCCTACAACAATGCACAAGTGCACTTTATGACTGCTGCTCTCTGCCCTTTGCACACACTGCACATGGACCGCAACATTGCACACTACAGTTCTACCTCATTCTACAGTTCTCTACCTCATTCTTCTTCTTCTCATGTTTCTCCAGTGTTTTATTAGATTTCTTCTTTTTGTTCAGATTTACTTATTTTGTTCAGACTTATTTATTTTGGTAGCCAGAGTAAGAATTTCATTGTGGGTGTAACTGTGTTCTGCTGTGCACATGACAATAAAACTCTTGAATCTTGAATCTTGAAGTGTGTTAGTAGTTGAAATAATTATACTAATAGCCATTTAGTATAGTTGTTATGAAATGGACATGTATTAATGTCCATGTATTGTGTGTGTGTGTGTGTGTGTGTGTGTGTGTGTGTGTGTGTGTGTGTGTGTGTGCAAGTGCACACCCCAGGCAAGCATGTTCTGATTTCAAACACATTTTCCCCATACTGACTACTGAGCTCATTTAACAGGGACTAATGTTGCTGTTGTGTTCTAATGTGCTGTTACTGTAGGCTGAATTTCAATTAATAACACAATGATTTCTGGGAGTTTGAACATAGCCTTTGATTATATTGTGGATATGCTGAATGGAGGGGATTCTGAAAGGCCAAAAAATGCATCTGAAGGGTTAATTATGAATATGCTGTAGATGCAGAATGAAGCCAGCCTCCCTGTTTTCTTCACTATACTATTCATGTAATTTTGTGCTTTGAGAAAAACATTAGAGATGTTGGACAGGAAGACTTTTGAGAACAGTAGCAACACATTTCTCAACCTGCTACAGAAACACGATTGAGAGAGAATGTTCATGCTTCCCTTCCCCTGTCAGCAATGTCTTATTAAGGCGACTTGAAACTTTTATGGAGGACGGCATGTCACTCATAAAACCACAGTTCATCTACGTTCCCATTATGTTTCCAATTATTTTTACACAGTCCTGCTTATTTGAATGATATTTATGATCAGTAGCTACTGAGACACACTGCTTTGATTCCTCCTGACCCCTGAACTGTCTCCCTTGGCTCAGATGAAATGGTCTAATCACCACTAGCAAGATTTAGTTCAGCATTTTTTCATAATGACACTAAATTAAAAATGCATGAGAAATATTCATTGCAATGGGGAGATTTGGAGATAAAATGCATTAATAAAACATTGAGGGAGAGGACAAATGGACAGAATAATGAGTATGTCAAACTCTTATTATTATTATTATTATTATTATTATTATTATTATTCAAAATACTACTTCCTGTTGGTCCACCTACTCTCCCTCCACCAATGATCTTTTTTTTTTCCGAAGAGGTCCCCCAGTAATGCACTGACTAAGCCCAGCCATCTTAGCTTCAGCCATCAGGACGGAGAGCGATGCAGGGTTGCATGGATGCAAATATAGGAAGCAAGATTTATTAAGCATTCATATCACAACCTATAGGTACTGTAGGTAGTAATAACTGCATTGAGAAAGGATGTCTTCAATTTCTTTGTATTATCTGTTGTCTTAATAGGTAGCGTGTTCAGTACATGAATTTGCTGTGTTTGCACAAGCACACACACCTGTTGGAAGTTACAGCAGTTGTTTTTAAAAGAAAACAACTCTGATATATTTTACTGCAATTGAAAGAATAGAGACTGCCCAATGTAGTGCTTGCTGTCATGATTATTCACTGTATGGAGAGAAATGATACGATGCAGATATATATATATCTATCTATCTATCTATATATATATATATATATATATATATATATATATATATATATATATATATATATATATATATATTTCATTGTAAACAACTTGCTTTTGTTTAATTGGATAGAATGTTAAATGAACAGATTGCTGTGTTGTAAGGCTTGCTTGGCAAAAAAAAAAAACAATGCCCCATACCAAAGACTGCTGAAAAATGAGTAAATTGTTTGAAAACAGGATATTCAGTCTCACTGTTTTGAAATAGAGAAGAAAATAATCTGAAGTAAACAACTGCAATTATAAGGAGCGAAGAGCTATTAGAGGGGCATCTGGAACAATTAGTTGAACGATGTCAGATATCCCAGATGAAATTCAATTCAATGGTACTACTTGGTAATGAAATTATTAAGTTATTCAAATTAAAGTAGCTAAACTTTATCATGACTGTTTGCACACCTGTGTGTGTGTGTGTGTGTGTGTGCACATGCGTGCGTGTGTGTGTGGCTCCAGCACCGGCAAGCTGCATTTCCCTCTGCACAGACAATGTTAAATTCATGGCCTATTACTGCAGCCACTGGAA
Organism: Megalops atlanticus; assembly: GCA_019176425.1. Lineage (NCBI taxonomy): Eukaryota > Metazoa > Chordata > Actinopteri > Elopiformes > Megalopidae > Megalops > Megalops atlanticus. The sequence goes on along the minus strand of CM032877.1, from coordinate 26,394,494 downwards.
CACTCTGCCTCTCATGCCAATGTTTATATAAAGTAACTTGCAGCCAAGTCACAGCATCTGTTTGTCTAGAACTGCATATAGCCATCTGAGGCCTTACCAACTTAATAATTTTTTAAAATTGTTGCTTTGTCCAGTGAACCCTGTAAAGCGAGAATTTGATTTCTTTAACTTTTTACATAATGAACATGGCTTACAAAACAGTAAATGCTTTGGGCAAGCAATGGGAAGCATAACCATTTTTAATGATAAGACCTGTCCATTGCCTTAGTGAGTTGTGAAGTCTAATTAAGAGCAATAAAATTAAATTTCCCTTAAACATTGTCATCAAGGTCAAATGTGAAGAAGAGACATCTCTAAGGCTATTAGTGTTCTAAATAACATATATGGGTTGTGCAATGACTACATTATGTTAGCATGCTTCTCTGGTATATTTTGTAAAATGGCATGCAATTAGGGTTTCAAAGACATTCCAGAGATAAACTCAACTCAAATCCTGCTAATTTCTGTTCCAACTATAAAATGAGTCTCATTGCACGAATGCTGATGCACATTCAGCTGGTAAAATGATGTAGTTTTGAGGAATGCCCCAAAATTAGTCACAAGCAAAACAGTCCAGCATGAATATAACATAATTATAAAATAATGTCATTATAAAATAAAGAAATTGACACCTTAATTTAATGCAACATGAAAATCTGTGCTGCTGTGTGGTTAATTCTACTGCATACACTGCAGTTGATGGTTTAGAGTAAAATATCTAATATTACATTGTAAAACACTAATATTTTAGTATTAAGTTACTAATAAGGAATGTGTGATGGTTGCATTGTTTGCACTATACAATGCACTATTGTCTCACACCTTTAGCAGTGAAGTTTAATAACATTGAGGCACAAATGAAAAGGAGAAAAGTTCAGACTCAGTCTCTTTTGTTTGGGCCACAGCAGCCACAAATGACTACAGTATGCCCAAAATTCACCAAGTTCTGAACAATTGTCCTGAAATGGTTTCTGTTTTCCATGCTGTAAATTATAAATGGAGGCTCACATTGGATGGGCTGAAAGCGGCATCCAGTGCTGGATCTTAGAGGCTATTTTTGTGAATGTGTGGGCAATACCTGTTTTATTTAGTCGTGCGGAGCACATGTGTCCTGAAAGAGGGACTCAGAACCAAATACTGTGCAAGGTCTCAACAAGCGCAGTGATTTTTTTCACTGTGTAACTGCATTGTGTGACACAGTTACGAATATGAATTATTGTTTGCAGCATGTAATTATAAGTGATTTCAATACCCATAATTCCAACTGTGCTTCCATCGCTAAATTTAATTCCATCTCCATTGTCATCCTTTACAATTTACATAATTACACACAGCAACAATGTGCACTTACTAAACAGTTACACGCTGTTTAGTAACACTGTGTAGGTACCAGTGGTGGCTGGTGGTTGTAAAAGTAGGGGAGGAAGGAAGGTGCGCTTGGTGAAGTTTGGTGGTGGTGGTGGTGGTGGGGGGGTGTTAGTGAGGGCATATGCAGGCATGTAAAACCCAGACACATTTAAAGCAGCAGTAGGGAGTTTTGGTCATATATACAGTGGCGTCGTGCCAATCAATTTAGGTGGGCATGTGCCCACCCAATATTTTGTAAAAATGTATTAATAATTATTACGTTACGTAAAGTTTCAAGAACATTAATATCAATGTTATTGAAACGCATACGCATTAATATATGCATTATTGTGTTTTAAAAATTAAATGGGGGGGAAGTGTAACAATTTAGGTATATTTGCAGTTTATTTTACAAATTTTATGTTATGTATACACCACAAAATGTCTGCATATATGAAATTGATAAAATATATCAATTTTATATGTTGAAAATATTTAGATGTAAAAAGCTGGGGGTCTATGCTGTTTTATGCAGTAGAACCTGACACCAGGTTTCATAAATCTGATTCATATTAACACATCAATCAGTGCCATTCATTTCTATCTGTTATGAGTCATTCTGCCAATTTACTTATTATTTTTCCATTTAAAGTAGACCCTTTCTAGCACTGCACGATACAAGTCATTCACAGTTGCTCAGATAATGATTGAAATGTCAGTTTAACTTAATGCATACGTCCCAGTTTATTATGCCTTCGTTATCAACTGACTCGCAAGGCTCTGATGCCCTTTCATTGTGTATTTACATATTCACGTTCCTTTTGCGTTCCACTCTTCCATTGTGCAGTCCTGTCAAATATCAAATAATGCATTTTGATTAAAAAACACACACAATGTATGTGGGTGGTGGAATGAAGGTGACTTTGTATTTTTTCCCTCCAGCTATCACATATAAATCAAGAAATATACGTTTTGTCAGCGTTTTGTTTGTGAATGCAAAATACAGCTAAAGATGATTTGCTCCTCTGAGGAGAAGACAACAGTTGCCTCCATTTATGGCTGTATTCAAATGACATTTAAAAAAAAAAAAAAAAATTTTTGTTCTGGTTACCTTGGAAACTGCATAAGCTGAATAAATACCTTTTGCTCGCCGCAGATTTTTCAACCTTTGAAGATTGACAGCAAAAATGATACACATAGCACTGCAATGCCAAGTGAGGAGGAGAGATTTTCAGTGCTCCTTCTGTCTTTTGGTTGTGTCCATTTTCTACAAGTGCTTCTATTTTCTGGTTACGATTCAGGAGGTCAGGGATCGAAGAAAAATCTTCAGGGACCTGAGAGGGGTTAAGACCAAAGGTTTCTGACTTGCGTAATTAGTGGTTTGAGAACCAGCATTGGGCAAATCACTCGTGCTACACTTAATCAAGAAGAAGTATGTGTAAATCTGAAGTGCAATTTCAGCCATCAGACCACACTTAAGACTGTGATATACAGTCCCCAGCCCAGTGCAAGCATAGATCTGCTCATTTTAATATCCAGCATTGATACAAATCATCTTATTTTGCAGTCAAGCTATATTTCTTAGATGTAGCAGTAACTGATGCTCTAATAGTGTGTTGCAATCATTAATAGTGCTTTGTGAGAGTTACTGCAATGATTTAAGATACTGTTAGCAGTATTTAAGAAGTATTGCTATTTCCAGTAACCTAAATGCCACTTTATTTTGCTAAGAAAAAAAATGCACCACATACTGAGATAAGTATTAGGATGTAATAATATCAACAATTTTATGTCACAGCAAATTATGTTGGTCATCAGTGCTGTTTAGGCTACTTCTTTTCCAGCTGACACTGAAATACATTTGCTCTTTATTTTTTGCTTCATCCCTTAGTTTGAAGAAACACTTGAATGTTCTGTGCCAACTGTGGAAAGTACACTTGACCTACTTGTGTAGGTCAAGTGTACTTTTGTATGTGTGCAAGGGTTAAATACTGATTGTGGATGCATTTATGCTGAATCTCTTTTGATAGATGTCACTAAATGCCAATCCCTTTTTGCCTCAGATTAGTTATGAAATCTTTCTTGGTCAAAATGTCTCTGAAGATAATTTATTTCGCTCTGCGGGGCAAATATTGATAAAGGTTGATCTTCACCCCTTCACAAATCTTAATTAAAGATTAAACCAAGATAATAAAACAGTAAGTAGGACTGAATCCACAATATGATGCCGTAGGATTGAGAGAATCATATACTGTGTGCTAATGATTGTGTGGTCAAAGTCTTAACAGTGGACTGTGGATGAGTCTCCGCAGGAAGGGCTTTGAGCCCCAATTTATGGGATGTGGGAAGCATGCACTTTTAAAGAAAGCGCCAGTGCTGAAAGACTGCATCTTGCATCCATGCACAGTGTCTGCCATCAATAATTAAGAATTGGAGAGGCCTCGCCCACAAGTTGTGAGATGCGAGAAGCCCCGTCTCTGCCCCCACCAATGCAGATGATCACAGAGGACAGATGGCCAGCGACTCTGCGTTCGGTGGGAGTACACTGAGGGTGCAAGGCCGGCCTGTGGCCCAGCTGTCTCGCCTCTCCTCGCTTTGCTGCTCCTTCCAACCCAGGGATGTGGAACAGAGAGAGCCTGAGAGACAGATGAGAAATGGCATACACGTTGACTGAGAATTCAGGGAACGACGATGCTCTGCCTCTTTTCTCTGGGTGGGTGATTTTTTCTGGGCAGCCACAGCTGGATGCCCTCTACATTGGTGCATCATATGTATGTGTTGCCATGACTGGTTTCCCCATAGCTAACATAAATACATCAGATATGTAAAGCTTAAAATATGAGAGTGCTGGGTTTTGAGACAAGAGCTATGGTACTAGGTGCTTTTATCACAGCATGAGGTGCAAGTGAATGACAGTGATGACTGTTTCCAGCCTAGCTGCTGGAGATGCATAGTATTATTCAAGATTTCTGTTGGTTAGCTGGGGATAGGGGTCGGATTTGTAACTATTATTTGTTGCTGAGAAACAGGTAGATTTCATCCAGTGGATCAATAGTGATTTGTTTGGACTGATATTGACACAGATCTTTTGAATCATGGCATGTTTGATGCTAGCTCTGGATATGTTTTGTTTTTCTGAAATGGCTTTTTCCATGCTTTTTGATGTTCTGACTCCAACATATGCAGTACACAGTGATTTATTCTATGTATGGAAATCCATAAAGACAAACTTGGTGACATGAAGTAACTAGGGATATTGCCCTGTTATAATTATATTATCGTTATTTATTTAGAGGAATACAGTTGTGTTGACAGCAAAATAAATTATTACAGCGCCAACAAGCACAAGAAAAAAGATCTAAATAGCCAGTGTCATGATAATACAGCATCAAGGCAGCAAATGTTGCCAAAACACAAGCATACAGCAGTGACTTTTATCACAAATAAGGTGGCCAGCAGTTATTATTAAAAGAAACATACTTGCATCACACTAACATGGGCATACAGCTAAGCAATTATGCATACAAGCAACATTGTCTTATATCATATTGTTGTACTTAGCAATGCTTTAGAAGGGTATGAGCAACACTGTACTACTGTATGTCAAAGTTCAGTTAGCTTGGAGTGGTAAAGTAAGAACAGATTCTTATAACCAAGGTGAAATCTGAACAGGTGGGTCACGGAATGTGTGGCCAGGAAAGGGAGAACCTTCCAGATGATCAGAGGTTACTGAACGGAGAGCTCATGCAGCAGTGTATCTGATGATGGATTGAAGGCGGGAGGGAGCAGTGCCCTTGACTTCCCGGTAGGCTTGTGCTGGGGTCTTGAATTTAATGTGCACCATGATCAGAAGCCAGAATAGGAGGACAGGGACAGGCACTCCATGGCCATTCCATGTGAGGTTGAAGACCAGCTGCACAGTGATATTCTGGATGCCTTGAATTGGTCTTGTTGAACGGGAAGGCCAGGCAACAGGGAGCTGCAGTAGTCCAGGCAGGACAGTACAGGGGCCTGGACCAGGAGCTGGCACGAGTAGGTGGTGAGAAAGCTACTTAATCTACTGTTACATACATTTTCTTGTGGCACCATGGGAGAGTTCAATAAAACCTTTCTGATAAAAGAATTGTTTTTCTCCGTATGCACTTTCGTATGTACTTTCTTTTGCACTTACATAGATGAAACTAATTGTTAGAATGGTATCATATTATCAATTCATATTTTTCATAATGCTACACCAAAGAAAAAGTGTGTCAGATGGTAAGATATATTCTTTCTCACTGCAGTAAATTTTAAAAAAGCCCCTCATTCAAACCAAATGTATATGCATTTGTGATGATGAGATACTGTATACTTTCATGTCTCAGAATCACAAAGGGAAAGGTGCTCGTTATAATCACAAATGGAATGTGTTCTTTTGGGGGACAACTCATAGGCAGTTCTTATGGGAACTCTTGCAAGAGGTCAGTCTGGCAGAATATGATTGTTTTTGTAGTTTACAACCCAGAGGGATTAATGTGAACAGCTCATCTGACCTACCCACTGTGACCCCAAAAACAAAAGATAATATTAGTGTATAACATAAAAGGTACGTACAATGCATTCTTATATTAATATGAACTAAGTATTGTAAATGCTTAGAAAAATGAACTGAATAAAATCAAAATTCGAATAGGAGTGAATACAGTAAGTCATATGCTTATTGTTAATGTCCATTGGAAGCTGTCCATTTGGATATACCATGGCTTCTTTGCTTTTAAACTTGAGTAAATATTGAGTACTTGGAATGCTATGAGCACTATGGCAGAATAATGTCCTGTTATTGTAACCAAATATAAGTTTAGCAGTGTTGCATCACTTAGAGTGCCTAGATTTGATTGCCTATCCAATCGCCAAACACATGAGGACAGTAGTCTCAGCTAAGCCCTCGGATTTCAAGAAGTCACACAGGTCTTTCAGGCATTCACAAAAGAGATGTGTGTTTTTGTTTGATATTAAAGTGTTGCACGGAAGCCCGTAAGGGGCATAGCAGGTGGTAATAAAAAGTGAAAAGCATCAGCAAAAGAAAAAACATTTGTGGGATGGAGGGATATCAAACAAATTCCTCTGTTTGCATGTTTCTGCTGCAGTCCTTGACCTACATTGAGTCTGTGTGCATCGAATATTATCTCTCATCGGCATAAACAACAGCAAAGGAAAATGGATTCATGTGATCTTCAGCAGAGTGACACTCAGTTTATCGCCTCATCTTGATGTTTGAAAACAATTAATTATATTTGTGAAATGGCTCGTTACAGTTTTGGTCACGATGTAACATTTAAAATAAATATAATGTATTAGTTTCATTTGCACAGGCTGGTGAGTCAGTGGACACGCCATGAAGATTAGATTATTTGGCAGTGTTTTCAGGATTTAAAAAATCCTGTTCAGCACTCATTTATCTGTGTTCAAATGTGGGGAAACAATACTGGGAACCCAAACTAAATAGCACATCAAAGGACCTGCACTAGCAACTATTTTATATCACAAGGGGAATGGAGTGAATGTAGGTTCGAGACACACTCAGTTTGTTTTGAATGCCTTGCCCTTGACATTGAGTAGCTTTGCAAAGTCTTTCTTTGCAACTTAAGGAAGTGCCTTTTTTCCCAAGTCTAATATATTTTTGTGAATTTCAGTGATTAATGAGCAATGTAGTGGTAGATATGGACACAAGTACCCCATTCTTATATTGAACACTTTTTTAACTTCAAATCCCAGAGAAAAATAAAGGCCTTGGCTGTATTTTTATGCACCTGAAATAGATATGTTGCAAAGATTACCTGAAATCTCTATAAGATAAATCCCGATAATTAGGATTGAAAATCCAAATATGGATCACATCCAAGAAAACACTCCTGTCATTCCTTTAAGCATGTAGGCAATTATGTCTGAAACATAACATAACATTATAATTTCATCATCTTTAATGTTTACCTAATAAAATGTGAATAGCCAGAATTAATAGACAAATGTTTAATGTAATAATAAATACAAAATTACTCCAAGCAGTGCAATTGTCACTTTTTCAATTTTGCATAAATAGAAAAAAGCTCCAAGGGAAATGTTTAATTAATTCAGTAACCTTGAAAAAATGTGAAATAGCTACAGCTGTAAAATACAAATCACCACAAAACCATTTGAGCAGGTGTAGCAGAGTATCCAGCAGGCTTTTTTAAAATATTAAAGCCTATTTACATATCAATCTGCGCTTGATAGCTATCATACTGCATCTATTTATCACAGGCCTTGAATCCTGTATTGAATTTATAGGAGATGTATTTGTGGAAATTGAAAGCATTAAAGTGGTTTCTGTGCTGCTAAAGGTATACTGTATGCACATATTGTCCTTCACAATCCAACCCCCGGCCTTCAGAACATAACCCTGGAAAGGCTCTGAGGTTTACAGTATCCCACGATGCATCTCTTCTCAAGGGCCAGCAGCTGATGAGCTGTCACCCATCCCAGTCAATCCACAGAAGCATTCCTCTTCTGTCCTAATTAATCCCAACCTTCATTGGAACGGAGAGAGTACTGATCTCATTATTCAGTGCACTTTTCCCACACCCTGCTGTGCTTAACCATGATTCCCCATTCAGATTCCAATAATGCCAACAAAGCTGGGATTCAGACTTCTAAGCTAGAATGAGGTCTCTGATGACTGGGGCCACTGAGCTGCTAATTTCTACAGGTGCTTATTGACTTGACCACCAAGGAGGCAAGATGTGTCCTTAACCCCGTCCTTTCCGCAGAAGCCTCCCAGACTGTAACCCCTTCCTCAGATACAATCCAACCATTGTGCTCATTGTCCAGAACATTAAGGAGGGAATTTAGGGAACATTAATCTTTTTTTGACCTGGCACATTTTTTTGTTATTTTCAACTTGTGGTGTCTTGCCATTGTCCAAAAAGAGGCACTGGCCTGAATTCCTTACTGAGAGTTAAGGACAAAGCACAACTGTGGACAGACTGAACCACAGCCTGTCTCCACTCAGTTAAAGCCAGAGAATCTTAAGAGATTACTTCTCTGTTAATTACCATTCATTGGTCTTCACTGCTGGGTGGGAAGTCTCACATGGTTTAGCATGAATTAATCACAATGCTTGTTTAAGAATTTGAATGAATTTTGGATCATACAAGGGTGAATTTGATTTCAGTGTACTCCTTCAAAGGTAATTAGCATCCGCAGACTTGACGGTTGGCAGTCGTAGCGATGTTGCACACATCTCTGCACAGCAGCAGGACCCACTGGAAAGCACAGAGATGGCTCCCCGTTTTCACATTAATGCACAGGAGCAGGGACTGTGCAGATCTGCATCGTCTGCCACCAGCTGTCTGTGAAGTGATGAAATATGACAGAAAAAGGGGAACTGGAGCGATGATTCCGTGTGTAGCTCATTTTATGGGGAAAAAAATGGAGTATCTGACTATTAGAAGCTGTTTTTTTTCCCCACGTACATCAGAAGTTCTGAGCTGTGAGCTAAACATCCCCACAGGGGAATGTAAGTGAGCAATGAAATATATATGACTTTGTAAAATTCACACAAACCCTAACATGCCGTCTGTGAAAGCTTTAAGTTGTAACCCTTGCCACTCTAGATCAATCCAGGAGTCAGAGAGAACAACGTCACTTCTCTTCTATTTTTACCTGCGGTGTGGTTTGCAAAGGAGGGCTTGAAAGGTGATACATTGGTTTCATCAAAATGTTTAATATATTTTATGAATCAGTCAATAAAGAAGGAGGAAATTACAGCCTTCCTGCCGGCAGTCTCAGGTGACTTAAGATACCACACTGAATCAGACAGCAGTTCCTCTCCTGCTTGCAATGTGAGCTATAATGAATTAATTTCTATTATCAAGGAGATATTGATCATGCTGTGTCACTCACTGCACCATCAATTATAGCTTTCTGTAGCGCTAGTTTCTAAGGCTTCCTCTGTATTATTAGCTTTATTTTGCGTTGTGAATCTTAAAGCAGCATAATAAATTGAACAACGCTACACCAGCAGTTGATAGGGAGAAGACAATGAATTAAAACCAAATTGGTCTCATTTTATCCAGTCTCTGCAGATCAAACATGGGTTTTACTACTGTGAGCCTGCTGTTTATGAGGCCTTTGAGTTCTGAAATATCCTGTTAAATCCGATTGTGAATTGGTGAAATTGGTGAAAAACAACCGGCACGCGTTTTCAAATTTCTGACCAACCACATCATTCATATGGGATTTCTCCCTTCATGCATAAATTGTAGAGAGAAGTCAACTCACCAATTTTACAGGAAAAATCATGTCTGTAAAAAATGGTCTCCCACCAGCACTATGGCATTATGAAAAAAAGCAGCAGCAGTTTTGAGGATATACATATATATATATATATATATATATATATATATATATATATATATATATATATATATATATATATATATATATATATATATATATATATATATATATAGAGAAAAATATTGAGGACTGTGTACATTACTCACCACAAGGTGAGAAATCTCACCATATACATTAAAAAACAGACTCACATCCATGCATTAACATCCTGGCAATGGAAGGATACCATAGTTAGTGTTAACATTTCTCAGAACAGTATTTGTTTTATCTGATGTATGTGCATGTTTTTATACACAAGTTGGAGTACACTGCTGGTTAAATGATTAAACAAACTGCACTGGTTATGCTCCATGTGCAGTTTGTTTAATCATATGCGTTGTTTAGGACTTACATTTTGTAGTGTATATTACATTTTGCTGATTGCTTACTGTTTTGTTGATGCCAGCATTCAATACATATTTCCAAGAAAATGTCTAAACAAATGTTTTGTTTGTACTTTCACACCACATTAAGGTATTCCGATGAAATCATCACTGTTTAGACAGGATGGACACCTGTTTTTCAAAGTGAAATGCTAATTATATACAGTAACCAGTTTTCATATTCTGGTCCACCTGTCCTAATTTGCATACAAATTTATGGAACAGGGGTTTACAGAGGAGGAAAAGAAAAAAACAAGTGCATAGAAATGTTTTATTTTACTCATGCCCTCAAGGCTGAATTGCATGCTTTGGTGGGATGCACCTGCAAAATTGTTGTGAGAGAGGAGCAACTGATATTTGGACCTATAAATTTGTGTCATGTGGCAACATTAAACCTCCCACCATCACATTAAGGTAAACTAAGAGTTTAACAAATACATACATTCTTGCATACAGACATTAATCCAATCCAATATACAGATGAACCTGAGAAGACAAGTACAAGAACCTTGAACTTGAAAGACTTGTCTTTAATTGGACAAATGGACAAATTTGACTGTGTCTTCAGTTGGATAAATGTTTGCTTGACCAATCCTCTCACGGCATTAACAGGCAAGCAGCCAGAAGCACTAAGCACCCTCTCCCTGGGCGTTTGATCGCCGTTGTTCATGCCACATGCGGGCAGACACAAAAGCAGCGAGACTGTTTTTTTCTCCTCTCCGCCCGCAGAGCTGGAATTCTGTGAGACACCACAGATGGTGTGCCCCAGCTACCAGGTGGAGCTGCGATCGGGGCCCCAGCGCAGCTACCCGATGGGGATGGGCTCGGACGTAGACACAGAGACGGAGGGCGGCCCCTCACCCGACCACGCCCTTCGCCTGTGGATGCGCGAGATCAAGTCGGAGCACAGCTCCTGTCTCTCCAGCCGGGCCAACTCTGTGCTGTCCCTCACCGATACTGAACAGGAGAGGAAGTCTGATGGGGAGAACGGTAAGAACTCTTGTCGTAGCGGAGATGTGTGCACGCATGTGTGTATGTGTCGGATTGGGAGCTGAAGGTTCTTGATGAGGGCCTTTGGTTTTTTCTTTGCGTGTCGTCTAGACCTATACTCATCAGCACTTGAGCTCTGATCTTTTCATATGATTTTTAGGATTAGAGGCGGAACACTTTATAGAAACATTTGACAGTAATGCAACCTCATTGCCATGAGGGGATACAGATAACAGGCAGGCCAGTAGCTACAGCTATTAGCAGACTTTTGTTTTGATGGTCAAGGTGAGAGGGACGTTTCCTCCATTGAATCACCAAGTCTGCAGTCATGCAGTAGACTGAGACTGAGAGAGGTCCCGTGGCTTTGCCTGCAGTACGCGCAGCGCGTGCTCTGAAAGCCTCTGGCCTAGCCTTTATTTAGAACATCAAAAAGAGCCTTTGATTCAAGAAAGAATGATATACAAGGCTGAGCTTGACCCCTTTCTAATGACTGCAAGTGAGATGCCGTTCAGGGTTTGTGGAGATTACCGCAGAGACCGTCTGGGTGCTGCAGCGCGCCTGACAGCATGTGGGGGGGGTGTAGAGGGGGGGAGTCGGTGCAGAGGGTATTCCACAGAGCACAGAAGTGGTGCTTATCCCAGCGAGGTCCCAAGGATAATGCAGATAATAAACAGAAAGGGAGAGGGAGCTCGTCCCATTGATCCCGCCGAGCGACTGTAATTTATATGCTGAGGATAGGCGCAGTGCTTGGATTCACAACGTGCATATCTCTCGCACGGAGAGCCGCAGGAAAGGGCGAGAGAACCGGAATGAGATGAAGTTCGTTTGAGGCGGGTTACCTCGCCGGGGTCACGCCCAATGAGCGGCCACGTTGGACGTGCCGTCGCACCTCTGCCGGCGCCAAGCCGCATGCAGAGGAGGCAATAACGGTCAGAGCGGCCAAGCGGGACACTGCCACGGTAACGAGCGTGCTGCCGCTCGGGAGAAGGCACGTAGCGAAGACCAACATGCAGCCTGTCTGTTGGCCATCCACCGAATCGGTCTGTAGGGCTGTCTGAAAGTCTGAGAACCCACAGTGTGATGAACTCAGTGGAGATCCGCATCTTACTGAAGGTCAAAGTGAGTAATTCACACACATAATATGCACACACAAAACTGGAATCTCTTCTGGAGAGTGTTTGACTTTGTTTAACAGGGATTAGTGGTGTTTAGCGGGAGGATCCCGAGAACCAGGGCATGCTTAATTTCTTTTTTTCACAGTTTATTAATGAAGCTGGCCGTGGTACATACAGGTTGCGCCATGTATTTAGTGTCCTAGAGCCCATGCCTCTCACATGCAAATATATCTAAACCAGATGTGGCATGCATTATTAATGTCTGATCATCTTTGTTTTTAATCAGCACAACAAAGTCTCAGAGGCTTTTGTGCTTTCACCTACTGAACAGCAGGCATTGTCACTCTCAAAGAAAATGTCAGGCTAAAAAAAGAAAAATCAAAAGGAAAGATCCCGGTGAAAGTGGAATTATGCATTTTAAGTCACCATATTTTCTTTTTTCCCCTCTTGTCTTCAAAGAGCCCCTGCAAAAGCTGACTCAAAAAGTGGCAGGATCACTTTCGCTCATGTCTCGGTGCGGATAGACACATCAATTTACAATATCTGTTTGGTTAAAAAAAAATGTTCTGGGGAGGCAAGGGAGGTCCTGGTCTTTTTTTTCTCTTCTCCCTGAAATCTGCTGATGGCGATAGACTGACAAACTAATGGAATCAACAGCACACTGGTTGGCTGGTTTGAACCCACATGGCAGGGATGTGGACGTGAATTGCAATTTTAATGAACAGCAGCGCGCAGGGAGGTTCAGACATAGTTTACCTCTCCTCCCCACGCAATGTCTCAAATAACTCCAACAACCGGCAAGCTCCTCTCCTCCTTCTCCTCTTTTTGGGTCAATAAAGACACTTAACATTGTTCCCATGGATACGGCATCAGTGAAAGAGCTTGAGAGGAATGTGGGGTGCTGCTCTCAAAATATAAACGATGACTTGATGCAATGAGCGCCCAAAGATATTTGTCATAATAGAGAAAGCAGTATTGAAATATGCTTGTTTTGCGTTTGGGCGCTTGTTTCTTGGACTGTGAGATTACATGACAGAAAGAAGTGAAGTCATTGCGAATATACAAGATGAACAACACTATCTCAAGGTATATACATACAAGATGTCAGGATTAGTCATAAATACATGGTTAATGAATGCTATCCCTTTGTCTTTTGGGAGGATACCTTATATTAACATGTAACGTGCTCCTTCTCTTTAAGTTGGGAGTTTTTTTTGCTTACAGATTAGTAGGCAGGACAGAACTTGGCAATTATGAGCATTGCATCCACAGACACACTCATGTTGCCTTGATTTAATGGGCCCAAATTAAAATGAATGGCCTGGCAATCCAGGATGAGAAGCACTTCAGACAGATGCAGTTGTTCTATTAATCTTTGAAATAGCATCAATTGATAGCCTCTTATATAAGCTGAAAATGTTCATGAGTTAGTAAGACTGCCTATGAGTGTAAGGCCCGCAAACAAATGCTTGTATGACATTTTCTCTCCATGGTATTTTTTATTTATTTTATGATGAAAGTTTATTGTTAATATTATGGAAAATACTGCTGACATTTACAGTAAAAAAGAAAATGCTCAATCGAACAACATTCACTTTCATTAAATGACGGCAAATATCACGTCCACAGAATGTCAAATCTTTTATGCCTCAATTGTTTTAATTTTCTTGAATTGGATTTGGCATTGGGAAAACTGTCAACAACAGCCCTTGAAAAAGTGCAAATATGTTTCTGTTGCAGAACCTGTACATTGTTCTGAACATTTTGCAGTTTTCATTGTCAGTCAACAGCATTATGGCATCCTCTTTGTCTCCCCCTTGATATAGCTGTAGTTATGTGAATTGGTGAAAGAGATTAAATTCAGACTGTATTGCTGTAAGTGTGTATTCTGATCACTGTGTGGGTGGTGTACTTAGCTCTGAGCTGTGTTTGACTGATGTTTGGTGGATCCAAAATGGAGCCATCATGCATTCCTTTGTAGTATGCTGATAGGAATAAAGGGACATAAAAGGCAAATATGTCCATTGTCAGTCAGTGAGCTATTTGATGAATCAGTCTTACCTGTGCATCTGTGCATTTCTGTTTGGAGGGGAAAGAACAATTGCAGGTGCATGAAGTCTCACATTTGGGTACCATTCAAATGCCATGTGAGGCTTTTTGTTTTACTGTGGGAGATACTATGAGAGATACTGTCATTTGAATGACCTCCAGCCTTGGTGAATTTTTTAAAGGTGAGATTTCTTCTTGGAGACGGGATGCATGGGTGAGGGCCACCTCATGGTGCGTGATCACCTCACTTCAATGATTTGTTTCGGGAAGAAAATATTTACCACCATTTTCAATTTTATTGGCTCAGAACTGACATGATATGGGCCACATACAAACATTGCTGTACTCAAGCTTAAAGTTAATCACAAGCTAACTGTCAATAACCCCTCAAAGTGTTAAATCGTAGTGTGAAAGGCTGAAGACTGGTATAGTGCTGTCTGGGTTTGAATTTCATTAGGTGCCTCTTTGATGACTTTTCCCATCTGATTCCATCTCTGTCCAGTTCTAATGAGTTTACATGAAATAATTAGGAATGTACTATTAGTCCTGCTGGCATGCTGGGGAAAAAGAAGGTATCTTCCATTGCAAATATTTTGAAATGAATTGATTTCATTCACTCGTTCAAAATACTGCATACTGATTTAAGACTGAATGATTTTTTTTTTATTTTCCATTCATACCTACATGTCCTCCATAAACTCAAAATCTGAATGTGAAATGTAACTGCAGTGAATCATAGTGACTTTGAATTACCTTTATTCCAAACACTTTCAGATATCATAAGAAATATACAGTCTTTATTTTGAATGGCAATAGCATTACCGCAATACACAACCTTGCACAGAAATATCAGTGTTTTTATTTATTTATTTTGCAATTCAGCAGATACTCTGTTCATGTAAAGTAGCTAGCTACCTTGGGTGATGTGGATTAACCAAAGCAGCAAGAGATTACCACTGCTGGAATTTTTATTGTGAAATTGTAAACTGAACCATTTTTCTGTGAGGAGGGTATGTTAGAGCAGTAGCATTATGTAGTCAGTTTGTGTGTGTGTGTGTGTGTGTGTGTGTGTGTCTGTGTGTTTTACATGTATGTGATGGGACCAGAGGAGAGGCACAGGGTTGTTCAATAAAATGGTCTAAACATAAGGTAATTCAAAAAGGACCATAGGACTTTTATTTTGACAGACATGAACTGTCCATAGTAATGGCACTAAACAAAGTTACAAAAAAAGAAAAGAAAACATATCCTAATATTTGGAGCCTACTGGCACCTCCCTGAGTCCTTCTGAATTGCTGGCCAGCTACGTTGGTTCCCAGTGCAGCAAACAAATCTGAGTACGCAGGCAAGAGGGTAATGAGAACACAATCCTGGATCAAACACCAATGCAGTTTCTTATAGAAAAGTATTCAGTGGACGGATTCAATTATCAGCTCAGTCAAAACACTACTCACTCACTGACTCACTCACTTACTCTCACTCATTCACTCATTAAGTCACTCACTCACTCACTCTACACTTCTCCCTCAACTGTACTTCACATCCATTGAGAGATCCTTTAATAAGGGAACTCTCCCCTGGCTTATTACAGGGAAACCTTCATAAGCCAGCGGAGAGTTCATTGACAACCGCTGTGTGGCTGTAGGCTGGCTGGAAGATTCCCTGCAGGTCCGGGGAGGGGCCACTTTGCAGGCACATTCCACCCTTACACCACTACTCCCTCTGTATCTCTCTCTCTCTCTCTCTCTATATATATATATATATATATATATATATATATATATCGAGAGAGAGAGAGGAGGACAAACAGATATGCCATGAAGGTTAAAATATATTGACTGATGGTCTGTTGGTCAGACTGGACGTATGGATGCATGTTTGTGTTATGCCACAATTACAATCAACAATTATAATTTTAGGTGTGATTTGTATTTTTATGTGTAAATACGACATAATCCAAAATGGCAGAAAACTGAAACTGAACTGAACCTCTTGTGCTTAAATTGCAAAATAAGAATAAATCTTGTGAGGTCATATCAAAATTTCTGTTCATTGACTATTTATTGAAAATTTAACGTCTCAATGTCCTTCTGGTGAAAAATCGCAAAACCCAGAATCACAACCGTGCAATTTGATCCATAGCTGGAATTTTTTCCCAAAAAACAGTCATACAAAGTACAAATTACTCCTAGTTTTTTTGCCTCTTTTTCCAATTATAGCACCAACAGCAACTGTAAAATAACTGTAAGATAAAGAGGGAACATATTATATATTCTTGGATGGAGTGGATGGCAGTAGAATAATGACTGTTTTGTTTTTTATTGTCATGTTAATTGGGTGTTATTTCAGATGCACTAATCATTTTCAACACCATTCAAATAAGGCTTATGTGCACCAGTGCTGTCAGGTATCGGGTCACATTAAATATTTATGCATCCGCCCTTAACAAAAATATATATTTGGTTTTCTCTGCCGGATCTATTTTTCATCCCAACCATGTCCCTTTAAATAGACCTGACATTATTGTGAGTAATTGGGAAAAAAATAATGTTCTTCCCCACTTGAATGTGAAATCTCCATCAGCTACATCAGATATAAATACACACACACACTGTATGGCCAAAAGTATGTAGACACCTGACCATCACATCTATATGAGCTTATTGGACATCTCATTCCAAAACCATGGCCATTAATATGGAGTTGCCCCCCTTTTGCAGCTATAACAGCCTCCACTTTTCTGGAAAGGCTTTCCATATTATGACTATCCATATTTTGGAATGTCTGTGGGAATTTGTGCTCATTCAGCCAAAAGAGCATTTGTGAGCTCAGGCACTGATGTTGGACGAGAAGGCCTGGCTCGCAGTCAGCGTTCTAATTCACCCCAATGGTGTTCAATGGGGTTGAGGTCAGGGCTCTGTGCTACTGGAGTTCCTTCACACCAAACTCGTCAAACCATGTCTTTGTGGACGTTGCTTTGTGCACAGGGGCACAGTCATGCTGGAACAGGAAAGGGCCTTCCCCAAACTGTTGCCACAAAGTTGGAAGCATACAATTGTCTAAAATGTCTTTGTATGCTGTAGCATTAATGTTACCCTTCACTGGAACTAAGGGGCCTAGCCCAAAGCCTGAAAAACAGCCCCATACCATTATCCCTCCTCCACCAAACTTTACAGTAGGCACTGTGCATTCCGGTAGGTAGCGCTCTCCTGGCATCTGCCAAACCCCGATTCATCCATCAGACTGCCAGATATTGAAGCATGATTCATCACTCCAGAGAATACGTTTCCACTGGTGCTTTGCACCACTCCAGCCGGTGCTTGACATTACGCATAGTGATGTTGGGCTTGTGGGCAGCTGCTTGGCCATGGAAACCCATTTCATGAAGCTCCCGACGCACAGTCTGATGTTGCAGCCAAAGACAGTTTGGAACTCTGTAGTGAGTGATTCAACAGAGGATAGGTGTTTTTTACGTGCTGCGCGCTTCAGCACTCGGTGGCCCCGCTCTGTGAGTTTGCGTGGTCTACCGCTTCATGGCTGAGCTGTTGTTGCTTCTAGACGCTTCCACTTGACAATAGCACTTACAATTAGGAATGCACGATGATATTGGCAAGACATCAGTATCAGCTGATAAAAACATAAGAAGTTAATTATCGGCATCGGCAGATATGAAAATTTCTGCCAATGTGCCTGGCCGATAAGGTGACGTGTTAACTATGCGCACGCGATGAAGCTAAATGTTTATTATGAGCGCCAGCAACAAGCTTCAACATGTCAGCTGTATGGAAGTATTTCAAAGTATCTGAAACAGATAACAAAATTGCTATTTGCAATGCTTGTAAAGCACCAGTGATGCAAGGAGGGGTAAAATATATAGCTAAGTTTCTCACTCTGGGAGGATCCTAGTTGCATGCTGCTAAGCTTTTCTCTGCTTCTGGAGTGGCATGAGACCATTTTTAAATAACGTGGCTCCTTAAGTAGAGAATGCGATTTGAAATGAACCAAGACTGCTCAAGAGCTCGTGCTTTGGGACTCGAACGGAGGTCCTAATGGTTTCGACCGACCCCCTAGCTAGGTTTCTCACCCTGGGAAGATGCTGGCTGTGTGCTGCTAACCTTCTGTTTGCTTCCGGACAGGCGTGAGGCTATTGTATCGCGGCTTGGTAAGTAGAAAATGCGATTTGAAATGAAACAAGACCGCCTGCGATTGCCGAACTTGTGCTTTGGGACATGAACGGAGGTCCTAATGGTTTCGATCTACCCCTAGCTAAGTTTCTGACCCTGGGAGGATCCTAGATGGAGAGAATGCGATGGGAAATAAGACAGCGATCATAATAAGACAGATAAGCTTCTCTCTGCTTCCGGAGGGGAGTGAGGTGTGACCATTTTTAAATTACGCGGCATATATATATATATATATATATATATATATATATATATACACACACACACACACACACACACACACGCACTGTATCAGTATCGGCCAAAATGAGTTTGAAAATATCGGCACATTGGATATCGGCAAAAATCCAATATCGTGCATCCCTACTTACAATTGACTGGGGCAGATCTAGCAGGGCAGAAATTTCACAAACTGACTTGTGGCAAAGATGGCATCCTATGACAGTGCCGTTTAAAGTCACTGAGCTCTCCAGTACGACCCATTCTACTTCCAATGTTTGTCTATGGAGATTGCATGGCTATGTGCTTGATATGTATTTGATTTTATGCACATGTTAACAATTGGTGTGGCTGAAACACCTTAACTCAATTATTAGGAGGGGTGTCCACATACTTGTGGCCATATTGTGTGTGTGTGTGTGTGTGTGTGTGTGTGTGTGTATATATCCCCTCAACACTACAGAGTGCAGAGTTATTTCATTTGGAAGTCTTCATAACTGATCATGCATTCAATCCATGGACTCACAGTCTTTAACACAAAGTGCATTTCATTAAAAATTCTACTCACTTTGTATGAGAGGACAGAATGTTGTGCAGTTTCAGATTATACCTTGCAGGCAGTGTAGTGAGGGTGTTTCTGTCACTTGTGTTTGCAAAGCACTGTCTGCATTTGTTTTAGGTGATAATTGTCTTTCCCTGAACTAAAGTAGTACACCTGATCTGTCTAATCAATCTCAAATCAAGGAGCAATAGCAACACCTCATATGACATATGTACAGTTTCTTATTGGAAATGTGCACTGTACACTTGAACACAATTTTCAAATCCACCTCTTTTGATTCCAAAAATGATTGATTGCCTCTCAGTTGAATAGCAACCATTGTGACTTCCAGCATTCAAATGTGCAAAGCATGTGGTCAGTTTTACATACCATAGTCACATACTTTAATAAGAGACCTAATCGGATTGAGTCCACAGGGGCCATAGTGTAACTGTGCCTATCAGGAACTAGTGAACGCTTGTGAACACCTTCGTATCTGTTGCATCTGTTGGCAAAATTACTGACCAGATTTAAAGAACGCAGTGGTGAAATAGTGATTTTGTAACCATACTGTATAGCAGACATTAAGAGTCACTTTCTGTGTCCAAGATTGCTATGTTTGCACTGTACTGTAAAGGAATATATAACAACTGTGGGTCTCGGTCTACAGTCAATTACATATCAGTGAGAGTTTGCAAGCTATCAGTTACATCGAAAAGTGACATTAATGGATCAAGTGCTGCAAGAAAAAGAAAAAGTATTTTGACAGTTTTTGTTGTTTTTTTTAGTGTCATTAGAAACACCGGCAGCTCCACAAAGCTCAGAGGGTTTGTTTAAATGACTGTGCTCTGTTTTCATTTGTTCAACAGCTTGGCAGTTCCAAATTAAATACCTACAAAATGAAATAGAGAAAATAAAAGTTCCTTGCAAATCAATACCTTGTTGGTTGCAAAGTGTGAAATTGTGACAGATTATGTATGGATGTGTGCCTGGACACTTCCCCGAACACGAGAGGACTTCGGGAGTAAATCACTTTCCAAGCATAGACACAAATGGTCTAATGCACTATTCATCAGCACTCTTTTTCCCTGCAACTTTTATCTTTCAGCGGATTTCTTCCTAACAGAGAATTTTTGAGTCTGTTGGTTTTGCTTCACTTCTTTCTAGATTCACACATTGCGGTTGCAAAGTCTGCGCATGACTTTTAATGCATTTTTTTTTCTGATGAAGGTGCTGTTTTAAACCACTATATTATAGTAATGTAAAAAGAAATAGCTGATGATCTATGACCTATAATAATAAGTAAGTAGTAAGAGTAAGCCTCAGATAAGTATGTAAATTTATTCTTTCAAAATGGAAGGCATGTACCTCACACCTATGTAAATTAGATTACCACTCATGAAGTCAGTCTCTGATCCTCAGTAGATGTCTCCATTAAAAATCTCTGAGTAGCACGAGAGCTGATATCCAATGAGTGAGGCATATACATATACACGTACTGGTAATGATAAATTAGTTCATATTTCAATTATATTAGACATAAAAAGAAAAACTGCTTTCCATAATCATTGAATCTGGTCTTGTCATCTGCATGGTCAGCTGAGCTCAGATGAATACTCTGCATGGTACATAGCGAAAAAAAAAAAAAAAAAGGTTTCTACATCCTGAATGACTGCAATATTGAATGGAGATTAAGCAATTTTTTTTTGCATTTTTGCATTTTTTTATTTATTTTTTTTTTATAATTTTTTTTACTTGCAAAGCGGTCATTGTATTACATTTACATTTATATTTATTTATTTGGCAGACGCTTTTATCCAAAGCGACGTACAAAAGTGCAAATAGTGAGCAAACAACAGGCACAAGAGCAAGATGTGTAAAGGTCATATATAATGCAAATAGTGCTGAAGCTGAGCACAAGGTCAGTGACGCGAGCCAACTAATCTGAACTAGGATTGCATCTCAAATACAATTACAGAAAGAAAAATGGAGTACCGCTATACTACCTAGACAAGTGAGCAACAAGTACAAGGCAGGAGTCAGATTCACAACATCAAAGTTACAAGGTCGAAGAGTGAGGTATCAGTCCAGGTAGAGTCTGAAGAGGTGTGTCTTCAGCGCACGTCTGAAGGGTTGGATTGATGGAGTTGTTCTTAGGGGGGTGGGGAGTTCATTCCACCACTGGGGGGCGATGATGGAGAAGCGTCGTTGTGAGGAGCGTGGGCCTTTCGTACTATTGGTGGGTGGAGCGAGGCGTCCGGATGTAGCAGAGCGGAGTTGACGAGCGGGTGCGTAGGGCAGGATGAGGTCCTGGAGGTAGGTCGGGGCAGTCTTTCTTGCAGCGGAAAAGGTGAGAGTCAGGGTCTTGAAGCGGATCCTGGCTGCGATTGGGAGCCAGTGGAGGGATCTCAGTAGGGGGTGACGCGGGAGAACTTGGGGAGATTGTAGATCAGCCTGGCCGCTGCGTTTTGGATGAGCTGCAGCGGTTGAATGGTGCAGGCTGGGAGGCCTGCGAGAGAGGCGTTACAGTAGTCCAAGCGGGAGAGCACAGTGGCCTGGACGAGCAGCTGGGTGGAGTAGGTGGTCAGAAAGGGCGAATCCTCCTGATGTTGTAGAGGAGGAATCGACAGGAGCGTGCCGTCTGGGAGATGTAGTCGGTGAAGTCCAGCCTGTTGTCGAGGGTGACGCCCAGGCTCTTCACCGAAGTGGAGGAAGTTACTGTGGTGCCGTCAACAGTAACTGAGAGCTCTTGAAGAGGAGAGGTCCTGGCCGGGATAAGCAGCAGATCGGTCTTGTCCAGGTTGAGCTTGAGGTGGTTGGAGGCCATCCATCTGGAGATGTCAGCCAGGCACGCGGAGATCTTTTCGTTGACCTGGGGGGTGGAGGGAAAAAAAAAAAAAATTAGTTGAGTGTCATCAGCGTAGCAGTGGTAGGAGAAACCATGCGAGGCAATGACTGAGCCAAGAGAGTTAGTGTAGATGGAGAAGAGTAGGGGTCCCAGTACAGATCCCTGGGGACCCCTGTAGTGAGGGTAGTGGGAGTGGAGGTGGAGCCTTTCCAATAGACCTGGGAAGATCTGCCAGTCAGGTAGGACCTGAACCAAGAAAGGGCTGTCCCAGAGATGCCAAGCTCAGAGAGCTTGGCGATGAGCAGCTGGTGGTCGACGGTGTCAAACGCAGCGGAGAGGTCGAGGAGGATGAGGACCGAGGACAGGTCGGAGGCTCTGGCTGCGTGGAGGGCCTCTGTCACCGCCAGGAGTGCCGTCTCGGTTGAGTGCCCGGGTCTGAACCCAGACTGGTGGGGGTCCAGAAGGTTGTGCTTCTGAAGAAAGGGAGACAGTTGATTAAGTACAGCACGTTCAAGGGATTTGGATACAAATGGCAGGAGGGATACTGGACGGTAATTGTTCATGTCAGATGGGTCAGCGGTGGATTTTTTTAGCAGGGGGGTAACCATAGCCTTTTTCAGATCGGTGGGAACGAGGCCAGTAGTCAGAGATGTGTTGATGATGGAGGAGAGATACGGGCGATCTCACCGGACACAGACTGGAGAAGGGTGGAGGGAATGGGGTCAAGGGGGCAGGTTGTGGCTCGGTGGGATGTGATGAGTTGAAGAGCTTCTGAATCGCTGAGTGTAGAGAAGGAGGACAGGTGGTGGCTGTGTCCTTTTCCGGTGGTTGAGGCTGTGGATGGGGGGGAGATGGAGTCCCGGATGCTGGACACCTTCTTCACGAAGTGGGCCTTGAAATCCTCTGCAGAGAGGAGAGAAGGGGAGGGGGAGGAGGGGAGAGGAGGGTGGAGAAGGTAGAGAAGAGATTGCGGGGTTAGTGATGTTGGCGTTGATTTTGTTATGAAAAAATGAGGACTTAGCTGTTGTTGTTGCAGCCGTGAATGCTGACAGCAGGGGAGTGGTAGGACGCTAGATCGTCGGAGGATCTAGATTTCCTCCACTTCCTCTCGGCGGCCCGCAGCGCAGTTCTGTCAGAGCGGAGGGAGTCGGTTAGCCATGGGGAGGAGGGCGGCGGCCGTGATGTCCTGGAGACAAGGGGACAGAGACCATCTAGAGACTGAGATAGACATGTGTTAAAGACAGTTGTAGCAGCATTAGCAGACATGTTTGAGAAAGAGGTGAGGGGAGGGAGGGAGGAGAGAACAGCAGAGGTGAATGTGGAGTGAGAAAGGGAGTGGAGATTCCTCCTGAAGGTAGTAGCGGTGGTGTCAGAGGAGTCGAGAGTGGTAGGGAGAGAGAGAGAGAAAGATACGAAGTAGTGATCGGATACGTGGAGCGGGGTCACCATGAGGTTGGACGTGGCGCAGTTCTTTGTGAGGACAAGGTCGAGCTGGTTGCCGGCTTTGTGGGTCGCAGGAGACGGGGAGAGGGCGAGGGAGAAGGAGCGCAGGAGCGAGAGGACGCTGGCCGATGAGGAGCTTTCTGGTTGGACGTTGAAGTCGCCCAGAAGAATCAGCGGGTTGTCCGGGAGGGAGCTCAGGAGCGTGTCGAGTTCCTCAATGAAGGGACCGAGTGGACCTGGGGGGCGATATAGAACGACAATGGTGAGTTTGACAGGATGAGAGACAGTTATTGCATGGAATTCGAAAGAGGTGATGGAGAGGTGCTGGAGGGGTACAATGCAGTATCTCCAGGATGGAGATACTAGCAGACCCGTGCCCCCTCCTCTGCCTGAAGACCGTGGTGTGTGTGTGAAGGAGTAGGATGAAGACAGGGCAGCAGGGGTAGCAGTGTTGGTAGGAGAGATCCATGTCTCCGTGAGAGCCAGGAACTGAAGGGAGTTGGTCTCAGCGTAGGCGGTGATGAAGTCCGCTTTCTGGACCGATGACTGGCAGTTCCAGAGTCCGCCCGCCACTGAGAGTACCTCCAGAGAGGACAGTACGGGATGGAGCAGGTTGGCCGGGTTGCGTCTGCGGTGGTTGTATCGTCTGCGAGGAGGGGAGAAATGCACAGGAATAGGAAGTAAGCACATGGTTTAGTGAGTGAGAGAGTCAGTATAGAGAGAGAACAGCACAGGAAAAGCAAGTGGTGAGCGGATTGGCGACGAGGCTGCCGTACCGGAAGATGCAGCCTAAGAGTAAGCTATAAACACCGGCAGCCTCTGACTAGAGTTAAATACCTGCGAGTGCTAATTACCTAGTTCAAGGCAATAATGACTCACAGCTGGCTAAATATAAGCACAGGTGTGACAAATTGACAAATTAACAAATTAACAAATCAACAAAAGATCGAAACTAGCTGGTCACACAATCAAACTGATTAGCTACAGCTAAACAACAACTATCGACAAGTAATGAAACGATACACTTATCCGTATCCTGGACCGATGCCGAACGCCGACTAGATGACACTTGTATGAAGTCATTGTGTCATTGTACTTACATTGCTCATAGTGACCGCCACATTGTAATGATCTTTCTGAAATGCTAGTTACATGAAAACAGTAAATTAAATTGTTGCTTCCTGATTTTACATTCTTTATTATCTCTGTTCAAGTTTTGGCATTAAGTAACTCAATTAGCTGAAAGCATTTGTCTTAAGTGATCTTAAGGCCAGTTTAAGCTGTTGAGCATTATGCATTTTTCTTGAGTAGTGTCTGCCTGGTTTCATCAGGCTCTGCTCTGTACAGTAAATCACCTTGAAATAATTGGTTATGTTATACTTATAGCTTTCCAAACCCTTTACTTACAAGGTAGGTGGTTATATAAAGGCCATACACCTATGTCACACCCACTTATGATGATTGGCAGTCTGAGCATGTCTGTTTTCATTTGCTGAAAATGTGGTCACCTATTTTTTTCTAGTCTAATTGTAAACTTCTGTGATCATGTTTGAAAATACCCATTAAGCTTAAGTGACAGCCTCTACATTAAATTATATTTGTTCTAATTCCAACATCTGTTCCCTGAGATCTGTTCTAAGTGTTCTGTCACTCTGATTTTTGAACGCAATTTACACAATCCTTGTAAGTGCAGCATATTGCACTGACAAAGTGGATCCTATTGTAAACAGGACTGATGTCAAATTGAACCAAACTTTTGAGTCATATTAACATATGATAAAGACATTTGAAATTCCGTGATGTATTTGGGTCAGTCCAAAGTGTTATGGAGTGACAGCTGTTTGTGAATCGTCGCAAAGGTGAATTACATTGAACGAACGATCCTATAGGTGTTCGAACGTTCTAATGTTTTTCACGGGGACCTCCAGAAAACTATATTTGTGCAGAATCCAGGCAGTTTTTCCAAGGCTGGTGAGTGCCAAGGTACCCCAGGCGCTTGGGCCATGAAATTACCATTCTACTCATTAGCAGCGAGCCAACCCCCCTTAGCACTGACTGCAGAAGTGATCTGAACATAACCGACTTTGGGGAAAATTGAGATTTTAATGGAACTTGCCTCTGAAAAGCATATGCAAGGCCTTTAACTATTTCCTTTATTGTTGAATCTTAATGGCTTCTATGCGAAACGGGGCACGAAAGATTCAATAGTACTTCACTAATTCTTATCCATTTAGATACTTCGTAGAAATAAGAAAACATTTCACAAACTAATCAGCGAATATAATCTAAATGTAATTTCTTTGTTGTTTATTTTTATCCTGCTGTAATGTTATAGTGGGTGTATTTAAACTTCCATTATATTGCATTACATGACATGTACTACTGTATGTCATCCAAAAAAAAAAGTCCCATAATACAGGGGCTATTCTGAGGAGAGTCGTGTGAGATTAAACCTTGGACAGAGAGGTCCCAGACGGCTACAGAAATGCATCTGGCTTTTAGCTCCTAAAGCACAGCCCTCAGTGAGTTATCGATCATTCCATTTCTCATGTTGGAGAGTCTTTAGTCAGACTGGTAGCACTCTGCCTCCCTTGGCAGTTCGATGGAAATAAAAGACGACGATCTGGTTGACACTCGTCTGCGCTCTGGGCCTGGGGAAAAGGGCCAGGAGGATGTATGGATAACTGGAGACACTTGGGGTGATTGCATTCCTCATACAAAAAACTCAGTGCTGCTGCACACATTAGGTGTAATTCCTGCAGTGGTAATGCGCACACGCTTCATGGGCAGGACATCAGCTAAAAGTCATCTTCCTGTCTTCATATGGCAAAATAAAGAATCCATACACGTAAGGCACTCATCCCTCTGCCCTGTCATAAATATCTAATTTATATGAATTATGCTTGATGAAATCCGTACTCAAGCTGCAGGGGGTTAAAAAAATGAAAATACAAGTTATCTCCCAAAACTTTCCGTCGTGTAATTTGATATAAGTATTACAGGTGACAAGTCTTAATTTAAAATTTATAACAAGGCGGTATTATTTGTTCAATTTGTTTTCCCTCCCCGTTCCATTTTATGTTTGAAAATTGGCAAGAAGGAAAATGAGAAAAAGATAACCTGAGCTCGGCAGAGGCTCAATAAGATGGTTCTATTAATGATTAATATTTCAGGGGACCGCGCACGGCAAGGCTGATACTGTCTGATGAATTCATATGTTTGAATTCACTTCATTGGTTTAATCTAAAGTGTCGACATCTGAGGAGTGCTCTTCCCCTTTGCGCTCTCAAAGAGGGGGCGGCAGCATGCCCTGAGAAGCACAAACCCCCAAAGGGAGAATGGATCGTGCAGGCTGGTAACTGGTTGAAATCAATCATTAAAAAAAGTATGAAGCATAAGTTGGAAAAGCTGCATTAGACTAATGAACTCAGGGAAGGAATTACCATATACTGTCCTGTAGCAGTACCTTATACTGATCTGTCTTTGAGTTTGCAAAGTAATCATGGGAAAAAGTAATTCAGCTTCAATGTAGTGTCACCCGAAGGTAAATAGTTACTGTTGCTATGTTCCTTGATCTTTGCTTCTCCCGTATGTTTTAAATTGCAAATCTTTTTCCCTTAATTTCTGTCAGCAACTTCAGAGAAGGTGACATTCGCTGGTTTCTGTATTTGCACAGTACTAATCTGAAAAACTAGTTTGTATGTGGAAGCAGACAAATTTATGATTTTACATATGAGTTCCACAAACTGTTGGCATAGCGGCCGATGTACGCCACCTAGCAGTGACCAGTTTGCCTGATGTTAACATGCTGTGTGCATCAAAGAATCATGTCACTTTGATGACAGTCTCACAGAGGTGTTCCTGTTTACCTTGTGCATCAGTGGCCTAGGTGTGGTAACTGTGACCTCAACAGTAACCATGTGCATTCCCTGCAAGAAACTATTTCTTATACTATATCTCAAAAGAATGCACGGCAATTTGCAATTTCAAGATGTTCTTAAGTAGCTCTCATTTATCACACACAGTATTTTGTGTTCTTAAAATGTTTTTAAAAATAATTTTAAAAAATCATTTAAAACATGACCAAATGTCCCCATGTACGGTGTTTTCTTATTTTTCCTTTCTTTCATCTTAAAATGAAAAAAAAGAAACTAACTGAATCAGCACCCCAAAGGAAGCATAACTGAGAGACGTGGCCACCATCATTTTGAATGTAATCTAATACGTTTTCAACTGTGTATGTTTGAATTTATGTCTATTTGCCAATAAAATAATGTAGTGTCAATGTAAGTAGTGCTTCATACAATGACCGCTTTGCAAGTAAAAAAAAATATTAAAAAAAAAAATAAAAAAAAACATTTATGGTTGTAGATTTGACTGAGGAGTGAGATCTTACTGAAGGACATGTCATGTTCTTGACTCAGAACACTCAGACAAGGTCATTAATTCTCACTTGTCTTCTCTTGTCATAATGCATCATTGCCTACTCCAATACCTCATCTTCATTAATTTCATCTTTCATTGTTTTCTTCAAAGTGACTTTTGGGATACATTTTTGAGATACATACCCAAAGGTAAATATTCAAATTTTCCAATCTCCAGTCCTCCACCTGTTTACCTCTTGGTCTCATGCTCTTCACTTCAAAGCATGATAGAACTTTTATTTGTATTTTACATTTACATTTACATTTATTTATTTAGCAGACGCTTTTATCCAAAGCGATGTACAAAAGTGCATACAGTAAGTATTAGCGACAGTACGGGGACAGGATTTTAACTGTAAGTTACCTTAGCCCCTACAACCCAAAGCAACAATTTGTGGCTCAATAACTTGGTCATTCTCTAATAAGCTTCCCATTTCTTTTGACGCTTTCGATGTGTTGAATACATTATCAGTAAACTGCCTCTGGGTTGGTGGCATAAAGTTTGCCTATATTTTGCATCACCAGCAGTTCTCTTGTTTACTTCAAGAAGAACTCCACTTAATCTCCATTCAATATTGCAGTCATTCAGGATGTAGAAACCTTTTTTTTTTTTTTTTTTTTTTCGCTATGTACCATGCAGAGTATTCATCTGAGCTCAGCTGACCATGCAGATGACAAGACCAGATCCAATGATTATGGAAAGCAGTTTTTCTTTTTATGTCTAATATAATTGAAATATGAACTAATTTATCATTACCAGTACGTGTATATGTATATGCCTCACTCATTGGATATCAGCTCTCGTGCTACTCAGAGATTTCTAATGGAGACATCTACTGAGCATCAGAGACTGACTTCATGAGTGGTAATCTAATTTACATAGGTGTGAGGTACATGCCTTCCATTTTGAAAGAATAAATTTACATACTTATCTGAGGCTTACTCTTACTACTTACTTATTATTATAGGTCATAGCTCATCGGCTATTTCTTTTTACATTACTCAGATGTTTGACACCTGATTGTCTCTTCCAAGTTCCCTAATGTAGAAAAACTTTCTAAAGACTTGGTCAGTTGCCGTTCTTATGTCATTGGCTAGTTTTTTTTCTTTTTTTTTCAAACAAATGTGTAATTCTCTTGAGATTTTTTTCAAAGACAACAACAGTTATTTCATAACATGTTAGTCATATTTCATATTTTAGTCATCAAATATCATTTTAGTGTAAACTGCAGTGCTGAATTGCAGTGCAGCTCATTTCAGACATGCGTAGCATCTTTGACGCTTCATATAGAGAATGCTTTGCAGGGAGTTAGAAATCAAATGGATATTCATTGTTCTTGCATTAGAGAAGGGGGATGAAATGCCAATGTCACAGCGAGACATTCATGTGGAAGGAAATGGACACTCTCTCCGTGAAACAAGTTCCTTGATCTGCGGTATGAAATCCTACTGAACCATAAGGCAAAGACAGATCAATAAATTTTAGATTTTTGGTAAGGTTACCCTTTCAGTATAAAGGCTTTGTCTTTGTGCTTAAGGGACTTTGGTATTTCACCCACAGAGCTCAAGCTCTCATCACAGGTCGAAGGGCACAGTAGTCTGGTCCTGGTTCAGTGCTTAGCATTAACCCTCCATTAACTGTGAGACCTGGTTGAAACAGACCTTATTGTGAAGCCATCATTAATTGGCTACTGTGGAAAAGGTGCTGTTAACTCACTGGTTGAGTCAGACTGAAATGCCTGTCCATTACTCATGATTAGACGGTGAGCCCTCCTTGCATGTCAGGGATGGCGGTTGCACTCCTGGGGAGGTTGCCAGCACTTTGTGTCCTTAACAGGGCCATCAGATCTGATAGTGTAAGTCAAATCAGGACAGATTAGACAGTACTTAGATGACCGGTACTGTCATTTCTTCCCTGTTAGACTGTGGTGGCCTGCTGGGCTGGAAATTAAACAGAAACTGTGATTAAAATGTAGTTCTTGTTGGTGCTAACAACCAAATATCTACATTTAATGATCCTGATATTGTAAACAATACTATGATCAATTATACAACTGATCAGTTCAAGAATCTACTGCACCTAATTGGAGGCAGCTATTATGGATTTTAGGATTTTTTTTTTTTTTTTTTAGAAAAACTTGTAGCTGTTGAAATGTTCACTTTGCATTTAGTCATTCCATTATTTAAGTATTAACGGGTCACCTTGCCTCACAGATGTCCGTGTCAGGGTTTCCCCTCCAGATGTGTCCACGCCCACTCGACTGTGCACTCAGCAACTACCATCATCCCTGGCTCCATCCGCACACACTGGCACCCCGAGCTTGAATGCCATCAGTCCACAGCCGAGGAATGAAACAAATTGTTTATTATTCTGTGGAATCAGTATGTCATTCTTGCGATCCGTCAGAGAGGGAATTTACATCAGACCGAAGCAAGTGTTGCATCAGACCCCGGCTTCGTTTGTTGTAGATTAGAGGCATCAGAGCTGAAGGGGGGGCTGGCAGCCTGGTGATGCCGAACGTGATTAATGCGAAAGGCGACTGCAGTGAAAAATGTCTCAAATATGCCAGCTTCTGCAGCTGTATGTCGCCGACGTTGACATCTCATGACTGACAGCACTGTGAAAATAGCAGCTGATGAACATCTCTTGTGTTTTTTTATCAAAAGGAATAAGCTTTATTGGGGGAAAAAAAGGTCAATGCTGACTTGCTCTCTGTTCTGACTGTTCCAACAATTGCGTAGAAATATAATTACTTGCTATAACTAGGCAACGTTTAATTATCAATATATCAAATTTCAATAAACCAAAATGTCAGAGACTAAATGTCAATGGCACCCAATATAATAACAGCAAAAATAAGTGCACATTTTGTACAGTGATTAAACTCTTCATTATATACCTATATATACATATAATCATGAAGAAAACTTAAACAAGTTGTTCAAGGAGCAAGTTAACTTTTTCATTTCCTCTGGGGCACTAAGATTAGAACCCTCCATCTTCTTATGGAGGATTAGACTAATTAAAATCATTGGGGATATGAGTAAATTTCAGATTACTAGTCTTTATTCGGGTGCGATAATCAAACTTTTTTCTATTTTCACAAGTCAAGATACATTATTAAGTGTATCCATATTGGAAGTACTGTTCAATCATCATTCCCTATTTTAATGTTTCCTGTATACAAGACAGAAACCTCAATTTATTTAAATAAATTTAATTAGCAGAAAGCATAGTGTTGTCTTTGCTCTCTTTATTATTATTTATGACTGTATTATTATTGTCATTGACTGTAATTGAAACACTGCCTTGTTTTGCTTTTGTGCTAGTTTAACCTACACAACCTATTTTGTTCTCACTTAATTCTAAGTTGAGACACTGATGGGATGAGCTTGAAAATTAGGAGAGTGAGAATGGTGAAAGTAGTACCACTGCTAAATGGAAAGGGACTTGAAATGGTGCAATGCAATCCAAAAATGCTGATTTAAAAAAAAAAAAAAACCTCACTTGGACTGTGGACGTGAGACCTTGTACAGAGGTAAACAACAAAGGAACTGGCAAATGATCAGTCCAAGAAAAGAAAAAGCAGGATCTCTAATAAAATAAATAAACACGCCAAGCTTAGTTCCTTTAAACGAGATGCCAGCTGCAACTCAAAAATACGAAAGTCACAAATAAACTTTAAAATAACCACCTGGCCCAATTAATTAGCTCAGCAATCAGAAAGAAATAAACCCACTAAAGAGCAAAAAGAGATCCCCTGAGAATGTCCTTGGCAGACCATGCTGTAACCCCTTAACTCCGCCCATCAGAAGATTCCAAAAGCGCTTTCCCCAGGTAAACAAATCAAAACATGATACTTCCTAATTGTACAACAAGTCACTGTAGAGTAGAACATAAATTAACAGATGGACATATTTCCCTATTATGATTCAGGGAAATTTAGTTTCTGTATGTAGTTTAGAAGTTATTATGTGACAGTCCTCCTCTCAGACAGTGGTTTCACCCAAAGGCAGGGGAGGATGTACAGAGGGACCATTGTTCTAATTATATTCCTCCTCACCCCTGCCTTTACTCCATGTTAGCACCAGGCTTCAATTAACCTTGTTAAGGGCATCCCCAGCACAGCAAACATACAAATAACTGAACATATCTGCATGAAAGTGAATAATTGGTGCACATTCTAACAGGATGTCCAACAAAATGGTCAAATTCAATCACAGGTTTTCTCAGATGGTAGGTGAAAAAAGTAAAAAAAAAAAAAAATAAAATATTGCCACCTGGTGCAGTGAGCAATGACCATTGGAGGGTGTCGTTGTTAGCTTGAAATGTCGCAAAGTTGTGATTGCATTTATTGTGAATTGAAACAAGTGCTGAAGCTAAATCCCTTTATGAGCAGTAGATGATTGATCACAGGATGATAGACACAGATTAAAGCTGGACCAAATTGTTCAGTTAAGTACCAGTACTGATCGCCATGCCAGAAAAAGGTGAGGAAATGAAGCCATGCAAATGCATGGTTTGAGTATATTGCATATCAGATGCATGCATGTTAACTATCTTCTATTCTGTAGTTTTCTAACCAAAGCATATATATTTCAACCTTATAACTGCATTTTAGAATTTAGAAAAAGGGAAGGTGTCACATTTTGTTTGCCAGAGGTACCTTTAGCAATGTGTGTCACATTTGGAACTGTCAGATTTCAGAAGAAATCTCACTCTGCTTTCATTAGAAGTCAGTCTTTCATCTCACCTGGTGGAGCTTTTTTGTGCTTTGAACTGTCTTCTTCTCAGCTCATCAAGTATTTGGGCTCTGTAACCACCGAGAGCTATTGGGGTGCAGTTAAGTGCTATCTCAGGGAGGGAGTGTTGGGGTGTTGGGGACAGGGCTCTTGAGTCTGACAGGTATGTGTTGGCAGGGAAGCCAGCCCTGTTATCTAATGATGTGGCCCCTCTGTGTATGTAGAGCCTCACCCATAGAAGAGTCTGTCCATAGCTGCTTTGTTCCAGTGCTGGCCCATCGGCCTGCTTATTAATGATCTAGGCTGGCCGCAGGAGTCCCCTGACAGCAGTCTGTTTGTTCGTAGGCTGTTAATTGACATGTGTTCAGACTGCTCTGCCATCAGCTCTCCGCTGGAGAAGCGTGAGGGGGTGACACTGTCGCCAGCGAAGGCCAGCAGTAAATGTGGATTAAGTCTTAAAAAAAGGTGTAGGCTTTGTCTGATCCTGGCTGCCAGCCAGGAAGGCCCAACAGCTTTTTGCTTTCTGATAATGGAGAGGAACAAAACATCACGTCGAATGAAAAAAAAGAGAAGAAACATAATGTGTTCCTTCATTTATGAGGACAATGGAGATGGCCTTGTTTTCAGACCATCATTTCATTTCATTTGCTTTAGGATGCATGAAGTTTAGGATGTGTTTGCTTTTATCAATGCAATTTTGTTTGTTTATTTTCCTGGCAGTATTTCAGAGAGGGAGGGAAAAAGAGAGAAATGTTAATCTTTAACCAAGATGGGTTTCACAGTCACTGAATCAGCAGACCCTTCGAGTATGCAGTGAAATATAAAGCATGAGTTCTTTCAATTGATCATTGTGTAGCTTTAAATAAAACACAAGCAAAAACTGAATCTTTTGAGATCGTACAGCATGAACCCCAGGGAAGTAGTCTTTGTTTCTACTTGTCTTGGACATTGGTTTTGACAGTCTTCTTAAGACCTGCTCTTCTTATCATTCTATCTTAAGCATATATAATTTATAGCACCCATTTAAAAGTCCTCATTTTTAGGCAGTGCTGTCACACTGATCGAGTGCAAATGTCAGTATTGCAAAGAGAGGTGGGATGTATGGAAATTCAGCAGTCATATTTTCTGGATTTGTTTTTTTCTCCTTATTGATTGAGCTATACAACTTTGCAGTGCTGAGCTATTGTCAGTTTAACAGGGTTTTCAGAAATCCTTTGAATCTATAGTGCAGTTTTAGGTTTGATGACTTGACTGAAGGTGAAAAAAGCCCATTTAGTGTGAAAAAGATGACTTTGGAAAAGAGCCAATGTAAGGTGTCTTGTGGTAAAAGGTTGCAAACTGAGAGCTCCCTGCTTCTGTCTCTGTCACCTCTGTGGTCCGATCTCTCTTCACGTCTTCCTCCTGGACCCAACTCCCATTGTCAGCTTTATCCTCAAGCCCTGCTCTTCACCACCACCCACATTCACTGCTGTCCCCTCCAATCACAGCACCATTCAGTTATCATCCCCCTCTCCTCGCTCAATCAGTTACCTCTCCTCTTGTCCACCTGAAACCCTCTTCCCCCCCTCTCAGCACTTGCCCAAACTCGCATTTCCCTTCTGCCCGCCAGTGGCTATCCTCCACGCTCGACTCCACAAGGGCAGAGCTCCTGTCTCGCTGAATTGAAATGGAATGGGTCCAGATCCGCTCTGTCTGGCATGATTGTGTCTCCCTGCCCTCGGTCTTGGCTCCTGGTGCACTCCTCGTCTTAACGCCCATATTAGCAATCTGTCATCTGCTTCTTTCCCAGCCCACGGCCTCAAAATCTCCACACAGTCATGTTTGTACACTTGATACTCTTCCTCCCATTTGTCAGTCAAACAAATGTACTGTCTTTCTCTGGCTGTCCTTCCATTTAAACAACAATATATAGCAAAGGAAGAATGAGCTTCATGAGCCCCAAATAGAGTTGAGTTGTCATTTTTTTACCAGTGACATGCCGAGTTGAACCAATCACAGTGTTTCACTGTGGAAAGCAAATGCTTGATTGATTGGAAAAGGTCAGTGATTGACAGCAGCCCCACCCATTGTGGGCCTTGTGAAACCTCACTCTACCATAGCTTGTAATATGTGCCAAAGCTGTTAATGTTAAGTGATTAACAGCAGTGCCCCACACAGGACTTGCTTAAATCCCATCTTTCACTGCTCAGATCCTTTCTGTTTCTTTGTCCTTTGTCATGGCTCCATCCATTGCCCACCAAAAGCCCCTTTCCAGCACTGTCATATTTGCTCATTAGCTACATCTGTCTCCTGGTAAAAGTATTAAAATGACTCAAGGACATATAAATCAGCAATGATATTAAGGTGTTAACAGACTAAAACAGCGTCCTGGTAGCTGTAGGCTCATACAGTGCATGTACTTCATTTATTGCATTTAAATTGAGATGTCACCTTAATGACCAGAGTAATCAATACCCTATTCTCCATTAGCATCATTGAGAGATATTAAAAGGGCTGCTCTGAATTCAACCTGCATTTATAATGGATGCTTGGCGTAGCTTAACTTTCTATGGTTGCCTCAGACTTGGGAGGGAATTTAATTACGAGATACATCAGCATTTTCATTTGAATCTGACAGCAACCAGACGTAATTGTATTAAATATACAGACTCGCCTCATGAATATTTAGTTATGATGGCTCACCAGATCATAAATGCATCCATTTGTTTTTCATTGGATTCTGAAAGAAGTGTCGAATTTCAGATACAGCTCACAACCAAGTCTTGGACAAGAAAGATACATTTAACAAAGCACAGCTCCTTTGCAGACTGGTAATGTAACTTCTGAGGAAAAATAAAAAGCTTTTTTTAAGCCCTCCCTAACTCGCCATTTGAAGGTCTAGATTAATGTTCTTCCAAGTATCCGCACACAGGAAGAGGAATCGGCCTCATCTGTAGTAATAATCAATATCTGTGTCGGGAAGACTTTTTGGACGGCAGTTTGCATTAGGATCACTTTTACATACTGCTGTGTATTCTTAGCTTGGTGACAGCCCTGTACTGTCTGCACAGTAAGCACTCTGATCTAAGCAGTGGCAATGCAGTTCTCAGGAACAAAGTGTATGCTCTGTCTTGTCACAAATTGGAGGGACCCCTTGAGGAGAAGACACCCTTTCAAAAGCTGCTGTGTCAGGCATCTCTCGCTCCACAGGAGCGCTTAATTTGCGAGTTAATTTTGTTTAATTAGATCAGTATATCACCCCCTCAGTCTTACCTGAAAGGTAGGTGTTACCTTTTCCAAAAGGAGGAAAGAGAGACGCTCCTGCCTCTCAAATTAGTTTTGGATCAACTACGCACTTGAGTTACACTGCAAAATATACTTTGGAAATTCTCGCTTCTTCATGCAGTTCTTTCTGCATTTTTTTATGTACTGATTTTGATTTTACATTGTTCTTAAAAAAATCTAGTATTTGTAAAAAGCTGCAGTCATGTGTGGCAGCCCCCTCCCCCCCCAAAATACAAATAGGTCCCCTCCCCCAGCAGATGCTTAACCCCATGGACTGTCCCCAAAACACAAAGCAACACCTGTTTCATTTGTTTGGTCAACAATACCCATCCAATGACAAAATAACATTTTCTTACAAAGCCTCTGCGTTAATCCACCAAAGTCAAACATTAATTTGCAATGCCCTCAAATTCCATTATGATTTCAGTAATAGAATGGCAGTGATGGGCTCTTATCTGTGTGAAATGTCAAGAATGATAATGGATTGACCCCAGCCGGAATACTTAATGTTAGACGCCTGGGCATCCTGTCACACTCCACATTTTTCCACGTGTCTGACTGGATCTTTGAGGTTGCTCACCTACCTGTTATTTTTTTCATCAGTATTTAGTGGATCTGATTCTAAAATTACATGTTTTCAGTTTTCCAGCTGGATGCTGATATGTTCTTCCTATCGTCTAATTTATGATGTTTTTCTTTATTGCAAGATATAGAAATGACAGTGGCATTGTAAATGAGCCATGAATATGCTATCATATAGTTGTTGTCATGAATAAGTAAAGCATTTAAAGAATACTTTAAAAAAGCAACTAATTTGTAATGCTTCTGAAAGACTTAAAATAGCAATATCTGGATGCAAAGCCCAGGAAGTGGAGGGTTTGGATGATGACGGTTCAAGGAAACTGGCCAGTAACGCTAAACCAATATCCTTGTGCAACAGTCCTCACAGTTTTGTGGGGGCAAATGTTTAATGAAATGGTTTTTTTTCCTCCATGAATGAGCCAACATCAACATTGTACATCCGTTCCCTTGTTTTGGATAATGTGTTTTCCTCTGATTCATTGCAGTTTAACATATGGAGGACTTTGCTTGCCTTTGAAGGCGATGTCATTGTGAATTTTGACCTTTGTGTTAATGACATGATTTTCAATCATGCAGAGCCCTCTAGCCAACGTCGCGCGGTCCTGCTGATGGCAGCAGGTATCAGGAAGTCCTCCCGAGACGGAGGAAAGCAATACATTCTTTTTATAATTGTTATGCTGGTGAGCATCATGGCATTAAAATGATGAACGTGGAGTCTCAGAATTTCCCTCTGGCATTCCCCAAACACAGATATTAAGGAACAGAAACACAATTATAACATCTCAAACAGGGGTATGGCTCATTACTCCAAAGTCTTTACGGACCTAGAAGCACATCCCAAGTAAAAGAAAATGTCGCTGACGCATGAATCATGCCGCATTGTGATTTAACCTAAAACATTGCCCCGGACTACTCCTTAAATATTGACTCAAGCCAAGACATTTCAAAGTCAGGCATGCATGGGAGCTCCTAAAATGATATGTGCTCCTGCTATGAACAAATACTCAGTGGTGTCACAGGCGGGCGATCTGAAGAGTTGAATAGGAAATCCACACAATAAGTGCCCTCGGTGCGCTTTAAGTCATGCTTATCACAAAGCGCACACTAACCGCCACGAGAATTAGCCTCCCTCCCTTGTTATTGTGCTGTCAGGAATACAAATGGTGACCCATCTCAATAAAGTGGATACACTGACATGATGTATGGAAGTTCTAATAGCTAAATATACCGCACTTGAATTGGTTTGTGCAGGATATGGTGGCGAGGATAAGGAGGCGAGAGCTGGGAAAATCCATAAGACCCAGCATCATCAGTCTCATTCTACTATATACAGACTCTATTCTATCCAGGTGAAACACACATTTTCCTTCACTTTGTGTGACCAATTCAAGTTAGTGTTACTTTTTTTCACTTGTACAACATAACATGCATTATGGTCACTGCAATACATGAAGGATGAATAAAATATGTGCTTAAATTCATTACAAGACAACAGGACAAAGTACATTCATGGTAGTTTGAATAGAAGCGGTGATGAATGTGGAATGCAAGAAGAACAGTATTGTTGAGGTATGTTCATGGCATGCTAATGCTTTCAGTACAGCAGATTGCCATTCTTAGTTCTTCAATCTTCCTTTGCTGAGAATTGGTCCTAAACATATAATGACAAAGTAAAACCTGTTGTGTCTGCTTGTGTTAGCCACAAACATTGTCAGAAAGATTGAATTTTTTTTTTTTTTTCAGAGTTACTCTGTCTTGATTTTGCCTGCTCTTAAAATGTCATCTTAAATATCAAAGAAAATAAAGAACTGCATGTGATAGTGCCTTTTCTGTCAGACACATTTAAATGTCTGCCTGTAGCAGACACCACAATGCTGTTTCATTTCAAAGGCTTTGCTAAAGAATCTGTCTTTGTTTAATCTGATGCGAAGCACGCACATCTGCAAGTATGGTAGTCTGACTTCATTAATCCGTATTCAGAAAATAATTATATTTTTCAATCATGGTTTATTCTTACTCTGATGATTCTCCATTGCATGCGGCACTATAGGTAAGCGATTAAACACAGAGAGCTACGAAGGATTGTAACAGCAGTGTTTACAATTGATTTGTGCCCATATTGCAGACTTACTGTAACTGTATGTTGTGAAACAGATTTGTTTTTTATACTTTAATGGTCAGGGCTGATGTAGTATGACATGATGTAACTACATAGGACAACAGTTACTACAGCCACTGTGTTGCCACCAAGCATAGGATGTAAACAGGTTGTTAAATTGCATATCTGTAATCCTGTTATCTAGCCTTTAATGATTAAGCAGAAGATGAGGCGGTGCACTAGGTGTTCGAAGCAGGGATTTGAGCTGATCCACAAACCTCCTGTGGATTTATGGGCAATATTTTGTGACCTTTAATAATCCCTCCTCCTCGCACAAAGTCATATCATAGCCCAGCGTTTGTGGAAAGAATTGTGTTCTCTCTGTAATGAGGTAGCAATCCAAGCTGTGCTTCTCATTGGTGTGTTTTCTCAGGCAGCTCTGCCACCTCACAATACAGGCAAACCGTGCCTAATGTGAATTAATTTTTTATCCAAGCACCAGATTGTGTAATAGGCTCTGTAGATTTGTACTCTCATTCTGTTAAATATAGCTCCTTAATTATAACTTGGACGTCTGTCATGTCTGTCATAAATCAGCCCTTTGTTAACATAGATTATTATGAATGTACATTTCAGTTTGGTAGTTGGGCTAGACACAATGTTCTCTGAGCCAATGTCTGATCTTCTTAAAGGGATCTTGATTGAATAATGCTTGCCATACAAGAAAATCTGTGGCTGCTTCTGTATAGTCTTTGATACAGCTGAGTGGAACATCAAAATATTATTAGACAAAAGGTATCAGAAGCTTACGCTCTTAATTCAAAAAAGAGGATAGAAATAAAAGACAATTGAAATATTAGGGGACTAGGTAAACTGTAAACTGCTATTCTGTGTCTTATGTTAATTCTAAGCTTTTGTGTCAGTGATGTCAATAACTGTACAGCTTGTCTGGTAATTATGATAAGGCTTGTATGTGACAGAGGTGAGTTCGCAGTAGATTTTTATAAACTCTCACTGCACTGTGAAATGTCCTGGAGGGAACTTGCCCATGAGAAAGCCAGCACTACAGCTCCCTCATTTGGCTATAGACAATTTCATTGTTTCATGTTTTCAAAAGGCACTGCAGTCTATAACTAAATGAAAGCTGGAATACATACACTGCATATCGGCCATGTATCAATGTATGTAGGTTGGAAGGTTTTTGATCAATTGATCGATTGATAGATAGATTGACTGATTTATTGACGGTTTGATAGTATACATTGAAATTGCCAGGGTTAACACAAAATTTTGCAGAATTTATAAACATTGTTGTCCTCCTGAGGTAGACAAATACAAACATACACCTGTCAGAGCCTGGCGAGTACTCAGGTCTGAGGCCATACATTAAACAATTTCCTTACCAACTGAAAAGCTGGTGCATCAGCACAAACCATTATTGCATTGCTGTGGTGGGGACAGGGAGATAGGGTGCTGTTAGTGGGGGCCATTTTGGTACACTAATGTCCTAACTCCCCGTGACCACCAACAGAGTCTTCAATGCCCTTTGCTAGGATGACAACCTTTAACCCCCAATGCCAAAAGCCCACACCCTGGCTTCCATCAGTCAGGATACATCATCATCTCTTACAGCTGACTGGTTTCACAAACCCTTGCATCAGTTTCCCTGCTTGTGTCTCTCAGTCATTATTGTCAATATGAAATAGGTACTTCCTAGTTAAATGAAGGTAAAACTAATCAAATACTGTTAAATAGCATTAAATTAAATCATATTAACTCCCACTCTGTATGTTTCCCCAACAAATATTTGATATAGCACAGACAAGATCAGATACATAATTACAAGACATCGAAGTCCTTAACGTATTTTAACAGTAAAACTCAATCTAATATTGATTTTATTCTGTCAACAAGGGCACATTGTATCTTTCATCGGCATGATGCTAGAGTACAACACTATTTACCAAATTTCTCACACACAAATACAGATGTAACACTATAGTTGTTTATGTATGCTAAGGGCTCAGGATCTTTGCCTGAATCACAGTGCTCTGAATCAGTTATAATGTTTATATATTCCTGTTATTCCTGTTAGTGTTTGTTTCTGCATTTGATCATACTGAATCGCAATTGATCACCCTGTTGTACACCCTATTAGGAATTCATGGTGCTGTGTTTTACTGTCTCCCCCATGATACTGACTTAATGTTTGCATAATTGCATTGTTCTACATGCATATCGTATAAATGGAAGTTCTGTATCTGTGTCACTGTAAAAGCTTGTCAGCTAGGCAAAAGAAAATAATAAGAATGAAAATACAGCCTTCTCCTGTGTCTGAATTTCCATACCTCTGTCTGAGTGGAAGGACTGTATGTTACCATTGACAGAGGAAGGCTGAATCAATAGGCAATATTCCCTGGACTTCAACCTGAGCACGAACATCTCATGAAAGTCTGATTCACCGCTGTGCCGAGTGTGACTGCGAGCGGGTTGTGCGCTAATGCATTTTCGCCCCCGTCCCAGAACCCTGGGAGCGCTGTAAAAAGCTTAGCGCGGCGGGGCCTGAGGGACCTCGGCTCCCGTGACTGACGGATGTGAGATTTGCTTATTGCCTCTCTCTACGAGGGACCCCTGTCTCCCAGTCCATTAATCCCGCCCCAGCGCGTGTTCTCCGGCCACTGGGGCGGCCTTGGCTCCCTCGCTGCAGAGAATAATCGCTTGTGGCAATTAGGCCCGGTGGCTCCAGGGCTCCTCTCTTGGCAGGATAGATCTCCCCTTTTTTGAATTGATCTGATTATTGTCCTCCTTACCCATAACCAGTGTTCGAACGGGGTGACGAGGGGGATTTGAGACGTCTCATGGGCCTCCGAAAAGCGTATGTACATCACTGCCACCTTTACAGAAGGCAGGGGGCGATGGGCTCCAGGTTCTTTTTCACTCCGCAAAGGGAGAACTCTGCGTAGGATGCGTTTATGTAAAATACAGTCATCAGCTATAATGCACGCTGGCTGGCGTCGTTACATGTCTGAGGTCGGTGACTCATTTTTATATTAAAAAAAAAAACACTAAGAGCAGTAACCCACGCACGCGAGGAGAGCGCCAACTCGTTATTTTAGAATACACTTAAGGATGGACCCTGCTGACGAGAGAGCAAGGCTTTTCCATCCCTACGTCGTCACGCTCATTCGGGCCGAAAACACGAGCGGCCTTCGTATCGCGCATCCTTCACATGAGCCGAGGGAAGAGACCGCGTGGGAAGCTTGACTCGGCAGTTCATCCATTTTAAATATTAAAACTCATGGAGGCTTAATGAGCACTCCAAAAATAGCTCTGTCGCCTCGCTGTCTTATGA
Source organism: Megalops atlanticus (assembly GCA_019176425.1). Classification (NCBI taxonomy): domain Eukaryota; kingdom Metazoa; phylum Chordata; class Actinopteri; order Elopiformes; family Megalopidae; genus Megalops; species Megalops atlanticus. The sequence continues at coordinate 26,352,458 of CM032877.1, read as the reverse complement.
AATTGAAGTCTTTCAGAGGGGAAGAGGGATTGTTCCCTGAGAGAGCAGCTCCTGTGGCACATTGGTGGTTGCGATGCGCGTTACCCAAGGGGTCCTTCCTGAGATGCCCATCGCCTGATTGTCTCATTCCGTGCCAAGCCGAGCTCCTTTGTTCAAAGGGATTGAGCAGCAAACACCTCCACAAATGTGTAGGTACTTTTACAGCTGCCTTATGTGGCATCAATATTTGATCACCTCCGCTGAGCTCCTCCAGTCCAGCATGCACCATCTGTTTGACCAATTGCACACTTATGGCTTTTTTTTTCAAAGGCTTGTTTTTTTTTTAACCAGATGGAAGTGCTAAGCACCGAATGTGCCCACAGTTCCAACAGTATGCAAAACACCGGTGTCCTGATTCATCGAGTAAAGCTGCGAATCGCTCTGAATGAAGTGCGGAATGTTAGTGGCATTACACGTTTTGCCAAAAAGGAGTTACTCATTAACGTGTTGCTATGTCTGGAAAAATGGAGCATCCATAGCCATCGCTCTTCGTTTGTTGAAACTGTTAATCTTTGAATGCGATGAGGGCTCCCCCATAGGCACAACTGAGGCACTCTTTAACCCGGTGAGAAAGAAGCCTGTGGATTTTGGCAGAGATGCTATGACCGAATCACGCCTCCAGATGGGAATGTTCTGGCGACGTGCTTTTCTAACCATCGCACAAACCCCCCCGGCTAACGAATGCTGTGAGCCATTACGCACTAAGGCCATCTTCTGAGTGCTGAGTTTTATATCGTGTAGCAGCCAGGACTGCTCATCCTCACGTCCTGTGTGTGTGATGTTCACTTCACCTCTTCGCACGGGATGCTGAGAAGGAAAAGCGTTCATCCCTGGACGCCTTTGACACATCATTTTCCCCTCCCTCTGAGCGCCAGTCACCAGCACATCACAGCAGGAGTGAGAACAGTGGGAAGGGAGGGCCATTATTCTAATGGATTCATCACTAGGATAACATCCCATCCATTTAACATCTCCTGTGGGTCATTTTAAGGCTTTGAATTGAAGGCTTGCCTCTGGTATAATGATGGACAGCAGCAAGTTGGTAATTAAAAATACAGATTTTCCAAATGAGCTGCAGATGAAGTCAGTGTAGCCTCTCATGGCAGGCACAAAGTTTGGCTGGAAATGAGGAGAGCCACAGACTCCACACACATGAGTTTCTACATGAGTTTGTGAAACCACACCTGTGGCCTCATCTATATCCACTGATGGATGGTTCTGCAGTTGACACCTATGGCCTCATCTGAGATGCGAGTTTCATTTGTACAATGCACAATGGTACAATGGAAAATTTTCAAATGATCAAAGGAACAAAACAGCCAACTGAGTTTTTTTTTTTGGCTACTGCCCTTAATTTTATTAAGTCTTGTTAGTTACACAACTAAGAAGTTAGTTACATTACACAACATTATAGGTCTGGGGTGGTTGCTGAAATTAATAGAAAAAATCTGGAAAAAAAACTGTTCCAAGGAGAGAGGCATTGAACATGGGCCAAGGTCACAAGTGCATAGCAATTACATTAATTTGTTGTGCCTGTACCTATAGCTATGCCTGCACCATTTGTGGTCAATGCTGTTTGGTCATGGGCACCGTTACTTGCTATTTTTTTTTTTTTTTTTACAGGAAAGATGTTGAGTAGATTTGCTGCCATGTTTTCCTTTTTCCTCTTCCACTTGGACTGCTATATCTGGACTACCAAGGGAAATCTTCCTAATTGACAGCTTGAAAAACAAGACAGGCTTTGCTCTCAGCTAAACAAGCAATGCACTAATCCGTACATCCGGAAGCACATTGCCACCTATGACAGGCTCGCGCAAAGACTGCCAGCAAACACTATTTACCGTCTCATTGCTGAAAAGGTGCGTGGATATGCCAAAAGGTGTTTTGAAGTTATGAAATAAGTTAACATTGTTAAATCTGCCCCCTATGCATTATTAATGTTAAAATCCTCCAGCTCAGAAGTTCATATAAACTGGTTGTGGAACAGCCGAAAAATGTAAGCTTGTGTCAGACATCAAAAGAACATGGAGGTCAGCTCTGAAGAAATGTGGCTTTGAAGCCAATTCGGGATCGATCTTGGCAGCCCCGAATGAAAGAATTCCTGTCCCAGGCACTGCATTTGAAATGACACCTTCTCGATGCTGGGAGGTCAGCTGATTGCAATGGGCCCAATCAAAATCTTTGATGTCAGCTGAGGCTTTTCTTGAGAGTGCTGAGGTTTTTCTACTCTCCCAAGTCTGAAAATACCAAAGGTTTGCAATCAAACTTACTTTCTCTGCTGAAGCTTTTGAAAGCTTTTTTCTTAATCACTGTTCGTTTCATTGATGTATACTGCCAACCAAAGGTGAATTATTAACTGCATATAGGTGATTGTTCAACCAGTATGTGTCCAATCTGTCATATGCATAAATACATATATATATATATCAATCTGTGTGTGTGTGTGTGTGTGTATGTATTGCATTTGGAGTGGGGTGTGGATGGATGTGCTCACAGCGTGCCTGATCAGTTTACCATCCTCTGTGACATGTTCGATATTCCACTGGAAAAAAAAAAAAGTTATAACTTGATGCTGTCTTCTTTCGGATACCAGCAGCCAAGCTAATCCTGGCCCCATGGGGGACATCATTTCAGATAAGGAGGATTTGGGTAGACAGGAAATGCTGCTCAGCAACATTGCAAAGCTGGAGGTAAAGAAGGGAAATGTGGAGGCTGTAGATACTTTTGATTTAGTTCTGCTTGGATTCATTTTTCGAAACAGAGGGTATTACTCTTTGGTACGTTCCACCATGAGCCGCATTTCATTCAGTAAATGACCTTAATGAACTGACCTTCCTGCGGATTATGATTGGTCGGTGGCTCGACACTATGTCACACTTTTAGTTTTTGGTGTTCTGATGTACTGTTATTAATTTTCTACATTCTACATCTACATTTTCTACATTTCTACATTTCTACATTCTGCATTGTAATAGTGTGGCTTTGGCAGTGATGTGTGGAAAGCGGTTGCGTGCTATCTAAGCTTACAGTGTAGAGCTTCTTAAATTTGGTCTCTGAAAGGGTACCTTTCAACCCAACATTTTTACCTGAGAAGGTAAAATGTAATGCTGTTCCATTCCTTTCAAATTAATAGGTGTGCACATTGAAACGCAGGCATCAGGTTACAGAATGGAGAAAATCTCCATTTCCCTCTGCGAGAATGTCACATTTTAAGTTCAGCGTGTCGCACTCCATTTTTAATGCATGAGCATGGAGGACACTTGATTTCTTGCAACAAGTTTTTTTTTTTTTCCTATTTCCCCCAGATCTTAATATGAGCCTTCAAAGCATGTACACATGGCTGCACTGGACCATTAAAGCCATTCTGTGTTGAAATATTGATTTTTATTAGAATTGTGCTTGAAACGGGCTATAATCCTTCTCACTTTATTCCTGTCTGCCTGCAGTCCTCAGAATGCCCAGTGAAGCTGCCTGTGCAAGGCAAGTATGCTGATAATATGGATATAAATTCAGGATTCACACAGTAAGACACAAATCAGCTTAGCATTAAGAGTGGACTATATCTACAATTTGGCTAAGCGTTTGGAGCTTGTGTTTGCGTGTGTAAGGACTTTTTTTAAGCAGCAATCACAATGAGTGGTTTTGAGAGAAGGAGAAGAGCAGGAACAGACTCCAGACTTTGTATGTTGGTTATCCGGGTCGGCTATCCTGAAACGTTTTACTTTTAGCTCATGTTTAAAACAAATGCAGAGGTCAGGAACAGTGCACTCAATGTTTTTTATTTTCAATGAAGTTAAACCTGAAGCTCTTTCCACCTTGGGTTTTAATGAGAATAGAGTGCCAGTGACACAAGGCCTCAGAGCAGTGTCCCTGGCTCGAAGGAGACTAAGTCAGCAGCACGGTCCTGCCGAATTGTCCCCGGCCTTTACATTCTGGCCGCACGCCGCTGCTTTTCATTCTCATTATTTTGTGTATTCTATCACATCCGGCTTGCTGTGCTCACAGGCTCTGCTTGTCTCTGCCATAATGCTTATCAGAGGCTGTCACAGCGTTTTCCTCCACAAAGTCATCAAGTCACCAGGCAAAGTCAAAACTGCCTTTTGGGAAACCGATGACCCCACTCTCCTAGATCTCCTCTCCTTGAGTCTGTAGACAGAAAAGGAAAGCCTAGGAAGGAAACAATTTGTAGTTTCTCTCTGAAACCTCAGGTGCTTTGCCTTCTGCCACAGATTCCATGTATACATTTTGAACAGAAATATGCCATTTAGATATGAGTCTAAGCCACTGGTCTGTGTTACCTTAATAGGCAAAGGGGTGATGCCTTAGCATACAAATGTCATTAAACCACTTTGAAAACATTTGTCATTTCCCTTTTTATTGTCAGGCATGTTCTGTCATGTTTACTGTCATGTCATTACTGTCATGTTCCAAGTAATGATGACTAAGGTGTGAAATGTAAAAAATAAAAAACACACGTTTTACTTGTGGAATGTGGAAATAGTTGACATGCCAAACACAAAGGGGATTAACAATACTTTTGAGCCTTATGCAGTGACCTGTGGCGCCAACACCAGATGCCAGTCTCACTTACAGCACTTTCAAATGTCTTGGAAGCCATGGAAGCCCTCAACTCTAATTGAGTTACATCAAAATGCATTAAAATGAAAGAAGATGTATTTAAATCCTGAACTTTACATTGTATTTTGCTTTGTGTGACAGTAACTCTTCCTTTGTAGTCTTGTCCTCTACAGCTGCACTCATAGAAACAAAAAAGCAGGGGAGTGTGACATTGCTGCAGTAATGTCCCTTTTCTGGGAATGCTGACATCCAAGGAGGTTCCCCTGTGCTTTCCGTTAACCTGGCAAGCAGTCACTCTCTGTAGATGGCAGGTGCTAAGCGTGTCTTTTAGCCTGTTTGCTGGCATCCCTCCTTGTTTTAATCAGCAAATTGACACAAGGGGAGAGGCTATTTTTAGATGTCCTTGCAACATTGCTAAAGGGCTCCCGCGGCCCTTTGTTACCTTCAGTTGTAATTTAGTCATGACACATTTGGCATGGAATCTTAACACCAGCGCTCCTCACTCCTGTTGCACCCTGTCAGGCCCTACCTGAACGCACTGGGACCATTTTCTGAGTCCTCTTAGAGACGCTTTGGCGAGACAGCATGACACGGCGTGTCTCGCTGTACGTGCCCGGCTCCTCTCAGGTCACCGGGGAAATGGAAAGCAGGGGCAGGTGTGACACCTTTGATCCGTCTGCTGGAGCTGCCCATCTCCCAGGACCCCTGCGCTCCATTGCTGAGGAGGAGGCAAGACTCGTTAAACGGCCCATAACGACTGCGTCTTGTATGTCTGCTGAATAATGCATGCTGGCGTAGGATTTGGTGACAATTCTTTTAGGGGGAGAGCATGCACTGCAGTGTGTTTTATTAAAGAGGAACACTTACAGTTACAAGCAGTGTTGAAGTCGGGGCAGGTTGCTCCTCCAAGCATCATTTTACTGAGCGCTGCGTCCTTTGGTGCTCTCATGGCGCGGTGGCTATCGCTCCGCTGCCGCGGCAACACTGGATGTGTTTACCAAGGGATCCACACTAGTGAAAAGACGGATGGTGGGAAAGGGCTTAGAGGACATGGCTTCAGAGGCCGTTGGTGCTCATCCGTGCTGAGGAGCGTGCACAGGCATATATAGCCATTTCCATCACAAGCTCCTTTGACTGGAAACTCATTTCCGTTGGGAATGCGATGCCCAGTCTTTGCTATGTATCCGTAATTTAGCTTGAACTCCCTATGAAAAGCCCGGAGAGCTGTTATCCCTGGAAGAAGCACGTCTCCGTCCAGGCCAATGACAGCTCTGCCCTTCAGCACAAGGTTGTCATCTTTCCCGGCAGAGGGCTGTCACTTTAACAATGGCCTCATGGGGGAAGCAGTAAAGCCCTCCTCCTAAATGGAGGGTGAGTAATAGTTAGATAAAGTAATAATGGGTGTCTGCCTCTGTCAGGTGCACAGTGAAACCTGCCAATCTGACCGGCGTGAGAAGGGGGCTAAATACATCATGGTGGGGGACACGCGAGGCACACGCACAGTCAAACTGGCTGTGCGTCCGTGGCGCTAAACTCCATGGACCTCCTTGAACCGGCCATGATGGAAAGGGTTTGACATCTCTTAATTATCCGAATTATCGCCCCCCCCTTCCCCTTTTTTGTGGTCTCCGAGCTCCAGCTAAACGCATAGCAGAGAAGAGTCCTCTGAGGTTCTGCTAAAAGCCATGTCTGATTAGTCTCACTTTGCGCTGTGTTCCCCCCCAGGGGCACACTGTGGTCAAACTGACTTATACTCTATCCTACATGCTCCACATATATAAAAAGCCTAGCACGTGCCTTTTAAAGACAGCTGCTTTTCCTATTTAACTGCAGGGGCCAAATTACAGCATTCAATTCAGAAAGAGGGTTAATGACTTGCCTGCTATACATAAAGTAACTTACGGAGAGCATGTCGTTTCAAACTTCAGAATCTGCCTTAATGCCAGTACTGTCTAAATATGCACATTGTTTGGAGGGGAGAAAAAAATTATAGAAAAATATTATAGAAAAATAAATTTGAACATATAAATAAATAATTCCGAAGATGACAGACCCTGTGGAAACAACAGATGTGTACTAGTTGGGAACAGCAAGAAGCTGTCAAAAGCTGTCACAGCGCTCTCATTTTAAAGCAATCCCATGCAATTTCCTCACTCTCCGACTAATTGCTCCTCTCTAGGCAAAGTGTTAAAAGGGCATGCCATATTTGCCCTCCGTAAAACCGAAGACAGCCTAGTCTTGCAAGTACAGTCTTGCAAATACAGTTCTCTTTCAACAGGTCTCCGCAACCACAATTCTGTGGCATGCCCCAGGAAATGCTGCAATCAAATAAACCCCAAGACTGCATGAGAGAAATGATTTCTTGAACTGATATGCTCACAATGAAATTTTTAGTGGGAATTTTCCAAGGCTCACAGATAGCTGAAGGCTGGGGGTCTGCTCACAGACTGGCAACCTGCAGACTTCAGTCTAAGCATTTAGTATTTGGTTCCAATGTGACAGTAATGCTCTGATTTTCCTGGCTTATGCTAATGCATTCACTGGCAGCAGGGTAAATCTCTGTATTGTCGATAAACGTCAATAATCAATAATGTAATTGATAATGTGGAGTCATTTCTTAACAGCCTCAGGAATCATGCAGTAGCCCATATTCTAGGGTTGCGCATTTAGAGTCGGGGAAGTATCTGTTTGGACGAGTTAAGTATTTATGTAACAATCAGCCCTGTAAAGGCCATGCACTGGGTTTGTGATCAGGGTATTCAACAAAACACTTTCCAGTTGAATTTTTGAATGCTTACAACCATTTTCTGAGGAATTTGATGTATTACTTTATCTAAATTTGTATATGTTGAAAGATTACAAGGTAATACATTAGTAATTGTTCAGAGTGCTCTGTATGCTCTTTAAGACAGGAGCGTTTCATATCTGTCTACTTAAAAATATGATGTTACAGGCTTTCAGAAGTCACATTGACAAAATCGCATTGAATCTGCTAGGTGAGGATGCGCATCATATAAGACATGCATTATTTATAACCAGAACTCATGTTTTTTTCAGTATTTGTATGTAGTTACCCTGCTGTTAGTGCTTTGAATGGACAGTGAATGGTTTTGGCAGCTCCACAGAGCATGCTGAATCACTGAATCTGTTGGTCCATCTACATTTTCATAGGTGCAGTGCATATGGGGAAAGCTACTGCATTGGGTTAGTCTCACCACTGGCTCCCATTACAGCTTGCCTTAGGAATGTGAAAGCATCCTAGACCATGGGTGTGACTTTGCTTGGCTGAATTAGTTGCGGTTGATCATTTTTGTGTGACACCCCATACGACAGCAAATGGTTGACTGTGCTTGTGCCAACCATTGGTCTCTGGTTCCTGTGACAGTTCTGCTAACCCACACATGATCCCAGATCATGGAGGCTGCGTAGGAGATACTGGGAGAGCCACTATTGTAAGATGCAAGCCTTGTATGTAACCATGGTGATACATGGCACTGCACCAAATTCGTTGCGGTTGTGTTTCATTTTCAGAGCCTCCTGGTTGAACTGTTGGACTAAAAATCTGTTACGAGAAGGTGAAGTGTGATAAAGTTGTGTCTTGAATATATATATTTTCCTAAAAATGTCATTAAAAAATATATGCGACCACACTCAAGTTGCTATAATTTCTATAGTTGTGATCTATGACACATTTTGGAATCTATTGCACGTGATTTGCATTTATTTTTCAACTTCTTACATGGGGCATTTTGTATGAATAATTCATTTCACGTTAGGAAGGGGTGCTCAGTTCTCAGACTGCAGTTCAACCTCCCCTTGTGGTCATACTGCTGTTTCTCTCCTATTGTGTAAGGACCAGGGAGAATGCCAGTGTCCGGAACAGATAAGCTGCTTCAGTAAATAATGCACATCAGATCAGATACTCAGAGAAAAAGGAGGCCCATAAAATCTCTTTGAGTCTCACTATGGTAAATTAAAGCTCTTTTACTGATAGCAAAAGAACGGCGTGCACAACCGGTCCCGACAGTTAAGACACAATAGTCGCTGTGTCTGCCAATCTGTCTGTTCTTGACACGGGCAAGTAAAAGCACACTAAGGGTAAATGGATAGACTTCCTTGTGACCTTTGTGTATCGTTTTATAAAAGGGGATCAATACTGGAGCCGCCAGCAGTAACACTTTATCACAGACACACCATCTGGTACAAGAGTCATTTCTCACCTGAATTATTTCAAACAGCTGTACGCAGGCACAGTAGACAGTAACCTGGTTTATCGAGAACCCTTTTCCCATGCTAAGGTATTATCTTCCTTCTATTCGAAATCACTTCCAGTACTCCCAAGCAAGCAATGTTGCATGTCTTTGAAGCCAATGGGTTTTTCCGGTGGAACATTTCAAACATATGTGATTTATGTGTGCATGTGTAGCCCTGTTCAGCCTGGCGAGAAAAATGTCTCCTTGCATGCGAAAACTCTGCTGCTTTACCATGGTCTCCCTTTATATTGCGTGTGTATGTCTTGAAAGCACTCACATCACATGCTATAGACCAGGGAATCCATTGAAAGTGTCTGTGAGATGGAATTGCATTCATTTCAATCTATTTCTCTCCAGGGCAAGACAATATAATTAGCCTCGGCACATGCCAGGGTGGCTTTGGTATTTTTCGAATAGGAATGGCGGCGCGCTTAAGTGAAGGAATCGTATGAGTTTCACGAAGGCCTGTTTTTCACTGTCAGTTGTCTAAAAGGTGCTTTTTATCCTGTCACGGAGTTCTTGGCTGTTGAGTTGCATTTGTTTGTTTATTTATTTATTTGTTCCCCAAGACTAGAGTCTGTGCTGTAATTGCAACTTTTCTCATACATATTCAAGCCTTAGGGTCATTTTCAGCTGAAAGCAGGGACTCTTCCAGCATACCTCGGAGAATTGGCTGGCTCTGTATTGTCTGGACAGTGGAGTTGATAATCGTTGGAGCAGGTGGCAGTGACATAAGTCCATGGAGTGAGTACGCAGTCCTGCCTAACTGATTTAATTATAGAAGCCAGCTCTCCACAATGTCCTGCTCTTCTCTTAGTTATTACTTTTTTATTACTTTGTTATATTATTATTGTCAGCATTATCTTCCACACACACAAGACACATTGTGAGCATTCCATCTAGAAAGGGAAATGGAGTCTTGAGTGCACCTGAGAATGCCTGAAAGGACTGGGGATAAAACTAGAATCAGCCTCTATGTTCTGTCTGTTCTCTGCGCTTCTGTGTTCAGGAAGGAGGCCATGGTTGGTTGTAGGAGGATTGTTAACAATTTTTGTTACTTATTTTTACAAGGTTTAAAAACAGATTTACACACACAATGTTACAAATGTAGACATCGTAGCACCTTTTGTGGGGAAAATTTAAGCATGTGTTAAGCATGCCGAGCTGAATATCTGTTATGAAATCAGAATCTGTGAATGCACAGAGAGAACCTATCACTGGATCCCCAATGCACCTGGACACTTGCTGAATATACCCTAATGGTGGCTAATTCAGTTTTGGAGGGCTGCTCCAAGTCAACCAGGTCTGAACAAGAACATCATCTTATCTGCAGTGGCGAGCCGTGCCTATCAGAACTGGGCCTTTTGTACCTCCACAAAAAAAGAAAAAAATCACTAACGAAAAATACGGGGCATCCCTGGCCATTTTTCCGCTTTAGGCAAAATATAATTTTACTGCTCCATCTTCTAAAATTGTGTTGTTCTAGTTACGCGCACACACACACACACACTATCAGACCTCACGGAGGCAGTCATTTAGTCACTTTGTGTGTGATCTGATTTAGGCAACATTGCCAAGATTGTCGTATTTTCGAAGTTCACCACTAGTTGGCAATCATTCAACAAGTGTGTGGAAACAAAATGCAACTAGTTCAACGAAATGCAACACTGTAGCAAAACTTGCAATAAAAACTCAGTTTCACTCACCAATGACGTTCACTTGAAGATGAAATCCATCCCCCTGTCCTTTTGGATGAATTTTTCAATAACCCGTATCAACGATCATAAAGCTGATCGTTGCCTTAACCCTTTCACACGTACGATTACACCAGTGTGATTTGCCGTTTAGCACGTATGCTAAAACCGGTGTGATTAAAACACAAGATTGGAAAAATTCAATTTTTGCTTTGAGGAAACAGCGATTTATATTAAGAATATAGCAAATGCAGTGGTGAAAACTATGAGAAGCTTAATAATGCTAAAGAAAACATAATGAACCATGCAAAGTAACACGCATGCTACATAGCATAAAATAAGTTACGTGCGAAAGGGTTAAGACGACCTGCTGTGTTTTGGTGTTTTTGTGCAGTCTTAGTTAAAGAGCTAAGATTCTCGTAGCCTTTCCAATTCCATGCACCCTTGTCAGTCCCAAACAACAAGCACTCCCAGCAGTAGAGCCTCCTGTGTCGAACTGAGCCTGTAAGCCAAGTGTATCGCTCCCAGTTGCTAGCCTGAAAATGGCGAACATAGCCTGCTTATGCAGGTTGATTGAGCTCGAGGTGTTTGGGCATTGGGTGGCCTTTTTTAACAATGTCCATCTTTTCATTGAACGGTCATCTTGAAAAGGGCACTGATAATATAAATCCGCGACAATATCATCTCCACCTGCGACAATATCATCTCCACCTGCTGCGTCAATATCATTTCCACCTGTTGCCATTTTTGACGTTGGCTATCAATCGCTAGTTAGCACTAAGCTAGGTCTCCTGTCTGAGCAAGTGAGCGGGTCTTCTAGAATACCCTGGAGCCATGGGAAAATCTGAAAGAATACGCCCATTGGCTACAAATCTAAATATGATTGGTTGATGAAATTGTCAATCCAAACCTACACTCTTATTCCGTTTAATGGTCAGGGCATTCTATCAAGGATATAGAATACCCTGGATGGAGGATATTCTCCCCAGAGAGAAAAATATCTGATTGGTTGCATTTTTTCCCAACAAAAAACCACTCAAATGCGCAGTGCATGGACAGAAAACAACAGAAACAAGTCAGCATAACACTGTAATATTACAGATAAGCAACACAGAGATGATTTTTATTTATTTATTTAAATTTTATTTTATTTATAGAATTAATCAGATACGTTTTTTATTTTTTCATCTGAGGATTCCAGGGCCTTCTCTGAATACCTTGAATGCCCTGACGGTTCGCCACTGCTTATCTGATATCTGTATTGTGTATGTTGAATATTGTGTACATTAAATTTCATGCTGGCTTTGCCTTCATATGTGTGTTTTTTTAGCGTACACAGCACATTTTCCTTGAAAAACCTGTTTATTTGTTTCCCTTCTTGTCTTTGTTGTGATTCACCTAGTTGGAACCTTGGCATCATCATACGTTATGGCTGTAATCCCCTCTCATCACTTATGGTGTAAAAGCTGTGCAGCACTAGAGAAGTACCCGATGAGCATTTCAGAAAATGTGTCTGACAGGAAATAATTGCATTTTTACATTTGTACAAATGAGGGCTTTTGATGTTGTCTGAAAGTAACCTAGTGTAAAGTAATTTCTGTGATATTAATTCAACTATTTTTTCTCAGACAAGGTTACTGCTTGCAGTCTATGGTTCAGGTTCTCATGTGGTCAGTGTTATTATTTTTTTTAAACATGGGTGGCTAAATCTTTTAACATTAGTGAGCACCTATATAGTGCATGACACAGCCTAAGTCAGAGCAGGTATTTTAGGATGCAGTGACTAACTCTCATGGGCTATGCATGTACAAAAACACTATAACTGAACTGCAGCTGACAAAATATTTGGAGAATCCCACTGGAAGTTAATAAACACATAAGTTTTTTTTTTTTTTTTTTGACTGTCATTTAGTGAATAACTACCCTTCTGACTACTTCTTTAAATTGGTCAGTAAATTGTGTTTACAAAGCATGCACTTCATGTATCCAACTTTTGTCAACAGTTTAATTTGGGAAATTCAACTTTTGGAATTAACTGTATAAAAAAGTAATGCTGCACTGAACGTAGAATGCATTGTTCCATACTTATGTATTATGCATAATCTAGCTCTTATCCAGGGCCCTCAGTTTTTCTCAACCACGTGACCAGCGTGGATTTAAACCTGTATTTCAATCATTATCCTCCAGGTGTCATTGGAGGAATTCAATTACCAGTACTTTTCAGTTGTCACCTGACTAATTATAAAATTTGTGGCTAATTGCGAAGTTCTTAAAAACAGCATACTTTTGAGAAAAAGAGCGCAACACTATCCACTGGCATTAATGATTTAATAGCCTTGCTTCGTACATGTGGTCCCCATGGCTTCTGTTAACCGACAATTACTCCTCATTTAGCAGATAATGTTTAAACCCATTTGTCATTTTGACGTGGAAAAAAAACCCTTATCATGTGATTTATGGAGAAGGCTATTTGTGTTGCTCCGCCCCTTAGAGGGTTTCATGTTGGTCCTCTATTCAAGTTCACTCTTCTGTCTATCATGTCACAGCAACCATTCATGTGCTATCATAGAACAGCACTCACATCTAAGGATGCATCAAAGCCTCTGTCTGAAATCAACAACTATTTATAGCTAAAAATGTCTACTGTTATTAAGTACAGTCTGCAACACAAATAGCTTACAAAAAAACAGTGCAGGAGTATGGATAGTATGATTTTATTGGGTTACCACAGCCTTTTGAAAGTCTACTTCAAGGCTGGTGATAGTTTCAATACATTAAATGTTCCATAGCAGGGAAGATTTGTTAACATGAGTGCTATCAAATGCACAGTGGCACAAATTATGTCATTTTATAACTTTCATGACTTTCAAAGTAAGTGTCAGTATTCAGTTTTTGATTTTCAACAAATGAATTCATTTGTTGCTGTTGAGTTATTGTTTTATCCATTTCAGACTTGCACTGCACTCGCTCACGGATCTGCACGGAAATTCAATGAACATTATGGCCATAGCTTGAATGATATATTAATTGTAGAGCATATCAGTTTAACAGACTTTCCAAGCATTTTGTGTTGTCTTTCTGCTGATACTTTACTTGATACTAAGAAAATGATGAATTGCTTTCCTAAGAAGATGGTGATGCACAAACTTTTATGAACATTTATCTTAGCAGAAACTTGGATTTCTCTTTAAAAAGTAGATAATCCAAAATGGCATTTTTGAACAAGCATGTAGAAAACTGCAGGGCAATTCCATCCGCTGTTCAACTTCAACATAATTATCATCATGGACATCCTCCAACTTTCCCAAAAACAAATTAAAAGAACTAATTTGACAGTATAACAAAACATTTGACAGTGTATTCTAATCACAGACCAATCAGCAGAAGGGAAAGACCGTTACGTGTATGTTTCACACATTTTATTTGTTATGCAAAAGCTGCTTACAAGATTTTGAGGTTGAATGCATGTGTTTCTGGCAATGCAACCTAAATGTTAAAGGCATATAATGACATCATCTTGTTGCCAACATTCCCCTCCCAGCATAGTACACATGTCCACGTGGTCCATGGTTCTAAATAGCCTGAATGAATTCAATGCTTGATAGTGTTGTATCTAAACAATACTGTCATTTGTGCTTAATTGCTGATAATTAGTTCATCAACTTAGATGTGGGGTGCAATCAGAAAATTGTTTAACAAATGCCCTGAAAAAGGCTGTAGTGACCTCTTGGTGTGAGGGGACTGAAGTGCATGCAAGAAAAAAAAGCTGAGAAAAACGAGGGCTCTTGTACACATAAGAAATTAATAAAAACTATTGATATTCGTTAAAGTAAAAGTGGCATTTGTGTATGTAAAATGGTCAATCAAATGTTTTCAAGCATAACTGCTTGAAAGACAAACTGTACTTTGTCTGAGAACAGTCTTCAGAAAAAGATACAAACCACCAAAATTCATAACACATTACTCATACTGTAGGATTCATACTCTAGAATTCCTCTGACTGTGTGAAAGCTGTCAAGCACATTAATTTCAAAATCACCTTCTGGTCAAGTCCATAATGCATTTGCCAGCCTCTTTTCTTCTTTTTCTCCATCCTAAAATACTGTTAACACAGTGTAAGAAAACAGTGTGTGTCAAGTATGGTGGTTAAGTCATTTGGCGTACAATATAATTTTTACATAAAAATATTTTGTACTTTAGTCCTTAGTCCTTACTGTCCTTTTCAAACTTACTCTTATCACAAAGTGAGTAAAAATCCATTATTATCTAATCTGCTGACTACTTAAGAAGAGAAATTGAAATGATGGCTTTGACTGTAAGGGATCCTTTATGAGCTCTGTCATAAAATGTCTGTTATGATACCAGTATAATGACCATAGACTGCAAGATTGATGATTTCTGGTGCATTCGTAGTTGTAAAAAAAAAAGAAAGGAAAGGTGCTTCAGTATTGAAAGCATTGCAGGCAGTCATACATGTTTTGTTAATAGTCTGTTTTAATATTTCAGTGTCAGTGTATTGTCTGTGTTGTTCTGTATCCAATAGCTACCCTTGAAAAAGAGACATTTTTGCAATCAGTGCAATGACTCTGTTTTTCTCTGGAGATCCATGGCTTTCTGGACTTTGGTCCAATTCAGGTCTTAATCACCTAAGTGGAACCATTGATTGGAAGAAAACCTGAATCACATAGTTACCAGATGCCAGTCAACATCTAGTTTAAAGAGAGATGTAAAGCCCTCAGGACCATGTCTCCAATTAGAGGTGTGAAGTGTGGAGATTACTACTCAGCTAGAATGGGAGAGATAGGAGGGCAGAATTGAGTTTTCTAAACAGACAATAATGTTTAGAGGTGCAAATGAACCTCAGGTCTTTTCATTGCAGCAAACACATTCTGCATGAATATGGTTTTAATCTCATAGGGTCAAGTTGTGAGAAAGACCCTGTAAAATCAAAAGCATTCTCTGTGCTGTGTGTAATGACCCATCTAATGTCCAACCCCTGCCCCCACTCCCAACATAAACACACACACACACACACACACACACACACACACACACACACACACACACACACACACACACACACACACATACACACACACACACACACACACACACACACACACACACATACACACACACACACACACATACACACACACACACACACACACACACACACACATACACACACACACACACACACACACACACACACACACACACACACACACACACACACACACACACACACACATATGCAAACACACTATCACCATGAACACTACAACAGTGTGTCATCTCCCTGCTCTCGGTTATGATCCGTGTTTCTTTGCTGTAGGATTCACACGATGGTTTCCTTTTTTGTCAAGCATACCTTGGGAATAGTGCTTTGTGGCAGCACAATTTGACAAATGCACAATTACAAAAAAGGCTTGATTTGATCTGTAGTAAAGACTCCAAAGAGATCTGGAATGAAACATGTTCATACTTTTAACAATGTGATGCTAGATCTCTGAGAAAAAAAAATAGGTGGGAGGGAAAGGAAACTATGCTCCATGCTGTCAATCAAAGGCAAAGTGAAGCAGAAGCATCCATGACTTGAGCGCCATGGTGCTGTCAGAGAGATCTCATCTATTGCTTTCATTTACCTCTATATGGCTCCAACAAGATTTGCGAAGGGCTTAGATGAGAATAACAGTGTGCTTAAAAGCGAAGATTTAATGTTCATCCTCTGCTGACAGTGTGCAATTCAGTTAAGTGGGAGTTTTTGATCTTGCTTCTCAGAATATTTGAATTTTTTGTTTGAAATCATCTTTTCAAAAAATTTAATAAACGTTTGATGCCACTGACAGCTTAAAGTGTCCTTTGGTTGGCTTCTGTGCATTAATCTAAGATGATGAATAAAAAATATTTGTAGCTTGTATTGATTACAGAACACCTGACACAATGCTTTAAAGACAGCCTCTTAAGACAAAGAGTTACAGCGTAAGCATTGTAGCCCAAGTGGCTCTCAGTGTTAAACTTTGGAAAGGGCTGTGTATCTGCTCAATCTAGAAATTAGTGATTTGCTTTGATTTGCGTGCCCTTATAGTGGCTTCCTAATTTGCCAGCCAACTTATCAGACGCCCTTTTGTCTCCCACTCCCCCCCTGTATTGTACATTGAGCAAGCGAAGTCAAAATCTGGAACTGGACAAGCTTGCTCTGAATGTCTAAGCCATCTTCAGATTTGGCCCACTATGTCTAATCACACCATTAATCTTCTGTATTTATTTAAGTCCTCCTAGTCTCAATACTGGATCCTGCTTATATCATTAATTTATCCTTTGCTCCACAAATCTCTCCAGGGTTGAATGGGCCATTAATCACCCAGCTAACACAGAGGAGCTGAGAAGTGTGTAAACAAAGGTCAGGCACTAGAAGACAGGGTTTGTGTGTGTGTATGTATGTGTGTCTGTGCATGTGTGTATGGGTGGGGGAAGGGGTATGAGGAGTTTTTTTTTTTTTAATCAGCTATTAATGAGGGCTTTTTTTTTCTTTCAGTTCATTCCTGTTCATATATGTAAGCAATAGGAATCTTTGATCGGCATACCTGGACTACCACCTGCCTACTTCTCATTTGGAGGCATTTGCTAATTAAGTTAACATAATGTGAGGCATACGCAAAGATACACAGTACAACAAAAGCAATATTTATAAATCCATCAATTGGAAAGAAGTTGTTACTGTATTAGTTCCAGTCTGAACTGATGAAATAAGATAGAATAGAATTGGTACAGAAATTAATAAAATTTGTTCCATGTGATAGCTTGCCATACAAATAAAACATGAATTTTGCTCCAGATGTTTGACATCTATACATGAAAGATTTCAGTTTCCTGAGAGAAGCCATTCTAACACTTTTGCCTGTAACCAAACCGATGTTATCCAGGATCAGCTGACAGTGATTGGCGAGTTAATTAAATGTCAAAATATCTATGTTCAGATATTTCAAATATCTGTCCAAAAACATCTTTTTAGAAATGGAATGTCAAACATGGAATACGATGTCTGAGGTTTGTCAATATTTCAATATAGCATATGTATAGTGAATCTGTTACATACAACATGAAATTGTCAGTTGAGGGGAAAAAAATACTCAGAACACCATCATTTGTGTGTGTGTGTGTGTGTGTGTGTGTGTGTGTGTGTATGTTTGTGAGAGAGAGAGAGAGAGAGAGAGAGAGAGTGTGTGTGTGTGTGTGTGTGTGTGTAAACAAATGTCAATATTGTTTTGTATCAAATGTCCCTCCTCTCTTTCCCTTAGCATATTAGAAGGAAGGTGAGTTTTGAAGGATAAATGTCAAGAGTATGGGAGCCCATGCATAATGCTCTCTGTCTGCTACATCAAAGAGCTGGGGTGAAAATGGGCTGCGGTGCCAGCTTTTTGTTCTGCTGTCTGCTGTAAAATACAGACAGAACAGGATGGGAAACATGAAAGGAGAGAGGCAGCTCCATTCCCCCTAAAGGATTATGCATGTTCTCTGGACTCGGGCTGGAGCTAATGTGTCCCCCCATTACTGCTCTAAGTCACCCTTTTAGAGATATGGCACCACAGGAGCTTTAATAACATAATTGGTAAATCGTCACGCGAGTGCTGTGCTCTCTGTCAATACTCGGTTCTGAATGTCCATCAGACAGACTGGGTCAGACTTTTTACAAGCCTCTGTAATTAGCTTTTCTCGTAGCTTCACATTGGGTTGGAGAGGTGAGGTGGAGTGCGCACATAATGCTCCCAGAATTCCCACTCCTCTATATTGGGATCTTGGACATAAAGAAAATGTGTCTCTCTATTCATGGAGCAGCAGCCATTTTGGGCCCCGGCTCTTCAAAAGACTCAGTTGATGGCTAGCTGGCATGCTGGAGAGACTTAAAATGAGGGTGAACAAAATAAACTGCATCAAGCACACTGACCTTAATTCTTGTCATTAGTCCTGTCCTATATATGTGAAATTGAAATCTATAGTGATGATCAGCTCATGAGAGATATCTCTGTTTGACTGGATGCCTCTTTGTAAATAACCTTTAAATAAATGCTTCTCATGCTTGGTGAAGGGTCTTAGAAATAGTAGTTGATAAAAAAGTAATAATAAATAAAATGGCTTTTTCATGTTACATGCTATTGGCTTATTGAGGAAGGTTATAACATAAATGCTAATAAGTAGAGGTGTACCTCTAATGTCTCCTCACACAGCATTTGGAGAAGCAGATATACTGTGGATATTAATAGGGTGCTTGATATGAAGTGTCTGCCTGTCTAATGTAATCTCTTTTTTGGTAGAAAACACTTCTTTTGCAACATTGTGTAGACCTTCGTAGATTTTTTTTTTAATTCACAGGTGCACAGCAGTATGTGTTAAAGAATGCCACACTTCATTTATCCAAGTGATTCAAATGCAGCCAGAAGTTTGTATACGTGTTTTCAGAGCAGAAACCCACACACCTGAAAGGGCACCTAAGATTAATGATCTCACTCTCGTCTCCCCTGCAAGGTATCCACTCGCTCCTCTCACCCATGTACCTCATCAACCTTTGTTGCCTAGTAACTGAACCCAGGGGAGCGCTAGTCAGGTCAGGACAGAAGGACCCAGAATCAGACATAGCTGGTCACGGAGAAGGATGGTACCGTGATGTAAGTGAACCCGGTCTGCTCTGCTCTCTGGCCCTTGGGGAGAATGGTGGTAATTAAATTTTCCACAGTGGATCTTTAGTTAAGGTCAGCAATGAGCCATGGTCAGGATTGAGAGCATTACTGATCTAATACCCGCAACCATGAGCTGTTTCCTAGAATCCTGACACGGCACACACATACAAACGTCTTCATTTTTGACCGCCACCAAGATAACAAAGCTGGGGAGAAGGACTTCTCTTTACGAAGCAAAGGCAGCAGCAAGATTATTCTGCTGTCAAGTAGGAGGACATGTCACTCTGTACCCTTTTTCACTAAAACAATCTTCGGGGAGCTGTGAGGAGGGTTATTTTAGGACACTTAGAAGATTGATTCTCTGAACGACCAATTATGCCAGAGTGGCTACTGGAGTGGTTCCTATTCTAAGGATGGAGGGCTCATGTTCTGCTCTTCACATGCATGGTATTTTTTTAGAATGCTTAGGGTCTGTCACACGTCACACGCTTATCATTGGCTAAGGGAGAGGAGTTTGCGAGGGTCAGTGGAGAGTGTTTAAGGTACCCACTTTAATAATGTGGCAACAGTGTGGCATTGTGGTAAGAAGCAGGGCTCGTAAAAAAAAAAAAAAAAGGTTGCTGGCTTAATTCCCCCTTCGCTACCCAGTGCTGTTGTACAATTGTCTAAGTAAATATCAAGATGTGTAAATGGATGAAATTGTAACCTACAGTATGTAAGTCACTCTGGATAAGAGTGTCTGCTAAATGACAATAATGTAATGTATGTGAACATGTGGCCCACTCTACACAAATCAAGGTCAGAGTATGGGCGTGACCATGTTGGCCTCCTTTTAAGATTCCCTGATATTCATGGGTTCGGAGCCTTGAAATGCACACTTTTTTCAGCGGGCAACGGAATTGGGATCATTTGTGGTGAATGGACACCCTGCTGCTAGCTGTGTCTGTGAGGCTGTACATGGTCAGAGTGTGATGTGAAAATAAAAGCACTTTCACAGTAAACCAAACTGAAGCACTGCAATCTAAAGTGACTTTGGAGTTCAGTCTTTCATCTCGGAGACTCAATGTCCTGCAATCTAGTGTCGCGCCAGAACATCCATATATAAAATGCTGGCAATTGCTTTCTGCCGGCAGTAATTCAGCAAAACATAATGCAATTTTTACTTCTCAATTCTACAATATTTACTTGCTATATTTTGTCTTCTTTGCACATCCAACAAAACGAGGAGGCTTTCGTTTTCACTGTACAGATTCATGGAACACAGTACATCCCAGTACCTTGCATATTAAAAAGAATTAATCACTTCAAAAGAAAGATTCTGATTCATTATATGTCACCTGTGCTCATCATCATTAAATGTTGTCATAACAAGACCACTGTAATTAAACACATAATTGTCTCTCATTCACCTGCAGACTGTGGAATGTTTGTCTGTTTACACATTTCATTTGCAAGGAAGAATAAAGAATTAGCTTTTATGTGGAAAGTTGTATCATGTTTAGTCTTGAAAATATCAACATGTTGACTTGCATTGAATTTTAAAAAGAAAAACGATACTTTTTTACTGTATGCTGTGCATTTTTATTAAAAAGTATATGAATTAAGTACTGATGTGCTTTTTTCTACATGGGCTTCCAGGGTTGTCAGCCTGATCTCAAAAGCCATACTGTACTAAAATAGTTTAAAAGTTGTGGAATCAAAACCACAAATGTGAGTACAGCTCTATGTATGTTAGACATAGCATAGTTTGTCCCATATGTTAGTGGCAAGTTGTAGTTGTTCTGTTTTGCACTCAGGGGTCATTTCCTAAATCTGCTAAGCCCTAAATCAGTTAGGTCCTCTGTTGCCCCATTGTGCATCCCAGCTGCTTTTATCTGATTGGCTCCTGCTCTGTCACTCACTGAGATTTCTGGGCAGCGCCAGGTGGGAGATGTTATCTTGCAGTGGATTGCAGTGTCAGTGCAACATACTTAAAAATACACTTCCACATATCATTGAAATACATACAGACAAAACTATTGTAGAAAAGGACCAACTCATCTCATGTTTTAAAATCTGAATGGGCTTCTGTTTGTCCTTGGTCATAATTTGTTCTTTGAGTGATGGTTATTTCAAACTGTATAGCCTATATTACATTTGTGGAATCTGCTGTACAATACCCCCAAAAGCAATTTAGTAAACAAAAAGTAACATTTTTGTGACTTTAGAGGGCAGTAGGTTGTTAGACTTAAAGATACTGCTGTTATCTATAAGATTAGCTTCATGGGAAACTCCATTTCCTGTTTATCAACAAAACTTTTGTTTAGATTGAATCTAAACTGGACTGATAGGAATGATTAGTAAATCAAATCAAGTAAATCAACAAGAAAAAAAAATGACATTTGATACAGCTCTAGAACATTATCCCTTCGGTTATAGTTATGTTTGCCATTACTTGAAAGTGACTTTCAGGTTTGATTCATATCTATGTTTTCTGCATAACTTTATAATTGTCAGTATTAATTCACAGGGTCTCCATGAAATATACTGTAATACATTCTCCCAGTCCCCTGGACCCTCAGATAATGTATGGGCTGAATCACACTGCTAATAATACTGCACAGCTACATGGAAGAATCTGATTGGTTGATAAAAAGCAGCAGTTACTCAGGTCATATGTAGAGAGTAAAGGCTTATTGGCTGCAGGAAGCTATAGGCTGCTATGTCCTTATATATGCAAATGAGAATTGCATGGTGGCATCTAACAAAATTGTGTTTTAATCTTGCAGCAACAGCCAAATACATTTGTCAAGTTATAGTTTATTGGTGAGGTAATGGTTTCTGCCATGGTGATATGTTTTATAACCAGGTTCATAAAGCTCTACCATGTCATTAAGGCTGTCTTTTATTTATGATTTTCCATTATCCAAATTAAATAAATCCTCTCACATGCAGGTTTCTTGGCTCAAGTCACTCAAGGATATTCAGTTTTGGTTCCTCAGTATGACTGTGAACCGCCATTCAGTTCACGTCCTGTTTCGGAAGTCTTATATGATTTCCAACGACTACAAAATGTTCAGACTTTATTGTAGGTATTCCCCCTAAATGTTTTGTATTTTAAATAACACATTTTGCATTACCAAAGCAGGAAGTAATATTTGAGGGTGAGTTCAACAGTCTCAGTGAGAAGGACTGATACACTGTTGACTTCATAATTTGATTACCAGAGGCCTATTTCGAGAGTCTATAACAGGATTGAGGCAGAAATCAAAGAATTAGAAGGAAGGTAATAATGGTGCCATACCTGCCTGCAGTAACTCCTTCTGTGATATTAAGCTAAAACAGGTGTGCCCAATAGTCAGGGATTTGCTCCATGCTGGGAATTATCCTTCTTGATATAGGCTGGAGGGAAACAGGTTCTTGACATAAGTCCCTTACTTGACTGAAATCCTGCCACACTGCAGTAGCATAACACCTGCTGATTAGGCTGATCCTCAGAACTCAAACACTCACTGTCTTTTAGACCAGATCTGGAATAGTTGCTCAAGATTTTTTTTTCTCCCTTTTATCTAAGTAAAGCTTGGAAATCATGTTAAAATAACTGAATTTTGAGAGACAGCATTATCTCCATGGGGTCTGGTGGTAAGAGATCTCCCTACAGCAGTATGCAATAATAAGCCGCTCCAGTTCCAGTTTGTTGCTTGCATCAATCTAATGCATGCACGACGCCATATGACTGTATTATAAGCAGCTGTACATTGCACATTTTTTTGTGGTGAGCAGCTGAAGGGAACAAATTGTAATGTACAGTATATCCAGTGGCATGTCCCCTCTCCCTACTCTAATGCCTAGGTGGCATGATGTACTGTATTTTTATGTATAAAGTATAATTATACAAATATGCAATTGTGCCTTTTTGACAAAAAAAAACATAACATAAACAATAATCCATCCACCTCCATGAGAACAGCAAAGTGACTAGTCACTATCCACCATCATATGAAGACTCTAATCTTTGTCCATCCCTGCATTCCCCTTTCATGGATCTGTCCTGATCCTGCAGAAATCTGAGACTCAGATTATGCTCTTGAATTAGCACTTCTAACTGACTAGCAATTGGTCTTGCCTGCATTTTTTTTACATACAGATTCATGTTATTTCAAGAAACACAACTCTGTTAGTATTTCTGTGTAATAATCTTGTGTGATGTGCATGTGCTTGAAAATGGTCATTTCTGTCTTCTTCTTCTTATTATTATTATTATTGATGATGATGGTAATAAATAATAATAATAATAATAATATTAATAATTTATCTATTAATATTAGAAATTCTAGTACATCTTGAAATGTAAATGTAAATCATAGACAGCGGCTATGCCGCAGTGCAGTACACAGAAGAGCAAGAAAAATGAATGGTCCTGTCAGTCTTGTCCCATGGTTAGTAATGATGTGAAAGTAATGATGGACTAGCTTGCCCAGTGATTTGCTCCCAGTCTGATACTATGCGGTCAAATGTGCTCATTCCTCTACATGGGCTACTCATGGCTGCTTTCATTCCTTATCAGAAAATGAGCCTTTCTTATCACATTCATTAAGTGGATCAGACTCCACTATTGAGTTTGGTGAGATGCAGATGCAGCTGGTTGGAATGAGAAGTAGATTCCCTCTGCATTCTGTTTTTTTAAGCATCTGCTTTCTGCAGGATAGTTTCCATGGTGATAAATTGGTCACAGAAGTCTGAAATAACTGCATAATTATACCGTCTATGGATTATGAATACTATACTCTGACAACCTGACAACATGGGAGTGAAACATATCCTCATCCTTTTTAATGGATGTGCAGAGCTAGTGAATAAGGTTTGCAGGATTTTGAATTGCCCCGAAAAACCTGAGGGGTAAATGCATCACCAAACACTCACATTGTTCAGAGTTGGTGTATATAAATAGACATCATGGCATGTTAAAAATTCAATAATACAGACAACGGTAATGTACCACATACTTCACCAATCTGTGTACTGAATTTCCACATCATGTGTCACAGAAGATGCAGACCATTCAAAGAGAGGGAGGTAGGAGTACGCTGTAAAGATGTGATTAACTCCTCCTAGTTGTTTCCTGCTGACCCAGCCTCTTGCTCTGCCTTCACAGAACTCCCCAGCAGTCCGCAGGGCCAGTTCACCTTCAGGCCCCTCCCCCCTCCGCCACCCCCTCCTCACGCCTGCACCTGCACCCGGCCTGCCCCGCATGCCCCTGAACCGCTTCAGAGGAACACTATGCCGGCACGCAGCCAGGCCGCAGACGCGGGCGGCACCCCGACGGATGGCGGACAGCTCCACAACAGCTGGGCCCTCAACAGCAACATCCCTTTGGAGACCAGGTGAGTGCACAACTCATCCTCGCACCTCGGTTACTGCCAGCCCCCTTGCCACCACAACCCCCCCCCCCCCCCACTTCCCCAGCTACTTGCTGCAAACATCATCAAAGGTAGGTGCCCCCCTCCTTACCTCGATCTTTGGTGTCTTCTTGGAATTTCTGCCAATGCTGCAAAGCCTGTCAAATTGGAGGCTTTTATTTCAATTCCACCAAATGGTGTGCCCATGCAGTTAGCACAGCAAACTCCCATCTTCAATCAAATACACACTCTTGCATCATCCAGCATAAAAAAGGCCTAGTCTTCTTCAACCCTGGTACTCTGCCTTTTCACACCAGACTTTTATGAATTAGCCCTTGAAGTGATATGGAGAGATAAATAACTGTTTGAATCTTTAATGACGAGTTAGCAACAGCTGAATTCCTCCTTACAATGACTTTAGACGAGATTGGCAGAGAGCCAGCCGGGAGGAGAGGTTTTTAATAAGATATGAATCTGTTCATAATTAGATCTTCTTTCAGTTACGAAAAGATGGAAGCTGATGCAGTGGAAATTAAAATAAATGATTGGTTAAATGTAAATATCTAAAAACAGAGCGGTGGTAGAAGTCAAGTCTAATTGTATCCCCTTTTGTGTGAGATCAATTTCTGTCTGTTATTTGCGCAAACAGCATTTGACAAATAGAAGCAGCCCTTTTTCCAGCATCCCCTCTAATATCCCTGCACCTGGCTCCCCTTTGTCTGCGCAGCAATTCAATCTTCTGTAGGAATTCAGAAAGACAAAAATATGATCTTTGTCCTTTTTTTCCCCTTTTGAACCAGAATAGTTTTCTCTTTTTTCATGCAATGGAGCTGTTTTGCTATTTGAGATAATTAGTCTGTGCCCCTTTGCTATGGTCAATGAGATTGGAAGGAGAGATGAAAGAGTGGATATGTGACTGACGCTACTGGTTAGCTGGAATGCTAATTGATGAGCAGTCAGGAGGAATAATTCCCACCAACAGCTGCATGGGGTTACAGGTGAAATGGAATTGGCTCCCGCTCAATACTGTCTCACTCTCTCATTTTGCTCCTCTCCCCAGGTTTGGGTGAGACTCAAATAACAGAAAAGGAAAGAAAATGGGGTCCAAGTTCAACTGTCACCTGTGGGATTTCTATCCTACATTCTGAAAAAAAAATCAAAACAACTGCTAAACAAAAGTTTTAAATGCATCACATCTGTAAATTCATGACATTCTGTGGTTAATGTTTGTATCGCTCTAATCCTCAGATCCCAGACTGCATTTTTTACCCTGATTGTTTGGATCAACATTGTTAGACTGAGCGAACTGCATTATTTGAGTGCTGGAACAGTCGGATTTTCAAATGGAATCTGTGCCTTTTTCCCGTCCTCACATTAAAAAAGAGCAATTCCAACAAGCCCACTACCTGTGGAAATAGCACTCGTCTCCAGAGCTCTCTCGGGGGAAATAGGGCTTCTTTTATGAGATTTGATCCTGAACTGTAACATGAAGCCAGTGGATATTGTCTTGAAGGTAAGCAAAAGGTTATGAATAGAAAAGCAGCAAAGAAAAGCAGTGTATGAAATTCCTGTGTTCCCAAAAGAAGTTTACAGCCCCCTTTGAAATAGTAGATTTGAACAATGCCTTGTTTTTGTGTTCTAACTTTACAGCCGTTAGTTTAACTGCATCATTACATGATGTGCTATTTTATGAAAATATCACTTTAAATAATTTGTTTTTGCCCTGATGATGAAATGTGCCAACCTTGCAG
This sequence comes from Megalops atlanticus, assembly GCA_019176425.1. Lineage (NCBI taxonomy): Eukaryota > Metazoa > Chordata > Actinopteri > Elopiformes > Megalopidae > Megalops > Megalops atlanticus. The sequence continues at coordinate 26,326,084 of CM032877.1, read as the reverse complement.
TCTATGGCCCAGATACCCCGTTGAGTTGGAGACTGGCCTTGGCATGCTAATCTAGTCCTGTTTGGCTAGGTCTGACCTTGTGGTTACCAGACTGTTTTCTGAACACACTTTTTTTTAGACATGGTCACTGCATAGGGCTTTTAAAATCCTCTCAGGTCAGCTTTTTTTTTTCCTGGTGAAATCAACCGCAGCGGGAAGGAGAATAATTCTGCTGGACATTGGCAGTGATGCCCCTGGATTCCTGTGCAGCCATTAAAGCTCAGGGCAGTGGCAGCTCAGGATGTTAAATATTCAAATTATACAAAATTATACATTACAAGGGACTTTCAGGGATGCACATGTCAGCTAGTCTTTCTGTTCCCCTCAGGAAATTCACCCAGACTTTTAATATATCATACACCCAAACACTGTTTTCAAAACACTTTTTTTCAAATACGCAGACAAATTGTAATTTAAGTGCAAATTTATAGTTAAATGTGAGGTTCCCCTCCTTTTCTATAGCAGGAAACCACACTGAAGAGTCTGTTATTTTGTGCATTATTTTAAGTATAATATTGATAATATTATGCTGTGGTTTCCTGACCATGGCAATCAAGGTGCCATACAAACTACACAATGCTTTTCTCATTCAAAAAGAGAGAAGGGGCACAGGCTACCTCTCTGTTTGTGCAGGGCACAGGAGGTAGAAAGCAATAATGTTGAAGGTATCACTTAGGGAATTATATGAAATAAAAGCATCTCATAAAGATATAAATACATTAATTGGTCCAAGACAACCTCCTAAATATGCTCTGAGGGCTCATATTGAGATTGTACAAAACACTGACTTGTTCCTGGAGTGTCAGATCTCAACTGTCCATGCATTTCTCACTTCCTAAAGCAGGAAAATGTCATGTACCTGTACCTTGTGATTGGAAACTGAATTCTCTCTTGCTGGCACACTAATTGCACTTCATTTGCATGCCAAACAAAGGCAAGAAACAACACCAAAATAGAGCTGCTTTGAAGTTTACTACTTCTTTAAATTGTCATATTCTTGACTCTAAATTAGCAGCACCATGTGAAGTTACAAAGTGGTGGAAAGTAAAGGAAGTCGTTGATGTTTCATTTGTTTCATTCCGTGTTTTAGTCTTAGTTTAATAATTCACGTCGACCCTTGGCCTTGTTTAAAACATATGTAAATTACATTAAAATCTCCTTGTTAAACATGTGAAGTGGCTAGTTTTTGGTGCATCCTTAATTTGGGTGCCAGCTTTCATCACTACTCAGCTTTCTCAATGAATCTACTCATAAGTGTGAACTTGGTATAAAGTAAGTACTACGTAAACCATATCACAAAATTACATATTGATGACCTTAGGGAATTCTTTTTTTGTGGTTGAATATCAAATATTTCTAACTGATATTTTTGTTTATTTTGTTATTTTGTAATTTTGCTTAATTTTGCATAATGTAATGAAAAGGGTGATAATGCTGCGGTGGGCAGTGAATGCGGTACTTTTTTGTCATAGAATCTTGAATTTGGCATGAGGATTTTTGTAGTTTGTAATTTTTTAAGAGCAAATGACGATAAAAAAATATGAGCAAATATATATTTTAATTTTTATTACAAAGTTTTTTAATGAATCATGTCATAATGATTCATTGAATGTGGGTGCGTGAGTGTATGCATGCATGCATGCATGTGTGAGTGAATGGTGGGGGTGGATACCCTAATATTGTTTTTCTCCAGTGTGCATTATAATTATCATTTCCCTGTATTCACCTACTCTTTTCTTACCACTTCCCCCAGTATTAAGCACCCAAATATTAGCTGTTAATAATGCTATTTGCAGGTGATCTTTTGTATTAGCCTTTTCTATTCAATATATGTGTAGCGAAGGGCAAGAGCAGTCACCCCACCCGGCCTTGAACCCAGGTCTACGGGTACCAAACATGCGGCTTTGACCACGACACCAAAGAGCCAGGCTCGTTGGTATGATAGTCAAAGCACATACTCAACCGTAGTGACGGCACTCCGTCACAATATGATACATAATAGGGCTAACATGTAATGGTGTGGTTCTGCCCTCTTACATTATATCTAAAGAACTTGGTATGTCCTGTATCTAGTTTCATTCCTCTCAACCAATGTAGGGGCACATTGAAATTGATTGCATTAGGTGATCTAGTCCCTTGCGAAAGAAATATGAAGTCTGCCTGGGGGTGCCTACAATCTTTAATGACTTTGTCAATCTTTACTCACTTTGTTGCACACAAAATACAGTACTTTACTTTTTTACTTTTTTCTTTAATCTTGCCTTTAATGTCTTTATTTCTTCACAATAGCTACCGTTGCAAATACCATTTGTGTTCAAGCCTCTACTTACTTTTCATTTTATGTCCTACTGGTTCCAAAAAGACATTGCAGCCATGAAATGTATTTAAATACCACTTGAGGAATTTGCTTGCTGAAGCAGTCAGAATTATAATGTAACAGCTTGTTTGATTTTTTTTTTTTTTTTTTTTTGCTTTTGGCCTGTGACTGAATGTTGCAGCCCTACACATGGTTGTGTTCCCCAGCACTTACTTACCAACTTGCTGACTGATGCACAGTGATTGATCCTCTGCAATAACAACACTTGAGGGACTATGAGGAGGATGACCCAGTATGAAGGCTGCCTTTTAAGGGCGTGTTACCTGTTGCAACAAGGTAATATCCATATACTATGTGCAGTATTCAAACATAACTCAATGTCTTAATACCTTTGATCTTCTCCTACCTTAAATCTGTGGTCTAAATGGTATACTTAGAGTGAATTAACATTACATTGGGGGTCTAGTGGACATAAAAGCATTTTATACTTTTGTTTTTTGGGATGAAGTGGGTGAACAGGTCAGGAGAGATTGGCGGCAATCCCAAAGAGCCTAACTGGAAAAAAGATGGAAAAGTAAATAAATCATGAAAGGATGAGCCTTTGGTCCAGATTGAAAATTATGCTGTCTGCTTGGGCAGATTGTGGTTCAGCCAGAGAATTACTCCAGAAATGTACAGCCTGATGAAAAATTTTCCTCTGAAAGTAATATCCTTTGGCATGGGTTTACTCGACTCACTACCGCTGGGGTAAAGAAGACACTTCTTTGACCAGCATAATGCAGTGTTCTGTGTGTCGTAAACCTCATGGCTTGAGAACGAAATGACAACCCCTTGCTCAGAGTGAAGATATGAAGTGATTCTCTGGCATTTCAGTTTTCAGAAGGTGGACAGGGAAACCCTCCACACAGTTCTGTGCAGTAAGAGCCCAACAGCACTTGAGTAACATGTAGTGAGCAGACAGGGGACAAATTTATTTTATTATTTTATTTTATCTCTGAGATGAAACTTTTTTTTTTTCCAGAAGCTTTTTGCAGCGATACAGAAAGGCAGAATTAAAACAGCTGCATTTCAACTAAAGAAATTCTCAGGAAGTAGGATCAGTACTTCAGGGATTCAGCCAATCCCAGAGCATAACCTTTTGTACTGTTTGAAATCAGCATGCACTTAGACAACAGGATCAACTAACACACTTTAATCTTTTAAAATATAACTTATAGAGTCATTAAACATCTCTCTAATATCAGTTTACTGTAGCCAGAAAACAAAAAATTAATCTTGGAGTTTTTGTTGCAGTAAAGGCAGCAACATTTAATGGTTTGAATATTAGGTAAGATGTTGCTGCACCTATGGGCAAATTACCTCATCTTACGTCATCAGTGTCTGATTTTTTGGCTCAATCAAATTAACTTGCTCTATGTCTTTTTGGGTCTTATATGATGCAACAGAGGATCAATATTCAATTTTGTCATGGGCTTGCAACACTGCCCTTGTTTATTCTAATATTGCTAATCTTCTAATTTTGTGAATAATTAAAGGGAGTTGTGCTTTTTTCACAAGTGTAAAACTGTGGTGATCCCTGAATGCAGAAAGATATTTCCACGAAGAGAAACCCTCAGGAAGTGACCTGCTTAGCTAAAGAAATATCTGCCCTGGCTCTCTCCCCTCTCCTCGCTCACCTGAAGCCACTCTGCGGGCAGTCAAGCCGGTGAAGCCAAACAAGAAAAATTGTCCTGGCGCCTGGTAATAGCCAGTCATCAGCATGGAGGAGTCTGCGTCCTGGCAAGTTTCATCCATATAAATTCAGGTCTCAAGCTAACCCTGGCAGGAGCAGTGTGCTGGAAGCAATTGTCTGAATGGATGGAGGAGCACACTTGCCGATAATATCTCCTGCCATCAGGCCATTAGTCAGCCAAGCCGTGAGGTTGCGAGTCTTGGGGGTTCCTAATATGACAGCAGCCCCCGCTCTTGTGCGCAGTCACCGCATTTGGAATATGCATCCTTGCAAAACTTGGCTTATCCCCGGCAGTCATTCACCTACCTTGCAGCAATAGACTGACCTGCTGAGTCGCGAGTCCCCCCATGACGAGGTGCTCCAAAGACAAGGTCACTTTGTACCTAAGGCAAGCGGGGAGACGCAAAATCTTAGCCTCACATTTGCTGACATCTGAGCCCTAATGAACCTTGTCAATTAAATCCTGATCGATGTTGGAATATAATACATTGCCAAATCACATTTGGATCAGCAGACTGTAATGTAATTCAAACCCTCACTGGCATTGTTTCTCCCACCATTTTCAATTCTAATTAGATTTTGACAGGGTGAGACAAGGCTCTGGTGGCCAGATACTGTATCATGGCACTGCTGCATTTATTCTGCCTTCGGGATCTGTTCAATCCAGCCACAGCAACTTGCAGAGCTCATAATCTTTTGTAATCACAGGAAGTTATGGGAAAATAAAAACACACACATGCACAAACACGCACAAACACACACACACACACACACACACACACACACACACACACACACACACACATTGTAGAGCAACTAACTATAGACATAATTCTGTATGGCCCATCATTTATTTATTTTTCCTTTAATGACATTATTTCTTATTTTTATACCCATGTGCACTGGTTTCTGCTGCTTTTTTCATTTTTTATTGTTATTTCTATGTTTTTGTCTTAATTGTTTAAGAGTTGAGTTTGCCAAATTCAGATGCATGGAAACTATGAATAATTCATTTTGAAAATGTCAGATATGCTAGCGATGGATCTCTGAGTTCTCACGTTGTTTGTCTGAAATCAGTTAAGATTTGTTGCCTGAAATTCATGACGGCTTGCAGCTGTTGAAACAAACAAGGTTCTTAATAAACTTAAGTTTCCTTCCAATGAACATGAACTGGCATAAGGTGCTTATAAGACTGCTAAAGATCTGCCATTAGATGTTTATCCAGCTCCACAAATATAGTCACACAAGGCAGGAGAAAACACCTTGAGAAAAGTTTACGCTTCCATGAATAATTGGATCGGATTTTGCATGACAGACACGTTTTCTGTATCTCACCATTCCCTTTATCATCTGGGGACTCGTTAGAAAGGCACGTGAGTGAAAGAGCTGGTTGCATTAGATACCCTGCTCAACAAATATGTACCATGCGGCATACATATCAGTAACATCTTCACACTCAGTCCTGAGCTGGAAGTCAAGGCCCTTCCACAGAAACAAGTATACCCTTCCTCTGCACCTCAGTCCTGTCACAGAAGGCCAGTCCCACCTCATTGCCTTGCTTTATTCTAGCTGAAAGTGATAAAAATTAAGTAGGATTTTTTTTTTCTGAATTCTGATGAGCATGCTTTCAGATCTTTGTATTATACTCCCACTGCAAAATAACACTATAGCTGTAAGAGATGTTTTTTTTTCAGTTTTCTTGAGTCCTTTTAGTTTCACCTGCTGAGGAAAAACAGTCTTAAACCAAACAAGACTTTTCTGCATAAAGTGCTGGGATGAACAACACCATGCCGAGCCCAGTTAGAGGGACCATCGACTATAGTAGGGATAAGACTGAGACTCAAACCTGAGGATGTCTTCATTTGTACGTTGTGCTAGCTTCTGCTTGAAAACAAAAAACTCTTTACCAAAAACTGACTGTCAGCCAAGTGGACACAAACCTGACTCCTCAAAGAGGGCTCTGGTTATATGGCAATGACCCAGCATCAATGTTGTTCCATAGTTTTGTCACATCAGCATATTGGCAATATTAAAGAACACAAGCATATTCCTTCTAATTTCTTTAAATTACAGAGAGACAGAATTGATTGAACACTATTGACTTTTTTTGTCCTTAATAATAATATTCAGTAGTGTCAGCATAACAATGGAGCTTGTTTTGTTTTTATTTTCTTTTTAATCAGATAACACAGTGAGATCAATTTTCTTCCATGGATTCTATTTGAATTGACCTAACATACATGCATCACTATGTTTTTTTTTTTTTTCCTGTAACTGAACCGAATTTCCTCAGTGTTCTTAATTGTAGGTAGGTGTTTGTGTGAAATGTAACCAACACAACACACAATGGAGTTTGTTAATGGTGCATCAGGTGCAGTCAGAAATGGAGTTTCCCATGTTTTAGTGTTTAGTATTCTTACCCAAGCAGTGCTGCTTTGAGACATAATTTTTAGTGTTATTTTATGCTCTTGTACATTCTGTGCTTATCAATAAATTGTTAATTGTTAATCACTGAATACTTAATGATGAAGTAACGAGGAGAGTAGCCAATATAAGCAGTATCTAGGTTTCTTTCAAGGTGACTCCATTTCTTTTCATTTTGCGGTGCGTTTTCACTGAGGGAGAAAGAGCCTCTGTGTTTCTGCAGAATATCTGTTTCCGGAACCAGTGGTTAGGTAACAGTACAGTACAGTCTGACTGGCACTAGAAAAACAACTGTGATCCATTTTAGTCTTTTCTGTACCACAATTAAGCCTAATTATGTTGTCCTTCAAATGGACCAAAACAATGCACTCATTCATCGTAGTATTTAACAGGCTTAACTGTCTGAGCCACTCGGGAGACCTATATTTAAATATGAGACCTTTGTATGTGTAGGTCTTACTTTGTAAGTCCTACTTTAATTAATATTCATATAGGTGCTGGCTAGTGGTGTTAAAAGCATTTTGATTTGGGAGTTGTTCTGTGGCCTGTTCCCTCTACCCTTCCTCCTATGATTTTGGAATGCATATGTAGATTTCAAGGGCATGGTCATAGTAGAGACCCATCTGTAGCCATAGAGATCAATACAAACAATGTTCACTGGATTCTGCATTATAGATGCTCCTGTGTGTTCATCAGGATGTTGCGCATCTTTCAGTATGATGCAGTTTGTACATGTGAGTATTAATTAAACAGAAACAGCAGCATGCTGCTAGCGTTTTGGCTCAAGGACACGTGAGTTTTAATGGAAGACTTTTTATTTTCACCACCAGTCTGCAGTCATTCAGGCAATACATATACTCTGCATCCCCTTATTGTCATTACTGTTACAAAATAAATAAATAAATAAATTCATGTTCATTTAATCTATGTGTAGCCACCATGGGAGGTAGGACAATGTTGGCATGAAATAAATATTGTATATCAAATGAAAAACTACCATCACGCGCACACACGCACGCACGAACACACGCACACATGCACGCATGCCCCACATGTGTACACATGCACACACACAAGAGCAAATGAACTGCATTACATATGAACGTCTGTATTATTTACGTATTGTTTGTGCTGCCCCTTCTGTTTTGCCGTTCGCAGGCATTTCCTGTTCAAGCATGGGTCTGGCTCCTCAGCCCTCTTCAGTGCAGCCAGCCAGAACTACCCCCTGACCTCCAACACTGTTTACTCCCCTCCTCCACGACCCCTACCCAGGAGCACCTTCTCCAGGCCGGCCTTCAGCTTCAACAAGCCGTACAAGTGCTGCAACTGGAAATGCACCGCGCTCAGCGCCACCGCCATCACCGTAGCTCTCGCCCTCCTGCTCACCTACGTTATCGGTAAGCCATGGGTTCGCCTCCCCATCCCGTCCCTTCACTCTCCCTTCTGGTACGTTTGCATTCCCCTTGTGTTGTGGGCACGGTCTTGTCTTTCCATTCTTTTTTGCTTTTCCCAAGGTTATATTTGAATTGAACATGCATAAAGCTGAATTCTGAAGCCATACAATACTAACAATAACAACCATAAAAACGTAGCCCATTAGCATTCAGGACTAATTAATTTTCAAAACAAGAGTGAGGAATGCCACAAGAAGAATCAGAGGTTAATTGATTTCCATGCACTGGAATTTATTGGGCAGGTATTTGGTTTGTTGAGAGCTTTCTGATCATACCATGGTAGGCTTATCTGGATTTTGTACTTGCCCTGTTGCCACAAGGGTTTGAATAGTGTGCACCTTGTCATCTACAAGATCCTCTTATCCAGAATGAGTTACATAGGTTCAAATTTTTACAAGTTATGCTTTTATATAGCTGAATATTTACTGAGGCAATTCTGGGTTAAGTACCTTGCCCAAGGGTACAGCAGCAGTGCCCCAGCAGGGAATCAAACCACCAACCTTTTGGTTATAATGTCCTGTTCTTTACCACTATGCTACACTGCCACCTTTTTTTGCACTAACTTAAATGTCAGTGGGGAGATATGTGCAAGACAGACTCACATCAACAGGGAACATTTCACAAAAGTGACAGACTGATGTTTCTACAGCATGTACTCTTCCTATTAATTCCTGTGGAAAAGCAAAAAGCAAAGTTGCAACAAACAACTTCAAAGTGCCTGGCATAAGGTTTCACAATTGATGTGAAACGGCTGCCAACCTGAATCCCTTTGTGAACTATAGCAATGAAATCGAACACTACACAACTGGTTCCAGAGGGTTATATAAACCTGCAGCCATCTTTTTTTTTCAAACCTGCTGAGGGTCTGATCCTACCCAGGCCAGACACTTTATCTTGCTGTTGCATCACTAAATGCATTTCAGTCTGTTGAACTTGTTTGAAGAGACTTTGCCGCAATAGCTCCAAGGTTTTCTATCGGTGCCTGTGAACAGTTTGGGCTGCAAGATTTTTTTCTTCTTTTGCCTTAAGGATGACTTGATGACAGAAACAGAAGTATGCTTCCAGATTATCAGTAGTCATTTCAGAACAAGGGGAAGCTAGTTAAATTTTGATTTTTCCACTGGGGGAATTCAATTATTATAAACATTTTCCCACTAATGGTATATATATATTCGTATTTTTCAAGGGTTTATTGGTAATTTATTGGTAATAAAATTGCTGTGATAAAACTGTAGTACCAGATATAATTTTGTCTTAAAATTGTTTAATAAGTCATTTTCTTCTTGGCATTTCATTCTAGGAGTTGAAATTCACATCCTACTCAGCCATCATCATTAAAATGATGTGGTATAATCATATTATTTTCAAATAATCGACCCATTGGTACAAATATATTATAGTGTTATAAATTTCTTTAGTTTTAAGTTTTAACTCAGTGGAGGTCTCTGACACATGCTTTTAGCATGACATCCTGAAGCTTTCAATTAAAGATAAATATGGAAGACAGCAAACATCAAATAGCACAGGGTAACATGGAAGAGATTTCCAGCATAATTAGGTCTATGACCATGTATTTGCTAGCATTTAATATGGCAGTTTGCTGCTAAAGGAACTTCCACTTGGTATTTAATGGTATGGAATTGTAGCTGCAACTGGGAAAGCAGTGGGGTATAGTGCTAGGGCACAGGTTGCAGGTTGCCAAATTGATCCCCAGTGTGCAACTGCCGGTGCACCCTTGGGTAATGTACTACAACATGAATTGTCTCAGCAAACATCCATCTGTATAAATGGATAACACGGTAAAAATGTCAGCTATGCAGGTTGCTCTGTATAAGAGTGTCTGCTAAATAACTGTCAAATAATATAGCCATGTTTCTCACAAACCATTTGTCTACTTTATAATATTCATGATTGCTATCACAAATGCTGCATATAAGAAAATAAGAATGCAAACTGTTTCTATGAACCATGAATGCAGTATTACAGTAAAAACCATAATAAATATGTTGTATGGTGTATGAAATACAGTGCCAGCCACAACAAAATTACCTTTAAAATGTTTGTGTCTGTGTTTATTGGGCAATCTTTCCAAATATATTGTAATGGATGCGGTGTCAACTAAAATTAAGGTACATATTATTCATGAAAATGCCACATAAATCATAGAGGTGGAAAATCTATTACCCACAACACCCTTCTCCATGGCAAGAGCCATTGCAAGTGTCAGTCAACGCAAATCACAGAAAACAGGGCGCTCCGCTACCTGATGAAGCTTTATTTGACGCAGGGGCTCCCCTGTGACACTTGAAGGTGATCGACATTTCGGGTTCATTCTGTGAACAGCAGATTGGACAGGACACCTAGACAACTGCAAGAGACCCCGTAGTCAAAGACACAAACATGGCAGCACATTTGTCACAATCACAGTCAGCGCTGGGTAGCTGTGGCAGGAGTAATCTGTGAGCTTTCACTGTGCACCTACATGGGCACCGTTGTCTTACTGTACATCTGTGCACTGAACTCACCCCTGCAAGATCGTTTCTAGCTGTGGAGTTAAATCCCCATGGATTTTTGTTTGGCTTACAAGCATATGTGTTTCTATGTTTGTAAGCCAATGCGCTTATTTTGGAATTCACATTTACATTTTAAGTTTATATGTATAAGCTCTGTCAGTCAAAAGTAGGTATTTATACACATATGAAAATACAGAGTCAAATTGCATTTATTATAATTTTCATTATGTAATATATGAAATAGACTACAAAATATGACAATATGTTGCATTTATTTTGAAATGCTGCACATTTTGTCATGCCTAAAATGACCTTTTGGATTTCATGTTTTCCCATACATTTTAATCCTTTCGAGAGGAATGTGATGATTTTGCTTAAAGGTTTCCAGGGCAGAACAGGGTAAATAAAAACAGAGATTCACCATGCCAAAAGGACAGTAGTACCTTTGAACTCAGTATTCAGAGGTACTGCATGTTCACTCTTATTATATTGAACCATTTCAAGTGTGCTCCTCCACCTAACAAAGCTTGATTCCTGTCCTGTCCCTCATTTTGGCATGGAGTAGGATCTGCACTAAAACATCACAATGCATACATACTCATACGTAACTATTTATTAATGTTTTCTACACCATACATGTCCAACATGTGCAAACTACCTGCCTTGATCACCTAATACAAACACAATAGCCTACTTTTGGGATGCTGGCATGCATAATACACTTCTCACTGAGTGGGAGAGGATTTCCCAGAGATAAATAAATGCCTCTGTAACATTGATACTAAGTTGGATGCAAACATTGCTCGCAGCAGTCCAAGGAAATAAAAGACATACAAGCACTTGCTATGGTCATTGGACAGAAAAACAAACTCCTTTGGTATTTCATTTCCTTTGAATTTATAATGGATTTGAAAATGCATGCCTCTCAAGTACCATAGTATGCAGTATGCTCAGTCCATTTTGAGCCTGCTGTCCTTTATTTCTGAAAATGTTATCCATAAACCTAATCGTTTTGTTGCAGTTTCAATTCTTATTGATGTGTTTGTCATTAGGTTAGCCTCACTAATTTAGTTTTAGCAAAAACCTTAGCAAAAATGGTAACCATAGCAAACCTCACCTCAGCAAAAAAAAAAAAACATGAAAGACAGAGTAAAATGCTTGCTATTTGAGGCCACAGCATCTGCAAGGCATGAAAGAAGATGATGACACGCAACTGTGTCCCGCTCACATAATGCACGCACCCCCCTTGGGTAACGTGCATGAATTAATGCAGAGAAAATCACGTAACGTGATGAACAGCTTATGGCTGGGCACTTGCTCGCTCAAACTGAGCTCACTATTCACCACCGTCATGCCATTGTCATTCACAGTGTCCAACTCTCCTCTCCGGAGAGTGAAACCACTTTCCTTATACAGCCTGTTATTCTGGGGTCGTTTTCTCCAAATGTTCACATATAACATGATTCAGAGATTGTGGATGAGTATGCAAAAAGAAGGCAGCCTTTTCCTGCTGTCTGCTGTCTTTACATTCATTCACTGAAGACCCTCAGAACAGGTACTTCATTGCAGCCCTACACAAGCAATACCGAGCTAATTACTTTCCCTATGATCTTTATTCCTGTAATAACTTGTGCGCAGTAAACTACATATCTCTGAGGTTTTTATTACACATATCGAGCAGCATAAAAGCTAATGAAGTCCAAATGTCTCTGTCCAAGGTATATCGATGAGGTGCGACCTGAAAGGAGAGCCATATTCCCGAGAGAAAATTAAATGTCTTGATTTTTTTTTCAGTTCATTAGGGCACTCTAAAGGAGATCTGTCGACTGTGGTATTGGTTTAATAGACTGAAAAGTGTTACAATCAATAAGACTGAGTAATGTCAAAGGGCCAAGTCAGAATCTCTGTGCTGAGCTGGAGCCCGCCCGGCAGCTGAGGAATTTGTGATTCCAGGCAACTCGCCTCGAAGGTAGCAGACCTTTCATGCTTCATTGTAATCTTATTGATCGATCCATTTTCTCTTTGCTTTCAAATCTGTATTCTGGTCCTTGTCACTATAAACCTCACTCTGCCCTTTTCTAAAGAGTCCAGAGGCCTGAACTCAGAGGGCATGCAGTGAATTATTCCTCCCAGCACAGAGGAGTTTAGATACTACTCCTTTGCTCAATATTACTCTCTGCAGCGCTGTGGAGTTACAGCCTGCAAAGTAGATCTCACAGATAGCTTACCCTTTCATTAATGTTTGCATGTCCCTTGTGCCTGGCGCAACTTGTGACAATTATTTCTGTCACACTATCTACAATTATGCCAGGAAGATTAATCTTCCTTCTAATTATTCTCAGTTTGATAACTCACGTGCGGTTGGAGGAGCTGTTATTTTTATTATTATTTCAGGTCAACTTCATTTCATAACTACAGTATGCTAAGATGCAAAGATTTGTAGACAGCAAAAATTAAACCTCTATGTGCAAAATAAACAGTGGTATATGAAAATGTTTTGTGGTTTCATTGACCACTGTATTTCAAACACACATAAAGGTTTATTCTATCATAAAAATCAGGGAATGGTTTTGCAAAGAAAAACAGATTTAAATAAATGGTTGTGTGCACTGGGCAGTGTCTTGCATTGTGTAAATTCCTCACATGTACTATGGAATAAGGTCAGAAGGTAGGTCAGAAATATATTATTTCATGCAGATTAGAAACTTCAATAATGGAGTTTCTGTAGGACATTTTAAAATGGCCAGTCATTTATACTTATGGCATATAGGGAATGACAATTCTTTTGTCTGAAACAGGATTCTGATAAGTAGAAATGTTTAATTAGTTTACCTCAAGCACAAGAACATCCTATGGAAAATTGACAATTGACATCACCATCTATGGCAGTTTCAACTGGTAACTTGCTTTACTAGCTGATGGATTAGTGTATGGAACTTCTAGTCAATTATGATCAATGCCTTTATAGAAATTAAAATGTATTTTTCAACAGTATTTTCCAGTTGGTTAACATTTGTCAAGTTCTACTGTATATATTATAAAAAGCAAATCAGTTCATTTGTGCATTCATTCATTCTGAGTGGAGAAATTAAATGGCTAGTATCAAAATTGCAAAAGATGAGTGTTCTGGGGCATACATACCAGAAACAGCTAGAGAGACAGTACATAAACACTGGGTTTGAACTCCACCATTTAAAGAATGACAAGTTAGCAAGTTATATTGCTAAACAAATAAGAAAATAAAATGCATTCTGTTTAGATCAGGAAAAGAATTAACATATTGACTTCTGGGGTCTGTTGAAGATTAAAAGAAAAAATTTATATATGACATCATCTAATTCATTTTATGTTGATTCATAACATTCAAACATTTGAAAGATTTGACTCAATGTCTGCAAAGATTTAAACTGAAATAGAGTGAAGGAGAGGGATGCTGGGGAATGAGATATAATTACACTAAGCGCATACCAAAATTGTCTAACTGTCAAACTGTACACTATCATGTTGGTTTGACGTTTTAAGGGGTGGTGGTGCCAAATAGCGAATCAGTTGTTTCCAGTTTCGGAAGTATGATGTTACGTATATATTGTAGCATTGCTATTTGATTAATGTTATGTTACGTATCATAAGGCTACCTAAGTAACCCTTATTCTCTGAATGAAAGACAGTGAGTGTGCTGTATAGCAAAGTGTGGTTTTGCAGCCTCAGTGGCATGAAATTTTTTTTTGTGTATATGCACATGCCCAGCTGTATATGATGCACCCTATAAAGTGTTCTGCTCATACAAATCCTCCTCAGTTTCCATTTCCTTCACACAGAGAATACAGTTGAAAAGCAAAGCCTATGTTCCCCGGTAGAAAGACAGCCACTGGGTAGCGCAATACTCTGTGTAACACGTCACAGTGAAGAGAATGACAGCACAGCCTTCACCAACAGGCTTAACATGTCAGTATTAAAGGGGGCACAATAGAGGTACAAATGACTGTGTGTGGGCTCGCAGGAACTGAGACCTTGAATAACTCCCTCACGTGGCAGCAGATGATGCGGCTATGAAAAGACAAACTATACATAGACTTTGTGGAAAATGAGAGCCCCAGAGACAGAATACTCATGAGAGCACCATAGGCTGTGAGGAACCACAGCAGTGAGATGTGCAGTGGGTTCAGAAACCAATTCTTACTCTCTCTCTCAAGACAAATACACAAACATACAGGAGGTAGACAAAATAATAGGAACACCAAATGAAAAAGGACTCGTATTTTGAAGTAACCAGGTTGCAATTAAAGAAGTCTACACATGTATTTCATAATGATCTCTCACATCACTTTCAGAATAATCTCTTACATGAGAAACTACAAAACACAGCTAAAATCTGATGCAGGCTTCCACTGATTGTCTTTCCAGGAGTTGATACTCACGGCTAGGGTCGCCAATTTCCTGAAATGGAAACAAGGAACAAGGGGGGTGTTGGACTGAGCAGCTCCGACTACTGTGGACCTATAAGAAATATAATGGGTCTTACACCTGCATTACCCTTCAGTAGTAGACTTACTGTATGTAAAGGTGTAACATAAAAATGCCCACATACTTGGTTGTGAGAAGTCCTATCCATACCATACATAATCACATCAAGGAAACTGCAATGGCTTCAACCATTTACCAGACATGTATCTATAGGCCCATGTATTAAGACAAGCAAACACACAAACCTGAATTTGATCAGAATTTGATCTGAATTTGCATTTTTGAGCGATAGGAATATGTGTGTACCAGGTTATCATTCAAGAAGTTTATTTGGGCTGTGCAAAACAACAGTTTAACATGTATTATTTTCTCATTCTTTAGAATAAAACAGAACTGTATTAAAAAAACAATATATATAAAAACATCATGTAACAATTTTTTTCAGTAGTGCAAACAACATTTTTGATATAATTCATCTTCACATTTGCGCCACTGTCAGGCATATCGTAGCAATGCTGACAGCGCTTCTCATTGGTCGTGACTCATGACCAATGAGAAGCTCATTCTCTGTTTGGGTAGTGGAACTTAACATGACAGACAGGCTGAGGGAGAGCAGCAGGGTTTCCTTCTATCTCATACAAATCACCCTGTCTTAATAGTCTAACCTGTAATATTTCTCTCCCATAGTTTTGTACTGAATTGATTCTCAAAAATACGGAACAAAGTGTGTTCCGTATTAGTTCAATACAGAACACGTCTTTTAGTTTCCAATTACGGGATGATTCCGTATTTTACGGGACGGTTGGCAACCCTACACACTGCCTATTGCAGCAAGATTGTAAAATGCTGTCCTATCCATTGGTTCTTGGGAATGGTGTATTTACATTTCCAGTGTTCAAACAATACCAAATTGTCCTGTGGTTTGAAAGCTTTATTTATTATTAAGCATTTAATAATTTAAAAATTTATTATTAAAGTCCTTTGTCTGCACATACTACCGTTAAGAGTTTTAGAAGTATGCTTTGATGATAGTTTCAACAGTAATATATATATACAAACATTGTGTTATTTTGTTTAGCAAAAAAACATTTTCACTTGTTAAATGATTATCAATGCATGTATGTTAACATATAAATAGGAAAGTACAAAAAGCCAGGCCGTTAAGCCGGGTTGTCACTGCTGTTTCTTACAGCTACCTAGTAATTACAGGCATACAGCATTATATGGATGATAGAGCGATGCTAGTTTGAAGCTTTACTGTAGAATATACATTATGTGTATGTGTGAGAGGAATGGCGAATTCCACTTGAATCGCCATCGATTCTGTTGCCTTCCTCAGCCGATGGCAAATACTGCCTGCAGTACAGAGGCCTGGTGTTGTTACAAGGTGTCTAGAAGAGGCAAGCTAGCTAGCTACAGACACGAGCAACAGAGCAAATGCAAGAGAAGGGAAAGCCAGTGCCTGACCCATCCACCTTCTTCCAAAGATGGTGAATACAGCCTGAGGCAGGAAAATAGCCCTGCTGTTGCTATGAGGTAGATGAGGAGGTAATCTCTCTACCGCAACGGCTTGCAGGGCGGATGTGAAAGATGTGAGAGCCAGCGGCTAACCTGTCCACCTTTTGCCACTGTGAATATGGCCTCAGGTAGAAAAATGTAGCCCTGAGGACTGCACTCTGCCAGCTGATAAAAAATAGACACCAGCTTCTCCTAAGGTATATATTATTGAAATTGCAATATATTAAAAGAAAATAAGCAAAAAGGTGTTGTGAGTGGTGCAAAACCTGGGAAACAGATGGATTTGTTGTTTTGCAGTGCAGATATAATTATTACATACAGACTAACCCAGCCAGTATGTGTGAGAACCGCAAGAGGAAGATTTGTGTGTGTAGAGTCCTTTATAGCGTGCAGGACATACAATTGCACATTTGCACATACGTGCATGTTAGCAAATCATAAGGACAGAAGACCCATTCCATCCTGCTAAGGCAGCAGAATTGCTCTACTGTATGTTGTACAGCCAAGTAGCTTTCTGTCTGTGACAAAGAACACGTGAACAACATATGCATATAATCCCATGTAATATTTGACAGTAGAAATAGTTACATGACACAAATTTTTGTTTTATTTGATCTTGTTGGAATAGATTACCTTTTTCAAAGGGTATTCTCTCAATGGTACAGGTGCTATTAAAAGTTCATCCCATCACACTCTACTCTCCAACAAATAGCATGTTTCTGAGCAGAATGGGGCTGGCCTTGACCCAATCCCCTTGGAGTGTAATTTTAACATGTTAATTTATTGATTGCTTATTAATAAGTTAGCGTGTTTTTTTCTGTCCATACAGATAGAGCAGTCGAAGATAGGCCAGAGGAACAAACTGACTGTGCAGGATTATGCAAACCCATTTCAGGGACGGGAACGTCTCCGATCCAACAGCATTGTCATCTCTGACGAGTAGCAGCTGTGGTGTCCTTAGTGGAAGTGCATGAGCTTCAGATATTGTCACCCATTGGCCAACAGAAAAAAAGGAAAAAAAAAGTCTATGGTTATACAACAAAGAATGCAATGCAAACAATCTTAAATGCCTTTTGCAACTGACTGCATTAGGAGCCAATACATAGTTGCAATTTAACTTGGAAGGTGGCTGCCTCTCTTTGATAGGTACACAATTTCATGCAGCGCTATCTCTTTATGACAAGGAGACCCGACTTACAGTAGATTTGTCCTACCCATTTAAAGAGTCAGAAATCAGGCTGCAGTGGGATTATACACATGTGGCCTCCTGCTGGGGAACCAATCCACCACTCACACATTATTACCTTCCCAAAGTTACAATTTACACAGATCTCCACAGGGCACCGGTAGAGAGTAATGCTCTCCAATCCTTCCTGTAATCTCACTGTTAGGCTGGGGTATAAAGTCTTGATTTGTAGCTACATTAGGACAAAAGAGCAGTGAGAACACGCAAGCATTGGATTGGGGGAGGGGGTGACTGGATTCATCTGTTGAGACGTAACCTCCTTTCTCTTTGAGAGACTACCCAGGCAATGTACTCATTGACTGGTTTACTGCATTACCCGGTAAAGGTCAACAGCCATTTAGAAAAATGATTTTGCATCGTAAAGCTTAAGGCATTTAGCTAGGAACTTGTCCTCCATCTGCAGCTAAACTGAGGTTAGCCACACTGTAAATGTGCTCTAAAAAGCCATAAAACTGTAAGTAGCTGTTTAGTCTTACAGTTCTACAAAGGGCACAGTGAATTCTAAATGGTATCCTGCCCTGTAATTAGATAAATTACCACATTTACTGGCCAATCGATTATCTGATTCCATATATACACAACTTGATAGCAAATTTGGCACATTACCTCACACATTAAATGTTATCATGTGGCAGATTTTTTGCCTACCGCAAAGTCACATGGAATAGCAAAAAAGTCTATATTTAGATGTTGTAAATAAAGAATACATGCTAGAAAAGCAAACAGCGATAATGAATATTCATACCTCTCCACAGTATTTTCTCCAAAGTTTTTGCAAGTGAGTTTTTTTCCAGTTTTTTTCACTTGCAATCAAAGATGCAAGTGAAGTGTGAAACAGGCTCAATCCTTATGAGGTAAAAAATTAAGATATGAAAATAATTAAAAAAGAGCCATGTGTCAGACGATAGATTTTGTTCAAAAGTTCATAGTTTTATATTTTCAATTGTGTTTAATCAGTATAATAATTGTTTTCAATTTTTTTTTTTTCAAATAATTTTCAAAAATTGTTTGTGGTATACGAAAACTACAATGGTACAGTGGTAATGTGTGTATTTATGGTATTCCATATAGTACTGTGCAGTGTATGATTCTGTGTCTTTTTTTATCATTTATGCCATTACCCAGAGTGATGTATTCTTTTTTTCTTCTACAATAATAGTCTAGGGGCTTATTCAAAGGTCCTTAATACATCAAATGTCTTTTACATTTTACAGGCAGATTGTACTAATTATATCTCTGGTGAAGTATGTAAAGCAGATGCAAATCTTTTTGAACCTTGAATTTAATTAGCCATTCCTCATCGTCTGGGGATCGAACAGCTGCATTTTTTGAGCTGGCATTGTTGAAGACCTGTGTCCAGCCTGCTTTTAAAGCTGGAGATTGTCAGACAGAGGAGTAAAGGCACTTTGATGCTGTGAGAGGTCAATTACATTGATCTGTGTATCTAAATGCTACACAAGAGAGTGACTGTCTATTATGCAGATCACCTTTTGAAGAACAGCCATTATTAATCACCAGAAAGCTTTCTTCGTAGGCTTCCTGCAGGGCCTCTTGCTTGTTAATGATATGTCTGTAAGATGGTCAATTATTTGGATCTTTCCCTCCTGCTTGGTGAGTAGCTATGTACATATGTAGAACACAACATCTTACGAGTCTATCTGTTAGCTTCTTCTTTCTCACCATTGTCTTCCTCTCCAAGTCAATGCCGTATTAACTGCAGGAAGCTAATATCAGTCATTTGTTGCTCTGCAACTGTACATTTCAATCCCACATATTGTTAATGGCACACACACACACACACTAATAGATGAATCAACTTCTTTCTTTGGAAAATATATTCTTTTAATCCCTGAGAATAATGATTATTATACAGGATAGCACAAAGGATACACATGTTAAACAATGAATGCAGTAATCTGGCATGTTTTTCATATGTGAATCACTACTTTGAACTGAAAAAAAATCTTGGCCATTACTTTGTCCTGTCATTTTAATGTTGGTAAAATGTGTAAGACAGGAGCTTATTATCTGCAAGAGCACATGTTACGGAGTTCATCTAAACCAACCAATCATCAAACCAACCAAAGGTAAAATGGATTACAAAAATGCGAATGTTACAATCCTTCAAGCTTATTTCAATGAAATTGAGGGTGTTGTCTTGTATTTTTAAGTACGCCTCTTACCCTGTCTGTTTTCCTCTGTTGACACACCTAACATGAGATGCGCTGTCGTAATTGTACAATTAGCAGGTCGGTCAGGGCTCTCTCTGACTTACATTCTGCAGTAAACCATCACCAATGTAAGAGGCTCTCACCCCAACCTTTTTAATGTTTGAAAAACTCCCACTGGGCTTGTGACGTTGTAGAATTTATGAAGGGGTCATTAGCCATGCATGAACAGATTCTGTTACCAACACATGCCCTGTGCAAAATCTTGGGAAGATCACCTTTAATTGCCCACCGCTGTTGTACTGTGCTCTAATAAGCATGTAAGCAGCATGAGGTGTTTAAGACAGAATATTAATACAGACTCAACTGAGCTTTTCTCCTTGCCCAGAAGATTGATGTAAAAGGGGTTGGTCATCTTAAACAGATACTGCCACATTAACTCACAGAGGCCTGTCACCACAGATAGATATTTATTGCCTTGCCAGATGCCTTTATTCGAGGTGACCTACATGGCTTACTTTGTCACATTATCCATTTGTACAGCTGAGATTTGTTTGTGCAGTTCAGTTTAAGTGAATTGCTTAAGGATAGAAGTAGTGGTGCCCTGCCCAGGAATCAAACCTGCAGTGCTCTGGCCATATGCCGAGTGCTATCACTGCTATGACACGCTCCATCCAGCTGACGTGTTCGGTCCTTGTTTGTCATAGTCATTCCTCCCCCGATTGTAAGGGCATGTGTTTCTCCCACAGCAGTGCACCTGTTCGGTCTGCCATGGCATCTACAACGCGTTGACGGGCAGCTCTATGAGAATGGCCTTAGCAAACTGGACAAGGACTCGGAAACCATGGACATCGCCTTCTCTCCCATCGATTTTTCGGGTCCTAACAAGACCAGCAGAGTTGACAAAGGAGGTGAGGCCCAGCCCATTACAGAGAACAATGTTTTTTGTTTGATTGTTGGTTCCACACAAACGCACACACACACACACACACACACACACACACACACACACATTTTGTCTCTATACATTAGGAATGTGCTTACACCTGGCCAATATATCAGAGCAAGGTGTTCATAGCTATTTCATCAGGAGCAGGTTGTAATAGATTTCTGAGGTGCAGCACTATCTTTGTGCCATGCAATTGCATTTTCAGCCAGATAACAGGTTGTGTAAAAAGGGGTAATGAACAGGTTGGTCTACAGTTACTACAGTCGGTGTTAGCAGGGTATTGCCCCTGATAGGGTGATAAAGATCTGATTACAGGATTTTCATGCTGCTGAAAAACGCACTTGTGTAATCACTGTGACATTAAACAGAATCATTTCAATAATGCTAGAGGAGCCTGGGGTTCAAAATACCACAGACACACAATTTCACATTGGGAATAGTTGATATAATTCAGTATCATTCCACGTAATTCAATTTCTAAAATGGTAAGAACCTGAAAATGTTCACTGCAACTAGGACAATGTTGAAGAGCAGATTAAAATCAAATCAGTTATGGAAAAAAAATATATTGGATTGCCATGCAGCGGCACATAATGAATCCTAGAAAAACCTCATTGTTCAGACAAAAAAAAAAAAATCATGTGATTCAGTCTGCTATGTCAAAGCAGTCTGACATATCCTTCCTTTTGGTTACCATGACAGGAAGAAAGAAACACACTGGGGTGGACCAGGGGATTAACACAATTTATAATGCTGCATGCACCACATCTGGGACTTCCAGTATTGCAGTGGGATCATTTTGTTTTGAAATGGCTAGGAACTCAAATTAATGATGATAAGCACCATGGGCAGTTAATTAAAGTAGGGGAACAGACTACATTTTAATCTCTTCCCAGGCGACAGTCCGTGGAGTGATTAACCCTTTTGGCAAGTGAACACATTACTCCGTACCCACCTCTGTCTCAATATGTAGAGAAATACTGTGTTGAACATTTAGAAATGTTAATGTGCCTGATGAAAGACACACCTTTACAGTCAGGCAAGTTGCCGACCACCTAAATGGGCTGAAAGAGACCTCAGTTGAAGGGACCTCAGTTAAAGTCTGTGGGTGTATTTGAAACTGCCTACTGCATACTGTGTCCTGCGTACTACACAAGTATATACTGTATACTGCATGCTATTTTTCAGTGTAGTACCCAGTATGCGACCATTAATAATTACATTTGCAGCATGTCACGTGAAATCATTGCAAGCTTAGAAACGTCCAGATTTCCTTGTGGTATTTTCCAGTTAGACGCCACTAGCATTCTCATGAGTGAAAAGTATTGACGAGTTCACAAAAAGTATTCGCGAGTTATAGTATTTTCAGGTTTTTTTCTTTTCAATGTCATACCTTTCGGTGGTACGGGCACATAATGTGGCACAGAGGAGGAGAAGGGCTGCTACACAAAAAAGACATTTTGGCCGTGATATTTGAGTATGAATACAATGTAAATAGCCTACACTGCTAACTTGCAAGCTTAACTTTTTATGGTTTTACACCTGTTAGGCTATATGTCATAAGTAATAAGGTAAGTAATAAGGTAAAAATGTATATGAAAATTCTACAAATAATTATGAATAAAAATGTTTTTCTAAAAATGGCTCTATTTTGAATAAAAAGATTTTCAGTCTATGGGGAAAATTGATAGTTTAATTACAGATTAAAAAGTTCAAATGTCATTTAAATAAAAATTACAAAGGATCATAATGAAGTCAATCAATTATAAGCTGAATACATAAATTATGAATATATTATAAATATATAAAAATAAATTTATGTTTATATAAATAAGAAAAATTCAGATAAAAAAAGTTGTGATTTTCATGCACTCTAATTATGAATAAAAATGTTTTTTAAAAATGTTTTTTTGAATAAAAGATTTTCAGCTAGTTTAATTACCCTGTCAAAATTACCTGTAATGGAATTACAAAGGATCATAATCAAGTCAATCAATTATAAGTGAATACATAAATTATGAATATAGTATAAATATATACAAATACATTTATGTTTATATAAATATGAGACGGAACAAAAAAAGTTGTGACTTTATCGTTGTTCGCCATGTTTTTCAGCTCCCTGATGCATTCCTTACTGGCAAACCGATATTTTTATTTTTCCAAATCAGTACGTCATCCAGGTATCTTTGACGTACTGGAAATTCATTTCGTTCACATACTGTATACTACATACTACATTTGGTCAAAATCACTATACACTGGTAGTATAGCATGCGGTTTTGAATATAGCCTGTGACACAATGATGTCAGAAGGAAATGGACTGGAAACATAAGCTTTAAGAGGGAGAAATTTCCAGTATGGCATCTATGACCCAAAATAGGTCTTGTTCCTTTAGATGTTATTGAGAATATGCAAGGTATCATCATGAGAATAAGAAAATAATTTTTGTTTGTTTGTTTGTTTAAAAGATTTATAAGTCCAAGTTTTGTTACACTTAATTCATTCCAGGACACCAGTCTCTGATTGAGAATATCATGAATAACAATGTGTAGAATATAGACTATGATGTTGGTCCAGGAATTTAAAGAAGTTACTGATGGTTGGCTGCTTTATCCGCTAGGGGTAGTAGGGTTGACTGGCATTTTCTACTTGTGTGCAAAAAAATAATAATAATAATAAATAATAAAAAGCAGGGATTTGTCTATCTTGTTTTCAGGTGTAAATACTGGGTAAGATACTTCCATTTCAATAGAAGTAGGTCAATGAATAAAAATCTTGATAGAAAATGATGGGCAATTTTCGATTCATTAGTTGAATTTTAGTTCATTCCCTGCATTGCCTGAACTGAAAAGGAATTGACCCCAGCTCTGCAAGGTAATGTTAGCTAACTCCTTCCGTTGTTCATGGTAGTGCTCTCTCTCTCATCGAGCAAGTTTCTTTTATCTCCATTGTTTCAGTTGTACTTTCACTGCTTGGTTATGGATGAGTGGCTTTTACATTCAGGACAAGGTAAAACCACTCACCCAATCTATGCATCAGAAATGTGTTGAAGTAATTGCTATATTTCTTATTATGAATAGCATTGTAGTGTACCAATTTATACTATCTTTGTTGTTTTACTCATAAAAGTGACCAAAATCTCAATGTTAGCACATGAGTACTAAGGTTTTGTGGGTCAGACAGTTGTCATGACAGTGGTTTTAGGTCACCCAGGGTAAAGATGACTCCCTTTCTCCAAATTCCATACAGCTCAATCCTGTGACCATGGTTACAAGAAGATGTTCATACAGAAAGCATACACAGGTTTCATGATGATCCAACTGCTTAAAAAGATCTTGTGTGATTTCTTTTCTTTTCCAAATCAATGATGATTTTATGATGATCCAACTTTCACAGAATGATTTGAAAACATCATAAAAGATCTTGTGTGATTTCTTTTCTTTTCCAAATCAATGATGATACCATTTATGGAAGGGTATACCTGTTTGTCTTTATGAAAGATATTTCACAGAATGATTTGAAAACATCATATGGTATTGTTATGTAACATGACAGTAATGATCTTAAAGTACTTCTTATTTAGTATTTTTTTTCTTTAGGTATGTGGCTATTAAACAACATTCAACTTCAGGAAGGTTGACATTATAAGATGTGAGCAAGGTCAAACAACATAATGCCTTGTATCTGAGACAGCATGCTGTTCTGTATGCAGACACATGCAGGCACCGTGTTATACTTTATTACTGTTTATTACTTTACTCTCAGTTAATGTGTGATTGCACATGTCAGCATGCATTTGCACTTATATAATTACACTGAGGCAAAATCTCAGAGAATTATGCAACCAAACTGGTCATAACACAGTGATCCAAAAGACATATCTGAGCTTACAGTTTACTCAAGAGCCATCCCAAAGCATTAAGTACCAACCTCAGCACAAAAACAAAATCTTTCTGTTATCCTTCTGCATGCAGTGCAATATCACAATTTGATGTAAGGCTATCAATGCCAGATCAAACGTTTTTGGTCCTCTAAAATATGGGAGCAGCTAGAGAATAGATTTATAAAGACAGCGTCGATATTCTGCAGTGCCTCTCATGTCCCTTCAATTGACTGCTCTCTGGTTCATCACCACTATTGATCTCCCTGTGTTGTGATACAGTCTCAGGGTCTCAGCATGGCTGTGAGGTGTATCCTTAGCCATATTTTACAGTGATGAGACCTATTCTTTAAGCTATAACAACCAGTTAGTGGAGTTGAGTTGTCAACTTGCTAACACCTAACACGCTCATAACATAACTTACAATGTTAGTGTATTTTAACTAAAGCACACAGCATCTTAAAAAATCCTTATCAGGTTTTTTTGGAAATTATGGGTCATTATGGGCCGTATTCTCCAATGCCGTAAGTCAAAAAAAGCGCGCAGCTACGCACTTTTCAGCCTACGCGTATTCTCCCCTTGACTTAAGTCTATGATTTGCACGCCATGAAGGCAGTTACGTGCTTCGGGCGGAGCAACCCCAAAATCTGGGCGTTTTTTATGTAAACACCATTTACGCGTATTCTGCCTTTGTCTTACGCGCTTTTCAGCTACGTGCTTCTGAGGGCTGTAGTAAGTCAAGTGCCACTACATGGCCAAACACCATATTGCCTTTTAAGTAGGCCTACTTTTAACATTATTAGACATGTACAAATAAAGTTCAAAATTTACAATATTTATGTGTCATTATTTTTAAACTGCAATAACATTTCTTGTAACCCTGTATTACATTGTTAAACAGAAAAAAAAAAAAAACGTTTTTACATCACATGGTGTTGTGAACAAGCCTGGTAGATAATTAGTTCAATTAGAATAAAACAGAAATATCAATTAAGATGAGTATAAACAACAGAGCGTTACCCATTCATTAATCAATTTAGCTAATAGATAATACTTTGGAAGAGTCATAATAAGTGATTAATAGGGAATTTTTAATAATAGGCTACTCAGCACCTTGATAACGCTAATTAAAACATAACGAACCATGTAACATAACACAAGCGCTACATAGCATACAAAATAAGTTACGTGCGAAAGGGTTAATGAATCTCCACATGTCAAGCATGTCTTTATACATAGGCCCAGCACATGTCGTTTGGTATATTTACTTTATTTTTGGGTTTATGTCACACATAGAATGCTTTCCTTTGAGGCGATTCGTAATACAGGTCTTCCGGGAGAGCCTCTCCCTTTGCATTTATTTTCAAAATCAGAGTCTGGTTTACGGTCTGAATGGATTTCAATGACATTCACGTGGTAAATGCGTAAGTCCATGTTCCACGTTTTCCCAACACCCAGAATAAACGAGGTTGACTCAGTCCACTTCTATTTTAAATAAATCACGCCTATTTCATGAGCCCGCCTTCATTTTGAAGTTAAGCTGTGGGCATGATCGAGCGCATAGGGGAGAATACGCGTAACTGAAATGCGCGTAACTGGAGGCGCGCAAAAAAGGACTTACGCGCAAATACTGTGTGCAGTTCATGAAATGAACTACTGTTCAAATTCAATGAACATGTAATAGCTATGCACATCCTATGCGCAGGCTAATTGAAGCAAGAATTCTCAGTTTCTTTATGAACAAAATGGACAGCCTAAGTAAATAAACAGTTGACATTCTAGCCAACATTTGTGCAAACAGTGATATTACAGATGTTGTAGCTGTGCAGCAGCATAGTGTGGAAAGAAACACAGGCGCCAATCTATTCCCAGAGGGGCCATTGTCATTGTACCCTTGGGCATGGTACCTAACCTAAATTACCTCTGCATATATCCCGCTGTAGAAATGTATAATACATAAAAGTTATAAGCAAACTAAGTCACTTTGCATAAGAGTATCAACTATGCACATGTAATGCAAAGTGTGGCTTTCGGTCTCTTTGGAATAACATTACAGTTACATAAATTACATACATTGTTACATAAATTGTAATGTCTAAATGAACAAACATTCATTCATAATATATTCACAAATATATAATTGCTATCATTAGCACTGTTATCAACTATATTATTATTATTATTATTATTATTATTATTATTACATAATCAACCTTGTTTTTTAAATATATCATGGTTTTTGGCATGGACTATAACAGTGGCTGCCAGTTAGTTATTCATCTAAAGGCTTCTTTTATTTATAATAACTGTAACATAAATAGAGTATAGTATCAGTTTGTATCTGTGACATTTTAACAACACTTGATCAAGTTAGGAATCACTTTTCAAAATTGCAACACATTATAAATGTTCAATTATTAAAGCAGTGGTGTTAAATTTATGTTAACTAGTTAGCTGACTGTCCAAATCAAAGAAAATATCTATTGTTGCCAGAGTAAATGAGTACAGCTTTTTGCCCTTTAGATTTATAATTTTAAAGTAATTCATATATCCAATAATACAAAACTTCACAACGGCAATATTATGAACAGGCAGTGAATGTTGGTGGGTCATGTTTTGGATATCATCTGTAAATTAACACTAGTTTATGAGCCTATAGATAGATAGATAGATAGATAGATAGATAGATACATAGGTAGGTAGATTTTGCTTTTTAGCTACTAGCTTTGTTCTTTGTGGCTTTTTAATTACGAACATCATAGCTGTTTTCATTGGCTGTGATCTGTTTCTTATCAGCCACTTTAGTGATGAATGTACAGCAAAGTTGTAGCCTATTTATCAAATGTTGATTTGATCCTTAAGCTTGCCAAATTGCTAAAAGTTAAATTTTACTGTGCAGGCCTTGACATGCTTTTAAAATACTATTTTGTGTGGTGATCAATGGTGACATTGTCAAAAACACTATGTCAATGACATTAGACATGCTGCTATTATAGTACTACAGAATGGTAATAAAACAAGCATAAAATGCAATTTTATCAGTTAACGTTATTTAACTTTAAAATGCATGCAGAGGCACAGTGCTGTTATTTGTTCTCCTGATGAGGCAATTGGTCTTTTAATCTTTGAACCCTGTTAAAATCATCCAGCTAATATTACATTATTCACTCTCCATGGCGGAGGATATTAAGCAGGCTACCCTGTATCCATGTTTAATGAGCATTCTCCTTTTATGTTAAAAATATAAAAAATGGAACATGCATATTAGTACAGCAGTTGGCCTTAATGGGTATAATGTAAGCGCTTTACTTTTACTGTATTTCATCTTGCTCATGAGATAGCAGTATGTTTTTTACAGCTTTACCAAGCAACATTTGTCTTTTCTAGTTATCAGAGCATTTCTCCAGTTAGCACTAATGAAACTGTTAAATGTCAACAAGAAAATAGTTCTACCTCAGGATGTATTGCAATATATAGTTTTTTGTCTTGTTCTAATGGAGAAATCTACTTTCCCCATCCATAGACTGTGTGCTGTAGGAAACAACATTAAATAACTAGAACAACTTGTCAGTTGCATCTACTCAAGTATGACCAAAGATATTTATTAGGGACAAAGGAAGTAACTTTAAAAGGACAGTGAAATGAACACAAGAAGCTAAAGTATTAATTGGACAAAATAAGTAGTTATATATTTATGTAGTCATGGTAATCAACCATTATCTCTCCCTTGTCACCTTGAAGAGCTGTTTATAATTTGCTACTTGACAAAGAAATGTCCCTGTTATTAATCAAAGGTATAATTAAATGCCAAACAACAGTCTGTTTAAATCTGCTCAATACTGTCTGTGAAAATAAATGGTCATGAAGTATGGAATGCTGCCCATGTATGTGGTATGATCAAAAGTGACTATTTGTACAAAAATGGAAAAAATGTAGACCCAAATAACAAACAATGTGGAAATGTTACACTGCGTAATGTATGTGATAAATACTCCCACATGGTGTAGTGCAATATTTTTAGCTTTCATGCATTTCTTAACCATTCTCTAAAACACTGGTGTCTGCATTGGCCCTTTCATGTCTCCTTATTTTTCATGTTTTATTTTGTTCAAACTGGAAGGTGGAGGGAGTGGTGACAAATAAAGTGTAAATAGACATAGACTCTTTAATGAAATGGAGTTACTTCCTCATTTAATTGACACAAAATGGGAATAATGCCAGAAATCATATTAGGTAGTTGCACAATATGTTTCATATTGAATTCCGATAATTATGGAGACCTGATCCTGTGTGACATTTTTTGAAGTCCTACGGCAAGTCCTTTGGAAAGTCATTAAACTTGTTAGCTGCATCCATACAGCAGAGGCTTCCAGAGGCAGAAGATAACCTCATATCCCTGGTTTCTACCTGGAGCTGACTACATATTAAAGTGATGATTCTGCTGTTCATTAAGTTCTGAGGAATAATAACTCTAATTGAAAAGGCAGTTATGTTTTTAAGAAACTAGATTACAAGAATTATTGTTTTATATGGATAACCCCAGGGCCATGATAATTAACCAGCTTGTCAGAAGTCTTTTGTCTGGAGTTCTAATTTTGTTTTCTCCTCAATAACACACTTTCAGTGCACAGGAAGGAGGTTTTTGAGAGAAGGTGGAAAGAGGACAAGCTGTTCAGCTCTGTGAATGCTTTTGTCTTGTCACCACCATAAGAGCCTGTTCACGTGTCAAGCATAACGTAGAGTCTAGAGTCCACGTTTCCTTTAACAGGGAGCAGAGAATTACACTGAACATGGGTTCTTTGCATAACGCCAGCAGGCGTCAGGGCAGGAAGGGAAGCAAACACCCATGATACAGACTTATTTTTCAGGTGTGTTACATTTTATTATCTTATTTTTATTTTTTAATTAGTGATCTATAGTCATTATTTTATTATCTTTTAAATTTTTTATTATTTTATTTTGTGAAGTTCTATGTGCTGTGTGGCCATAAAGGTGCTATACCATTATTATGATGATTATTATTATTAGTAGTAGCAGTAGTAATAGTAGTCATAGTAACAGTAGCAAAATGATTTGTAAGAACATAGTCAACATCATCTCTACACAAGAAAATATTGATTTGCCAGAACAAGAATGCTTTATACATACAGTGTGTGCCTGTGTGTTTATGTGTGCACAGAAATACACTTCCTCATACCAAAAAACACATTTTGAGCATTGGGATAAAAATTACATTTTTTACTTACCATAACCATGTGTTCACAATCCAATAAAGTGTGTGTTACATAATACCTTATAAGGCTTGGAATCCATTTTTTACCAAAAACTATATAAATTTTGGAAAACCAACAATGTATTTCATGTCAATCAAGTGTTGTGAGATTTGTAAAAAAACAACTTCTGTCATACCATTCTTTTTTTTAGCAGCATAATGGTTGATTTTTAATCGGTTTTTAAATGGTATACCCTAATTTTAAAATTGGGTTTTGATCCAGCTTTCTCAACATCATCACTACAGGAAGGCTTATCCATCTTACTAACAATATACTAGATGCACAGCACAGGTCCTGAATCCAGACCATCCAATGGCATCACATTAGCCAATATAGCCACCTTTTGTCACTTATCATTAGCACTAGCAATTCTGACTTGTCCACAAATATGAAGCAAATTGCATTTTTAAAATGAAAATTGCATTTATTACACTTTGGGGAAAATGTCCCACCTTATATTCATGCCAATATGATAATATATAAAAAAAAACCAGACTATGAAACATGTCTAAATCACTATGACATCAACTTCATTCTGTAGTGCCTTAGCAAAGAGCTGCCATTAAAAAACATTTTCAACAGAGGATAATTACTCCACTCTTTGGTTTGAAAAATGCACACACAAAACCAGTTTCTTTGCTGGTGTTGATTATATACATTAGCTCAGCATGTTCTACATTGCACTGCCAGGGTTATTGGAGGAGTGCACTGACAAGGTTGATAATCACTTTAATAAAATGGGCTGAATGTAACATGCTTAGTGATTCATTCCTGTGGACACCTTCTCCATGCTTGGCCCAATCTCAATAATTAACGATGAGAAAGCTTTTGGCAGAATAAGTTGCAGCGAAAATGTAAGTATAATGTTATGTATCACTGATTCATTCTGGTATGCCTTTCTCATCATGAGGTTTAGCTTACTGTAACAGGGAGAGGTGCATCTCAAGTAACAGTAAGTCAAGGGGTCAAACCTTTTTTAAAAAAGAGAGGGTAGTAGTGAGATGCTGTAGATAAAAGGGGATTTTTTCCAATTGAAGCCATGACCCAAAACAGAAATGTGATTAGTTGAATCAGCTGACATTCACATAGAGCAAAGACCTGCAGACAGGGCTTTGTGTCTGCATTTGTGAAGCTCTTCTCCCTTAATTCTGTTTGCGTGTGTGTATTTCTGTGTGTCTTCATTGTGCAGATAAAAGTGTGTTTCAAAGAGGGCGAGTGATAGACAGAGGAGAGGTGGACATCGGCACCCAGGTGACTCAGACCATTCCCCCCGGCCTCTTCTGGCGTTTTCACATCACTCTTCACCACCCTAAGTATGTCAAGTTCAACATTTCCCTGGCACGGGACGCACTGCTGGGGATCTACGGGAGGAGAAACATCCCCCCAACTCACACCCAGGTATGCACAATCCTGCAAGCGTATGCTAACACTATCAAGTTGGCACCTAAGGATATTCGGAAAGGAATATATATTAAAAATAAGCCCCTGGAAAAAGTGTTTAGTTGGTTGTGCCAAGCTTTTAAAATCAGCCTAGAGATGACCGTCTACTTGGAGTATGCTTGCATGTTTGAACATTTTCAGATATTTCCTCTGTATGATGTTTATTAAATGGTTTAAGGAAGCTTCAGAAATAATTTCAAATGTAAAAGTGCTGTGAATCTCTTTTCTTTTTTTCAGAGAAATACACTTTCATAGTAAACACCTGTCTAAAGACTGTCCTCAATAAGAAAGCATTTGTTCATATAGAATCAAGTTTATTTCACTCTTAACCCAACATTGAATGCAGTCACATGTACACATATACGCATACTTACTTGCCTGTAAAAATACATGCAAACAAACTCCCTGGTTAATTCTCAAGCAACCTTACAGCACCTGTTGAATTGAGACACATTTTTGTTATATAAACAACTTTAATCATAAGATAAATTTGGAGGGGTCATAATTAAATTTAACATTCCTCTGAAGGCTCATATGTATAAATATTTGTATTTGGAGGTGCATAAATCCATTCAAACACTTGGCTGAATTAATTACTACTAATTAAAGGTTTATGTTTGTAGGGTCTTGATGTGGGTCTTCACACAGTAATGTTAATAATTCATAATCAAAAACACAGTGAGCCGCCCAGATTCCATTCCACATCTCTTATCCTGGGACTTTTGGAAGCCTGCGTGTGAATGGTTGGCTGATCCGGCCCTACTTGGGGTCTGCCTGCACATGCAGCTAGACATATGTTCCTCTTGACCAGACCTGGTTTGTACGTGATTACTGCTGATAGAGTTCCCGGCAGGTCAGCTGGCTGGGCTCAGAGGTCACCCAGAGCCGTCCCCCACTGATTCAGCTGTCACAAGTCCATTCAGATGTCCCCCCACAAAACCTGCAAGCCTTTACATGATGAATTCTAATAGGATGTTTTAGTCATTAATCTGAGTTGGTCCCCTGGGCGGCGTGCTGAGTTTGTCCTGGTTCCAAGGAGATTTTCCCCCTCCTCTCCTTTTGCTGCCATGGGAATGGGGGAGGGGGGATGGTGATAAAGTGGGAAATAGCAATTTCCATTTCAGTAAGAGACTCATTTGCCTCCGCAGTTGCTGTTGACTCACTGAGGCACAGGGGCCACTGTCGGGTTCTGCTGAAAATGTTTATTTTATTTATTTATTTATTTATTTATTTATTTATTTTTCCTGATGCAGGACCGACAGAGACTACCCATGACTTGCTAAATTATAAGCAAAATGATCCATGTTCCACAGGCCCGAGGGAGCATTCTGCTGTGCGCTGCTCACATAAGTGTGTCTGAGTCACGGTGCTTATCAGAGGGATTTTGACGCCCGAGGGCAAGTTGTCATTGCAGGTCTCGAATCACCAGTACACAGTTTGTTTTGGACAGGGCCATAAAAAAATTCCCCCCTGTGGCCCAGACGAGCACAGTCCTAGCAGGCACGGGTGTAATCCCAGCCTGACCCCTCATCCCTGGGAAGAGAAGCAGACAAGAGGGACACTGGTGAAGATGAGGCACTCTACCCTGCCCAAGCTAACTGTCAGCTTCTTCATATCTCTTGATTCAGAAACATGTCCCTGTGTACGGAGCCCAGCTGCACATTTCACTTCTCAAACCATTGCCATGGAAGCCAGCTGAAGTTTAGGGTCAAGCACATAATATTTGATATATATTAGGGTACCAAAACAGCATGTTACTCACATGTGGCGGTCATGCACCATTGTGGTAAGGAGCAAGACTCACAACCGAAAGGTTGCCGATTCGTTTCCCCGGTGGGGCATTGCTGTTGTACCCTTAGGCAAGGTACTTAACGCAGAATTGCCTCAGTAAATGTCCAACTGTATGAATGGGTAACACGTAAAAAATTGTAACATATGTAAGTGACTCTGGATAAGAGTGTCTGCTAAATGATAATAATGTAATATAAATGTGTTAAGTACTTATTTTTTGTAAGTCAGTAGAAACACAGGCAACAACAGCTCTGTCATTAAAATTATATTGAAATGAATCCAACTAGAACCAGACAATTTGGGCCACATACCTCACACTATTCCAAAGCAAGTCTTCCCAATGTTTCCTAAGTGCTTTTATTTTGCTTGGTCCTATGTTAGCAAATCAGCAACATAGCCAGTATGATAACCAGCAAGCCTATTGGTGGAAAATTAAAATTAGCTATCTAATTAGTTACGTAGGTAGGTAGCAATTAAGGTGGCCTGCCAGTTAGCCAGCAAGAAAACTGGCTGGCTAACTGTGACCATTTTTAACCATGATGCCACTTATGCAATAAAACACAAGGCAGTGTTGTGTGTGAGATTGGAAGATTACAGGAAATGGTTTTTGGAAATGTTTTTTTCTGGACTTTTGAGATTATGGTACTGGTTGTTGAAGTATAAATGTGGGTGTCAGCACAATTTTGAAGAGACAGACGGCAAATTTGGATAGAGGAGCAGAAAAACAAGACAATAAGGAAGACACCCATATTTTTGTGTTTATTGTTTGGCCATATACGATTTGTATGTTGAAATGAGAGTACATGACACCATGAAGTAAATGCCAGACATCATGGTCATGCTGTTATTTCTGTGGGAAACAACTAAAAGGACCTAAGTACCCAAGTATAGGGTACTGGTTTGGGGTATGCCCCACCAGCCCATAATTTGAAGGAAAGTATACCTGCTACCTCAATCTGGCTGTGGCAGTAGCACAGGAGCATGGTTAAGCTCATTTTATATGTGGCATTCAGTACACATTGATTACAGCATATGGTGCACTGCAAGTGTTGTGGACCCACCTGGGGTTCTCTCCTTCTTTGCCACAGTCTGTCCAATGATCGTGCAGCTGCGTTTTTCAATTGCGCTGGGGCTGGAATGCATGTCAATCAATGCCATGCTGGTTCCTAAAACAGGTGCAGTGTAATTTAATGTATCTTTGCTTTGGAGGTTCTGATTCACATGAGGCTTCACACAGTCCATTGAATTAAGCTTGCGTGGCTGAGGGAGATGTCCACTTTATTTATATGTGTGTGTGTGTGTGTGTGTGTGTGTGTGTGTGTGTGTGTGTGAGTGTGTTTGTGTATATGCCTGTGTGTTACATCTGTTTTGAATTGTCCCAGGCATTTAATTGAAAGTCCCAGAGTTGATTTGCCAAACCAAGCAAAGGAGCTGGAGACAACACATGCAAAAACAAATTGTGCAAATGCCATCATAATTTAATTTTAATTTATTAATATAATTTTTATGCACCTAGGGTCTACATTTTTCTGTGTGGCATGGGGAAAGAAATATACTCTACTCCTAGGCTGAAGCAGCCCACGGCTAATGTGCATTATGCCATTCAAATGAATTGACCTCTAAATCGAATTGAGCGCTTAGCTGCTAGCACTTTGCTAATAAACATGCTACATCTGCAGCTGATGTATGTCGGCCTTCAAAACACTTGAAACAAATGATCTTAGATATCCATGAGCAGGAGTACTATGATAAAGACATACACATCCTCTGACCCTTGCTTGCTGGTTTCACATTGGGAGGGACACCACGGACAGCAGTTAGCACTGTTCCCAGGCTGGAACTTGTGCTCCTGCCCATTCCTGTGCCTTTTACTGAAGTTCAATCCATTCTGTTTTGCAGTTCGATTTTGTCAAGCTGCTGGATGGGAAGCAGCTGATTAAGCAGGAGGCAAAGACTCCAGAAGACTCCAGTTCTGTGCCTCGGAATCTGATCCTCACCACCCTCCAGGAGACTGGCTTCATCGAGTATATGGACCCAGGGACCTGGTACCTGGCCTTTTACAATGATGGGAAGAAAATGGAGCAAGTGTTCGTTCTCAGCACTGCCATCGGTAAATTACATCTTGTTACTACAAAGCAAGCTGGGCACTGAGAGCAGGGGAGCTCGCCCTCATTATCTTTCCTGGACAGGATACATTTCTAGCTATTACTGTTTAACTATTTAAGGAAGAGCAGCTATCATCTTTGCAAGTAGCACTAATGTCTTATATCTAACAAGAGGTGTGTTTCAGATTAATTTTCAACTCACAAGACCAGTGAGAGAACAGTGAATGGCTTTGCCTACAATCAAAGACATGCACATAATGGGTTTCATCCATGTGGACCTCATGAGGTAGTACTGTCTGAGGCATCTGTGGCATCCTATGGTTCAGAACGCAGCGGCGCGTCTGGTTTTCAATCAGCCCAAAATGGCCCATGTCACCCCATTGCTCATTGAGCTCCACTGGCTACCCGTGGCTGCCCGTATCAAATTCAAGTCTCTCATGCTTGCCTACACTGTGACCTCTGGGTCTGCTCCGACATATCTGAGCTCAATCATACAGGCTTATGCTCCTTCTCAGCTGTTATATTCCCCCCAGGAACGTCAGCTAGCATTGCCATCCCTACACACAAGGCAATCTCAGTCCAGACTATTCTCACATGTAGTTCCCCGCTGGTGGAATGAGCTACCTTGTGCCATAAGAGCAGGGGCGTCCCTCTCTATCTTCAAGAACCTCTTGAAGACCCAGCTCTTCCGAGAGCACCTCCTCTCCTAAACACTTCTTACAACTCCAACATAATTCCATCTCTGCGCACTTTTTGCCTCGCACTTTTTTCTCCTGTAACTATTTGTTTGTTTTCACCTTTCACCTTGTTTACCTTTGTTTTCTGCTTTTCTTGACTTACTTAGTTGAGTTTAGTTGTTTTAGGTTGCACTTAAAGCTTACGCTAAGGTCTTCTACATTACTGTAGCTTGCTTGCTGTTGCTTGCAGCGTCTGCCAAATGACCTAAATGTAAATGTAAATGTAATCCTCTGTTTATACTAATGCAAGGCTACAGAAAACAGAATAAAACTGTGTGAGCACAAGTCCAACATTTAAATACAAAATCCAAAAAGGCCACAATATACAAGGTGATACAGATTAGTAGACAGGGGAGCAACATTCTTTGACAAGTATTTTTCATTCTGTGCTTTCACAACTGCATACATTCAATGTGCACAATCATAAGTATATCATCTTATAGAAAATTGCAAAATATCACCTAGAGCTAAAGTGGCTGATTCCTCACTCAGAATTGAGCATCAAGGTAGCCATTAGAGACATTTTTCGTTATCACCCAGAATTTACTGATTCCAGAGGATTTTGTGTGACAATAAAGGATTCAGCCACTGAATAAGCAGTAGCAGAGGTACCGTACACTGAGAATGAAGTGGGATTTACGAATGCACTTCTCATAAAGCACCTCTCATCCGCTTCTCATAATGCTTTTGATTAATGTTTAACACATTATGCTGCATATGCCACAATGAGAGTCTTGAAATTGATTTATATGGCAAGATTTTCTTAGGGAGGGCAGGAGTCGTA
The DNA here is from genome assembly GCA_019176425.1 of Megalops atlanticus. NCBI lineage: Eukaryota > Metazoa > Chordata > Actinopteri > Elopiformes > Megalopidae > Megalops > Megalops atlanticus. The sequence continues at coordinate 26,289,246 of CM032877.1, read as the reverse complement.
CACGCAAAATTTCAGTTTGTTACTCTCCTTTGACTGTTCTTTTAACAAAATGCCACACCACAAAATCCTGCAAAGGAAAGTTAGTCTTTTATGGTGAACTTCATGTTTCATCAGGGTCAACTAAATATATACGGTATTTGCTATTTTTTCACAACATATATTTGAGAGTTTTCTAAATAAAAGATGTTAAAGACAATATCTGCACTAAAGATGTTGTAATATGTATAACTGGAATGCTGTCTATGCATGTGTTTTTATCCGACTTCAGTGCCTCTGCTCTTTTCCTTAATAAATGACCTTATCAAAAACCTTGCTCTCCTTCCAAAAGAGTAAGGTGCCATGGGCAATAAGTGCAGCAGATTTGTACCAAGGAAAGGTGTGCCTTTCTGAAATCATTTCTGAGCTTTTCAAAAACAGGTGCCATTTCCCATGAGTTGCTCTGTAGTAGCATTAAGCCAATGTAATGCGTATTACTGCCTGGAGGACAATCAGCAGTGAAGTACAGGCCAGTATCCACACCAACTGATACTTATTTTCTCCAGGAGCACATCAGAGGAAAAAAATATTAATCATCGGCTGCCTTTAGCAACTAAGGAACAACTTAATCAAAAAGTAATGAGCCTCTGCTGACTGTACCGGCCATTTCGAACAATGTTCTTTCTGCTCACAGAAACCATGGATGGCTGCTCGACGAACTGCAACGGAAATGGGGAATGCGTGTCAGGCCACTGCCATTGTTTCAGCGGCTTTCTCGGGCCTGACTGTGCGAAAGGTATTCACCTCTTTCCTCCTTCCCCACCCTACAAGAACAGAGGGTTCTACAAATGTGTGGGTCTGGGTAAATTCACCTGGGCATTCCAGTCTGTCACTGTGGGAAAGTGTTTGTGTGGGTGGAAAAAAGGTGAAGGAAAGCTCGCCAGACAATGTAGGATTAGGGTCTTGTATTTCTCAGCATGGATACCGGGTCACGAACAAATTGAATGGAATTTAAATGAGCTCCAGATTCTTCACAGTCACCGCCACAGTCTCAAGGTCCATAATTGACAATTATTGAGAAGCTGCATGAATTTAAGGCCTGCAGCAAGTGTCTTCAGCTGTATTGCAATGAATAAAGATGTCACTTTTTTGATTAAGGAACTATGGAAGGGCAGATACATTTCTTATGATTAAGTGTACATATCTAAATAAGTGATATGGCAAAGGTCATTAAAGACATTAAACAGGGTCAGATGCTAACTCAGCCCGCTGTTATTCCATTCTGCTGTACTAGAGACAGTCACATAGAATATAGTGATCATGCCACCACTGCACCACTCTGCACATAAACTGACATTGTTGACAGAAATGGAATGTAAGGTACACAGTTAAATTCCAGGGTGCAATCCATAGGTCAAAACCTTAGGTTCACCCCTCAGTGAAATATCTGGGATCGTGATCGCTAGGTAAGGAGTGTTGAACAGAATCACTTGTGAAAGAGACATGCCTAACAGGCACATAGCTTGATGTGGGGAGGGTGTCACGTGGGAACAAGCAATTATCCCACAAGCTGGGTACATTGTGTTCATTTTTTTTCCTTTCTTTTCTTAGAATTTTTCCAGCCATATATACAAAATCGTACAGTAGTTTCTTAGACACAGAGAAACTGCAATTATACGTAATTGTGTTTGTATATTGTTGCATCATAATAAGGGAAAAAAAAATTGAAGAGAAAACAGTTTGCATCTTCTTTATATTTGATACAGAGCTGAACATTGGAAAGGTCAGAGATATTGTTACCAGCCCAGAGAATGGCACTACCTTGACAACTATGACAGTGCAAAAAAATACAGCTGAGTTTGATGTAGGAAAAATTGTTTTAAGACCATCACAGACCACATACTTTGATAAGCTGTAAACATCATTCAGTTTAAAAATAACTGTTTGTTAAACTTTTAACAGCTTTGTATGGGACATTAAGAGGCTACATCACATATAGAGAACATGGCAAGTGGTTTTCAAAACCATAATATGAAAGGTGATGCGATACTGAGTAAGATGTTACTGAGTTGGTGATCTGCATTTCTGAAGATAAAGTAAAATTACACAATATTAATAAGAATTTAGAATTTTATATTTGCTGTTCTGAAAGGGAGGATTTTCTTATAGAGCAAATGTTGGTTCATAAGGTAAATAAGACAACAAGGTGGCCACATATTAACACAGCAGGGTTATATGGTTGATAGTTTTTCAGCAGCAAAATCACACTGTCACCATTTCAATTTCTGCACATGGCCTGATAAGAGCAGGAGACAGAATGTAATGGAGAGACATGCTCAGCATGAAAAGTAGCTTTCCATTTGAGCAGTGTGGTTTTGATTTTGTTTGTGCCTTTAATACTATTAAGAACAACGTATATGTTCTCAGAGGTAGCATTAAGTAAGTTATAGTACTGCTTTTCTTCTACTAATACTAATATCATCAATATAATAATAAACAATAATGTGTTTAGCAAACATAATGACAAATAAATTTGCAGGAGCAATGGCAAGATTGAAAGAGTATTGTGTGAATTTTACCATAAAATTTTGTGAGAGCATTTTGTGAGATTAATTGAGAACACAAAAATATTTTTTTTATAGATTTTTTTGTAAAAAAAAAAAAAAAAAAAAAAAAACTTGAACTTGAACCACTGTTCCAAACGTACATTTTGTGGACTAGTCCATTTTAGAGGAAGTCCGGTATATCAGCACGGTGAGTTGAATCTTATGTAAGTGGCATTTCTACTCCTCTGATGATAGCAGGTAGCCCATCCTACTGCCATGGTGTCAAATGAGTGGCATTTAGATTGACAGGCAGAGGACCAGCTGTGGGGGAATGGCAGGAACGCTGGGAGAAGTGAAGCATTTAGGTCATTGAGGACAGGGTACGCCACCATTGAAGGGTACAGACAGCTGTGAATGGTTGTCGTTACAGCTGGGTGGGAGGGAGGGCAGGATGGATAAAGATGGAAGAGACTACTAAAGGAAGCTTCTAATCGATTTGGGGAAGTCACATATAATTGGCAGGGGTATCTATTACAGTAGTCTGAATAGGAGGGGTGGCATGTTCTTCCTCAATCTCGGGTCCTCTACCAGAGGCCTGGGAGCTTGAGGGTTGTGTGCAGATTCTATGCTGTACCTAGTAACGCGCTCTTCTGGACTGAGAGCTCTGATGTTGTTCCTGGGATCTGTTGGAGCCACTCTCCCTACTTAGGTGTCACAGCACCCACCACTACTGGAATGACTGGCTCTTACATTTTACATCCGCTTTAGCTCCTCCTTCAATCCCTGGCATTTCTCCCACAAGATCTTGACCCGGTGATTCTCAACCACCCTTTGAGGTGTTTCCCATTTAGACTTAGAAACTCCAATCCTTACTCAGTGCAGATGTTTCTGTACACTATCCCAGCAACTTGTTTGTGCCACTCAGTGTATGCTGTTCGCTCTTGCATTTTGCACCCAGCCACTATGTGTTGGATTGTCTCGGGGGCCTCTTTGCAGAGTCTGCACCTTGGGTCCTGGGTGTGGTACAACCCTGCTTCTATTGACATGGTGCTCAGTGCCTGCTCTTGTGCTGCCATGATCAGTGCCTCACAGTGTGCCCTTTTCCAGCCACTGGTAGACTGGTAGGACTTCTGAATGTCAGCCTATAAAAAAATATATGTGACAACAACAGAGGCAGTTAGACCACAAAGCAGTGCCAGACAATCAGCATTTACACAGCCAAAGATTTTTTTTTCTGTTTTCATAACACCTCTCAAAAACGTATACAGTACAGACACATGTTTGAAAACTACATCTTGGTGAAATTCATTTTTTCTGTACATGACTTTTTACATGACAAATGAAAACATCTAGTTTTGTGTATGTGAATATGTATTATTCATTGTTTTATCTTTGCTTTTGCCATATAGGCTGGAGTACATAACTTCAGGATATAACTCCTGCAGAAAATAAACCCACTAATAATGGAATTCAGTAATGACATCTTATTGCCACTTTGGTCACTCTTCAGAGTGAATTTGCTGAAGCTGAGTTACTGATCACGTAAATAACAGAAACAAAACAGAATAAATATATATGTTTAAACTCTGTTCCTGTAATGTCTTTTTTAGTCTGGTGGGAGTGATAAGGTTGCCATTTGCTCTGGGAGCCAATTCCTATAAAATACATGTCAGTGTTGCTTATTTTTAAGACTGACAGAACAATTTCCTTTCCAAATTCCTTTTTCAAAAATGTATGTGAAAAGCTGACAAGCAAAGCATCATTGTATGCTATAGATCTATTTGGGAAGGTAAGTGAACACAAATAAAACACTTGATTAGTCTGTAAACTGAAGACTGTGTTCATGGATTGGGTAACATCTCGTAACAGGGAACATGGGTAACACAGAAACGTTTCCTTGAGGTTGCCATTGGAGACGGATGCAGTGTCAAGTTCGATCAAAAGGGTCACCTAAACCTTTATGATTAGACACAGCCTATGGACGAGCCCATAGATATTTCCTGTTCTCTGACTTGATTTGATTCACAGGTCATTCTCCTTCATAAATAGAAGCACTGTTGTATTTGGCTCCAGACCAGTACACTAGAGCAGTAAAGCATATTCTTCCTCCAGCTCTGCTATACAGGTTAACACATGCATGCCATTTCATCACATCAGTGTGCCAAGAAAGCCCCCTATGTCTCAGCCCTTGACTTTTTGCTGTATCACAATGTTGTGTAACATTAACATTACAGCATTATAACATATATTATATTATAATGTTTCCCTTAAAAGGGCTGTTTCAAAGACATTTTTACTCCTCTTTATTTATTCATGTGCTGTGGGTATGAAATATGTGTTTTTTGTGTCATTAGCATTAGCATGGATTTTCTTTGGAGGTATGCAGAGCAGTGTGTATAAAAAGGCTCCTATGGTCATTCACTGAGCAAATAAAACACAGAAATGTATTTGGCTGGACACACAGAACATTTATAGATCTGCCCTAGAAACTGCTTTCCAGAAGTACCAAGCACACACCATGTAAAACACTTTCCCTGGGGCTCATTTTCAAATACTAATTGACTTTCTTTTCTGTAAACTAAAAATCATTTCAAGCTTCAGTTACATACACATGTTAAACAGTAATTGTATGGTAAACTGTTGAGAGTACCCTGAGGTGCACTTTAATGGTATAGTAGTAGTATTGCGCCATGCAGCAGTATGTACGTAATCATTTGCAATACAGCAATTACAACAAAGAATTACGATAGGCGGAAGGACTGCACGTCGTACCACATGCGCTCACATGAAAGGGGCGTGCAAAAGCCCTACATCTGCTCTGCGTGCAGGAGTGGCTTCTCCAGGTAAGCGTGCACATGTTCTGAAGTGAGGGCTGCTCTCAGGCGTCTGGGTTTTGGAGTGAGGGTGGTGGTGGCGGGATGCAGCATATGCATTACAATAGGCACCTACATTTCGACGGTTTGACAAGAATTTTAGAAGGGCGTAGGGGTACGAGATTGTAAGCATTGTTCAATGAAGCAGCACAACGTCTGTCTGCAGGTTCGAAGTACTGCTGAGGTTTCAAATTATTTGGGGACTGGCCAAGGTACTTTGGCGGTCTAATCACAGAATGCAAACGGAGGCTAACCTGGCGCACGGGAGTGTAAATCGCCTGCCTGAGTCTTCTGGTGCGTGTGCAGCCGTGCTGAGCTCTGCAGCAGCACTGCTCGCAGGCTTGAGCTCTGACACTTTATTTTTAGTTTCATAAACATCAATTTTCATGCTTTGCTCAGAGAGAGACCCGGGGGGGCATCGGCGGGATCTTGAAGATGAGGGGGAAGGGGGGGTGCGCCGACACTGCAGCTCGACTCGACAAGGTGGCACTTGAACAAATTGAAGGGCCGCGTGGATTAACGGGATTTCACAGGATAAGGCGCCGAGTGCCCGTGCCTGGTCTGCTCAGCGGCCCGAGCCCGGCGCTTACACGCTATCATAAAAGTTAAGAGATTAGGTGCCATCATTCGCATGCATATTATTGATTTGTGATCGGCGAGGTGAAGGCAGACCCCAGCGGGCTTGCCGTGCTTGCAGTAAGGGTGCTGGCGAGGACAGCTGGCTTCAACCAGCTCCACCAGGACCAGCCAGCAATGCAAGGTGCCATTGCAATGTATTCTGAGATATGCCAAGACATAAAGCAACATAAGCAGCTACATATACCAGTGCACATATGGCGTGATGATAAATATGAGTCTGGAAAGATGTGGGCAAGAGTGACATATCAGTAACAAAGCATCTGCTGTTGTTTTTGTTGCAGACTCCTGCCCGGTCTTGTGCAGTGGGAACGGGGAGTATGAGAAGGGTCACTGCCTATGTCACCCAGGCTGGAAGGGCCCAGAATGTGACATTCAGGAGGACCAGTGCATCGACCCCACCTGCTCCAACCATGGCACCTGCATCCAGGGCATCTGCGTGTGCATACCAGCTTACAAGGGCAACAACTGTGAACAAGGCAGGCGCCTCCTATGCCACCACGCATCCTGCCATGCACCGTCCTCATTAATCTAATCACGTTTAAACCGCACCTTTCCACTGATTAAGTAGAAATCCATTTGGCAATACATTCCACCAAGATCCACCCAACAAATTATCCTCCAGTTCCCATTTCATTCCCGTGGCTCTAATTCATGAGGCATTACAGGGCTGCAGCTCAAAAATCCATTGATTGTCCCTTTATAGCATAGTTGTATCCAATGGGATAATTGCTGGTTTGTCTGAAATGTTTCACTGGGAAACAACCTTGAGCCAGTAAGGCGAGAATCAAACCAAGTCTGAAATCTCTGTGGTAATTGTGAGGGTTAACACAAAGCAGACATTGCACAGCATGCATTAGTAAAGGGGTGACTTGAAGTATATCAGAATCACATGTGATCAGTTGGCCTGAGACATGGATTGCACTGTGGCTTGTTAATTTTTGATAAGAACCCAGCTTTAACAGCCAACATTTTCATGTACTGGTTAGCTTTTGACAGTTATATCATGATGCAGTCTTCAGTTATTAATGCTTCCCAGCTGAAATGAAGTGTTCACATTATGTTGCAGCGATGTGGTGGCAACATCTGCAGAGTAAATTGCTGCTGAGTTACATCACTGTGTGAGAGGAGAGAAAGCAGGATGTTGCAAATTGTTAATTCACCTAAATGAGGGATTTTGTCTAAAGGAAGAATTAAAAGGATGCATTCATCCTTTTAATTCTTCTCTTGTAAGTTACACATTGTAAGATGTTATGTTGTACAAAGGTTAGTTATTCTTTAGGGGGCAACTGTCAGGTGATAGTGTGTACATGTGCTTTCAGCCCCCAACCTGCCAAACCACTATACTCCTTAGAGCGGAGAAAACATAGGCTGCCATCACGGTCTTCACAGTGCCCTCTTGCTGGTTCCTCCTTAGTGGACTGCCTGGACCCCCAGTGTGCGGGCCATGGTGTCTGTGTGAAGGGGGAGTGCCTGTGCTCGCCCGGATGGGGTGGGTCTGGTTGCGAGAACCCACTGCCAGCCTGCCAGGAGCAGTGCTCGGGGCATGGCGCCTACCTGCCCGACACGGGCACCTGCAACTGCGACCCCAGCTGGACTGGCTCTGACTGCTCAACAGGTGAGTCCCACAATGCATCGCTCTGAGTCCTACCTCACACTGTCAGGAGCTGTTCTGTCTTTGGAGAGTGAGAAATGATTATCACAGGGAGGTTGTGTTCCACAAGAAAAAAAGATGAGTAAACCCAAGGCATTCTGGGGTGAGATATGTTGTGGTTGAGGTGCAAAAGTTTGCTTCCTGTCGGCACATCTGTGAAAGTGTAATGTTTCACATGTTGATCACACTCCAGAATCCTTTTGGGCAAAAAATAGCCTGCTGTCCCACACCCGAGAAGGAATTAAACGGGTGAACAGATCAAGTCAGCAGGCAAATGAAAGCAATCTAACAATAGTCAGGGAGGGCTAGCACACTTTCACCTTCATTGGCTGAATTTGTTCAGCATTGCAGCTGTAATGCAGTATTTCATTGTCACTGAAACAGTTTGATTCAATGCATTTTTCTGTTCAATTGGCTGTTGCCATTTCATTAGTTTTTTAGGACCATGCTGTGTTGTTGTTGGCACAGCTGAATTAGGGATTTTTATATTATTCCACCATGGATCATTTGTGCCTTAAACTAAAACCACCTTTGTGAGACTCGCTCACGTGGCTCACATTGGGCTTTAAGCTGAAAATTATTTCATCGCAGGAACATGAGTATGTCTGTTAATGGGAACACTAATTATAACGATCCATCAGTGGCACTGAAGAAGGAAGCCTTACATACAGCTGACTATTAGCACGCCGAACAGCCATCTCGCACGCTGAGTGCAAATTAGATCACGCCGCATCTATGTCTCTTCAGTCAGTCCACACGGGACTTTGGTCAGGAATAATACGTTTTTTTTTCGTCTTCTTTCCATATTCAGGACTTTTTTTAGCTTGAAACCTTCCCTCACTCTTCATGTGCCATGGCTATGTGACTGAATGGCAGTATCTACTTTGGGAGAAACTGAGGCTCCTCGCAGGAAGTTTAGCATTTTGGTTATCACTCGACATCATTCTGCGCATGTTAAATTTGTATCATCTTTTCCAGTTATTTTATTATTTTCAAATAATTTTATCGTGCTTTCTGATATGAGCCATGATTTTACTGCAGCGCTGCTATATTAAATACATTGCACATTATGACTTGATTGGGAATATGGAGTGTGTTTCACTCAAATGTATTTCAGCAATATGTATAGATTTTCATAGGCTGCAGAATTTATTCATGAAAATAAGTGTATATTAAGGCATCTAGCCTGAAAGATGAGAAATATCCTGCTGTCCCCAGGCACTGAAATCAAGGATAAATGTAGAAATAGTACCTAACAAGTCTTCTTCGGTGGCAGTCATGCTGAGCACAGCCCGAGAAGCCTGTTTTTGTTTAAACATGTTGTGTCTGTGCGGTGTCATGGCATGTAGCGGGCAGTATTATGGGTGACAGTCAGTGTGCGTTTGAATGTCTACTGTGTAGGTGCCGTCTTTTCTGTGTGTGTATTGTGGCACCATTGCATGCCAACAGCCAGAGCCTTAATCCTTTTCATTCGTTATTTTTAAAAACAGTCATGGAACAAACGCCTCAGTCGTGATGACAAAGGAGAACAAGTGTTTTTTCTTCTTTTTCTACCAATCAGAATCATCTGTAGCCCAGAGCAAGTTTTAAAGATTAGCTGCCATTCCAGTAAGATTTCTAGATCCTGCTGGCATTGCCAGTGTTTGAAAGCACAGCAGTCAGGCAGAGTGAAAAAGCACCTCTTATCATTCAAACTACCAAGAGGCTCAGTATCTCAGTTCCTCCAATTCATTAATTGCAGATGCCGTACTCTAATTTAGCTTCAGGAAAGAAAAAAAGTACTAATTCTAACCAGTATGAAACAAAGTCAATGCCCTGAAATACGTTATATCATGTAAAATCTATATTAAGCACACGGCAAGTGCGATGTGATTGCTGTGAATCGATACATTATGCAAGCTACGTACAGAAGCACTTCATTACGGTGTCCACCACTTATGTCCAAATGATCGGAAACCACATGTTAGAGGGGAAAAAATGCACTTGTTTAATTCAAGATCAGGGTGTCCCAAGGGATGTCATACAACAGAATAATATTACATCAAGGGACCACTTAATTCTTTGCAAAATAAAGTGTCAGCAAAAGTAACATAATCTCCTCCCTGTTCTGTTTCCATCCCTGATAGAGTTTTTTTGTAAACCCAAAGGGAGGGGCTGTGTTTTGGTAGCTAAGCTTTGGAATTACAAGCTGAAGTAGTGTCATGCAAATTCAAGCACAAAACAGTGAGGCTTCTGTGTCCTAATGACTGAGAAATCGAACGTACAGCGAGATCATTAATTTGACTGTTCTTTTTCTTGTGAGAACAAAACATTACGCTCATAATGTATTGAAAGAAATGTCAGGCAAATGAAAACAAATAGCAGAATTACGTTTAAAAGAATGAATGCCTGAGATTCAAATGGAATCATTGATGTTTTCTCCTGAAGTAGGACTCTGCACTGGCTGTCTGCAGAGAACAGAAATTGAATTATTAGTATTATTTATATTTTTTATTTGGATCATTCTGAAGAGAACAACTAATTTTTCATCCCTGCTTGGTATTAATGTTACAAATGAGTACAAAATGAAATGACTTAATACATTTTTATGTTTTAATGTATTTATGTATCTGTTTTTTCTATTATTATCATAGCACTTATTATGTAGTCAGTATGGACAGGGGTACCCCTAGGTATTAGCTGTATAGGTGGTGGCCTGGGGCACCATCCACACAGGGACACTGCATGTCACTTTTTTTTTGGTTAAGGCACCTACCTCCAGCCTGCAATATTTTGCCTTAGGGCACCAAAAATTGCTTGGGCCATCCCTGAGAATTGCACTGGTTATTATATCACAATGTGACATAGTAACAAATGCTTAGTGGTCAGTTGTGTTCTGTGTGTTGTTCATATGAAAATAGTTACTTTGCATTATGTGTCTCACTGTGGACAACATAGCATGGATGCAGAGGTATAATCACCTGTCACCCTAGAATGTTAGCCTGTGATCCAGCTAGATTTCTGCCTGCGGTCTGTTCCATGTGAGACCAGAGAGGAATTCATTTGGTAAGTGAGCTTGTATAGGACAATATAGATGCAGCTTGCTGGCTACCTCACACAAAGGCAATGTGGTAGCGCCATTTTACTTACAGCAGGGCCTGTCTCATAAATTTCCCAATGCTTCGAAGTTGTCAGCAGCAAATGAAAATTGTCACATGTGCCCCATCTGCTCCAAATCTTTTCTTGCCTTTTTCTGGCGCTTATTCATAAACTATCATCCCAACGTCTTTGCTGTGGAAAGCATTTAGTCATATTCAGCCAAGTTATAAAAAAGGTTGTTGCCCCTCCAAAGGAAATGTTGTTCATTTCTGGTTTTTGTATCTGTTTTCTGAACTAGTTCTATTCCTTGAGTGTATTTCAGGGTGCCTTTGGTGAACCCACCTTAAATTCAGATACTCTGAAGGGTAATTCCAGAATTTCCCCAAACGTCAAATGTCTGTGTGTGTGTGTGTGTGTGTGTGTGTGTGTGTGTGTGTGTGTGTGCGCATGTGCGTGTGTGTGTTCTAACATTGGAAGAAAAGAGGTGACAGTCATCTTGATTGTGCATGAAAGCTAGTTATCTCACTAACTAAGCTCCTAACAAAATGTAATCATAATGCTAAAATTATAACCTCAACAGGCCAAAAACATTTTTTCCTGATAAATTCACCATTATTTCTGATTTAACACCAACATTGTCTTGCATGTCAGCTCGCAACAGGTTTTAAAGATACATGGTAGGGCTTAGTATCTTGATTTGCTATTCACAGCCAACTGAAAGCTACCCTTTTCAGGTTGAAAATACTTACAAGACAGTCAGTTAGTTAACTGTCTAATTGCATTTTCAGACGAAGTACTTGCTAACTAGTTCAATGGCCAACAAGCTACATTTCTAGCTAAATCTAGCCAATATGATTTTCAGACAGTTTGCCAACATGCAGGCCACCTACATTTCTGACTAGCTACCCAATTCTATTCTAGAGCCCTTCATCCAGAAATGAACAAAGTCACAACTTAAACTCTGAACTGTCTTCCTAATAAGCTTGAAAATTGAGATAGCAAATAGGTAGCAAATAAGGTTGACAAGGAACTTAGTTTGAGTTGCTGAAATCATACCAGCCCTGTGGTATGCATATGCAAATCACTTTTCAATGGAAGGTTAAGTGCATCTGAGTTTCAAAAGTCATGATAAGTACACCTGGTGTTTATGTCTTGTAAATGAATGAAATAATTCATATATATATATATGTGTGTGTGTGTGTGTGTGTGTGTGTGTGTGTGTGTGTGTGCTGGCGCACCTGTGTATATGTGATAAACCCCTCCTTTTTGACACATTCAGGAATGGAGGTTATTCAATTTTAATACACTTATTAAAAGTAATGTATATTTAAATTGAAGCAACTTTTACTCCATGCGGATAAGTGGCCTTTGTGTGCCTGCAGCATATTCCTCTCCCTGCTGATTGACCACTGGTGGATAGGATGAATTTTCTTTTTTCATGGGGATCATTCATAGTATATCATTGGAAATCAGAATATCATAAACAATTTTGAAAGGGATGCCAACACCCGCAGCACTCAAGTGAAGTTAAATATTTCTGCACAAAATATTTGGTTTGTTACCTTTTTAAGTAGTTTCTAATGTGTGGGTTGCATTGGAAGAGAAAGGGAAGATTTCTGATCATGTCCCTTTTATGTTTTTTTTTTTTTTTTGTAAAGCTTGGCCTTTTGAAGTTTTATGAAAAAGGAACCTTTTTCCATCATTTGACAGAATCTAAGGCATTAGTGAAATTATGTGTATGTATTCTTTTTATTTAAGAAAAAAAGATTAAACTTATTTCACATGTTGTGAAGAATCGTTAAATGGCAGTCATAGAATTTCATCAAGAAATAATAATTGGAAGTAATGACCATATTTATTTCGTAAATGGTTTGTTTTGCTGAGTTCTTGGATTCAATAAGATTACCTAAGAATTTCTTGCACCAAAAATATGAGTGTAGTAAGTGGGTTTGCTTTACTGAATTCTTGGACTCATCAGTAACAGATAAGTCATTTTTGACACCTAAAGTATTATTGCTTTGTCTTGTTATAGACGCGCTTGTCAGCAAATTCAATCCTTATCTCTAGGTATTTATTGTGAATGGAACATGGAGCTCTGATCGATATCCCCACGTGGCCTGTAAAACAGCGCCTGTTGACACCTGCCCCTCTCTGCCCCCCCCCGCAGAGGTGTGCCCTGTGCCCTGTGGCAACCATGGCATATGCTCGGAGGGACGGTGCCAGTGCGAGGACGGCTGGGACGGGCCAGCGTGCGACCACCGGGCCTGCCACCCCCGTTGTGAGGAGCATGGCCAGTGCAAGGACGGGACGTGCGAGTGTCACCCGGGCTGGGAGGGGGAACACTGCACCATTGGTGAGTCTGGCTCCCACTGATGTCACATTGAGAACCAGGGCGGTAACCGGGGGGCTCTGCCTCTGCCCATATCGGCTGTTAACTCTGCTTATTTACTCCATCGCTGCGGAACTCCGGAAGCTGTGAGACAGCGAAGCTCTGAGCTGCTGCCTCTGGGCAAATGCCCCATGACCACAACAGCCTCCTCAATGCGCAGGCATTTTTTCCCTTTCCCTCAACTGGATATTTCGCTGCTAAGCTTCTGGCTAATCACACAATGGCAACACTCCTCTGAACAGAACACTGCTCAGTGTAATCTGGGGCCCACTGAAATGAGGAGTACCTGGTGGCTGCGAGCGAATTTGAAAATAAGTAATAACTGTTAAATCTCGCGGATGTGCCGAAAACGACACTGTGAAATCACCGTGTTCCACTTTTCGTTTAAACTAGGGATTAAAGACAGGCTTTTTGCCTCTATGGACATGTGAAACAAATCAGAAAGCCTAGCCCTTGGCACAATAATAAGCCGCAATTATTTTGTCAAGTGTGTAGGCCAGTATCTTTATGGCTTAGTAATTTAATAGAGTTCTCTATTTCCCTCCTCCTTTGGTAGCTCACTACTTGGATCTTGTTGTTAAAGGTAAGCTGTATGCCTAGCAACCCATGTTCCATGAACAATGTAGGAGAGCAGCATTCATCTCAGTTGCATGAATGATAGTCTGTGTTTTTTTTTTTTTTTTTTTTGTTTGTTTTTTAAGTCTATTACAAATTGATCTCATTAACTCTGGTCCTTGAGGTCCACCAAAAACTTTCAACCTCCTCTGTGAGTAAGCATCTTGATCAAGTACATTAAAATTCTCTCTTTATTTCTGAGAGCCAAAAAAAACTCATCAGCACACTGCAGCCCTCCAAGACCAGCAGTGTGAAATCATGATCAGTCACTGACCACACACCACGTCTGTTATCGCCAAAACTCTTGATTTATGGAGTGTTAATATGATGTATATATATGTATAATTTTGGGTGTCTACTGCACCCCCTCAGATGGCTGCCCAGGCCTGTGCAATGGGAATGGGAGGTGCACCCTGGAGCAGAGTGGGTGGAGCTGCGTGTGCCAGGCGGGCTGGAGTGGCATGGGCTGCAATGTCGTCATGGAGACCGAGTGTGACGACAACACCGACAATGATGGAGGTAGAGTCCCTGGGGCACCCTCTCATGACATCCGCCTAGTTTAGGGACAGGCGGATTCATGGCGTTGAAAGTTAGCATTGCTATTGTGTGGTTAAAATTTAAAATACAGCTCAAACACAGAGTACTTTGGATGTACCAAGCATCCATAAATCAACTTTGTAAGTGTTACACTGAGCAGGAAGAATCCAAATGCAGGGACCATGCAGCAAAACAGATGGGTTATAGAAAAACAAAGTAACTTTTACTAAAGGCTGGAAAAAAACAGACTTAGTGCACATACACAGAGCTTGGTAGCTCAAGACTGAGCATTGAACCAGTGAACAAGCAGGGCTTATATAGCACACAAAACATTTGACCAAGCTAACTAAACACAAGTGAAACACATTAACAAATTAGACAATGCACAAACAGGAAGACAGGACATCTGGTGGAAGTCCGGGGAAGAGGCAGCCAGAAAACCCTGACAGGCTGTTATGAGGATGCACGTTGGTCATTGTGAGAAGCGGCCGCTGAAACCCTGACAGTAAGGGCAGTTTACATGGTGGCACAGCTGATTTTCAGGGAAAAGCTTGGAGCCTTTTGGCCTCAGTGATGCAATATTAGAAAGGAATACACTTGACCTCTCAAATAGTTTATATAGTCCCCAAGTCTTGGGGGAACTTTTCAGTCACAAAAAACAAGTATTGCTGATTTCTGCATGATACCATTCCCCAAATACAGAAAAAGCTTTGGAAATATTTATGTAACTGTATTGCTCTGCTTCAAAATGGATGATGCAGGTTAAAGACTTTGATGTTTGTCTGCTCGGCTGAGATAAAGCATGACAAATGGTGAAGCAAAGTAAAGAAAATCAAAGCATGGTATGAAATGAAAACTGACAAAAGTTACATGTCGTGTCTCCATGAAGAACAATAGTCAATTTTAGATTTGCTTATTGTGACATCTGGACTGGTGTAAACTTTTCTGATAGCTTTTGTTTAGGTTGTTGATATGTCTGAATTGCAAGGCAAAACATTGTGGACTACCATCTAAAATAACAGCTTACAACGATCTACAAAAAACATTCCACAGTTTATATTTTATGTGTAATTTCAGGTTTTCACATACATCAATTGTTAGCATTTCGGCCCATATTTAAAATAGTAGTAATTCTTTATTTTGCTATGAACAGGTTAGCATTAACATCTCCAAACTATCATCTCTTAGAACTGGAAAATAAATAATAAATAAACTTAACAGCATTCAGCATAGAAAAAACAAATGCTTTATAAAAGTGAACACATTGTTTGGTTGTAAAATCAACCCTAGGTTCAATAATTGGCAAACACACAAACACTGTTGTGCAGACTACAACAAGCTATGAAGCCAACTGCTATTGTAAAATCTCATTGGCTGGCAAGGATAAACATAGTTCAGCAATGAAAGTGGGATAAAAGAGCATATTTGTATTGTTAAAACCCATATGATAAGGTTAGAAGACTTCATCAGGGAAATTTCAGTGTCAGGTAATAAAAATTAAAGCACTTAACAATAGGTTTCTTTAATACATAAACCAGCAGAAAAACATAAAACAGGTCACATGACAATTTTTATCTGTTAACCAATGAAATGCATTGAAATGAAAATTAGGAGTCATTTAAATGATCCAATACTGTAGATCTTGATGTGTGATTTGTATGGGATCGTTAGAAGCAATGCTACCAAATGTTAATAAATTGTTCAGTTAAACATCTAAAATGACAATTTAACCAAAAATATACCAAAATCTACATTCAAAGCTTGTCGATACAGTTTTTATGATGGAAAATCCAAAAGGTCTCCTTACATTTTCTAAAATACTTGATGTCACCCCAATTTGGACCCAGAGAGACTTTCTCTGTTCCTATGAAAGCAAATATAGATATACGATGTTTAGCTAAATTAAAATGTCAGGCAACATGCATTTTGACATCCTCCCAGTCTACTAAACTTAAGCTCTGTGATACCTTCTTTAAGAGTACATTCAATTTATCCAGTATATACAAACATGCTTCACATCAAAAAAGGTTGCTCTTAAAAATGTTATCTGAAATGGATTCCATTGTAATATAAACCATTGCTTTAAAATGATTTAATACTATTATTTGTGTCAAGTTTTGAAATATACAAGAGAGGATCTTCTCCCTGTATTTTGATGGCCAGAAAGGAAACTTTCTCTACTATATATAGTACATCAATTTTATATATTTTTTTTCCATATCTTTCTGTAATATTCCTTCTTACCCTTATGAGTTGGCTCATTGGGATGTTTTTCTTTAGAGCAACTGGCTCTTAGCTCTTGGCATGAAAAATATCTCATTGGCTGAGACGTTTCTGTTGACAAAAAATCCACTGTGCTCCATACACTGGTAATCTTTATAAGAGAAAGCAAACGGGGATTGAGTATCGTCAAAGCCACAGATCTCTTTCCAAGCCAGAGCTTGGCTTTCATGGGAACAGGACTGTACAGCTAAGCTCACAATGGATGGCTTCAGCAGCCACATTGTGTCCATCCATGCACACGCGAGAGGGTGCGTGTCAAGCCTCCATGGTCACTGGAGCGAGTGTCAGGGATGAAGGGTTTCACCAGGCAGCTCAGGCCTGGGTCAGTATTATCCTGTGATGTGAGCTGTGAAACTCAGTCCTTAGTCTATGTGAGTGGTTCAAATGTGCAGTAACTTTATTGTGCCTACAGTGGCAAAGCTGTCAAGGTAAAAATAAATGTACTGTTTGGGTAGACTCAAAAAATGATGATGTACATATCTAAACAAAATTTTATGAGAGGCCCCTTGAGACATAATTCATACTCGGTCTCACACACAGCATCATAATCTCACACATACACCACTATACTCTTACACAAACACTACCCTCTTACATGCACTATCATACTCTCATACGTACACCACTATACTCTTACACAAACACGACTGTACCTTCTTACATGCACTATCATACTCTCATACGTACACCATTATACTCTTACACAAACCCTACTTTACCCTCTTACATGCACAATCATACTCTATTTACTATCATACTCTCATACACACAGCACTGTTCTCTCTTGCACAGAGAACTATAGCTACTTATACACACATCATATGCTTGCATGATAGTCTGTGTAACAGAGGATAATAATATATGTATGTAAGTATGGTTGTATATGTAAATGAAGCTAGTAGTGTATGTGAAACAAAGGTCTAATATATGTATGAAAGATTAATATTATATTTGAGACAGAATGATAGTGAATGTAAGACAGACAGGGACATCCTGTCCCTGTACTGTCGCTAATACTGACTGTATGCACTTTTGTACGTCGCTTTGGATAAAAGCGTCTGCTAAATGAATAAATGTAAAAATGTAAGTGTAAAAGAGAGTATGATTGTGCATGCAAGAGGGTATAGTAGGGTTTGTGTAAGAGTATAACGGTGTACGTATGAGAGTATGATAGTGCATGTAAGAAGGTATAGTAGTGTTTGTGTAAGAGTATAGTGGTGTACATATGAGAGTATGATAGTGCATGTAAGAGGGTATAGTAGTGTTTGTGTAAGAGTATAGTGGTGTATGT
Organism: Megalops atlanticus; assembly: GCA_019176425.1. Taxonomy (NCBI): domain Eukaryota; kingdom Metazoa; phylum Chordata; class Actinopteri; order Elopiformes; family Megalopidae; genus Megalops; species Megalops atlanticus. The sequence continues at coordinate 26,271,368 of CM032877.1, read as the reverse complement.
ATGAGATTATGATGCTGTGTGTGAGACCGAGTATGAATTATGTCTCAAGGGGCCTCTCATAAAATTTGGTAAGGATTGAAGTTTGATCAAAATGAAGCTTTTAACATAATTTTCTGTTTTAGAAGAAAAAAAGAGCCATGGATTGATGATGATTATTATCACTATTGTCACTCGCTAGACAGTTTAATTCACAGTGATTTGAAATCTATGAAAATACGAATGCACAAAACTAAGTTAAATTCTTTTAACTCTTTATTCTTTTGAACACAATACAGACCAATTACTGGCACACAATGGTAAAGTAAAAATGCAGTGATGTGTAAAGAGTGGCATTTAGTTAACATTAAAAACACATCAATCTGCAATAACAGCAAAATGTATTTGTTGAAAAATGGCTATTTAATGAAGTTCATCTCTGAGTTCTGGCTCTAGTTTTTTTTTTATCAAACTCTGACTTGTCTGTCCTCTGATACATCACCCTATTGCAAATGTAACCTTTAAGCTCAGACTCGTGTCACCTTTTAGATGCCTTGTCAGTGCAAGTCAGTAGCAGAAGAGATTAGAAAAGATGACGGATCAACCTGATGGCTGGCTGCAAAACAAGAGTTAGGTATAGAGTGCGACAGGGCCTTCAACCTTGCTTACTTGTGTTTTTCTGTCATGAAAGGGAGGACATACTTCACTGGTACAGAAATCCTATCCCTGGATACTTCACTGGTGTGGAAAGGTGATAATCACTCTGAGCAGTCCACGTAATGGCTAACTCCATCTCGTCCTTAACTTTGGGTGACTTTCATCACAAGTTAGTTCATTACATGTTACTTAAGTTAATGAGAAATATGCTATTGTGCTAGAGTTGTTGGAAAAATAGTTGATTAAATTCAGTATTCAATGGTAAGCACAAAGCAGAATTGGCATTAATGTTAATATTGTCATTAATGTCTCTCACAGTCTTTATCAGAAAAAAAAGTAATTCTGTCTGAAAGCACTGTGGCCAACGCTGCAGTTCTTATTATGTATCCATGCAGCTTGCTATTTTTATTGGTTTGGTATTACATTATTTTAACTCTTTCCCTTGGGAAAATTGAATATTTTACTGTTATTAACTCTTAACATGATTGTTCAGTTCTGGTTGTGTTAGAAACGCCTTCATGCTAAATGTTGTCTGTATACGCTCTAATTGGCTTCATGCATAATGTGCGGCTTACTTCAAAGACATACAGTAGTTGCAGATTGTTCTGAACTTTTAATAAGCTTCTTGGATGAGGTGTTTTCATTTGCCTTCCTTTCATGTGGACTGAAAAAAATGCCAGGTTTAAAGTGGCCAGATGCTTTACGTGAAATGGTGAGGCGATAATCAGCTGTTGTGAATTACTCACAAGAAAACTCTACATCTAAATCCATGGCATCTTCCCATCTTCATCTGATCAACATTTAATTATAAATGCCATTTATATTCCAAATGGAACCTCATTACAGCTGCAGTTAGGGAAACTAAATGGCAATTAATGACCTCACACAAGTAAAGTGATTAAGAGATAAGATAATGAAGTTTCCCGCCAGCTGTAAGTCGATGACTTCATACAGCAATTACCAGGCTGCTCATCATTATAAAGATGGGTGTTCGGGCATCCTATTCAGATGCACATTGTTTTAACATGTCTTACTTGTGCAGAGCTTTGATTCAAGCCATATTTACTTTTTATGTTGAGTAACATTCCAATTCTACGTTTTGAAGCTATCACACACCAACTTTCAGTATGCTAACTTTTTTTTTTTCAAATGTCTAATCATGATTTATATACTAGACTGAAAACAGTGAGCTGGTAGTAAATTATAATAAGCTGCTACATTATATGACATTCTGACATTGTGATGAGAGTGATGCACTTTCAAATGTTTATATTAGCTGTTTTTAAGTGAATGTGAAGTTCTTTACATTTACTGTTTAATTTTTCTAACCAGAGCGGGATACAACTAAAATTCAAATTGTATTACCTAGATATCTACTTACCATGTGTTTAGTGTTTCAGATGTTAAGTAATGCTTCATTGATAAGTAATTTTATGAACATCAGAACTATTGGCCCAAGTCCTTTCAAGTTTGGATTTCCCAGGTATTGCGTGATAGCTGTGGCCAAGGTGTGAGTGTGTGTGGATGAAACGAAACAAAATGAGGCACTGTATTTCCTGCCTGGACAAACTGCCACCATACTGCAGTGCAGCACTTCTCTGTGGGGCAAGAAGTACTTCTTTCCTCTTCCCTGCTTTTTTAATTTTGTGTTAACGTTGTGCATCAATGAAAATGGAGATACATGTTCCGCTAGTCATGATGTGCACATCTGTCCAAGACATAAAGAGCAGGACTATCTCGTGACTCTCTTCTTGAATACTGAATATTGTATTAAGGTTAGTATTGAACGTTTGAATTGAACATTGCGATTAACCTACCATTGTGAGAGATTTGGCGCTGCGTCTCAGTTGTGTTTCGCCTTCAGCTTATAAAAATCATAGAAAATATAGTGTGTTTTCATGAGTGATTACTAATAGTAATAATGAGTATTTGAGCAATTTTCTGACAGTTTCAATAAACGCCTAAAATATGGTGAGGTACAGTATAAAACAGAAATAGCATGAAATACACCATAAAACAGAGCAAGTCAAAGATGTGTATGTATATACAATATCAACTGAAACCGACAGTTGGACACAAGTTTTTAGGTTGGGGACAGCAGTCTCTCCATGGGTATGGTACTGTGCATGACCCTTGAAGTTGAAGATTATTCCAAAAGCTTATCTCTGTGTGTACTGTACTGACTCAAAGCCAGGCAAAGTCCCTTGTGTCATTTGGCAATACAGTATTGGGAAGGGGCCTGCTACGTGCCAATTTGGCTGCATAGTGTGCTCATTGACTCATACTCATAACCTTGAGCAACTGGAAGCGAAACATGTCAATTCCAAGAAGCTTTCCCTATTTCCAATCCCCAAAATAGCAGTTTTTTTACTATTAATAGTAGCTTTTGCTGCAATTTTACAGTGAGATACATTGATATTCCCATATGCTCTATTCATATACATTTGTGTTCCTCTCATTAAATTTTAGAGGTAATGGTGGTTTCATGAGCAAACATCAGGAGTTATTGGGTCATTGGTCTTTGCCCCTTCCCTATCACCACATTAAATGTGGTTCAGCTTCTCCCAGTCGGTGATCTGTAGTTATTTATGAGCTGTGCTTTCCTTGAGAGGGACTTCTTGTTTGAAACATTATGACTGTGGTGCGACATATTTAATTGAAAACGTAAATGGATTTTTTACGCTTTTTTTTGTTTGTTTATTTAGCTTTTGAATTAGGTTATCATAGTTAATTCACAAGTTAAACAAACAAAGCGTGAAAAGCCATTTTAGTTTTTAATTAAATATGCCGTATATGATAGTTAAGTCTTGGCACCAGTTGTTCTTCTGGTACTCAAGCTCTGAGAATGGATGCGGTAATAGAGATGATCTCGGGCAACAGTACGTGAAACAAACCATCCACACTACATTTTGAGACATTTTTATGAACCTCAAAGCTTTGAGCCTGTGCTGAGGCAGAAGGGGACATGGGGTTATTGTTGCTCGTCAGCAGCCACAGTCTCTTGAGCAGAGGACAGCAGGCATCAGTAAAACCTGTGTAGCTTGGCTGTTTTCTAGTAGCGGGTACTGCATTATTTATTTTTCTTTTGAAAAGTGCATAGAATTATGGTCCTTTGCTTCTTTATGTCTTGATGTGTATTCAATCTGCCCCATGTTGTTTTGAGGTCCTGATTACACCTGCAGTCAGCTGTGTTTGAATTGTTAGTATGGGTACTGCTGCTGGTAGTGATCATATTGAATGGATTGCACTGTGCCTGGTGTAATTTGGGAAAGAATCACATCAGTCTTCATTGGCCCCATTAGCTTACTGTGGGCTCAGCATCTAGTTATACAAATGGTGCTTCATATACTATAGATCCAGTGGCAAAGTTTCAAAAAAAGTAAATAAATGAAGCCCAAAGTAAATTATAATAGCTTTTTACCCCTTGCTTGCAGTGACCTGAAATGTAGCCATCCAGCAGCTGTCTCTGCCCTCATTTTCATTTGTTTTAATCTTAACAAATACACCAAGCCCCAATGGGCAGAGTTATCATTAGAGCTGTAAACTTGGTGCCTCCGTTGATTGAGGAGCACTTTGTTGTGAACAGAGAAAAAATAATTGGATGCTGGATTAGGAGCAGGAGGTTATCATTTGAAGCAGGCATCTAAAGAGCTTTAATAGTGTGAGGAAATTCTGTTGCTGCTGTGTATGCACCACCATACTGCTCATCATTCTTCCATTGGAACAGAGCATATTGCTCACCATACTTAAAGCAAAATCACAATGTGAACATAGTCAAACTAAAGAATTTCAGGCACTCTGCGGCATGTACCTAACACCAAGCTTTAGCTGTGAATGTATTCATGTTATAACACAGCCTCAAATGCCTTTTATAAAATGGTCTGTTCATATTCAAAACAATTTTAAGGACAAATTTTCATTTTGAAAAAAGTTACTTTAGTAAGTAAATGTATTTGTCATTCTTCAGTCAAAGCATAGTCCCAAACGTCTACACAGTGGAGCTAGCTAGATAGGGTGATCTACAGAAACGTTACTGCAATACTGTAATGCTAGCCATTTGATACTTTATTTATTGATTTATTTTTTATTTATTTGGACATTTCCATTAATTGTACAAGAATGGAGCATTGATGGTGTCAGCAAAAATTGCTGTTGCCTCTACACCATCTAATAATTTCCTGCTGCTTTGTGAGTTTTCAGTAAGCATAGTTGCAAGGAAGTTTTTCACTATGTTCATATAGTTGTAGCTAACTAGCTATTTAGATGTCTAGCTGTATCTGCATAGCAACTAGAGTAAGCACTTACAGATATGCTCAATTATCAATACCTAGCTAGAAAGCAAAGTTGATGAGCAGATTTATTGGAACAAAGGAGGCATTGAATGTTAGTGTTTCACAGCTGTGTTTTACAAGTGTTGTAAATGGCTAGCTAGTTATTTACCTAATAATTTATGTATCTGCCTTTATTATTACCTAGCTAGCTAGTTAACAAGTTGCATTTTTTTTTCTTTGTTTTGTCAGCATTTAACTCAATGCAAAGTCATATCTAGTTCAGTGTATTTTTTAGCAATCATTGTCCAGATATTTTGTGAATGTGTGCTATAATATTTTATTAAGGTATGAAGGTTTTAGCCATGGTATACTGTAATTATATACATAGCTGGAAAACAGAATTGATAAGTCAGAAAGAAGGACTGAAACTATATGTTTTATAACAAGAAAATATCGTGCAACCTGCTTCACTATTGGGAGACAACCAAAATCAACCAAAATACTATGGAGGCTGAGATGAAACACAATCCTTCTTGAGTACTTTATACCAGTGGTGTCTGTTGCTAGCCCTGGGTCTCTGCAGTACTTTAGAGATACTGCTTAGTCAGCATTGGATTGACACCTGGCAACAAAATGTGATTCAAGATTCCATCCAGTCGGTGACTCCTGTTAAATAATTAAGACCTCAGTTGAAAAAAAGACTAGAAACCCATGGATCGTCAGTGAGTCTCCGCTGCTTTGAAGAGAGTTGCTCAGTTCTGTATTCCCTCTGCCGTAAATGAGATCCAACGTGCTTTTGCTTAGCTAAATGAACGCCAATGTGTGTTTCAGACGGGCTCACAGACTGTGTGGACCCAGACTGCTGCCAGCAGACCAGCTGCAGCAGCGGACCCCTGTGCCAGGGCTCGCCTGACCCGCTGGACCTCGTCCAGCAGAACCAGACACCCTTCTTCCCGCTACCACCGCGCCTCTTCTTTGACCGCGTTCGCTTCCTGGTGGGCAAGGCCAGCACCCACATCTTTCCTGGGGATATCCCGTTTGACAGCAGGTGTGTGGCTCTATCAGAACTCTCAGTCTGTCTTTGTCTACCTGTCATGTCTGTCTGGCAGACTGTATATGTGTCTGTCTATGTGTGTCCCTGACTGTCTTTCAGTCTCTCAATTTATCATTCTGTCTGTCTGTATAGCCAACGAGTGATATTCTCACCATGCATGAAAGTTGTGTTAAATGAATAGCGTTAGATGAAAAAAGTTTGAAGAGCTGTTTGTGTCAGAAACGCTCTAATATGGTTTCCTTATGGGAACTCACCATTAGAATAAACAAATAAGGTCATTATATAGCTAGTATTACATAGTGTTCATGAAAATCAGCTGTCATTGAGCTCTCTGGAGAAACAATGCAGTCTGTGCAGTGACCATATACCAGCCAGAGAATGCAGTGCTTGTACACTTGAAATAATTGTGGATATAACTGTAAGGTGATATACTGTAAAGAGATACTTGTACTCAAGCCTGCTTTGCATGCAGGTCTTTCCTTAAGTTTATGCCTACATTTCGCTTGAAATTATGTATGATCTCTTGAACAAGGATGTCAAGCTTTTAGTGCTTTACATATGCCACTGAATGTGGGAGTCAGTTTTACCTTATATAAAGCTGTGGTCTCACATACATTTCAAGGTTTCCTAACATAAATCACATACATTTCAAGATGTTAAAATATTTTATATTTTATATAATGTGTATTATATGTTTCAAGATTTCTTTCAGTTCTTCTAGCTGGTTTTCAGTTATCTCTTAAGGAGACACAACAGTGCACTTTGCATGGTGTGTCATTAAATAAAAGGAAACTTAAATTTCATAATTCTTTAATCATTTTAAGTGATTATTAATTAAGATGAGGTAGACCTGAAATAACAGCTTCGTTTGCTGTTGATGCTGATGTTCACGGGTGTTTTTTGCCTGATGCAAAACAGTTTGCCATGTCAGCTGTGCTAACATGCTCTCCACTTCAATTTTTATCTCTCCCAGTTCTACCCTCCTGATCTTCTGCATTTTAGTACCTAGATAAGTTAATTTAATTTTCATCTGTTGCTCAAGAAGGCCTCTCACAGTTTTTGATGGACAATTTTGAAATTGTAGTTACTTTAGTCATTGCCTCATAAACCTCTTCCCTGCTTGGCTTTTCATAATAAGAATTTTGCTGTTTCTGGTGTTGACTGGTTTATAGAGGAGCTGTTTTCACAGAGACGTTAACTGCCGTATACTTGCACTTTAAAGTTCTATTTTAATCTGACATTAAAATTGAGTTCTGTTGCTATTAGTGTACCTGTTTCGCCAGTTACTAGTCTTCAGTGTCTCTGTTGGAGGCAAAGAGGTGGTGTTTAAAGGTGAGCTAGTTTAATTTTGCCGCCAATCACTGAATGTTAGGGGCTGGATTTTCATCAGAGGGCAGTTTTTTCCTGCAGAGCCGGAGAGACAGGAAACCAGTGGTTTAGAGTTGGGCAAAGCCACTGTAATGCCACAGAACATTGAAGAGGACCAACTAGCCTATGTCTGCTAATGCACCAGGTTATGCTTTCTTGTACTGTAGCTTTTTACAGCTTTTTCATTCACTGTTCCTCATAACATTGATCACCTATTCAGCTCACAACTGAAGCTGAGTACTGCACATCAAAGAATTATGGCCGTAGCAATCCAGTGATTACTTAGATGGACCAAACAACTAAAGCAATTAATGTTCTCACTGAAAAGGTTTTTTTTGATGTGCAGCATTAACATATGAGTTGTAACTGCCTGAAGTCCTCCCCAGACAGTAAACTAGAAGCACTGCAATGCTGATTGATCTTTTTAGTATAGCAGGGTAAAACATAAACATTGATATTCACTATGGACAAGAAGCATTGTACAAAGCAGGTCCACTATGAAAAACTTGCTGTGAAGGTGAACTGATTAATCAACCAATTAATGCAAGACAATTAAATGTATTGTCAAACTAATTGAATCAGCTGACAGGCCAAAACAAAATTCATCAATTTCCTATCAGAAAACCACTTTTGTCTCACAGAAGATGCTGTGTTTCAACCTTGCTGGAGACATAGATCTAGGTTGCCATTTAGTTGTTTTAATCCAACAGTATTCACTTAAAGTAACTTCTGAAAAAAGAGTGACTTTCACATGTCATATCTAAAGAAAATAATTCAATAAATTTTGTTACAGTAACAGTGAGGGGACAATATTGTACTGTAAATATACCAAATATAAAAACTGTGTTCATTGTAATTTGTTTATTTTGCTGAGTAGACACAACTCGGAATGCTTACATTTTCTTCTTACAATCTAGTATGTTTGCCTTCCAGATATATATTGCACAGATAGTTTGTGCTCCAATCAGGTACTAGAGTATGGCACCATTCTCCCTTCTGGATCACTAGACAGGTTGCTATTGTGTGGATAATGCAGCGTAACCTCAGCCGATCCATCTGGCCAGTTCTGCAGCCACTCTGAGCCAAACAGACCCCTCACTGTCTCCCGCCCTGTCTCACCCCGCTGTGTCACAGCCGGGTGGCTGTGATCCGGGGCCAGGTCGTGGCGGTGGACCGGACCCCGCTGGTGGGTGTTAACATCAGCTTCCTGCAGCACCCCGAGTACGGCTTCACCATTAGCCGCCAGGATGGCAGGTAAAGGGACAAAATTCTCTGCTCTTACACCCCGTCCCCATCTCCCACCCCTGCTGGCTGAGGAATTACTTGCACAAGAACATAAACCGAGTGCTACCTGACAGATAAACCCCCATAGGACATCATTTCCTCTGAGATTTACTTTGGGATTTGTTTTTTTTTCATCTGGAAATTTCACACTACACACACACAGACCCACACACACACAGACACACATGTATGTGTGTCTGTGTGTATATGTACAGCATCACCATTTGTGGAAGATATATGTTAGATCCCCACAAATGAGCATATCTGAGCAATGAGCAAATCTGCATAAATTGCACTGTACCAGTAATAAACAATAGACTTATGCAGAGGGGGGCAGGGGTTGTTCCTGCCTGGAAAATGCATTTATTTTGCATGTGACCTCTGTATTAATTGCAAAAATTGGAAAAAAATGTTGTGCCCTGGGCTTCAGAACATGACAGCTTGGTAGGCTAGAACAAAAAAAAAGAAGTCTCAGGAATCCAGGTTCCTTTACCGGCTTGCAAGAAACACATGAAATATGTAAAAAGTCTGAAAATAAATGTGAAGATTTAAAAAAGCTAGATGTTCCTGCAGCTCTCTGCAGTCCAGGAACAGAGAGTGGGTAAAAGGATTGATGAGGAGTATGCAAAACCAGAAATGACAGGAGTCGTCTGTGCTTTGTTTTTATTATCATTTACATATATTTATCTTGCAGACGCTTTTATCCACAGCAACTTACAAGTGAGGCAGAGTAAAACACAAGCAAAAAGTCATTAAGGAGTCAGCAATATTATAAGTGCTGCAAGACCACATTTCAGTAGTTGGCCAGACAAAGTACATGCTACAACATGTAAGCTTGTATAGTTGATAGCTTTATAGTTGATACCTATTGTTTCCATGTCTTCATTGTACGTTCTGGGCCAACCACCTGTGTTGTGCTTTCCTGCAGTTTTGACCTGGTAGCATCCGGGGGCGTCTCTGTCACCCTGGTATTTCAGCGTGCCCCCTTCCTCACTGAGCGGCGCACTGTCTGGTTGCCATGGAACCAGTTTGTGGTGCTGGACAAGGTCACGATGGACAGGGTAGAGTCTCCACTCCCTGTTTGTGACATCAAGAACTTTGTCATCCCGTACCCCATCGTCCTGCCCTCCCCCCTCACCAGGTTTGCTGGCGCCTGCATGGAGCGAGGACCAGCCGTGCCAGAGCTGCAGGTATGATCAGCCAATCACTGAACATCCAGATGACCAGGCCCTTGATACTGTTATGATTGGACAGAGGATGTACCAATCCAGTCCTTGAAGGCCTGGAGACCTCTTAACTGTGTAATTTGAACTCATATGGTTGATAGGATGTAAACAAATCTTGGGCTCTATTCATTAATCTGTTGCAAATGTCAAAGAGACTCCTAATACATGTAGGCCTCTATGGCTCATGGACTGGAATTGCCCATCTCTTTTAAGGTAGTATGTGAACTTGTGTTAAATCATTGTTAAATACCTACTGTGAAGAGATCTATCCAAGTGATAAATAGTTACATGAAATATCTGAACCTGTGTTATGACAGACTTAGTTTTGGCTGTGCTTTTATTCATGTTACAGAATTGTTATTTGTATGGGATACAACTCTGTATGCTTACTAGTATATATTAGAGACTGGATAAGTTTTTTCATTATGTGTAATTTCCTCCCGGCCTTTGCTGTACACGTGAGCTCAACTTATAATGTCACACTAATCAGGTGCTAGTATCCTTTTTCACCTAGTCATTGCTTGCTGCATTTCAAATACTAAGGTATACCTCAGTCTTGCAAACAGATTGTTTTTCTGTTTTGTTTTGTTTCTTTGTTTGATTTGTTGGTTACCCTGTAGACATCTCAGCTTATACTGTAGTACAAGAGAACATGATTAAATAAGAAACAAGGTTTTAACTGAAGTTGTGAACTTTGAATGGTAGAAAAGGGGGTCGGATAGCACTGGCATTGAAATTTCATAAAAAGAAGCCAAAAAACATTGAGGATGATGCTGTTATGCATTCCTTTGTCTCAGGTAATTGAATATTGTTTTCTGCTTTCGAGAATAATTTGCAAGACATTGCGGTACTCTGTGCTGTCAATCTGTGCTTAAATGGGGAATTTTGAAAGTGGTGGAATCAATTCTTGCTGTTTGTGCCATACGATTTGAAAGACCAATACAATATGTGGGAAAGCTCAGATGAATATTACATGAATATTCAAATGAATATTACATATGGCTAAAGGAATGAAAGATGAAGCCTTCAATATGAAGAGCATTTGGAAAGCAATATTACGCTAAATTAAGTATGCAGAAAAAGGCTTCACTCACCCAATGACCAATCAGATTCCTGGAAACTCAGCCTGATAACCTGTGTGGGAATACACCAGGAGCACTAGAAGTACAGATTCTCTCATTAGCCATTCTGGTGAGCACTCAGAGGATATCTATGAATGTAAATGTGCTTCTCTGCCACTTTTATAGATGGGAGGCAGCTTTGTGTTTTTACAGGCTATAAAATATACAACGGAGAGGCAGGTTCACACAAAATTGTGGTTTGTCGGTATTGTGTTCGTTTCTGTAATCATGAGCAACTGTAGCTTCACAGGTGATGATTAAAGCTTTAAAGCAGCAAGATAATGTATGGCAGATTAGGTTTGCATCATAGACATGCTGCTCAGAGATACAGCCGGGTGGGAGCAGGCTTGCTTCCAGTGGCACTATTACTGTAAAAAAATCGATTTTCTTGGCCTCTTTTGGGGACACTAGGAGTAGGAGGGTGGCCAACTCACATGTATTTCCCTGTGCTGTTTTCCTGAGTGGACTGAGACCAACGTGCAGTTGAGACTCGTGCTTCAAATTTTACGGTAAGTGTGTGCTAGCGATGGGCAACAGCGCAACTGATTGGTTGGTTGGTGGCCCTCAGGCTGTCCAGGAAGAGATTACAATCCCAGGCAGCTTCGTGAAGCTGAGCTACCTCAGCACCCGCGCCCCAGGTTACAAGTCCCTGCTGCGGATCATCCTGACCCACTCCACCATCCCCACCGGCCTGGCCAAGGTGCATGTGTCGGCTTCCGTCGAGGGACGGCTCTTCCAAAAGTGGTTTCCCGCTGCCCCCGGTCTGGTCTACATCCTGGCCTGGAACAAGACGGACATCTACGGCCAGAAAGTGACAGGCCTCACTGAAGCCATCGGTATGTCAGACGTAGCACACATACTGCCTCACAGATGGTAGCTAATTGTTTTTGTTTTTTTTCACCCTCTCGTGGCACTGACAGGAAAGTAATTGTATTTACATACTTAATGCATGATTTTGACTTCCAGGCTGTGGATGGCTTGATGGGATTTCTAATTGTGAACTTGCCTTGGACCCCAGGAGTCGAATAATCCGCTCTGACAATTCCACCCGGTGACACGCCTTCTGTCTCTCTAGGCCCCGCTTTGCCACTGCATTTCACGTTGCGTTATCAGCGGGCTTTTTAAATTTGAAGCTTTTATTCATCAAGCGTCGCTCCCTCTCCTTGTTTTATTAATTATAGAAACTCCATTTGCAATTTTAATGGGCTTTAATTAGTGTTAAGGGCTTTGTTTAGTCGTTTGATTGACACACGTACAGTATGTGGTCCGCTAAAGTGAATGTCATGTAGCTGTTTGTTCTGCCGGAGAGCTTTGTGACAGATCCTGCAGAAACTGCACTGGAGAGTGCTCATAATCTTTCATGTGCTGTTTTCTTAGTGGTGAGAGTGGCTTGATGGCGATGACTGGGTTGATTGCCTGCTAGTTTGTGTATGCGCTTCTCCGGTTCCATTTAATCCTGATTCCTTTGTGACCTTTAGCATTGATATGATGCATCTTAATAAGTCACCTGTAACGCTGAAGGGTAGCCTCGAAGGTATCATGAATATGCCATACGCATGTACTTCCTAATATATTGCTTAAATAGCGATGACAAACACAGAAGTTACACAAAGTGCCAGTATTTGCTGCGTGGAGGTGTACGCTCATCTGTGTATAGTGTAAGGAGGAGATTAGGAAAGAGAGCTAATGCTTCAAATTTATTTATCTCACTATCTATACCAGTGGAAAAAAAGCCGAACCCTAAAGCCATCTCCGCTTTCTGAGGCTGAGTGTAAAAGCCCGATCTATCATGGTGACAGCCATAGGAGCTTTCAGACTGCAGCTGTGCTGTTTAACTAAGTGTGTCCTGATTGTGAGTGCATGAGCTTGCTTGGATGCGCGTGTGTGTGTGTGTGTGTGTGTGTGTGTGTGTGTGTTTGTGTATTGCCACAGGAGAGCTGAACTAGCAGAGCCCATGATGATATCAGTGATGCATGAAAAGACTCCTGGGACTCCAGAAGTGATAGTTCACAAACAGAGAGCTCCCCTTTAATGGTGTATTTCATTCCTGCCTCTTAGTCTGAGCAAAGCAGATACATGACATTAGGTGTGCCACCCTGTTTTTACTGAACACTTTTTTCTCCATCTCTTTTGTGAGTCTACTTGTATCAGGGAGGCGACTAATAATATTTCTACACATTGTATGAAATGCATCTATATTGTTATGTAAGTCTAAAGAAAAATTGTAATGGTTGACTGTTTTTTGTTTAAGCCATGTGTAAAGATAATGTGATTACCTATTTTGCAGTGCAGTACAATTCGATATATTGTATTAAGGTGACTTTATCTAGCTAATTTGCAACACCAGTTTGTAGATGGGCTTTTAAGATCTAAGAGGGAAAAAAGTACAAACAAAAGAAAATTGTATTACAGTGAAATAAAAAGGGATGAAAGCAGAATAATTGAAGTGACTTTACATTGTACTGAAATGTGGATGCCTGCTTGACCTGAATCTGAGCATCAGAAAGCAATATGGAACATCATGAGGCGTTTGTCAGGTCCATAGGAGAAGAGGAACTTCAAATACTGTGCTGTTTTTCACAAGGTGAATGGTAGCTGTGGTTTAACCCCTTGACTGCTTTTTGAGCTAATGACAAGAGCCAGAACAGCATGTCTGTGTGTCTTTCCAGTGTCTGTGGGCTACGAGTACGAGTCGTGCCCCGACTTCATTGTGTGGGAGAAGAGGACGGCCCTGCTGCAGGGATTTGAGATGGTTGCCTCCAACCTGGGCGGCTGGTCCTTGGACAAGCACCACATCCTCAACCTGCAGAGCGGTAAGGAGCCTTGGGGGGTCCCTGTCCTGCCTGGTTTTGAGAGACTGAAGCCCCATCTCTGCCTCCCACCTCACCTCCTGCCATCCCATCCTCACTCCGCTGCTCACATGAGATAATCCGCTCATAATGCATTTCGGATTTATTGTGGGCCGCGAAAAGCCTGTAGCGTAATTAATAAGCAACAGATCTGTCTCTCTTTTGCCTCTTTCTGGTGATGTGCCCATCCAGCCATCACAGATGTCGGTACACTGGATTACCACTTCTGCATGTCACTGCAAAACAATGGCAGGAGTCAGTGAGATAATGCTGGCAAACAGCAGAGAACAGGAGAGGAATAAAGCTGTGCCTCCACTGTTGCTGAATGGAGGCTTTGTCTTATGTTTTCTTTTATTCTCCCGTGGCATTCTTTTGCCAGGTATTCTGCACAAAGGAAACGGGGAGAACATCTTTATATCCCAGCAGCCTCCGGTTATCACCACCGTCATGGGGAATGGCTACATCCGCACCATCCCCTGCCCGAGCTGCAACGGCCCTGCCCTCGGCAGCAAGCTCTTTGCACCCGTCGCCGTTGCCTGTGGCTCCGACGGTAGCGTCTACATCGGCGACTTCAACTTTGTGAGGCGGATCCTTCCGAATGGCTACGTCATCAGCATCCTGGAGCTGAGGTCATATTTTAATACCAGTAGGGGGTACCTTGACATGCCATGGCTGACCTGCCAACCGTGTATTAAGTCGTCTTGACCTTTATAAATTTAAGAATGTTAAGTAGTAAATAAACATTGGGAATGTCCAACCAAGCCCTCTGCAAGGGTTTTTTTTTTTCTACAAAGGCAGCTTTGTAGGAGTTTTTGGGCATGTGGCTTATCCAACTAAGAGACCACCCCACCAGTCAGAAGCTTGGACATATTACTCACTGGTTCCTCTTTGACAGACTTAATTTCCCAGCACCATCCGAACAGCTGAGCTCCTCCCTTAACCTTCTTACTCATCTGTGAAGACAAGGGTCTTTGTTACATCTAGCCTCAATGCTGTCTGCTTTATATTTTGTAGCCACATAGCCTGTTTAAGCAAATTTAAAAAATACTTGCAGCCCTAATTTAAATTACATGTTCAAAACAGACCATGCCATTTTGCTGACAATAACTGGGATCCTATAGTGGCAGCTTTGTTACACTGGGAATAGGGATAGGCAGGTCAACCAGGGCCTCCTTGTCAGGTGCCTGCAAGTAGCTCAGATCTCATCAATAGAGCAGCACCCACTCCACTGTAGAGCACCATGTGACCCCAAGAGCAAAAAGTAGCCATTAACTTCATGCAGCTGTATTATATGGTTGCAGTCATCTTACAACAGGTGACTCCAAAACTGTGTTGCATAAAAGGAAAAAAAATCAAACCAAACCATTTTATATTCTTTATCACAACGGAGTCTATGGATCAAATGAACTGAAATTCTTCATGTCTCCTCTGTGCCTCCTGGAGAATATTCTTTTCCTTCAAGATCCCAATATTGTCTATAGTTATACATTGAAAAGAAAGATTGAAACATTATTGGCACACATTCATGTTCAAGTAACCTAAATTCACATTGAAGGTTATCAATTAAACCTAACAGGGTGCTGCGTTAATGGCTACCTCTTTAGCTACATACTGTGGATTTGATCACATTTTCGTTGTGCTCTTATTCACCATTAACTCCTGTTCATAGGTCAAGTTTATCAAAGTGCTTTCTACTTGAATTTACTACATTGTCAGCTTTGCTAGCTTTTTATGGTCACTTGTTAAAAACATTTTAAAACATTTTTTGTCAGGCACTTATATTATTTTTGTGCTACTCTGTGTCAAGTTCGTAGTGTACTTTGACTTTGCACAGTATTTTTCTCCTAATTTTTGCATTGAAGCTTTGGGTACAGTTGACTGTTAAGTGAACTACATCTACTATTTCACGTATTGGCACTAAGAAATTGCTTTTTGCATGAAGGGCAGGTGAGATGGGACATACATTGTTTGTCATCATTGTTATTATTATTATTGTTAGTAGCAGTAATATTATTATTAATTTTTTTTTTGTTGTTAAAAACATTGCAGTGAGTGAGTGCTGACTTTGAGTTCCGTTATCTGCTAACACATATTTGTGACGGGCTTCAATCTGAGCCCATCTGGCTTTCTGACTGTTCTCCTACCACTCACCCTCGAGCACCGCGCTCCTGCCCATTCCTCTCCTGAGACAGACGCTCTCCACATTCTGTAGGAGAACATATCAGACAGCTCTCCCTCAGGACAGCACCAGCAATCCAGCTCTTACTCTGTAACTCCCGGGAAAAACTGGTTCCAAGATTAAAGTAAAAAAATGGGGTATAAATAATTCATCTCAAGACGGGCAAAAACAGTGCTTTTGTCTCTGCCGGTTAATCTGGGAATTGAATCCCAAGTTTTTTTTCGTAAAGCATGTGTGCCTTGTGTTTTGTGTGGGTTTTTAAAATGGTCCCCGTTTCGATGAATAATTGTGAATCTTGTCCTTCCTTGTATTCCTGAACGCGTCGTCATCAGGAACCGTGATATACGGCACAGGTACGTTTTTGTCTGCATTTTCCTCCCGAGATGCAAATAACATTTGTGTTTCGTAGACCAGCCCCCGTGTAGTTTTATTGGGCATTCTTATTCGAAGGATGGCTCTGGGCATTCATTTCAAGCAGAACCACCCCCCCCATGTTGCACTGAAGGCGAGTGAAGGAAGACTTTCTCATTTGCTTACAGGGCAGAGGATTAGAAAGGCGAGGGGAGTGGGTCAATATTGAGGTTTATTGACCCGGATTTGAAGGTTGTGGGGATTAAGAATGGTGCTGTCTTTCACATGAAGTACCTTGGGGGGTGGGGGGCGTCTCTAAAGTCCACCTCTTATCACAGACAAGTCCTGCCTTTAATGTGTGTTTAGAGAGGCAAGGCTCCTATGGTGAAGGGCACTCTAACATTGTAAGGTTGGAGAGAGACCATGGATGGTCTTCACAGCAGTTAAAGGGAAAACTCACCAAAATGGCCTCTCTCCTATTTCATGTTCAAGGATTCTGGTGATTCTTTTTAGCATTATTTATTATATTACCTGATTTGAATTATCAAAGCCATCAAAACAACAGGAAGTATTTCATTTCGAGGGCTCATATTGTGTCCATTAAGCATACAGTCTCTCCCTGGCAAAGGTCTAATAAACATATCAAGACAGGCAGACAATAGGGAGGAGTTTTTACTGCCACTAATAAATTGCAGGTAGGATCATTTTTTGCCCTTTTACAACGTCTAGTGAGATTCTTGTCAGATCAGTAGTTTAAACTGTCAAGTTAATATAGTGGGAATATAAAATAAAGTGAATACAGTGAACAGAAATATAGTAGAGCTATTGGTAAAGATTAAATGCACCTGTGTAGTCATCCATTAAAAATATCAGTGTCAGCGGTGGAGGACTAAACAGGTCTTCTTTAAAAGGAGAGATTTAGTCTAGATCTAGGTCATGCTCTTTGTGTGAAAAGTTGATGTGAAGAATCTGTGTTACTTCGTTTGAAATTCTTTCCCCGTCTAGGTTTCAAATTTCACCAGCGATGCTTTGACTGGTTGGTGTGGCTAAGCTCTTTTTTTATTTCTTAAGTAATTTAGATCTTCACATATTTAAAACGGACATCTGTTAGTTCGTGAAACTAGTTATATTAGACAAATGCATGTGTCTGCATTCTATGTTGTGCCCCAGAACATTCCTGTAACATCACATTAACATTGCTGTTACAGTATGTTGTTGCAATGTCACAGCAAAGCTGTTTGAATATTACAGTTGTTTGGAGAGAGACTGTTTTGCTTAATAGTGACTGGAAAAGTGGTGATCAAATGCAGGTATATCCACACACCATAAAGGATAACAATTTCATCTGGGTTATATTCAAGTTGTGTATTCATTTGCTTTGCATAATTGTCAGGCAGGTTTTTCACCATAAAAAATGCACTAATGTGTGATGAAATGCAAAATTTTGTTGCTGTTTTTATGTTGTTCTTTTTTTTCCTTTCAAATTAACTAATGCCCTGTACACACATATACTGTATATTGCCTAGGGAATGTTTCCTAATAAGCATTTTAACATGTTATGACAGGCAATCATTTAATGCAGTGTAAACAGCAGTCACCTTTTGATGTCACTCAGCTTTGTTACTGTAGATGTTTGTTACATTTTTTCCCCATCACTTACGTTAACATAGCTGTCATGGACTGAATCAAATGAGCTTTGTTGCATCTTGATGACCTCAGAGGACAAAGATCTGTCCTTAAAAAAGCAAATGCTTGTGTTTTTTTTCCTACAGAAACAAAAATAGAATAGTTAATCCATGTGCTTATAATGCCAAAGAGGTTCTTAATGAACAATTTTTAAAATTAAAGAGCATCTGAACTTTCATAACTAGGCCTTTGGGGATGTGCTTAAATTCACTTCCTCTTGCAGCAGTGGTAATGCATAATCGCAGTGTTATGGCTACCTGAGCGCTCGCTAACAAGACGCAATGCTTTCTTGAACAGCACCAGCCCGGCCCACAAGTACTACCTAGCCATGGACCCAGTGAGAGAGGCCCTGTTCCTGTCAGACACCAGCAGCAGGAGGGTCTACAGGCTGAGGACACTCACTGAGCCCAAGGAGCTGACCAAGAACATCGAGTTGGTGGCAGGGACCGGGGAGCAGTGCACGCCCTTTGACCAGAGCCACTGCGGGGACGGAGGGAAGGCCTCAGAGGCCTCGCTGAACAACCCCCGAGGTAACAATCCAGCTTATAGACATGAAGAAACATGTCCATTTCTGTGTTTTATTCTCACCACAGAGCTGCCAGAAAATAAATTAGTACTCTAGACAATTTTCCTTCAATGGTCCTCGGACTGCTGCCAGTCTGATACCCTTTTGGAACAAAGGGAAGTGGGTGCATTGATGTCATGACTTTGTGTGAACCTAGATGTGGTGAAGTTCAAAAGGAAATGTGATTCACTTCTTTTTCTGAAGGTTTCTTTGAAGGTCTGTAGTTGTTCTTCATAACTCAGAACTAATTGTCACCATCAATTCAAGTGCAAATCAGTTTTGAGTATGGTAAATTTAGTGTGTACTGCAGTAAGCTCTGCAGAAATCACTTTATTAGATGTTCTGAAACGCTATCAACAAAGCCAATTGGCTGGCCTGTTATGCCTATAGCTGTTGTTGACAATATCGGAATGCTCTGGCTGTATTTAGTTAAAATATCGGAATCCCATTTTAATGCAAATGTTTATAAATATTTAATTGTTCTTTCTTTTTGGTGATGAATTACACAATAGTACTATAGAAAAAGGATTTGTGATAAATCACAAATTAACCCCATCCAGAAACCATTAGAACTTTTTAAATAAACAAATAACCTTATCCCACTAGCAGAGCTTCAATGGGTGCCGTGGGTGCCACGCACCCATGGCCGAGCCCCACGGCTAGCAAAAATAAATTCTGGAGTCAGCAGTGTTGGTAGCTTACACTATGATCACTTTTAAAGATGTGTTCAACAAACGCGTTAACCACAGTTTCTGGTGGATTTTAATCAAAGATTTTAATCGATAGTCCCCTCTAAAACACACACACTCATGGCTGCCTGCAGAGGGAGAAATACGCCGCACTATGCTCTGTACCTGTAAACAAACAATTAAAGCTCGGGTTCCGCAACGTTCTTTTTATCGAAAGAGAGTTAGCTGCAAACATCGATTTGGATAAGGTGGTCAACAAGTTTGCAGGAATGAAATGTCGCAAGGTGAATTTGACAGGTTGATGTTGCTACACTTAATATATTGAAAATTAAATCTGTTCCATATCTTTTTTTTCTTTTCTTTACAGTTCAATTATTTGCACTTGGCATATGATGATTATGGCTATGGCCTGTGTGTGCTCTAGCATATGTGTTTGCTATGTTTGCAGTAAATAAAGAAAACACACACGCACTAACAGATGAACATAATAAGATAATAAAAATGTTGATTTCATGTAATTCAGTGACTTTGAATTAGTGGATCATTGATTTCATTTACCACCATACAAATTGTCGAGCCTAAACTACGACTTTTAGGACAGCTGCTGTCTAGAAATAGCGTACTTCAGTGTGCAAACATGTTTTCCTTGGTAGTCTATAGACTATCAGGGACACAAAGTTGTGTGCGTAAAAAGAACACCAGCTGTTCCACTGATTCTGATCATTCGCACCCATCGGCAGGAAAGGCAAGCTCCGCACCTGCCTTGTCCTTATGTGTTGATGAAGGACCTGTTCAGATTAGGGCTGTGCGATATGACCAAAATCTCATATCCTGTTATAGGTTATTTCCTATCCCGATAACGATACATATCACGATATAGCACATTTTTTGTAAGTTTAATGAATAAATAGTTTATATAAAGTGACCACATGGAAAGGCCTATTTCTTATTACATTTTGAATTATATACTCGACAAATAAAAGGTACTTACTCATATTTGATTAATTTTCTCCTTTTATTTAAAACCTTTCAATTTCTTTCTTTCAATTAACCCTTTCGTGCATATGTTCACCCCGGTGTAATTAGCCGTTTAGCGCATATGGTAAAACCGGTGCGATTAAAAGACTAGATTGGAAAAATTCTAGCTAATTTTAGCTTTGAGGAAACAGCAATTTAACGTTAAAAAATATAGCAAATGCTAACTGAAAACTGTAAGAAGCTTAATAACGCTAATTAGTAATAGTAATTTATTTCGGTCCTTATTAACAATTATACAAAATGAATGCACATAGAAATAAATAACAATAAGGCGTTAAATTAAAAGGGAAAACAAAAAAAACAACAAAAAAACAAAAAATATTGACTGAAAAGGTGTAGGCTGAAGCTGTAGCTTATTATACCTACCCTTTTTACGTAACATATTCTAATAGGCAACCCTTTCTTACTAGGTTTAGGCTATACAAAGACAAAACGGAAGCAAAAACAAAAGTTCCAAATGTTTCATATACAATAGTGATCATACCTCAGTTATGTATTTGTTTACCACTTTATTTTTAAACATTTTTTTAAATTTGCAAAGTGAACTACACATTCTTTATTCCTTGTCACAACTATTCCACAAGTTTACCCCTTTGACAGATATACATCTGTTTTTTATATTTGTCCTTACCTTTGTTTTTTTTTTAAAACATACATATTCCCCTAAGCTCATACTGGCTCTCTCTGTTTTGAAACAACTGTAAATTGTTTTGTGCTTTGTACATTATCTGTGCAGTTTTAAGATCAACTAGATCACAAAATTTTAAAGTATGTAAGTTAATAAATAGTGCGTTGGTTGGTTCATAATAATTCGATCGACTTACAATTCTTATGGCTCTCTTCTGTAGCATGTACATTGGATTAGTGTTGGTTTTATAGGTGTTTCACCATATCTCCACACAGTAGGTAATGTAATGGAAACATAACAAACCATGTAATGTAACACGCGCGCTACATAGGGTTAAGCATGTAATAAAATATAAAATATTAATGTATAAAATATAAAAAGGTAAATAGAAAACACTTTTCAACTATAGTTCTGTGTCACGTTCACTCTCCTCCATGTTTGTTTGCGTGCCTTCATGCAAATTTCCTGCCTGCATCTGTGCCATGTGGAAGAGCGCAAAGCGTCATCCAAATGATGAAAAATGTTGCCGTAAAGTGTGTGATTTGCGACACAATGAAATAAACGATAGAGCATAATATGAAACGATAGACGTTTTTCTCTCGTCACACGATATATATCGTCATATCACACAGCCCTAGTTCAGATATATACATATGTATATACAGTATATGCTTCACCTTGCCACCACTTTGCCCTCTCCTCCATTGAGGAACAAAACAGCTTTAAACATGTTACTCAACATTCTTTGTCCAAACGTATGTGATTAATGACACTGTTCTTGAACACTGCTGACAGTCAGAGTTCCCCCAAAACTGATTTCATCCAGACACGGGGAATCTGTCTATCTTGGAAACAGACTGCATGGGTGTCCCTACCCTTGAGGTTACTGGTGCTGTGGCATTTTATGACTTCAGTAATATTGTAATGAGAAAACTTTCTGACTGTGTGAAAAGTCTATCTCTAAGTAACCAGCTCCTTTGAGGATATGCATGTCTTTTGACACTGATCCTTAAGCGAGCACCATAGATCCCCAATGCACATTTCTATGAGTTTGTACTGGGCCCAGCAAATGTGGAACATTGAATTCACCCACCGCACCTACTCCCGAAAATGAATCAAATCTGCCACCGCGGAATATGTTCCGGTTACTTCTAAAATTGATCCGTTTTTCTTCCTAGCTGTATAATGTTGTGCACTGTGGCCTGACTCCTCTCTTGCAAATTCAAAAGCACTGAAACATGACATCCTGAGCTGAAAATAGGAATTCACTTGAAATTCAGTTTGTGCGGTGCAATTTTCAGAACTGTGCATCCCGAGTTTAATCTCTGCCTTTCACATTTGTGTTCTAATGAAATGCCACCGGTCATTCTCACTGGGTAGGAACGCGTAATTAAAGAAACAAGAGACAGCTACCTGCCGCACCGATGTGTTGTCCACATAGATGGATAGCACAGCGCTGATTATAAAGGAGAGCATGGAGGAAAATAAAGTCCCAGCTCTTTCTGCAAATTAGGTAATACAAAAATCTTTTAATCCAATGTAGATTAGCTCATATATTCTGAACACAGCTGTGTGCTCTGTGGTTGTATATAGGAAGCTCATTCAAATACTTAGGGCTCAGGCTTTGTCTGCTGATGACGGTGCGTGAGTTGACTATCCTCAAGGCGTCCGTGCTTTGAAGTTCAAGCAGAGTGTCCTCCCTTTTTGCCACAATCGAAATTCTTTTGCGGCGCCTCTGCACAGCTAATGCGTAGAGGAGCCAAATGTGGCCCAGAACAATTCACACAGATAATTGAGACTGGAATCAGTCAGGCCAAACTGATTTCAGTGCCAGGAGTTATTAGTGTTTGTTACATCGCCACCCCGTCTCACAACACCCCCTCCCCCTTATCTTCCTCACACTGGCCTGGGAGTGGCTTAGTTAGCGGCACACCACACGGCTCTCAGCGGAAATTACTTTTGCCATTCCCACAATGCACTGTGCCAACATTCCGTCGCCCTAGAGGTGGCTGAATAATGCCTTTATCAGGTGGTGACACACAGTGGCCACATCTGCCCCCTCTCAGCGGGCTCCTTTTACCCAGTCCCCTATCACTAGCTCCTGCCTTTACATTACAATGGCACTGCGAGGGGGGCTTAATGAGGCAATGCGGGGAAAACGGGAGCACCACAGTGCCCAAAAGGCCCACGTTAAAGAACAAAATAACCACAACTTCCATTGAACAGAAACTGCAATTAGAGACTTGTGTGCTGTAGGCATGGGTGAAGCAAATGATTGCAGGGATCTGCCGGCACTGCGTTAGGGACAGGTCAAGTACGTGTCATTGACATCAACAGGCACCACTGCTGCTAGGCCTGAGTGTTGGAAATTCCAGTGCAGTTGCTGAGCAGTGGTCACCATCTGTGCTGGCAATACAGTACAAAAGCCTTTATTGATATTGATTCTGTATTGACACACTCCCTATTCCCACAGTATCATGGTCTCTGGGCTGTACATAAAACATTTAGAACTATTAATTACAATGGCTCCCTGGACCATGGAGACTCAACAACAGTTAATCACTGTCACCTCTGTGGACGGTGAATTTATCCTCATTTTTCCTCTGTTTTGCACCGTATTGTTTTTTATGGCCTTTCGCTACACTCAGTGGCGATGGATGTAAGGAATTTGTGGGCTTCTCCCCTCTTTTTCTTTCTTTCTTTCTTTTTTTTTTTTAACAGCCGCTGCTTCAGCCTTGGCAAGTTGCCGCCACCCTTTTCATAAACCTTAGAGTATGTATATGTGTGTTTATTCTTGGTCTGTTGTTCGCCCCACTCTCCTAAAGTGGCCCCTTCACTCTCGGCGTCCACTCGTTCAATTGAACTGGTCGTAAACAAAGCCTATAAAAGTCTTCAAGTGAAGCATAAAACACAAGCCTGAAAACACTGAAGCACTGCAGGTGCCCAGCCAGTTTCCAGCCTGAAAAATATGCAAATTACACACGCTGTCATCTCATTGAGCACTTTATCTGTGGATTATTTGCCTAAGAAACCTTATTGGAACTATTTACCCCTATGCCCATGATGAAGGCTTTTACCTAAACTGAGTCTATGGTTTTGTGCAATTAGAAAACTTGTATAAACTTGTATAGTTAAATTGGAGTCACACACCATTTACACAGTCAAGCACAGCTGCAGTTGCAGTTACATGTTAATAGTGCAAGTAATAATGCAAGTAAATTTTGCATGGTATGAAAATGTATTGTGTCTTATTGGCATTCTTGCCCTTGAGAGGAGATTAGATCCCCCTGGCTTTCATGCATTCCGCATGACTACAGGAGCTCCAAACTGGACCAGACTCATTCTGTGGAAGAGTGGTTCAGGTAACCCTGATCTCTGACCCCAGAATGGGGAAAGTGAACTTTTTTTAGCTCCCATTAGACAGCCTAAGGCAAAGGCCGGATTATGAAGGATGACTCCAATGCGCTCTTCGCTAAATCAAGGAGCGAATCAATTAAGAATGCTGGCGGGTCTTCAGACGCCGCTCAGTCACTGTCACAGAAGTCGCCAGTCTTCCTTTATCAGCCTGTCAGCCTTGGTGATTGACAGAGGAAGGCTTGACTAATGCAGGCAGATTCCTTCTAATTTGTTCTCCCTTCATGCTTCATTATGTTCGCTAAAACGGCCTGAATACAAGGGTTCGTTTCATTTATAGTTTTCTTTATTCCAAAATTTCTTTTGTGGCCAGCATTTGTAAATCCAATGACATGGAAGAAATTGCCAATTTCTGCAACGAAGGCCCCCAAACCATAGGAGCCTTACTAGAAAGACTTCGTATTTGTTTATTCTTGCATTTACTCCAGATTTAACGCCTGTCCTTGGTTAACCTTCTCCTCCCTTGTTTTAATCCTTATTTTGGTCGAGCGAGATCACTCATGAACATAGTAACAGCATGAGCACTACTAAAACATTCTCTCAGCATTGTTCTAACACCGATATGTTGTGAGAGCATCAGGTGTCAGAAGGCAAAGGACAAGAATAAACCTTACTGATCACCATAATTGGAGTTTTAATCAGGTTAGAGAGTAGACAGTGTGTGTGTGTTTGAGCCTTTATGCTGTTGGTTCAGCTGAGACATTCTCTGAGTCCGGGGAAGGGCCTCTGTGGAAAATGAGACAGCTTGCGTTCAGTGTGTGAACAGCAAACCAGGGACCTGTTATGATTGGAGCGGTTGTGATTTCTGCCATATTAAGTAGAGCCCTCTAATGAGTGCATCGGGGAACCTCAACGGACTCTGTCACCAACTCACCTGAGAGTCTCCGTCAGTGGCAACCGTCAAACCTCCCTCCTCCTGTTAGCAGCGACAATTTGTCTTGACATTACAGGTGATAGTTACAGTGATTACAGCAATTGTACTGAATCACTTTCATTAGTATTATTAACATTCCTGTTAGTTACAACCGTATTGGTTTTGAAGGATGTGTGATACATTTCCACAAAGGCTGCAGACAGCGATGGTCAGGGCGCGGAGACATGTAGTGCACCTTTAAGCTGGCTGTCCCCCAGCAGTGCTTGACCACCACCTGTCTTTTCTATGTCCACAACAGCCCATAGTGTGCCAGCCTTAGCACGGTAACAGGCAGAACCTACAAAGCTTTGCATTGTGCATGAAACCAAAGTTGAAGACTGTACATTAAATAAGACACAGGTGACTTTAGACCTGTGATGCTGACATTTTTTTAACAAATTCCATTTGAGAGCACAGACCTCTCTTCATATAGAATACTGCACAGAGTAATATTTAGTTAGTGTGTTAGGTTTGTTATTAACTGGTAGAGTGGGTATACAGTATTGATGATGTGTTTAGGTGAATTCACATCTTCTATTATGGCAACTCCCCT
This sequence comes from Megalops atlanticus, assembly GCA_019176425.1. Taxonomy (NCBI): domain Eukaryota; kingdom Metazoa; phylum Chordata; class Actinopteri; order Elopiformes; family Megalopidae; genus Megalops; species Megalops atlanticus. The sequence continues at coordinate 26,245,546 of CM032877.1, read as the reverse complement.
GACAACACATATACTACAGAAAGCTTTAAATACATTTGACATGACAAACCGTACCAGTTAGCGGAGACCATGTAATTGCCTGTTCACTGGGTAAAATAATTAATGTTGCTGTATCTTGCTCCAAAGCTATAGAAGTTGTTGATGTGAGTTGGAAAGAGAAAAAAAAATAATGAGAAAACTTTTGCAAAGGAACTGTTATTGCATGTTATCATGTGCAAACTAATTAGTTCAGACTGTGTCCTAAGTATTACAAAGCACAGCCATTCACAGGGAGGAGTTCACAGGTGAATTTCCTGTTGGCACTTATCTTGTCAAGCTTGACAAATTAAATATTCTATTTTTACTAGGTGGCATGATAGTATGATCACAGATCTCTGCAGTTTGCAGATGGTGAAGATCCCTCTGTCCTCTGTGGCTTGAAGAAGTGGTAGTGAAGACAAGACAGTAGATTTTATTTTAACAGTTATTTTAAGACATGGGATGAAAACAAAAATAACTGTTTTCTGGGGGTAGGGGACACGAATATTATATATGAAACCGAAACAGCGTTATTCAGCAAGTTATGCTGAACAGCTCTGAAATATGGAGAACTTTTTTTTTTTCTTTCATCTGGATTATTCTTAGAACCACAGAGAATTTTAATTCACAGTTCCCTAATTAATCTTTTCTTAGTCTGCAGAGTTTGAATTTGAATCTGTGCAATCTTGCTTGCTTCAGTCATAAGCTCTTTAAAAAAGCTCATAACTTGATTACTGCTGCTTGTAATCCCAGATGTGTCCTCTCCATTTTACAGATGAAATTTAGGCTTCGGTCTTCAAAGTGCTGCCTTTTCCTTAGAGTTAGATAGATCGTTTAAGCTAAAGTCTTTGATAATTCAGTGCTTTAACAGGACTGAAGTGAAGGTAATAGTGTAAAATCAGTCTTTTGTAGATTCTTGTCTGAGTTATCACAGATATGTTTTTTTCTAAAATATAATGGCTTTAAAAGGAGTAGTATATTTATCATGAAGCAACTGGTGTAGAGCTTACTTATGCTTGTTTTGTCATTATCTGGTAATCATAGATATACTGAAGTTATCTGGCCCTCTGCATTATTTTGCCATAACTGTCAAAACAAATGCAATCGACTGTATTGCTGTGTAATTTCACACAGTATTACAACTATATAACATTTCATTCAAAGTAAAGTCTCCAAAGAAGCATTCATTAGCAGTAGACATCCACCTAATGTCAACCCTCAAAGGTCCATTGCATTAGGATTTGGCCAGTAAAACTCTTGGTGCAACATCATGTATATTTGATTCCCACATAGAGCATTGCTTCTGTACTTTGATGTGAGGCACTTTCCCTGACATAATTAAGTATATGTTCAGCTGCATAAGTTTGCAACTGTTAAGCTAATAATCAGTCCAATATATTCATTGAAAATGCAAACCCGAAAAAATCAATTTAGAATAAGGGTAAAGAAGTGAGGAAAATGAAAATTCTTTGGGTGACGTAGCAGAAGATTGTCTGACCCCAAGCGCAGTTCCCACACAGGCCACATTAAGGAAACTTATTGAATAAATGAGTCCTTTTAACCATCACCATGAATAGGGAATTACACAGTAACTTCCAAGTTCACTGTTGAGTTCCATTAAGCAGTTCCTTAGCTCGAAGAATGAGTGTGTGTCATACATGGCGAGTGCTATTTTTTGCATTCTCTTAAAATGTCACCCTGTTCCACATCACCATGCGAGGACTTGCATGGATTTCGCTCTGCTTTGAAAGCCGGGCTCGGTTCCAAGACAATCACAAGCACTCGCCGTCTGCTCACTGACAGCTCTCATCTTGAGCATATACGGCCAATTATCGACCTCCCGTGGGCTCCAGGAATCAAGGCGCATCCCACGGAAAAAAAGCCTCTCCCGAGAAAACAAGAGCTGTCCCCGCAATATCATCTCCCCGACTCGCATGTGCGCCTCGGTGTTATCAGCGAGCGGCGGTGCGGGAGCCGCCGGTAGCCGCCTTAACGAGCGGGCGTTCGCGGAAGTGGCAGGAGCAGTCATCTGTGAACGCGGGCGCACTTGGGCGGAACAGGGGAGATCAGCCCCGCTAATGCGATGCAGCCGCCCGCGGAAGAGGAGCCAGAGAGGCACCCGTTGCTCCTTCTCCCGCTCCAATTGCCATGTGTCCCCCCCCACTCACCATGCACACATACACCCCTCCCTGGTGGAAAGGGGCGGAGATGGCTCGGGGGTCAAGCCGCTGTGCTCAAAACTTCAAATGTTTTTAATACACGGTAGCGAGCCATTGGTAGCAGGTCAGACTCGGTGACAGGTAGATTTGTCATTTAATTTCCCACCTCTCCCAGGGGGTCCCTGCTGAGGCCAGGGCGGCAGAATTCCACTTGACGCCTCTGGTAATAGCATTAGCGTGCCGTCGCAGGTATAACTTCTCGCGTCCGCTCCTTTAAGCAAACTCGACACCCCTCGCCCGCGTCCGATGGCGCCCTCGCTGCACCGGAGTTTTATTTTATCAGAGGACAAACACTCGGCGAGACCACAGCTGCATTTCTCAAGGTGAGTGGGCAGGAAAAACACAGACAACTGCCCTATCACTGACATGCAGGTCTTGCCTGCTTTCAGTTCTTCATCTTCAGTTCTTCTAGATGTACACTCCTTTTGAGGATAATTTCTTTATGACATTTGCCCATGGATTGAGCTGTTGTCATCCTATGACCAAAGATAGGATATCAGCTGTAACCACAAAATCATTTTTCATGTTTAAAGTTCTGGCCCTGCACTCTCGAACCTAAAGTTTCCTTACAGTTCTTTTTAACAATTAATAGTAACTAGGCCAGGAAGGAGGCGCAGAATGTGTGCCTCAATAGAGATAAACAATCTGTTCTATAGCTTTTGTTGTTTGAATTTATACTATTTGAAGTGGTGTTCAAGTATGTAGATAATAGATTGAGAATAAAATAGCAACAGGCCAACGTATTCTGAATGTAAGTATTGGATTTTAAATTGATATTTGCAAAATACTTGGATATACTTCAAGGTATCAAGACAATGCTTTCTCACTGATACGTCCAGTCCATGGGACCACTGTTTAGATGCTTCGTTTGAAAGTAATTGAAAAAAAGTGTTCTGCATCACATTTATTTTGTGAGTTTGAAAGTGCTTTGGGACTTTGGCTCTCTGCTTTATTGTTTTCTTTGTTGTTATCATTTTGTACCTTTTTGAAGTATAAAGGGGGAGTACTTCACAATCGAGATCATGCATAATTAACCACACAATGAGGTTAATATATTATGCAACAATGTTCCATAATTAGATAGCATTGTAAGCAAGCATTATTGATATTGATGTGGTGTGTATTTGTGAATATTGCAGCCTTTAAATAATGTATGGGACTCAGAATTATTCATGTGGGATATTTGCGTGGAAGTGGGCTGTTTCTGTACAGTTTTGAGAGACATGTTTTCAGAGGCACTAATTGCTGTGCATCTCCTCAAGAATAAGCCAGCACAGTTGAATCATTGATCCACCAATCAAATTATTCTATTACAAAGGTGCTGTTAATAAATCAATTTCTTCACAAATAATGACTGAGCTTGCAGTAGATGTCAAATTCCTTATTGATTTGTTGGCTGTGCAATATGTTCCTTGAGGTGGGGCGACATCATTCTTTCATTCATCTCAAATTTTATTTGTTATAGTGCATTTTAAAAATCAGGATTGTCACAAAGTGCTGTACATGTAGCAAAGTAGATTTTCCAGGGGGAATGAAAAACAGAGAACTCAGAAATTTTTTTTTGAAAAATGTAGAAAACAATGGGAAATTATTCCCTGACCCTGGAAAAAGACTGTTGCAAGACTTCTGAAAAATAATGGAGCGTATGAAAAACTGCTCTCATTCTGAGTGTAGCTGTGACTGAGCCACGCTGTGCTGAGAAGGGGCAGAGACTAGCTCTGCGTTTCCCTTCATAGTATTATATACTGAATTTGCAGGTGTGTGTCATACGCATAATTGCATTTCATTGCAATCACCTTATTAGTTCTGCAAGGCGTTGGGGATGTTCTGTTGGCTTCCCTTGCCACAGCAAGTGCAAAAAGTTACACCAATAACAACAAAAATGGCATGGCAAGTTGAAATGCATCACAAATTTTCCCACTGTGAACCTTTAACTCTGGGTATGGTATCATGTGGTGACTCGACTGTGTGGGAGGGCAAACTTCTCTTTTTTTTTTTGCTTTGCTACCCACTCTTGTGTGTATGTGAGGTGGAAATTCCAGCATGTGACTAAAGTCAGTTGTCTAAGATTTTTCTCAACTGATGTCTTGTAAAAATAGAGTGCGAAAGACCTCACCCACTCAATAAGAATGTTAAAAATGGAAAGTAGCAACAGCAAACTTGGTATTTTTTCTGATTGAACAGAGAAAATTGAAGTAAAATTAAATGTATATCTCGGGAGAGCATCTTAGCCTTCAAGCTGCATTGTACATTATTTTGCGATTGGTAGCAGTCATTTCGATTTGAGAAGTGAGGCATGGTGGATAGACTTGGATAGACTTGAAAAGTATAGAAAACATGAATCCTGTGCTGCTGTTTTGAGTCAGTGAATTATGAACTCACCATTCATTGATTTGGTGTCAGCAATTCAACAGGAGACAAGCTCATCACCATTAGGGTAACAAAGGGGAATCTGGAATTTCAATCTAACCACAATGTCTTTTGTCCTTAATGCTGAATAACACATTTCAGCTTGCAATATGTTCTTTTTCTTGTGTTCTCTTCCGTTGAATCCATCCAAGTATTGAATATATTCATTCTCATTTGTTACTGAAAATTAAGAATGCATAGACATTAAACTAAATTGAGGCCCAATGTTTATATATATATATATATATTTATATGTTTATAAAATATGCACACACACACTCACATTGGTATGTTGGTTTCATTCGGTTTGAGCTTTTCTCTTCCAGTCCCAGAAGCCGATGAGACAATGCAGCCCTCATGTAATGGTATCGGATATTGAGATGTGCTTTCCTGTGCATAAATCAGGCACTCATACTGTTCAGCACACAACAGCATCAGACACTATCCCCCTAAGGCAAATGGCTGAGAGATCTAACACATTCTCTTCAAATAGCACACTTTTTGTGCGCGGTATTACAACTGAACGTAGACCAGAAACCCACCACATCCTGATAAGATTCAGTCTGTTTATGGCTTTCACTCTTTGTGTCGCCCCTTTATGGCTTTGTGGTTAAAACCTCATAAATGACTAACATAGCGGTTCCGACCAAAAGAAATCAGTTGAAAGTAGGTGAAGTGCCAAAGTGCAGAGAAGTACAAATTAGCAAATGTTTTGGTCAAGCAGCCTTCATCAGAGCTATTCTTTAATGCATAGTGTCATACTGAAACCCTGGCTGATAATGTTGCTGGTCAATCCTCAGACACCAGTGAAGATTGTCTGCTAAAAGATGGATTTATTTGGACAAAGCAGACAGAATGCTTTTATACACAGCAGAGAAGGTGTGCAAGATCACATTGGCCTGCTGTGTCTTCCACAATATGGATGTGAAAAATTCCATTTGTTCTCCATCAGAGTGGCAACAAGAGGACTCTGTGCAGGACCCTTTTCACTCCAGAAAATCCAAACTTTTCAGACTTGTGTAGAATTAACTAACACTCTTTGAGTCAAGGTATGAATTACATGGGATTTTTGGAGCGTTTACTTATGCTAACTACAGATCATCTAATTTAAGAACACTTGGGATTCATCATCATTGCACAAGTGAGGGTAAGAACTAAATTGGGTGTTTCCATGTGTTTCATTAACTTTTTCATGTGAATTTTTCCCAAGAACAAAATAAACATTTTTATGAATATTTTGATGAATGAGGGCTAGGGATTTTTATGTGAGTAATAGTTTTACTGTATCATAAGAGCATGGTGCAGTGCACAGACATAGTTATGGCACCATTTTTAGAACTTGTTAAAGGTGAAATTTTATTGCATTGGAGTCTAGAGCTCCTCTGCATAAGATGATTATTCTCTCTCCCTCTCTCTTCCTCTCTCTCTCTCCCTCTCTCTTTCTCTCTCTCTCTCTCTCTCTCTCGCTCTCTAGATCTTTGTGGTTAGTTGTTTCCTGTTATTCTGTAGAAGGCATTCTATGTGAAATGCAGGCCTTACAAATGTCCTCATCACTTGGATGTTTTATATTCTCTTAAGGCAGCCAAGCTGGGATTGTCTCCTGCTTCACAACACCTCCCAGTTGCTCAAGGGGATATTTTCTGTGAGCACTTACAAATCTGTCTGGTATTTGTTGTTCTTGGGTTTTAAAGTAGGGTATACACTGTTCTACACATCATCATCCAATGCCAACAAGAGTCATTTTCAAACACATCATGGTGGGCCAGATCTTTGCCTAGAACCTTCTCAAAAGCCACTTGGAAATTAAATGTCAAAATCAGGTTTTGAAGATGTAAGCTCCTTAAAAACGGGTAAAGCTGGTTCATTCAGTGGATTGCAGAGCAATGAAATTCAGGCCAGCAATATCTCCAGCGCCTTATCAGATAATGACTCAATGCTTGATTGAATTAATTAAGAATATTATCATACAGCGGGCATCTCTGCAGAATTGGAGGCAGGCACCTAGAGGAATCAGGATCTGTTGTAGTCTGCAGCGTTGCTGGCTTGCAAGGAGCCAGTGCTAACAGCGGGGGTTGTTCCACCCTTTCACTCCTAAACACGCTTCAACTACGTGAGCCCTTATTACAAAAGCACTTTGGGATTTTTTTTTCCACTATTCACTTTCAACCCCCTCCTAATAGGCCAGAGGCACAGATGACGTGGGTCGCTGCTAAATAGAAACTTCCCCTCTGTTCCCCTCTGAACCTCAAAGAGTGAGGATTGCTGAATTTGTACAAAGTGTCTGGAAGGTGTTGTTTAATCAAACATGGCACATGGCAGTTTTACATCAGGGTAAAGCAGGTGTCACATGCTTTGGACTGACCCTCTGATTGCTGTGTGAACCATGTGTGCTAGTCTTCCCATTAAAGATCAAGGTTGCACATGGGTACGGTATCTGCTGCACACTTTGAAAGGTTGGTGTGAGGGCTTATGAGATATTGTGTCTGTGTAATAACAGAAGGTAAGGAAGTGAATGGTGCTGCTAGTTTATAATACTTCAGTCTGCCCTAGTTTTTACTCACAGACCAATTGGCTTCCTGTGCCTCCTGAACCCACCTCATCTCAACCCAATTTCTCACCATCAGGAGTGTGGTGAATGCATTTTCCCACTGTGCACTGTGCACTATCTGTCCTTAGAGATTTGTTTAGTAAATAATTTGTCAGAGAGAGCATCAAAGTGACTGAAGGGATAGGATTTATTTCATATTATTTTGCCAGCCTGCCTGTTTTGTATGCCAATTCTTACCCAAACCATTCTTCCTCTCTTATACAGCATAACAATCCTACCATATTGCTATCTTGAAAGAATGAAATGGGTATGTCTCTTTGGTGCAACTGATGTTTCCAGAATGCCTAACAAATCCAGAGAAAACTCCTTAGCTCTAGGGCCTGCTTCTGTCACCTTCTGCAGGGATAGCCGTGGACAAGCGAGGCTTTGTGTACTTTGTGGACGGGACCATGATACGGAAAATCAATGAGAAAGGGGTGATAACGACTGTGATCGGTTCCAATGGCCTGACGTCCACTCAGCCACTGAGCTGTGACGCGCGCATGGACATCACTCAGGTAAGCTGCCATGTGTCATTCAGACTAAGTGCAGTGTACACGGGCCCTTGCTCCAGCAGGCCACATTCATTATTCATGGGTGTGAACAATTTTGTGCATATAGTGTGTTCATGAACAATCTGACGAACATTTTGGAATTCATCAATTTGTTCTTAATTCTTACTTATGTACAAATTTTACAACTTCTCTAGACCACTCCTACCACATGTGCAAGTATGCAGGACAAGACAAATTGGTGATCTAAAATTTGATTTAGATACCTGAGTCCTTTCAGTTTAATGCTTATTTTGGCCATTGGTTTACTAATGTCCCGGTCACTTCACTATACACATAAAATATACAGATATTTTTCTTTCATCCATCTCTGTCAGAATTGTTCACATCACTTAATCAGAAAAAATATTCCTTTTTGCCCTTTTGGCAGCATCAGGTATATCTGCAACTCAGAAGTCAGAATACGCATATATGGGAATGTCAGAGAATTTACTTTTGCTAATTGCAGATAACATGCATGAGCATCTAACATAAGAACAGTCGGGATACATCATTGTAAGAGCAGGGGTAAGAACAGAATTAGGTCTTTTCTATGGTTTCATAAATCCATCCAAAATGACTTTCTTGTACAGACGTATCCCAAGAACAAAATACGCTCATTTCTGTGAACATTTGGATCAATTGGGCCCAGTGTCTCTTTGCAGAACAGGCAGAGGTTCATAAGCCGCATAGTGACTGTCTCATCTCTCACCCTGCCCCTGTAGCACTCACAGAAATATCCAGCTCTGTCACCTGACTGACTTCTAACCGCAAGTACCCAGAAACTGGGAGTGTTGCAATCAGTTCTGGGGACACTTGTTTGAATTTAGATGCCAGCTACGAAGGTGGTGGTGTGGGGGGTTGCTGCCCTCCATGACTGGGATCAGAGAATGCATTTGCTGGATGTTGATGGAGAGTCATTTCCCCTTCAGCTGCTGGTAGCTTCAAAACCAGCAGTTGCAGAGCAATTCATGCGGTGCAGAATCCTAACAGCACTCAGAAATCATTTTGTTTGGTCTGCCCGGAGACCTTTGCCTCTGCCATTAGTCTTAAACTGCACTTGAGCTGCAGGAGAACGGCCTAGTATTCCAAATGGACGTCGAATGGAAAATTTAAAGGAGTCTACCTCAGTCTGAGGTAGTGAAGTGAAGTCTTTCATGATCTGTTGGCACTTGCTGACTGCCACTAAAATTCAGTCTTATGATACCAAATCACCTGTGTGTCCATTGTACAGAATCTTTCCGAACTTTTGCTGCTTGTCCGGTGCTTGTTTATGAGCATCTTATTTCCATGACAGCAATTGTACTGCTGCAGGTATTACAAACGGTATTAATGATGACCATTATGCCATCTCTGTTATAGTCAGTGGCAGCCTGTCACCGTGGTGTCATCATCTTGATGTAAGCATGTGGCCTACATCCCATCGGTTTTCTGAGCTTGTGCTTTAAGACATTTCCAACACAGGTTACCGGTGTGGCCTGCTGAAACCTTCCATCTCGAGAAAAGCTCTCCCATTCCCAGAGCCCCAGAGGCACTGAATAGGGAGCGCCCTGACCCGACAACCATTTTTCTCAGCCCAGACCTTGTCACGGGGAGACTGGCGAAAACAAAACTGCCTTTATTAAGCACCCTCAGAAAGTTGGAAACTGCTGAGCCCAGATAACCTTCAGAGGGACTGCCGGGATATGCCCCGCGGTCGATCTCGGCTCCAGCAAAGGAGCACATTGACCCATATTTGAGGCAGTTTCACAGCTTTATACGCGGGAGAGAAATTAACTGGTGTGCCCCCCCATAAGGGCTTATCATATAAGCACTGTATGATTCACATTTATGCCCAGATTTTCTCCCAGCGAATGATTATCCAGGCGCATCGCCGCAACCACGTGCTGAACAGATCAAAGGCTTTTACTGCCGGATAATTAGGAACATGCACTCCTCCTATGTGTATTTTTTTTTAGCTTATGTGAAAGGGTCGTCAGTGTAATACAGATGTGTGGTGAGAGGGCGTTGCACTTCATATTGTGTTTCCCTCAAAGCCTCCAGTAATTGTTCTCTTGGCTCTCACGGATACCACTTGTCCTAGATTGCTGCAAATGCAGTTGTGGTCGCTCTTCCTGAACACGCCATCAACCAACAGACCTAAAGAATTGAACCAGCCCAGCCCATACAATGGCAGGAGGAGACACTTGAGGTTCCAGGAAAATACCAAACATCTGAAGTATCTCCTGTGTTGTTCAGATATCGAAGATGTTATCCAGCTATGTTTTATTTTGCATGTGTTATTCCACACAACTGTGGAAAATGAGTGGTACAGCTTTTGTGACACTGATACTCCATGGAGGTTTACCCAGCAATGGATTGATTTCAGGACTGTACCTTTGTGTTGCCATAATGGATCCATTTAGATGACCTTGTAGGATATGTAGTGATAACAAGTGTCACATTTCTATGGGTCCACGAGTCACCTGCGCCGTGTTTCCTGCAGCGCGCTGTGTTTTTCTACTCCGATTGCCTTCCCGGGTGCAGACGAAGGGCGAGAGCTTATTACTATGATTGGTTCAAAAGTCCTCCACCAGGACCTTGCGCCCTCACAGTTTGGAGAATTAGAGTGCTCTTTTCACTCTTACTGTTTTCAAGTTCAGGGCTTTCCCGATCACAAGCTGGAACAGTGTCCCCCTGCTGTTGAGTATAGCAGGTGAGGCTCAGTGGGTTTAGACATTGCTGCTCCCAAGAGAAATAATTCAGTGCATTTTTTCCCCTATTCTGGCTCAGGGCCTCTCAGCATGCAAAGACAGCAGCCAATTTCTCAAAGCATTCAGCAGTCAATTGAAAGCACAGCCCCCAGAATGCACCAAAGTTGATTTCTGTATAGGATTCTGATGAGGGTTATTTAGCCCCTGCTTCAAGGTGGAATAGACTGGATCTCAGTCTAAATCCAGAGCAGTGCTTTGTCTTTCCAAAGTAATTCCAAAAACAATACGGGGCGGCAAAGTCATACGTTTAAGAAATAAAATGGGCCGAGTCCTTGATGCACAGCTCGGAGACATCACTGTTCATTTGTGTGGATCGATCTGTCTGCTTCATCCCTGATGGAATCCCCCATCCCCACCGATAAAGTGAAAGAAAAGGCCCCTAATGTGTAAAACTTTGATAGCAGTGCTATTGAAAAACTCTAGTGAAAGAAATAAGTGGCATTGCAACAAAGAGTAATTAATGTAAAATGGCACTGCCATATTTTATGCATCAAGCCTCACAAGCACACAAACATGCACACATGCACACATGCGTGCACGCATACATACACACACACACATGCACATGCACATGCACACACACACATACACACATACACACTTGTGGTGTATGTGTGTAAGTATTTGTATATTATGGCTCATATGAGCCTTCGCTGGGAAGAAAAGCTCAATGTGCCTGCCACATATTTGACAGCAGTAAGTTTTGAGGCTCTGCATACATTCCTGTCAGACCAAGTGTAAAATCTGCTTCTAATGAGGCAGATGTAGCACACATTTAGGTGTGTGTGTGTGTGTGTGTGTCTGGCACATAATTCTGTTTATCAGTTAGTTGATGGCTGAGAAGGGCATTTATCAATCATTGTTAAAAGAGGATGAAATACATTTACAACAACAAGGTTTTTTCAACCTTTTGATCAGGATTTCCTGATACCAAATGCACCAATCACTTCAATGAATACAGATCCTGAAAAAAACAACAATTTGTCAATTTGTCAAAACCATCATTTTAGGCTTTTTTGTATACTACACAGGATAATACAAGCGGTGTCATCATGTTTCATCACAGGAAATCCCATCAGAAGAAGCCTAACTGGTGTCTAAAGACCGATGAATAAGAAACTGCATTTATTTAAGGTGTTTCCATAAAATAATGAACAGGCCTGTTTAAAAGCCTAGGCTTTTCTGTATGAGAGTCCTCATAATTACCATACCTTGTGGGATTTTGATTATTGTTTAATACTCATTGTACTGCTTTAAATGTCGTGGAATCTTGAATGATTGCAATGAGCAAGGGGCAGTAAACATCTCCTCCAAAAGGCGGTACATCCTCCAGTACAGGGTCCCCATCACTGGGGCAGAGGTTTCTCTTTAGTCAAAAAGAAAGGGGACCCTTGTTAGCCCACTAAGACCTGCTTAGCTTTTGCAACAGAATGGTACAGAGTGACATGCAAAAGAAATGATATGAGATATAGTGTAAGAATGCTGCAAACAAATAATGTAATAATGGCAACATACTTTGAAAAAGTAAGATCGTGTGGTGCATTATGTTTCATACAAAATACTGAACATTGGAGGGGAGTGGAGGAACAGCTAGTTTGGACAGGTGTGTTTCTTTTCTTCAGGTGCGCTTGGAATGGCCCACGGATTTAGCCATCAACCCCATGGACAACTCCCTCTACATCCTCGACAACAACATCGTTATCCAGGTGTCAGAGAGCCACCAAGTGAGAATCGTTGCAGGACGTCCCATTCACTGCCAGGTCCCGGGGATCGACCACTACCTGGTGAGCAAGTCCGCCATCCACTCCACCCTGGAGGCAGCCAAGGCCATCGCCGTGTCACACCAGGGCGTCCTCTACATTGCCGAGACGGACGAGCGGAAGATCAACCGCATCCAGCAGGTCACCACCAATGGGGAGATCTCCGTCATCGCCGGGGCGCCCTCCGAATGCGACTGCAAGATCGATCCCAACTGCGACTGCTTCTCAGGTGGGCCACACCTTGCTCTGTGGATCCGTGGTAGCCTCTGGTCCTAACCTGTATAGAAATGCAAGTGACTGGCATTGCATAAAAAGCCTGTATCTTGCTAAAGTATGTATCTTGCTATGATGGCCTTGTAAGAAGTGTGTCTAGTAACGAGTGTCTGCCACGTTTACAAAATTACCTAAAACTGTGAAATCATATGAAAAAACCTGATAAAACACCAGATGGGAAGTTGGCAAACTGGAGTTAGCAAGATGTGATTTTGACAAGTGTCTCACATATAAGAGTGCGTCTTTCACATATCAAGACAGTCAGTTAAGAAGTTCGTATTGCCATTTTACCATGATGAAAAAGATAATTAGACAATGAAAATGTAAATAAAGCTTACATGAAAGACATTAAGTTATTGTGTAATTTTATAAACATTCATTTAATGACTGGTTCACATAACTAATTGAATGTCATTATGACTGATGTGAAATGTTAAAAGTTAAAAGTTATGAGCAATTTCACATAATAGTTTCAGTGAAGCGTCCATGCTTTGTAAAATACATAATAAAAGCAGTGCTGGCTAAGTATTCTTTAAACAGAAAGAAAACTATTGATTTCTGTTTCCTCTCCATTTCTGTGTTTGAATATTAATAATTAATGAAAGAAATAAGACAAGTTAATTGTGATAATTTATTTTACACTTATGGGGCCAGTCAAGTTCGAGAATTTAGTGACCAGTCGTGACATGTTCCTCAATACATGATTTTATCCATGTGTCCTTACGACTTCCGAAATACATCTTATTTGTAGTTAAAGGAAAAAACTGGTTCACAAATGTCATGCACCATTGGCACTACATAGCTACCATTTTTACAGCAGCACTTTGCATATATTTCCCATCATGTCACAATGTTATCAGCTGATTACTCTCTTCAGAGGCTTTCATCTCCCAATTTCTTTTCTTTGCAAATGCACATCCTGTCCTCCGCTGCAAGTTCCAGAAAATAAATACCTCTCTGCCCCAGCTCACAAACCCCTCCTCAGCTCTGGTGGTTAGCTCCCCAGAGTTAGCATCATCTAAACATTCATCTATCAGGCAGATCCTAGAGGTAAAGCAAAATGAAACTGGCATTTTGCAACCGATCCTCTGCAAATAGCTAGGGGAGAACTGGGAGAGGTGTTTTACACACCTAAGCCAAGTAAATGCCATTACACGATGAGCTCTGTTATCATAGCATCTTCCATTTGTACCCCTCCTCCCCACAGGGGATGGCGGATATGCTAGGGATGCCAAGCTGAAAGCCCCCTCGTCCTTGGCGGTTTCTCCCGATGGCACGCTCTACATCGCCGACCTGGGCAACATCCGAATCCGCGCCCTGAGCAAGAACCGGCCGCACCTGAACCCCAGCAACATGTACGAGATGGCCTCCCCTGTGGACCAGGAGCTGTACCTCTTCAGCGTCAACGGCACCCACCTCCACACGCGGAGCCTCATCACGGGCGACTACATATACAACTTCACCTACTCTGCGGAGAGGGACGTGAGCACGGCTGTCGGCAGCAACGGCAACGCTGTCCACATCCGCCGTGACGCCAACGGCGTGCCGCTGTGGCTGGTGGTGCCGGGCGGGCAGGTCTACTGGCTCACCATAAGCAACAGCGGCGCCCTCAAGAGGGTCTCGGCCCTGGCCCACGACCTTGCGCAGATCACCTACCACGGGAGCTCTGGTCTCCTGGCAACCAAGAGCAACGAGAACGGCTGGACCACCGTTTATGAGTGAGGCTTCTTCCCTTCCCTTCTTCTCCTGTCCTTCTTTCCTGTTGATTGCCCCTCTGCTCAGAGTGCTAACACCATCACTTGTTCATTCAACATGTATTCTGCTCAGTGGACCCGTCAAGACTGAGTCCTTATTTTCAAGGCCAACCTAAGAAAGAATGAGGTAGCTAAAAAGCTTATAGAGCTAGAGTGTAAAGTCACTTTTCCATGGAGACATCTTCCTGCTTGTCTTTTTGACATCACATCTCAGAAATGTATTGGACAATTCCAAACTATAAGAGGTGCAGACACAGGTCATTTTAGGGGAAGCGTGAAACTTCCATGGAAAATTAAATGTCAGGAAGTTGCCATTGACTGGTAACAAGAGCTCCCTCCATGTAATGATTTCATCTGTAAACACTCTGGTTTGAGTTTCAGAGGCAGATAAAATGAGAGACGTGTCTTTTTAGTATTGCGCATTAGACCTTTATACACCCAGACTTTTAGATTTTGAAGTAGTTCACCTTGTGCTGCTATCTGCTGTAATATCTCTAGCATCATGAAATGTCTCCAAAGACTCATTTCATAGAGCTGTGGTAAAACAATTTTGGAAGAGATTTAAATGACCTGAAAAGGTTAGATCATTGTTTGTCTTGTCTGAAACTCCGATGAATTCTGAAAAGTAGTGCATTAATTTAAATTCCATCACTCAAATGTGTAAATATGAGCATAGCCTGTGGTTAAGTCACTAGAATAGTAGGACTAGATGGATAATCTTGCATTTATGTTGTCAGCCCTATTTCAGAGTGAAATCATGCAGGAGATGGGAAAGGTCTGACTTGGCTTCATTTAATGAAAACTTTATTTGTTAAGATCTGAATCATTACCCTGAAATCCAGTTGGCAACAGAGAAGTATTTTCAACCAGCATTTGTTCAGCTGGGAAATTAGCTTTACCGACCACACAGAATGTTGACTCAGAGACCATTCTTAGGAGTGTTACCCTGCTGCAGAATAGAAATTTAATTGTGCAAGCCAGCTGTTCAAGAATGTCTCCTTTCAATGATGTTTTAAGCCTCAAAGTGTGGGAGCAGTATGATTATATAAAATGTTTGTACAGGCGTTTTAAGGGATTTGAAAGAGCTTTTGAGTTGAAATTGATTTGAAAATGTCAGCAGTACCATATCTTTCCTAGTGCCTGTTATTTTATGTTATGCGTTGCTTGATATTCCAGTTTTTATGACGGAATTGATGACCTTTCTCTGTTTGTCATTTACAAAGCAAGGTACAGTTTAATCCTTTTTAAAGTATTCTTTTTCTTCAAACTCAGTGCTGACGGATTTGTTTTAATTTGCAACATCAGTATTGAATCAGTGCCATCTTGTGGTGCGGTTATGCAAGTACGTGTTACTGAAAAATCACTGAGGATGGAAACTTCATTTTTTTCTTCCTTTCCAGTAAGACTTCATTCAATTACTAACACCTTCAGAACTGTGATGTGCTACCTGGTTTGTCCAATTAACACAGTATTCTGTTGAAAATGGAAAGTCAATTTGAGGCCCAAAATGGTATATTCCTTTCAGGGAAAGTTCTGATATTTAAAGTTCACATCATTGTATATTACCATATTCTATTAACATTTAAGTAACAGAGTATTACCTCAGAAATGTTTGGTCTTTCCAGCATCAATTTTAGCAGATTATGCAAGCCTATTTAAAAATCAAGCACATTTAAAGTTTATCACAAATGTTTTGTGGCAGTGGCAATCCATGCCATTTTGTATGTGTGCATCTTTGGGGCTATATAACAGCAACCTGCTGAACAAAAGGTTGTGGTTCAGCCAGCCTTGCTTTTCTTTGTACAGATACAATACTGAGGGTCATCTCATCAATGTAACCTTCCCAACGGGAGAAGTGACCAGTTTCCACGGCAACATGGAGAAGTCTGTAAGGGTGGAGGTGGGCACTTCAAACCGGGAGAACTTTATCACGGCCACCAACTTCTCAGCCAGCAGTACTATCTACACACTGCGTCAAGGTATGCATTCATACAAACAGCTTGAAACAGCTGTCACTTCATTTTTTATTCATTGTTTTACAGATTTTGCCTCCCTTGTGTTATATATTACCCAGCTAAAACAATTCTGTTTATATTTAGTTTATTGAATGGATAAGGATAATGATTTGCTCATCAAGATACCTTGACACCCAGTATTTAATCTTGAGGTAAACTCGCAGGCTACCTGCATCATTACCTTATTAGCCAGCTAATTGTTATTTAGCTAGTTATCTCACTAGCTAAGTCACTAGGTAGCAACTTAAAGGCAGTTTACACCTTAGCCAGGTAACGTGCTAGCTGGCTAGCTAGCCAGTAGATTAATTCTAGCTTGATGATGGATGGAGTCACCTATGGGCAAAGAAGGAAACACACTGAACAAAAGAACTGAAAAAACTGGAGGAAATGAACAAATCAGCGATATTCATAGCCACTGGAGCAGCATTATCCAAACCTTGGGGGAAGTGTGTATAGGTTGTGATTTATAATGTATAATACAGACAAATTGACATTATGAATGAATTTTTAATAGATTAATAGCAAAATGTCAAAGATGTTAAACATCACAGAATTACCTATTGAATTTTTAGATTTCAGCACTTTGTCTCATTTGGGGGGGGGGCAGATCTTCTGTTTGAGGTACAAAATGTCTTAGCTCAGTAAAAAGAAACGAAATGCCCATCATTAGTGAGAGTTAGAAGCTTTGTTTCAGAAATAGTCTGTGTGTGTAGCCACTGTAGCATACATATTGGGACATCAGCTGCATGTGATAGAATTCTGAACATTGTATTCATGTTAGTCAATGGGAAAATTTCCAAAGTAAAACCATAAATGTCTCAAAAATATTTTAGGCATTCACATAAAGAACCAAAGCAACACAATCCCATACTAGCTGAAGGTATTAGCCAACTTTTCTAAATGTAGCATAAAAGCTATAGGAGGAGTTATGTACAGAAAATTGGATGAAATAATAAGAAGTTGTTATTTTTCAAGCCATCTTAATAAGCTAAGTACAGCCACTCCATTGAACCCTCTGGAAAAATGAATCTATTTTAAATATGTTAAGAATCATTTATGTTATATGTTAAAAATGGCTGTGGCAATGTTTAATGCTATAGCCATTCATTATATTTTAGTACCATTTTAGTTGTACTCATCAAATGTTAAAGTGTTCCTTCCTTCTCCACGGAAGTATAGCAGTCAAGTTAGAGCAGAGACTTCGTCATCACCATTACACATGAAATTGCTGGAGGGACACTCTCGTTATTTTCCCTTGAAATGTTTCTTTTTTAACCCGTTACTGACAGTCATGGGAGAGTAGCATAAATAAATCTACTTGTGTGAATATTATTGCTGGTATTTCATTAAAAACCATTTAGGATGAGAACATTTGGTCTGGGAAGGATGTGAGTCATTTATTAGGACATAGTCTTGCGCATGCTGAATATGAAGAGAGAAACTCAGAATTAGATTTGCCGAACCAGTTGCTGGAGGGGAGAAATTCTACCACGACTCGACAAAAAGACTCTCAGATGGCAGAGAAGACCATCATTCCTAATGCTCTCATCTAGTTTTGCATCCCATGTTACAGAAATGACTCGTATTAGCCATATTGCCTTCTGCTGATTGCATAGCCATAATCGTATGAGTCTGTGGCCACCAAGTGGGCTGTTAGATGGTGAGTGCCTCCCACCATAATGCGTTTCAATTGAAACAATGAGCCAAAGGCTGAGAACATTTGCATATTTTCCTAATTAGAATATAAGTAATATGTATTGATTGTGTTGTTGTTTTAACACATTTAGGTTAGGACCAAATTTTTCAGATTTTTTCATTAGTGTCCATATGCTCAAGAGTCCCCTTAGAAACAGCACAATGAACTGGTCAGAATTAGTGTCTGGAAAATAGATTTTGTCATTTTAGAATGGCACGTTTTGCCTCTTGAGATCCAAACAGATAGATTTGCATGCAGTAACTTTGGATAATATGGTATTCAAGTGGATAATAATGTTCACATGTGCCTGTGAATGACTGACAAAGGCAAGTTGTTTATGAAACTTGTGCTCTCTGCCTTACTAATGGATAAAGATGCACATTGTGCAAACAGTGAAGAGGCCAAGATTTTGCTATGCAGTGTGATGGTTGTGCAAGCCAGTGTGAACAGGAAGTCAGGGCATACAAATCAGGCTTCATCTTTTTCAAACCAAAGTATGTGCAATGTATGTGATGGGTTAAAACTGTGACCTCACCTCACAGTGTCAGTCACCATGATGCGTCCCCCTGAATACATGTTGAAATACATAAACAATATAAATTTGCTATTTTAAAACATGTCATTTGCATTACATATTTAAACTTGATCTATAATTACCATTCCCTGCAATGAAAATATATATAATAGTAATCTTAAAAATATTTTCCTTATAAGTATTCATGTTGTGTCATATCACACATTTTTCCAGCTTTTTAGACTGCTCACAGGCGTAAATATGTGTCCGTATTTGATACCATTTGTTCAATGTCACAAGTATGGTATGTTTTGCCATTTCAAGGTCATGAAGCTGCATTGTGGCTGCAGTTTCCTGTTCTAATGTTCTGGAAACAAAAACATAGCACATTCTCTTTACAACTGGGGCTCTTTTCTCACCTCGTGTTTTCTCACAGACCACGCTCAGAATACGTACCGGGTTAGCGCTGACGGGTCCCTGCGCGTGACTTTCGCCAGTGGCATGGAGGTGACGCTAAACATGGAGTCGCACATCTCGGCAGGCGTGGTCAACCCCACGGTGGGCAGGTGCAACATCACGCTGCCAGGCGAGCACAGCCCCAGCCTGATCGAGTGGAGACAGAGGAGGGAGCAGGCCAAAGGCAACTACACGGCCTACGAGCGTCGGCTGAGGGTATAACAGTGCTCCTCTTCTCCTCATCTGATAAACGCTGCAAGCCAAACACACATCCTGGGTAGATTGGCCAATGTGGCAAACATGCAGGCCACACGCTACGAAGGCTAATAAAATTTGGTTGCAGGGTTGCGCAGTTTGTTTTTTATTGATGTTGGATGTTTTTTTGTGTGTGTTTGCTTTTTGAGTGAGATAGTGATCTGTCATGTTTGTCTCTTTCTCTTTTGTGTCACTGAAAAATAGAAAATCATAAGGATGAAGAACAGTAGCTGGAATACGTAAAGACTGTGACATTGTGGCTAAAAGGGGTGATGTTATCAGAAAAGGGGAAATTTGCAAGGGGGAGTGGGTGTAGAGCAAAGTAAAGCAGCACTGCGGAAAGTCACAGTTAATGTTTGCTTGATGTGGAAAAGACACATCAAAGTGCATGACTATTTCTGTGTAGCACATCTTTGATTGCTGATGAAGCAAAAAAAAATTGCCTTTCAGTCATCTCTAAAAGTTCTTCAATCCATACAGTATAAAGCGTTATATTAATATTTTTTAGCAATCTTGATAAAACTTTACTTGCTATCTACAGTGTACAGCTCCCTGTAATTGAATTTTTTATAACTTTGTACTCTTGTGGATGGTCCCATTTTAATTCCTATGTATTTTCTACTGTTGTGCATGCTCTCATTTTGTGCACAGCCTCAAAACAGTTCTGACCTTTTATCAAGATTTCTCAGGAGTCAAAACTGTATTTCTGTTTGAATATCATTAAAACTTTTCAGTATATTTTGGAAGGAGATGTAGAATGGCGTGTGTGAACAATTGAAATTCTGACAATCTGAACTCTGAGCATGTCCCTGATTTTTCTTTATTGCGTTTGATATTAGGCCCATAACAGAAATCTGCTATCAATAGACTTTGACAAGGCCACAAGAGTGGGAAAGATCTACGATGACCATCGCAAATTTACCCTCAGGATCCTCTATGACCCAATGGGCCGTCCCATTGTATGGTCACCTAGCAGCAAATACAATGAGGTGAATGTCACTTACTCACCGACGGGTCTCGTGACCAGCATCCAGCGGGGGAACTGGTCTGAGAGACTGCAGTACGAGAACGGCAAAGTCGTTTCAAGAACCTGGGCCAATGGGAAGATATGGAGCTACACCTTCCTGGAAAAGGTAACAGTGGCGCTGCTAACGGGGCCTCATATGACTGGACGTTGCAAGAAGTCATGTTGCCTCCTTTCAATATGTGGTTTTTCTGCCTGTCATCCAATCACCCAACTCCCCTGTTTCATTTCCACCACATCAATGTGGCTATTGCAAAACATGATGTTAAAGTTGGTGGCCAAGTAAAATAATTAAATGCACTGAAATGGCCCTGTACTCCTCTACTGTTGAAAGAATGTAAAGCACAGATGGAAGTACATATATATTGGCGTTACTGCACAGACCAGGTATGAAAACTGAAACAGGCCTGAAACTGACCCGAGTCTGCTAAATGATAGCATGGCCCAAAACTGAGCTGAACGAATGTCCTTTGTTTTGTTATCGAACCCAGCCCGAATCCAAATTCATTTAAGATGTACATACAGAGTGCTGCCTGATTATGACTAACAGAAGTTAAATGTTTATGTGTATGAATGAGTAAGAAAACATAGAGCAGTTAGGGGAAACTCTACCATCCACTTTCAAACCTGTCAAAATGCACTATTGTGAGGCTTGGGAGTCATCAAACCCCATACAATCACGGTTACAAGGTGACCACAGCAAACCAGTCATTCTACCCCTAATAGCCTACCAGTTGGGTAGCTTGTTAGAATGAACAAGATTTAAGCGCATAACTCACAGATAAAAAAGTCACCCACTCCAAATACAGTAATCAAGAGGCAAAAAAGTCTGTTTTACCAGTGAGTGGTGGGGAAATCTGTCCTTACTTTAATGTTAATCCTGGGGCTGACTAAGTAAGCTGATAATGTGAACTTAAACTGACAATTTACCAATTTGGTTCACAAAGCTCTCCCAATAAACAGATTTGGTTTGATTGCATTGGCATCCATTATTATTAATGGAATTAGTGTCTGCTGTAGGTTAAAAGTATTTCAACCTGAAATAATACCCAACTTGACCTGAGCCTGAGTGTTGGATGTAAAATATCCACCCGTCTCTACCAAAGCCCCACCTCTAGCATCAGGTCACGTCGAGCTTGTGTTGCATTTAATTCCTTTAATCAGAATGTCTCCGTGTGTTTGTGTGCGATTGCAGTCGGTCCTCCTCCTCCTGCACAGCCAGCGCAGGTACATATTCGAGTACGACCAGACAGACCACCTCCTGTCCGTCACCATGCCCAGCATGGTGCGGCACAGCCTCCAGTCCATGCTGTCGGTGGGCTACTACAGGAACATCTACAGCCCCCCCGACAGCAGCGCCGCCGTCATCCAGGACTACACCCGTGACGGCCGGCTGCTTCAGACCCTCCACCTGGGCACCGGCCGCCGCGCCCTCTACAAGTACACCAAGCAGTCCCGTCTGTCCGAGATCCTGTACGACACCACCCTGGTCACCTTCACCTATGACGAGGCCTCTGGCGTGGTCAAGACCATCCACCTAATGCACGAGGGCTTCATCTGCACCATCAGATACAGGCAAACAGGTAGCTGTCCCTCGGTGGCTGGCACCTAAAACTACAGCCAGCATGGAAGTTCTGAAAAGCTGAGATGGGTTCTCACCTACCAGCAATGTATTTAACTCTGGAGTCACTCATTTAAGGAGAAAAACGGCTGAACACATTGAAGATCATGACAGCAGTTAAGCGTCACTTCCCGACAGCCTTGTCAACAGGGGTCATTTATAATTAGGGACAAGTGGACGCTCGCCAGTCTTGGAAGTCAGCTTTTTACTGTCAAGTTTACTGTCAAGATCTGGAAGGATATGTCAAGAATATTTATGAGGCCCCTCAAAGTGAATAGGGCAGAAACATCGACTTGGAATGCATTTTAAAAGCATACCAAATTCATTGGTCACCCACTTTCACCTTTTTTTAGGTCTGCAGTGCTAGAATCAGGCAAAAAGGCCAATCTAGCCTAGGGCGCTGAATAATGAGGAGGCTGCATCAGTCCCACTGTAATGAGCAGGAGACTCTGAATGCCGTGTTTCCTGGCTCTGATGAGCAATTTCCTCTGTACCAGAAAGCTCAGCCCTGTTCTTTAGGATGCCTCACTCGCTGTGTGCCCTGCCCCCTGTCCCCCTTCCCCCCCACCTCAGTCGGGGGCCACTAATCTCTCCACCTCTGCCCCCAGCTCCCATGTGCATTTTTATCACTTTGTCCTAGGAATGCATTCAATTCATCCTTCCGCTAACCGATCCCATTTCACTGTAACAAATGGCCCTTTGGTAGGCTGCGATAATGCTAATTGTGGCATGAAATAAGCAATCAGGAGAGATGAGAGAGGGTGATACGCAGCAGGGGAAGAGGAGAAATCGTGTTGCTGTACGCTGCCCCATAGGAAGTGGGCTTCAGTTTCAACTGGGTGCTTAAAAAAAATCCGTAGAGACAATTGTGATTACGATTGTGTTTAGTAAGAGACGGGGACCAGTGAACAGCAAGCTGTGTGAGAAGCAGTCATAGCTTTTTCCATTAATTCTTCTCAGGCTGCATTTAACTCTGTCATGGCTCAACGAAGATTCTAACAGCGGAACTGCAGCCGCTGCAATTAAGAGATTAATAAACATGCCTTATGGCCTTCTAAAATGTGATGTCCCAACAGGTAGCACCACATAGCTTTTCTAATCATAACTGTTGTCTTTGATTTCATTACACACTACAATTAAAGGCTCATTACTGCCCAGAAATGCAATAAACAAGCAAATTGCAAAGGCCTGCTAAATGATGAGCCATTTAAGCTTGTCATTTATGTTCATTGTCTGTAAATTATTCCTCTGCCAGTTACAGGAATTGACTTCTACATAATAGTCATTGTAAATCCACAAGTGTACATCATTCACTTGCATTTAAGGTCAGTAAATCTGTATTTGAGGACTGCTATTGATCTGAAGGTGATGAAACTGGTGTATTGTTTAAGTCCATTTGTATAGGTGTTTAAGAAACAGATAGGCCAGTGTTGTGTCCCCTTGCAGAAAAAGGGATCACAGTGCATTTCTGTGTTCATTTTTATGTCTTAGTTTTACAGTGAATGGCGGGTTACAAAATGTGATTTTCCCCTGGGTGTCTCACACCGGACAAATTGTATCAGATAAAAAGGATGTGTACAAACTGTAAAAGTACCTTGTTTATCATAAATTGGTTACTTCATTTTGAGTTCATTTAATTGCACACATATTTTTACCAGGGTTTCTACAGACATATAGATGATAGGCATATCCTCTTAGCATATGAGCAAATTGGTGGTTCTGCAGTCTATAATTGTTTTGAATTTATTTATCAGTATTTTTGTAAGTAGCTATTTATTGTTTGTATTGTGTTAAGACATAAATACAAGCCAACTGACAGGGCTCGGGCAAGGACTCAGTCGCAGATCAACGAATGCCGGCAGATATTACAAGTCCGACTGGCAGGAATCGTAACCGTAAAAAACCAGGCAGGGGTCAAAAACCAGAAAGGCAGTCCGAAGGGCAAAATCCAGAAAACGAGTAACAGAGCAGGCAGGGTCAGACACCGGGCAGGCAGAGGTACAGGCAAACAGAGCAGAATCGGCAGGCAAAAAACAGGTCAAAAACAGGCAGGTCAAAAAACGGGAAAAACAACGAAATATAGCACGAAGCAAAAAGCGGGGACGAAACAGGCAAGAAGCAACCGAGACGAACTGGCAACAGAACAGGGATGCACAGGGAAGATATAGGGCAGGGCTGATAACGGGAATGGGAAACAGGTGCGCAGGCAGGCAGGTGAAGGCAATGAGGGAAACAGGCGGGCGGAGAGCGGGTGGGGAGCGGGGCAGGGCTGGAACACAGAAAAACAAAAGCACATGGACAGAAAAAAAATAAAAACACAACGGCTAGCGGGTGGGAGTACTGACACCAACACTTTTATCTAACTTTAATTTCTAAGCATATCATTTCCTCACCTGCCACTAATGCTTCTTCACTTTCACCTGCTGTTAATTTTAGTGGCTTTTTTAGATTTAGTTTTTGTCATAGTCTTTTGACTATCCTGGGTTAGGATAGACTCCCAGCTGTGCATTTGATGTGTTCTGTCACCGCAAGCAAAACTATTTGGAATGTTAAAGGTCTTACTTATTACTTGACTGGTTGAATCAGGTGTGCCTAGTACTTGGCCAGATCTATAATGTATAATATATGATGATAGGCTCAATGGTTAAATGCATTCATGAATGCAGGGAAAACAGAATTGACATATCAGTTAGTATTTCAGTTTAGATGCTTATCGTGTATATACAATAAAAATCCAATCAATTCAACTTAAATATATCTTGAAGGCGATTACTCGCTAACTTATGCTATTTTGCCATCATGACAAGAAACTGTCAAGTTTAGAGCTTGTGGGAAGATTAGTATGTTGCTATAAAATATTGCACCTAGCCACTAAAGCTAAGTGGTGAATTGGCCCCCAAAATGAATATGTTTAGTTGTGGCAAATATAGTATAAAAACACGTTTCTCTAGTAAATCACTGTTTTAGTGAATGAGATAAGAAAGGTTTTCTTTTTTTTTTGTAATCATTCTAAGTGTCGTTTTGTAAGTGTTCTTACTAATGCAAAATTCGAAGAGCGGTAAACATGATTTGTCTCTGCAGGTCCTCTTGTTGGCCGTCAAATCTTCAGATTCAGTGAGGAAGGGCTCGTAAATGCACGGTTTGACTACAGCTACAACAACTTCAGGGTGACCAGCATGCAAGCCATGATAAACGAAACCCCGCTCCCAATTGACCTCTACCGCTACGTGGACGTCTCGGGGCGCATCGAGCAGTTTGGAAAATTCAGCGTCATAAATTACGACCTCAACCAGGTCATCACTACCCACGTCATGAAGCACACAAAGATCTTCAATGCCAACGGACAAGTGATCGAGGTCCAGTACGAGATCCTGAAGTCGATTGCCTATTGGATGACGGTGCAGTACGATAACATGGGCCGCATCACCATCTGTGACATCAGAATCGGTGTGGATAACAACATTACTCGGTACTCGTATGAATATGACGCTGACAGCCAGCTGCAGAGCGTTTCGGTGAATGACCGGCCCCAGTGGCGCTATAGCTATGACCTGAACGGAAACATCAACCTGCTGAGCCATGGCAACAGTGCCCGTCTGACCCCGCTCCGTTACGATTTGCGGGACCGCATCACCAGACTGGGGGAAATACAATACAAAATGGACGACGACGGCTTCCTTCGCCTTCGGGGCAATGTTGTGTTTGAGTACAATTCCAACGGCCTCCTGACAAAAGCTTACAACAAAGTGTTGGAGCGGAGCGTGCACCACCGCTACGACGGCTTGGGTAGGCGGGTGGCCAGCCGGACGGATGCCGGTCAGCACCTCCAGTTCTTTTATGCAGACCTCAGCAAGCCGACCAGGGTTACACACATGTATAACCACTCCAGCTCTGAAATCACCTCCCTGTATTATGACCTGCAGGGCCACCTCATTGCCATGGAGCTCAGCAGCGGTGAGGAGTACTACGTCGCTTGTGATAATTCCGGCACCCCGCTTGCCATTTTCAGCAGTCGTGGACAAATTGTGAAAGAAATGCTGTACACCCCTTATGGAGACATTTACCAGGACTCCAATCCCTCCTTCCAGCTGATCATTGGTTTCCACGGCGGTCTCTATGACCCCTTAACAAAGCTAGTTCACTTGGGACGGAGGGACTATGACGTGGTGGCTGGCCGTTGGACCACCCCAAATTATGACTTGTGGGGAGAGCTCAGCACCAACCCAAAGCCATTCAACTTGTATTCCTTTAAAAACAATTATCCACTTGGCGATCTACAGGATGTCTCTCAGTTCACTACAGGTGAGGCAGAAATTCAAAATTACATACTTTGTTATTAATAGGGCATGTCACATACTGAAGTTTATATCAGGTCTTATATTTAAGCATATTTAAAATACAACAGTGTTTCCCCCTTGCCTAAATCATGAACTCATTAACCGTAATTTATACTTTTTACTTTAATTACTTAGAAAAATGTTTAATTATAATACTTATAAGTATTATAATTGTAAGTATAATTATAATTCATACTTGTAATACTTATTTATAGTTTTATTTTGCTTTAATTCCGTTTTAAATCATTGTGTTCATTTTGGAATTTAAATATAGACTGCACTGGTTTATACCTGAGAGATATGACAACAAAGACATTTATTTCTTCTGAAACGTTTTGCTGTATGCACCCTTTGCCAGTAACAGGTAGATAGAAGCCTTTCAGTAATTACACTGACTAATTCTGAGATGCCTTCAGTGTGACCCTATGAGGTTTTTGTTTAACTCTCATGATCAGAACAGGAAGTGCAGCATAATGTTCTTGAGAAAACTGATAGCGTTCACTGTGGCTGACTTCAGGCCAGTTGCCTTCAAATACCTGTATCTCATTTTTCAAAGGAAATCCCTGATTAAAACTGATTTAAAAAATAATCCCTAAAAAGAAAGTATCTTTTATGTTATGTTCTTATGTATGTAAGAGATCTCCCTGGTACGTATATGTGATGTTATTTTAATGCATTCACTCTCAGTCTTTTTATTATTATTGTTATTATGGTAATTATTACAATTATCTATAATTAAGTATTTGCTGGGTAAATATTTTTTCCAGGCAAAACGGCCATTGGTTTCAGGTCATCATTGTGATTTTCTCTAATCACATGTTTTGGTTATGCTTGTTTTCTTTACTTTTGCTGTTGGCTGATGATATGATAATATGAAATGGTACATTAATAAGTAATTGCCAGTACAAAACAGGTTTGTAACTACTGAAGAAATGTACCCATCTATGCTGATGTAAGACAAGTACCAATAGATTTCAACCCCCCTCATGGTTCTCTGTTTCCAGACATCGGGAGCTGGTTGCAGCTGTTTGGCTTTCAGCTCCACAATGTAGTACCTGGTTTTCCCAAGCCAGACATAGAGAGCATGGAGCAAACCTACGAACTGATGAAAACCCAAACCAAGACACAGGACTGGGATCCCAGCAAGGTGAGTGAGGTCACTGCCACTGTAACACCGAGTTTTCTGCCGCATAGGCACTCACAGGGTGTATCCTGTAACAGGTGGCCCTGGGGATTCAGTGTGAGCTGCAGAAACATCTGAGGAACTTCATCTCTCTGGACCGCCTGCCCATGACCCAGGTCAGCAGCACGCTGGGAGGCTGCCAGGACCAGAGGCCCCGCTTCTCTGCCATGTCCTCCGTCTTCGGCAAGGGGGTCAAGTTCGCCCTCATGGACGATGTCGTCACCGCCGAGATCATCGGCGTGGCCAGCGAGGACAGCCGGCGCATCGCCGCTGTCCTCAACCGCGCCGTGCACCTGGCCGTCCTGCACTTCACCGTGGACGGCCGGGACACCCACTACTTCGTCAAGTCGGGCCCCCTGGAGGAGGACCTGGTGGCGATGGGCAGCGTGGGCGGCGGGCGCGTCCTGGAGAATGGCGTCAACGTGACCGTGTCCCAGATGACCTCGGTGGTGGGCGGCAGGACTAGGCGCTTCGCCGACATCCAGCTGCAGCACGGGGCTCTGTGCTTCAACGTCCGCTATGGCGCCACGGCCGAGGAGGAGCGGGAGCACGTGCTGGAGATGGCCCGGCAGAGGGCGGTGGAGCTGGCCTGGGCGCAGGAGCAGAAGAAGCTGCAAGAGGGCGAGGATGGCGTCAGGGCATGGACAGAGGGCGAGAAGCAGCAGCTGCTGGCCACGGGCCGGGTGCCAGGCTACGACGGCTACTTCGTCCTGTCCGTCGAACAGTACCTGGAACTCTCTGACAGTGCCAACAACATTCACTTCATGAGACAGAGCGAGATAGGGAGGAGGTAACAGCGGCAACATGCCTCACCACCTCTCCTTCACCAAAGACTGCCTGTTTTTACACTTTCACCTATTTGTTGTACTGTTTTTTCTAGGATGATGACAAACATGACAAAAAAGACAAACTGGAGGAATCAATTCCAATTGCCTTTAAATGTGACAAATGATGGTATTTTTTTCTGATTGGAGTTTCTTTCTAACAGTGACACAAGTTTCATTTTTTTTCCTTTTTTTGTCTTATGATAATTGGCTCTATTGACAGCACTGCTAGTTTTTAGTTTTGGAGTGGCAAGGTTTTTCTATAATGGGACTGATTTTTTTTTTTTTTTCTCCAGAGCAACTCGGGAGTGTCCCAATACCCCCTTTGCATGAGTTGTACATGTTGAAACAAGAATGACAATTTGGAGGTTAACATTATGTACTTCACCTTTTTAAACATGTATATCAATATAGAAGGAGTCATCTAAACTTACATTTGATTTATTCAGCAATAGATTAAACAACATATTTAATCTGTTGACAAACATTTGGTGCAGGACCTTTGTCAGTCACTCTGTTTGATTCTACTGCTCTTACAAGGCCCTCTAGGATCATCTTAAATCTATTTTATTTTGATTCCAATGTGTTTTCAAGTTATGATGGTAACAATAAATTAGAGTGTATACTTTTCGTCACAAAATATTGTAAATAGCAAGTGCTTTAAGAAGAATAAGTGCTAAAACTGATGTGTTGTCACCCATTATTAAGTGTCAATATTGTGAATAGATGCGGTTGTGTGAAACAGCGCTATTGAAAAAAATATTAATGCTGAAAATCTGTATAGTTTACTTTTCTACAAATTAGAGCACAGATTAAAGTTATTATCTGTGCATTTTTGGACTATGATGGGCAATCTGGGTGAAGCGTGTGCCTTTTTGTTCTCAAATATATCTGAAGTGTGAAATACAAGAAAATTACCAAGTTGTGCTCCATGCCACAAAACACCCTGATTATTATTATTCAAATATATAGCATCTGACCTTATTCAGGGAAATACTCAGACAGTGTAGATACAAGAGTAGAATACAGTATAGCTCAAAATGTAATTTAAATTCATATTACAAACTGTGAGTGTAATGTGAATCATTTTATTTCAAAAATGAAGTAAATATATCCTAAACCCAATGATGCAATCCTAATACGCTACCTGTCGGTTTACAGAAAAGCATAGATTCAGTAATAGTCTCAATCCAGTTTCAGAGCAGATCCACTGTTCGTGACTCCAGGTGAAGTCATAAGAGTCATCAGTCAACAAGTGTTAAAGGACTCATGTCGTATCAGTTGTGAGTGGCTTGTGAAACCACAGAGGGGACAAAGATGGAAACAAAATGAATGTAAGATTAGAATGAACAGGCTCTGAAATTTGAATGAGCAGGCTGTGAGATTGGAATCAGCAGACTGTGAGATTAGAATGAGGAGGCTCTGACATAAAAATGAGCAAGCTATGGGATAAAAGAGAATTGGTTCTGTGAATAGAATAGGCAGGCACTGAGATTTGAATGAGCAGACTTTGAGACAAATATGAGCAGACTGAGATCAAAATGAGCAGACAGGAATTAGCAGACAGTGAGGTTAGAGTGGGAGGTTGTGAGTTGCAATGAGCGAACTCTGGACTGAAAATGAGTAGGCACTGAGATGAGGCGCCTGCTCTAGGGTGTGGTGTGTAGAGAAACAGACAACAGTCAAAGGTTGTTGTGCATAGGGTTATTCTGTCAGAAGATATAAGAGCATGTTACTGTAATGGATAGTGTGAAGGAAGGCACTGTAAGCCTAAGTCATACAGGCTTGCACCTGCAGTCAGTGGAAGGAGATGAATAAAGTAGTGTAATGGAGTAAGTGAGAGGACTAGTTAGGCATATGGGTCAAACAGTGTTGCCGAAATGGCCTACTCGGAAAGAATTACAGTATCCTAGATGGTAGGAGAGTATGACCTGGAATAATAGCTGAGTTACAGGCAGAGTTTTCCGATGTTGGGCATAAAAATTTGACGGGTACGTGTCTAACCACTACAGTGTTCTAGGAATTGGTGAATATATTTTGAAATGCTATTCTGAGACCCCAACCATTCAACTTCAGATTCTTAATTCTACTATGATGCTATTAACAGGAACAGGAAACCCTTTTTATTGTTTAATTCTTTTATGAACATCCTATCTTCAAACCTTTTTAAAAACAACAAAAGCAACGGCTCTATACAGTATGTACATGGGGTTATTGGAATTTCATGAGTATTGCAGTTTGACACTTATACAAACAAACCTGCATTTTCATTGGCCCCAGCTCTTAGACCAGGCATATGGATTTGCAGAGACAGAATGAATACCATGTTGTTTTCAAAGCAATTTTCAGTTGCACCTCTGTGCTTTTATATTACATTATAGACATCCAGGTTTCTTTGGCTTTGTTTTGTGGTTCAGAGATTCTGCCCTAATTTTCCTGTTTTTAACTGCTCAGATATGTGCAATGTTGTCACGTGCAATTACAAGGAAGGGAAACCCCTACATTATAAGACAGAGACAGGGTAATCTCTGTGTGAGCATCTGTAAGTTAACATGGTGAAGCACACAAGCAAAAGCTTGTTTTCTGGGCAAGAGTTTCATATTTTAAAATCTAAGAACACAAAGAAAGCTTCAACGGGAAGAATAGAAATTTATTTGGGAGAACAGGGGCATATGTTCTTAAGTTTATGAAGGACTTGTTCTCAACTGCAGCTATGAGCTAAGTCCTGTGTACTGGCATTGTACCTTCTCTTAACTTTGGGCTCACACCACTGTATATCTACTGTTGCTTTTCTGTTAGATGTTTCAAGTTTCATGGGGAGCTTTGTGTGACATTCTCAATCAGGAGGTCCCACAGCCCAGGAAGGTGGATGGATACAGTAAACCCTCCCTCCCCATTCCCTTTCTAAGAGACGCAGAGCCTCCACTCTGAGCTAACATTGAAGGGTTGCATTTGAGTCACAGCTCTGACACATACTACTTACCCAGATATACAATTTCACCATGGTTCTTGCTTATCATCAGAGTTGGTGGATATATTATTTATAATTGTGTTCTTTCAAAGTATAATCAGTTGTTTACCTTTTGAACACACTTAAGTGACACATGCAGCACTGTGCAGAACATACTTTACCAAAAGTGTGTGTGTGTGTGTGTGTATGTGTCTGTGAGTGTGTGTGTCTGTGAATGAGTGAGAGAGAGAATAGTAAGTGTTTTATAGCCCTTATTTGGTCAATGTGAAATCAATCTACTCTGACACTGTTTGCACAGTTAAATACAGTTCAGTTCAGTATTAGTGTTTTTGGCAACTCTGTTGTTGCACAGGTTTTAGCTATCTGTTCTCATGTGTCACAGAGCTGAAATAAAATTGCATAATTTATTCTAGGTTACAGAGTACAGTATTTTATTGGGGTTTGTTTTAATTGTGTATGATGTCAGTGGATATATACAGTAATAGATATATATTGATTAAATGGAAATATATTGAAAATGGAAAAAATCCTTCTCAGAACTAAATGGCCCTAGTACTCATTTTAATTCCCTTATAAATGTTTAGACTGATACTGTCTCCTAGTATCAACAAGACTTAGAGTATTGCAAGTGTGGTTGCTAGGAGACAAGGCTCTCTTCCTGTGGCGGGGATTGTGGGTGATGTGCATACTGATAGAATGAATGCATTGAAATCGCTTGACTGCATTTCCTACTCTGGGCTTCAGGCCAGAGGCATGTGTTTTCTACAAGTGCTTCACAGCAACTCGCTGTAAATAGTGACAAGAAAAGTTCATATATTGAGTGTGAAAAGTTCATATTTCAGAAAAAAAGTACTTTGAAATTTTGATTTTTAATAAATAAATGTGCAAACTCAGCTTGCTTGTTTCATTTTGTGTTGTTTTTGTTTTCCTGTCTCTTTTCCAGAACTTCAGAATAGAAATGCTGTCTGGTATGTTTTTAAATGTGATGAACCATAATTTGTTTATTTATTATCAATAATTGAGTTGTAAAGTCCTCATATGAAAAACACTCTTGGGTTTCTAATATACTTCAATTTCAGTGTTGACTGAAGTAGAGGATGATGCATATATATGACATGGATATAGCCAACAATGCTCTGTATAGTTATTTGAAATCAGTTTAACATAAAGTACTGGCAGTCCACATGCTAAAATACCTGCAAGGTTACATTTCCTTTTCACAATGCCATTCCCTCAACAGTATATTTATCATTCCAAAAAAGTATTAACTATGTGAGTAGGGGTGAGAGAGTGTATACATAGGTCGTGCAGGCTTCTGTGTGAATACATTTATCATCAACAAAATCCTTACACTCACTCCTGCCTCTTTTTTGTCATCTTATTCAAATACTTACCTGTGGTAGTTTGGAAGTTTCAGCTGAAAAATTAGAATGTTCAGGTGGTACAGCTGTCTTCTAGAGGTAGTCGCAATTTGATTAATGTATTTTTTTATTCTTAGAAAGAGGAAGCCATAGTTCTGCAATATTCTTCTTGGAAAGTAACTCCTGTATTTTATTGTTGTAGATGGTGATGTCAGTGCACATGTCTGTATGATTAGATTTTTTAGATGCTTAATTCATTCAATGAAATAACTATAAAAAGAACCAAATAAGGCAATTTTTTATTTAATCTTAACACTATATATACATATAAGTCAAGTTGAGGAATAACATTGGTTGGGCATCATGCTGTGCAAAAGTGAAAAAGAACATCTCTTTTCTTCGACGTTGAATGCTGCTGTCTCCTTTCAGTGTTGGATATAACTGAAGGACTGTGATACAAAGCCAAGTTCTGTATGTAGCTACTTTACATATACTT
Organism: Megalops atlanticus; assembly: GCA_019176425.1. NCBI lineage: Eukaryota > Metazoa > Chordata > Actinopteri > Elopiformes > Megalopidae > Megalops > Megalops atlanticus. The sequence continues at coordinate 26,212,469 of CM032877.1, read as the reverse complement.
AGTCTGAAATAATTTGATATCTACATATTTCTCCTGCAAATTAAAAAAAAACAACATGAGATTGAAGAAATTCATTGTTAATACTTTGTTAATAAACATATATGGTCCACATTTCATGATTTCTGACAGAAATACGTTTGGAAACATTTAAAGACGTAGCTTTAATATAAATATGCCCATCTTTACATGAGAGTTACCCTTAAGTTTCTCAGAACAATATTCAATTGCAATTGTAACTGACATTATACCCCCCACAGAAATAAATATACTACGTACACTAGGATATTTGTATATTCAAATCAGGATTGTGATTTTTTATCTGCACAGACAGGGTAGAGAAGAGGAATGACAATGCCTTGGTCTGGTTTCTGAAACGCAGCGATCAAGTTCTTGACATGCCGAAAAAGGCGTTTCTGGACCCCGGGAGCTGTCTGAAGCACAAATACACACCCATTTAGTGACTTCATTTCCATATCTAACAAACCATGCACAAATGTGGGCTTTGATGTATGCACACAAGCAGGTGATTTAAGACCACATTCCTATTTCAGTTGCACTTCATTTTTTTCTTTTTTTAAATTTTTGAGTTTATGATTATTTAATAACGTAAACCTGGACTTTCCAGCCTCAGCCCTTGTGGTTTGCATTTGTTGGAATTTATTCAAAAGAAGGTAGTTTTGACTTACTACCATTCACCTTTGACCTGAATGTCCTCGCTTTAGCATATAGGGCTTCAGGTTCCACTTTAATCAAACTATCAATCAATCCCAATTGCTTCGATCGACTACTATTCACGTGCAGTGAATAAACTGTTAAGTAAATTTCTTGCTTGAATCACGGATGCTGCCCATTTCTGCTGTCACATGATTTAAAACGACTCCAGCTTTCTGCTCTCACCTCTGCAGCCCAGGACCCTCCTTCACACTGGTGTAGTCTGTAGGTGTACACCATGTCTTCATACCTGTCAATGCAAAAAAAGCTCAAACACATTAAAAAATGTTGGGTCGTAGCAGGTCTGTTATAGGTGGTGGAAGAGCTATTGTGGGTAGTGAGACAGACTTCATATTTATGTATGTAATAAGAAAGAAAAAAAGAACCCATGCCAGCTGCAAAATATGGTGGTGGGGTGTTATGTTTTGTTTTGCATCTATGGCTCCTAGAGCCTTTGCTATGATAGGAGAAGTTGTGACCTATAATACATACTAAGAGGTTTTTTTTTTTGGCCAAACCTCATTCCCTCGGCAAAGAAGCTGAAACTTGCAGTATGACAGTAATCCAAAGTATTCATCCAAATTTACAATTAAATGGTTCACTAACGTAGGGGATACAGACACATATTTGCAACCAAAACCAAGTTTGTTACAATTCTTTAGTCTCAGCATCTTCAAAATGTATGGTATATGGCCTTAGCAAAATAGTAAGGAGGTGATTGTGCTCTGCATGATTCCTCACCCTTATCCGGCCATAAAACTACAGTACGCGATTTGTAAAAGGGCTTCGTTGCCATGCTCTTGATTTAAGATAAGCACAAACATCTTGGTGCAGCCATGCATGTGTGGCGCGTAACATCTCTGAGGCATCTGCCACTTCAAAGGAGATCTCCAACAGTGGTCACCCAGAGGTTACTGGGGGTTCTCAGGTCTTTGTTATGCAATGTCTAAATGGGCTCCCACTGTCAAATCAGATCACGTGGCAATTGAAGGCACAGTTTTTTGTTTTGTTTTTTTACCAATGACCAAACCATGTGCCCATGTGGACTATAACCTTTAAAGTGGCCCTGTATAATTGCAGCAAGAACAATGTCCTGGTTTGTTCCCTCTTAGCCGCTCTCTGATGACCTATAATCTCTGACAGCTCTGTTAGGGGACACTGGGGGAGGGGTGTGCTTCCCTCCAAAAAAACAGACACACCAAAGTTTTTTATATCAGCTAGCTTGGGAAGGGGAAGACTGCTTGACCACAACTGGTTCTGGAAGCAAGTCCCTCGACAATAAACAACACACCCTTAGAGATCTAAATGACCCAACATGAACCTGGAGGCTGTATTTATCATCCCCCGGTATCAATGACATTTCTACCTGGCAAGGACGCCAGAAGACCTAGCTGAGGGTAATACGTAGTGCTTTTCCTGATTTTGAGTGCGACCCAGTATGAAGTTCATGGCTGTCAGTGAAGACAGTTCTTATGGATGCAAAGACAACTGGATCTCTTCAACATCCCCCACATTGACAACATGTGACTAGCAAGAAAGCCAGACACAGAGGCCACCAGTGGACTGGATGCTGCATTTGTTTCTCCTGATTTGCACACTATGCTGTCCAAGACAGAAACCTACTCTCTGACGATGGTCGGGCAGCGGCTCTCCCCAGCACGGCTCTCTGTCTCCTGTGACAAGCCCGGAAGCCTCTGGTTGAAAACAGATTGTGGCCTCCCCTGTAGGCCCACAACAAATAAGCTGCCATTCCTTAAGATCTAATAATTTGGCCCTCCTGAGTAATTTGATGAGTATTGTTGTTTATTACTGGCATTGTGAGCAGCCTAGCTGATTTTATCTTGTTCAAGATGTGTCTATAGACACCTGTGATTCATACAACAATTATTTTTTCCTGTTACAACTACATTATGAGACATTAATTGGAGTAACTTACAAATAGTTAAGTTAAGCTTCTCAAAATAAGGCAACCTGTATGGTTAGACCCACATCTAATTAATGTTTTGTTAAACTATGGTTATCACTTAATGATCTTGTGTAGTTTTACTCACAGCTGTTGAATGTCCAGTCCGAATTTATTATTTATATTTATTTATTATATATATTTATTTATTCATTAATTCATGTTCGTCATTGTCTGCTTAGCTGTTCTCATTCATTTTGTTTTGTGTTTGCTGATCTAAATAATGCATTATGTAAATGTATATATATCTATATATATAGGAGATATGAGGTAAGCACGCTTCATATTAATGCCACTGCTAATTACCACTATGATTCTGCTATAAAAGACATTTCAAAAGTAAAAAAAATCATGACAGCAAATACTGAACGATGAAAGACTGCATGAGGATAGAGTATATGTGATCCTAAGCCAAAGCTCACTGACAGGGATACACAGACAGTTGTCAAAAACCACAAAACAACAGCTGCAAAAATCACAGCAGAATTAAATATATTGAATTCTGTAACCCAGTCTCAGCAACAAAAAAAGTATGCTGTGAGCTTCACAATGCTGATATTTTTGGTAGGTCCACAATTCAGAACCCACTCATAAGCAAGACCAACATGCAACAACACTTGGTGCAGTGAGCACAAAATCTAGACTTCAGTGGAAGAAGGTAATATGGCTGGGTTTATGTTTGGAGCCTTCAATTCCTTCTTCTGAGACAGGCAAACAAAGCCTACAACACTGCCTGTCCCTAGCCATTAAACACAGTCATAATAACTTCTCCATACACATTGCTAAACAAATTCAAGAGTGGTTTCAGCAATACCAGGAACGCCTCCATGGCATCCCCAGTCATCAGACCTAAGACAGATCCAATCATCAGATTTATGGGAAGTTCAGGAACGCAGACTGAGGAGCAGATTTCTGCTTCCATCTATCAAAGAACTGGACACTTTCCTTCTTAAAGACTGGTCCAATATCCCACTAGAAACAATTCAAACCTTGTATAAAAGCATTCCAAGACGGCTTGAAGCTGTTTTGAAGGCCAAATCCTAGTTAACAAGTATTTATATATTGTTTGGTGTTAACATTTTGTCTACCCCCATATCTATCTCTCTGATAGATAGCACTGAATTGTCAGTGCTCAATCATCAACACTCTATGCTTCTGAAACTTGCAGTATGACAGCGTTGTTTCCTTTTATTTTCTGTTCACAGAAGATGAGAATACATTTCCTCTAGTCATTGCCTCACAGCAGAATCAACCCTAAACAATCCAAGCATGGGCATTGTGTGAATATAATTATATCTAGAAGTTTTAAAAGTTTTTTTTTTTCCTCTCTTTGTAATGCAAAGATGAGTGGCAGAAATAATGAGCAATTATTAAAACCTGGTGCAGTTAATTACATACAGAGCACAGCATGCACTACTGATTCAAAAATATCAAGTCACTGCTTGCAACAGAGTCACTAAAGCTGATGCTGTTACTCATCACACGGCAAAAATACTTTTGTCTATGGAAAATTGTTCCTGATTCATTTCTCACTTCTCTCTTAAAGTAAGTATATGCAAAAATAATCACCCATAAAATAGTGTGACTGCTGTTCTGCTTAAGATGTGCATATGTTAATTAACTGTGGACATTATTACTCTAACATACAGAATGACATAGGAAATGTGTTTTGAGATGTAGCTTTTAAAGTGACAATAGCCAGATACTCACAGGACACAAAGGCAGTAAACACCGGACACCGACTCACTGTTCCGTATTAAAAAGCTGCCGTCCTTTCCATTAGCACTGAGGAGCTGCTCCGCTGCCTCTTTGCTGATGGCCCCGTGATAGACAGGCAAAGAGTTCATTGTGCCTCTGTGTGCTGCGACCGCAGCCTGAAATGAGAGGAAAAACTGTTAAGTACCCGCCTTGGCACAGGAAGTTAGACTGCCGTTACAGGAAGTAACATCACAAAGAATTAAAAAATGCAATAAAAAAGATACAAAGCCCAGCTCTGCTTTCATCTCACATTTTTAGTCAGCTAGTTCTACAAAAGCAAAAGAAATTAAATGAGAGAGCAAGAGTGTTCAGTTGTAGTGCACTGACAAGTAAGCTATGATTATGAAATGACAATCACTCACCCCAGCTCAATAATAATAATAATAATAACAATAATTATAATAATAACAATAATAATAATTGCTTAGATATGCTATTGTGTCTGGTGGGGACAGTGTAGCATAATGTTCAGGAGCAGGGCTCGTAACCAAAAGGTTGCTGGTTTGATTCCCTGCTGGGGCACTGCTGCTATTCCCTTGGGCAAGGTACCTAACCCTGAATTGCTTCAGTAAATATCCAGCTTTATAAATTGATAACATGTAAAACTTGTATCCAAGTAAGTTGCTCTAGATAACAGCATCTGCTAAATGACAATGAGGTAATATAATGTACTGTAATGTTTGCATAGGGTATTTCACATCAAAGGAGAAGAAAAACAGATGGGAACTATATTTTTGCTCTCTATTTATATGCCCTGTTTTGAATACTCAGAAACAAGTTCTCTAATTAAAATGATGAACCACATTGCCCATACAGTAAACATCCTCTGCATGGTTTTCAGCTTCACTGACCCATCTGTTCAGTGATCTGTGGGGCTCAGTGATTAACATGCTGAGCTCTGTGGTCCTAGCTGAGTTTGCCTCACCTCACCACTTCTAACCATGTGCAGAATGTGTTGCGGTGAGTTGAAAAAATACAAAACAATTCCAAAATAGGGTCACATAAGGGGGGGGGGCATAAAAACTCTAAATTTGAATCAGTGGGATGCCAAATTTTTGACATACAAGATTGGAGCAGACAGAATAACCTGCACCTTGTTGGCCTGAGAAAAATTACGCAGTGGGCTATATAAAGAGATAAGATGGTCAGTCTTCTCCTACTCACTACTACAACTCTCTGCATTAGATTTATTACAGACTTCACTTTCGTTGGCCAGCTTTTAACAATGCATACAGTTTTTGACACTTATGGCTTACATTTCTTTATTGAGCTGGAATGGAAATGGCGTTCACAGTTCTTGTAAGTGTACTAGCTCTGTAGACCTGCTACAAAGGAAGAAGATTGACAAAGCTCTTATTCAAGAATCGCATTTAAAAGTGAAAGATGTCACTAGATTAAACAACAGGTTTCGTTATGTGGCGGAATCTTCGTCTGGAGGAAACCAAATAAAGAGGTTTGTGTTCTTAGTGCAAATGAGCCTACAGTTATCCAGGTTTGTATCTGGCAGCAATGATGTAGGGAGGATAGCATACTTGAAAACTGTTATTTGTGATGGGAAAATTGTTTTTATCTCAACATATGCCCCAACAGTACCTGACTTGCAATTTTTTTCTTCTCTATCACATCTTCTCCTGGAGCTAGAAGATTTTGAAATAGTGCTTGGTGCAGACATGAATGCAGTTTTGAACCACACTCTTGATAGATCTAGGTCTCAGGAATCACATTCCCAGGCCTCAGCAACAGTGGCTCTAAAGCAGTGCATTTCCTTCATTTCTTTGGTTGACATATGGCATACACTTAACCCCTCTGCTCAAGAGTATACATTTCAGCCAGGCATAAGTTGTACTCTAAAACTGATTTTCTTTTTGTATCCCAAACCCTTATTTCCAAAACCTATGCAGCAGAGATAGTGCCAATGTCATTGTCTGACTATCATGCTAATATCTGTAAATTTGCCTTAACCAATAAACTCAAATGTGCTCTTCACTGATTTTTCAGTTCTAGTTTATTGAACAGCACAGACTTTTGCTCTTAGGTTCAGGCCACATTGAAAGTAATTAACTCCTTACTAAGACATCATGCTGAGTTTCTCATACGCAGGGCAAGACAGAACTATTATTCACCTTTTAGTGCTCAGGCTTCGTAGAAATGAAGGATCAAGGATCTTTTCTTCAGATCCTTGAATTACTTGTCACTCATCCTCTGTTGCTGCTAATCCATGATAGCTGTTGTGAAACACTTCAGATAACTTTGTATAGATATTAGGGTTGGTAACAATTAATCGATGATCGATTATTTGCCGATAAGAATTTAGTCGATCAAGAGTTCCAAACTAAATGAATAAATTGCAAGTCTCGCGCATTTTTGTAACAGCGAGTAGGCATACTCTTTTTACTGCCTATGGGCCTACTATGATAGCACGCAAATCTCACGTGGTTTCTGAAAGCGCAATGATGAAGTGGGCGGAGAGGAGTGTGGTGTAGGACCATTTCACGCGAAAAAATTCAAACATGCATTGTAACCACCAGTGGCATCGTGCCAATCAATTTAGGTGGGTACGTGCCCACCCAATATTTTGTAAAAATGTATTAATAAAAATTACGCTAAGTAAAATTCCAAGAACATTAATATTAATGTTCTTGAAATGCATATGCATACGCATTAATATATGCATATACGTATGTGTATGCGTATTTTTATGTCTTGTGTGTGGTTTTGAACATGTCTGAAAATGGTGCCCACCCACAAATTTGGTTTGCATGACGCCCCTGGTAACCACTGTAACACTGTGCTTAGGTTTAATACAACAACAAGTCCTCTTATGTGTCATTTAAAAAGCCAACATCCAACCTTACTGACGAGCGAAAGTTCCAGCGGATTCCAACCAACCATTACTGTTGCATTGGCTAGGAAACAATTGCGATGACAGGCGAGTTAACAAAATCACAAAACTAATATGTGATATGATTGTTAAAGACATGATGCCACTAAGTACAGCTGACGGTGAAGGTTTCCATGGACTAATGAACTTTGTCGAGCCAGGATATCGCATCCCATCCAGAAGCACACTGACAAATCATTTGGAAGAACTATACGCGGAAAGGAAGGATAAATTAAAAGTACAGCTGGCTATGGTCGATGTTGCTATCACAACCGACTGTTGGACCGCGTTGACTACAGAGAGCTCCATTACTGTTACGTGCCACTACATTGAGGAGGACTGGCAAGTGAAATCAGCGGTCCTGCTCACAGAGAGTCAGTTCAACATACTGCTGACAACAAGCAGTAAATTGCATCAGGCAGTGCACGCATAGGGGCTAGCTGGCTGAGTTGTTGCATGTGTTAATGACGATGCTAATAATATAGTTGCAGCAAACAACCCCACTCGAGTGAATTGGCAGGCGGTTTGCACATACTTTGCAGTTGGCCATCAACGATGGGTTTTGCTCTTGATTTGTATAGGGTTATCGCAGCAGCCAGCAGGTTGGTTAAACATTTCCACCACAGTACTCCTGCTGCTAAAGCACTGGGCTAAGCAACAACAATTGCGACTACCAAATCACCGCCTGATCCAGTCATGCAAAACCAGATGGAATTTGGTCTGTGAAATGTTCGACAGGTTGATGGAACAACAATGGGCTGTGACCGCAGTACTCTCGGATCGTATGGTGACCAAATTCCTGGACGCCAGGGTTCTCGAGCTAAAGAATGAATATTGGCAGCTAAAGGAAGGCTTGTTACCTGTGTTAAAAGCACTCAAGTGTGCCACCACGGCTATGTCTGCTGAGACAGAGGTGTCCATCTCCAACACGTACCCGATTACGTTCAGCCTGATAAATACCCATCTGATGAGAGAAGAAGGAGACAGCCCCAAAATAGCAGTGTTCAAGTCTAAAGTGCGGTCTAAGCTGGCTGAACGAATGAAGGTATGTGTGAATATTCTACTTGTGTCACTATCAATTTTGCATGAATGATAATTAGTCTAGGTAGCCTGTCATTACAAAAAAATACCCACAGGCAACGGATCTTACTGAAGGATTTTTATTATGTGTGTCTGACATAGGTTGAATTGGATGACTTGTCATCAACACCAGCAATGACTGAATCGATGATGGACCCTCGCCATAAACATGTAGGATTTCTCACGCCTGCAAAGAGAATGGCTGCGCACACCAAACTTCTTGAGTTAGCAACAGCAGTGGATGTGACCGCCACAACAGTTCAGTCGAGTCATGCAACTGGCAGTGTAGACGAAGGGGCTGGTCTTGCAGGGGAAGATGCGCTGCCGCAAAGAAAAAGCACTGCTGTAAACACCATGGATGTACTGTTAGGGGACAACTACTCCACTCGCCCCAATGATGTAGATGCAGAAGTGGAGAGCTACCTCAAAGATAATCCACCCCCTTAGACACAAGTCCTGCAGATTGGTGGAAAATCAACACAGCAAGATTTCCGAGGCTGGCTAAATTGGCACGGCACTATTTGTGTGTACCTGGGACATCGGTACCGGCTGAACGGGTATTTTCAGCAGCTGGACTTGTAGATATGTTGATCTTTTTGAATAACAACAAATAAGTAGGCTAACCTGTATCTTTGGAAGGGCTTAAGAAAGTTGCAGTTCAGACAATTGTTCAATTTAACGGCCGTTATGTTTTGATTTTATAATAGGTATGTGGCTTAAATAGCCTAAAAATAAATTAGGCTTATCTTCACAAGCAAGATATCGCCTAAGCCTATTGCCAAATTATGCCTGTACCTGCGCAAATGCGATCATTGTTAATATGCTTAAAAGTTTAATGGAAAAGGTATTTGTTCAATAAAGTCCTTTATTGAGGAATATATTAGGCTACTTGCGTATTTGATGTCAATATTGTGTGTGTGTGTGTGTGTGGGGGGGTGTTTAATGAATAATCGATTAATTGTTCATTAACGTTAACTGTCGATCAAGAAAATCCCTTTAAATTTGCAACCCTAATAGATAGAGCCTAACCGATAAATCAGCGCTCCGATATTATCTGCCGATATGAGCTAATTGCATATAAATCGGTTTCGGCGTTTATTATGGCTGATAAATGACAATTAAAATAGAAACGGTGAGACGGAAGATGGATCCTTCAACCATGTAATGAGTGTTGTCGTTGCGTAGTTTGTCCATCAGAGGGCACACTGCAACTCCACTGTTGGCAACACACACGGTTGGAAACCCACAAATCACAACAATCTGCTGACCCTAGCAGAGTCGAGCAGAGTAGCCCAAGACGAAGATCATCTGTGTTCATTACTTAAATAATAAATATCCCCCATCACTTCTCCTCTTAGCCTAAATAAGCCTGACAACATTCATGTCAGCCATGCCTGGTTTTGCTGCAGTAACGTGAAAGCCGGTAATGTCGGTGAAACTTCAAAATTACGTTTAACATTACGGTAGTTGAGTGATGTAGGCTAAGCTGTTGACAAACTTGATTGTAGGTTTATTTATGAAACAGTGTGGCAGTTTTAGCGAGTAAAAAAACAACGGTCCTATCATTTCTCCCTCGTCACTTCTAAAAATTATCTGGCAACATCGCTTACAGCAGCTTATAACGATGTCCATTGCTAAATTCGGTTATCCACAAAGCTAGCTAATGCCATGTTTATCAGTGGAAGACCACTAATGAGCGGTTAAACTATAGCGTTTAACTTCTGCCTAAATCAAGCAATGGTAAATATATCTGCGACTCGCATGTCTGTAGTTACAGTAGGTGCATTGGAAATTATTAAACCAGAGGGGACACGTTTTAAACGTGAGCTGAACAAGTATCTAACATGGCTTGGTCGCCAAACAAAGTTATCTAGCTTCTCTTTCAAACGTGTAGTGTGAAATCCCAAAGTCGCAAGTCCTCGTTGCAGACAGTAATGTAGTATTAGATGCGTTCAACAGCAGCGTTTACTCTAGGTGACTGTAGCCCTTTTTCCATTAGAATTTTAATTCGGTAGAAATTGATGCCCATCAGAAAGTTACTGCGACAAGGCTGGTGGAAAACGAATTAAAGCGATGTAGAACAAATGTGACGCGCTAAATTAATTCGCTCGCTAGAGGTGGATTAAGGGGGAGGTTGATTCAACTTTATGTGATGGAAAAACGTTGACGCGATATAAGTGATATATTTATCAAAACTAATATATTTTGTTGTACTTTTGTTCAAAGTACTATTTATGACAATAAAACAAGTTAATTTTTAAACTGCATTATGTCATGTTATCTTGGTGAGGACTCTTAAATAACTACACAACAAATGTTAGGGAAAATCTTTGTTCATATTATGTGTTTCTGAAAAAAAAGAATATGGTCAATATATCATTATCGGATTTTTAAATCCTCAAATATTGAAATCGGTATCGGTCTTAAAAATCCTATATCGGTCGGGCTTTACCAATAGATATATAACCTTTCCTACAAAACATTACTCCAACTGTAACAGTATTTTTAAGCAAATATCTTTACCCTTGCCTGCTTGATACTGGGAGAGATTAGACTCCAAATTATCAAAGTATTTTTGGAATTTTAGATTCTGTTCTCCTTCCTTCACTTCCAACCCCTCTCTGGTTTGATCCTGATACCCCTGGCTCCTGGTGTCCTTGAGGAATCCTTAGTCTCTTCATTTAGGCTGCAGGATTTGATTCACAGGAGTGTTCCAATTAGACAATGTGGAATACAATTTGGCTCAATTATATCCCACCTAAATGCAACTTGGCATTTAGTGGAAAGACTTACCAAATCGCAAATGGAATGGTATTCTCACTTCCATGTCTTCTCTACGGACTTGCCCCTTTTTCTTTCCCACAATGGTGGAACAACGGCTTACATCAGCTGTTAGATGTTTTTTTTTTAATGCAACTGGCCTATGTATTTTTCAGGACCTACAGTTAAAATATGATTGTCCACAATCTTTCTTCACAGTTTTTGATCAACACCACACTCGTATGGGGAATATTTTGTTCTTAGTATAACATTAAAATGTGAAACAATGTATGCAATGAAGAAAACTAAACACTGGATAACAAAAATAAGTAGGTTACGGGTAATGACACAGTGGTGTCAGATCTGACACCATACAAGCTGCTACACTCAGGTCTTGTCAGTTAAGGAAACTGTTTTGTCGGCATCCAGAAAAAAACTGCATGACTATTTGTCTCCCCCTAGTGAACTTTTGTTCTGAGAGAAACCACACAATACAACAGACCCTTGTAATGAGCACTCAGAGATGTGAGCCTGATCATATTATTGTATTCAATAACTGTTTAAGATGCACCATAACAGGAGACAAAATTTCTTGTTTAATTCACCCATTTCCTTCCTGCAGACATGATCAAAACCAACTAAAACATCCAATTCTAACATCAAGACAGTCTGAAATGTATTTTGGGAGGGCTATTAGTAATATAAACCATAGGCTTGAGTGCGAGTAGAAGATACCAAGAATGGTGAAATAGTGAATACAAAATGCTGGAAATATATCCGTTGGGTTCTTCTCAAAGAAGCTTCTAGAAAGAGTTCAAACACTTCTCCACAAGAGAGCAGTGTTATTTAGTGCATAACCATTAAGGACACAAACTCTTTAAACACTTTCCAAAAAATGCTGAGCTAATGCTGAGGTAAACTTAAACTTCATTTTGAGTAGTATCAATACACAGTATTTTAATATGATAAACAGAGCTTCTAGGAAGAGTTCTAGAAAGAGAAGCTAGCAACTGTAACCAAGCAGCTGAGTCACTGACAGGAAGAGATGGTTCCTTTTTTCAGTTACAGTTTTATTGGTATATTATTGTCGAGAGGAGGTTCCTTAGTTTGAATTGAGGTTCACTGTAAACAGACCATCTGTTTCATTATCTTTTTTCCTATCAGACTGCTCTGTCCAGTGTAGCTAGTGCAAATAGCATATTTACCTGTCATCCACACAGATTCATATTTAATGTAGCAAATCAGTGCTTTACTCAAACCTACAACAGCAGTGTCCCAAGGATTCGACCCTGCAACCTTCCAGTTATAGCTCTCTCCAACCACACTGCCACTTCCTCCACAGTCTTCCCTATTTTTACCCCCCTTCTGATGGCATTGTTGGTGCTGATGCTGCTCCATTTGTGGCATTCCCAGTAGAATTCCAGATCCAATTAGAAGACTGCCTTGACCCATTGACCAAACCTGCACACCCACAGTAGAACAAGTTGTAACAAGGAACAGAGTGAATCCATGTGCAGAGATGACTCAGGACACCAGAAGGTTTAGTTCAAAGAAAACAAGACTTTTTTTTAACTGAACACCTCTGCAAAAACAAAACATTTCAGTATGAGAGTTCATACACAGCAAATATGACAACTCAAGAGTGGGCAAAAAGGGCAAGGTTTAAATAATAGATAAAAATGAAACCAATAGCTAATCAACACAGGTGGGAGACATTAACTTTTTGAAATTATGGAACATAGGACATTATGAGGCCATTTGGTGGTCATCCTGGGAAGCAGCAGCCTTAAACCATGACATATGTATTGCTAAATTCATCACCACAGTTTAAAGGGGGAGATGGAGTGGCCCTACCCACATTATGACTAATATCTTGGTATCTAAGATGGATACAGATATGGCAGAAACCTTCATGCTGCCCTAGAGCACAACAGGGAGATCAACAAAATCCTCCTCATGGAAACTCAGTTTCAGTCAGTTCCGGAGGATCCGACATAAGGGGGAACTCACCTCAGAACTCTTTACTTTTGGCCCCTCTGGATGTACTTAGGTGTTTGCGGAGGGGTTCCCTCCTGACAACACAATCATATTAATACACATATACTCATGTGGTCAGGACATTGGGGCCATCATGTCCCATATGGCTATAATAAACATCACTCTTTGATGGAGTAATGTCCATACCAAAGAGTCTCTGTAGGTATAATTCAGTCCAGTGAGCTCCAGCATCAGTATGTATGTCAGTAAAATTCAAGCAAAATAATCCTGCTAGAATGTAGGGTTTATGAATTTTACACACAGCTTGATGTAGAATTGTAGATTCTGACCAGAACAGCATTTTGCAGAGCTGCATAAGTGTTGCCTATCCAGCATACTCTCCTGAACTCATTTACACAAGGGGTAATCAGGAGCTATCTAACAATCTAGAATCAAAGCAACTTCTGTGGAATATGGGGTGTTGTTCAAGTTAAAAAATCCTTTGTATTTAATACATTGGTATTGATTAATTGGCTCCCTAGTCAGTTTACTGGAATTTATAGTGATTCAATGGTCTATGCATTAGTTCGATGTATGGGTTTTTTTTTTTGGTGTGGCAGAGTATTTCGATTTAAGGGGACACATGGGTTTACTGACTAATGTATACCATTTGAATTGTTTCATTACCATATATGGTGATCTGTTGCCATTCATTATGTTAGATAAAGGGATGCAGTTGACATTTCTGTTGGTTTGCTGATTTGCTGTATGTATTGGTCTGCTGCTAAATTTATTGGTTTAACAGTATGTATTGGTTTGCTGGTTTATGTATCAGTTTGTTGGCAGATGTGCTGGCTTGTACTGATTCACTGGAGCATATATTTTCATGGTGTGTGTATTGCTTTGTAAACAAATATTCGCTGCCTCACTAAACCAATAAATGCCATCTTGCGTACCCCATAAATGGGTATGCAAACAGACAACGATAGCACACACTACACACACGTATGTGTACACACAACATACACATGCAGTGCTAAACTGAATCACTCCAGGACAAAAGGACATCAAATCTGCTCACAGTGACAATGTCAGTAGAGCTTTTGTACCCTTGATCACTGTTTAAACAGAAGGGCTGATGGCTCTGAAAACCATACTGAGGATGTTGATAAGCAAGAGACTGTGAGTCTCTGAGAGATCAGTGTGGCTCCATTATTATCATTTTAAATCAGGTTTAAAACTTCTGTTCAAATTGGAACAACAACAACACTGAATCTGAAAGCCAGGACATTCTAAGATATCAGTGTTTCATATGAATGCACAGATATATCTACACGCACTTGATCAAAGTGTGGATGTCAGGAACCATAGCATAGCCTTCAGACTGGCTTCCAGAGACATGTGTGACAGGAATTTTATGATCCCTAAATAGAGCTTCTTATAAAATCTGTGGGTATTAGGTTTAGCCATGCCTAATCCACCCATGTTCAATTTCTGGCTAATGCATGATAAGTTGTGACCAACCAAATGGAACTATAGCAAACATTACTGTCATTTATTACTTTCATTTTTGTGTAGCAGACATTCCATGTGTAATGTGTAAGTACATATACCATACACTGTGTCAGAACTCAGGCAAGGACTCAAGCGCAGACAGAGGAGATGGATGAAAACGGGTTTATTCAATCCAAAGGGCAATCCAAAAACGAAGTCAAGGCAGGCAGAGTCAAAAACCAGAGCAGACACGGCGACCAAAACCACAGGGCAGGAACGAGGTCGGAATAAAACAGGCGAGGAAACAGAACCAGCAGGCAGACACGAAGAAACAAACAGCGAGTAGCGACACAGCGAACTGGGACGAACTGGCAACAAGACAAGACACGAGCAGTACTTAAATAGGACAAGGCTGATGAGGAGATGGGATGCAGGTGCGCAGGCAGGCAGGTGCAGACAGTCAGGTAATCAGGTGGGCGGCGACAGGGCGGAGAGCAGGGCAGGGCTGAACACAGGGAAAAACAAAAGCACATGAACAGGGAAAACAAAACAACCGGCTAAGACGCTGCAGTCCTGACATACTGTACAGAGTACAGTGTGTTCTCTCATTTGCAGAATGTACTACAGCCTTAGGCAAAAAGAGATTCTGGGGTATGGGATGGCACTGAAGAGAACAAACTGCTTTCTAAATCTGTTTATAATATACATTTTTGATTGTAAATGGAAATTCACCACTGTCTTGCTAGTGTTCACAACTGAAGAAGTAAACATTTATGAATACTTTCTGAAATACATATTTGATGGTATTATTCTTAATGGCTGGCTTCCTTAGAGGTAATCTTAGCCAAGTATTATTATTTTGGTGGGTTCTGACTGGCTGCCACACATTGCATGCAAATTCTTGACATTTTACATTACATTTAGGTCATTTGGCAGACACTTTTATCCAAAGCGACTTAAAAGTGAGGAACAGCATCTTGAATTCAGGAAAACTGAATTGTCAGCATCCCTGAAGCCATGCTTATTTACACTATGACATCATCATAAACCTCCTGTTCTCCCCACCCACACCCTTGTGAATGGAACAAGAAGTCTCAGGGCCTTTTTATACACCGAAGAAAAGATTAAAGCCTGATACCTGATAGTCAAATATTCCAAGATCACATTTACTATCATAACTTCTGGGAAATGACTCAACTGAATTTATAGACTGTCCATAAAAATATGACCAAACAAGGCATTGGGCAAGTAAATCATAGTTAATATGTTTCCCACCTTTTTCGAGGGAAATCATCATTAATTTTTGCCAGATTTGATTTGATGCTCCAAGAGGTAAAAAATGATTGTATTCTCAAGCTGTTTTCTTACTGACTGGTGTGTAAATATTTAAAATGTTTTGTTTGTTTTGTTTGCTTTCTTAACACTAGGCTTGAAGTGATTGTCCATGTAATTTGGGAGAATTTTTTGTGCAAATAAACAGGATAAGCAGAGTCTTACGTAATGAATCTGTGAAACATCTGGAGGACAGTTTATGCTTCAGGAAGTACTTTGGCCAAAATAGGAGCAGCAGTATTTGTATCAAAACACAAATATGAATGTTGTGAAAACACAATATGAATGTAATATATTAATGTTCTTTAGAGGGAAGGAATTACCACATTGCACAAATCATCTGAGAACTTTGCGTGACAAGGAGAATCATTTGGCAGGAACCCAAATTATAACTCATCGATCCCTGCTCTGAAGTGGAAGCTTATCAAAGGTTGAGCTGCTTAGAAATGGCATCTTTGTTTATCGAGCTCTAATATGTTGAGCTTTAAGCCCTGACTACTGTAGGACGTTGATTTACATGTAACACCTTTTTTCCTCAGACGATTTTCCACATATATTTCCAACAAACACAAAAATGTTTTCATGCTTGTGCCAAGTTAGGGATCGTCAGAGACTCCATTTGATTCAGGTTTATCAAAGCTATGTTTTAGTTCAGTAAGAACTCAAAGATTATAACTTTGATTAGTTTTCAGAACAATACTATTTCTAATTTAGTACTGAGTTCTTATACATGATTTATCCCATTTGTGAAATAACTTATCCAATCAAATGTAGGCTATGATATTAGCATTTACAGCGCTTGTGGAATTGCTATCAATAGAGGACTAAGCAAACAGGATCTTTTGGCAATAATCATTGAACCAGCACTGAATCTCCCACATGTGGTGTCACATATTCTAAAGAGGGGATGTATTGAACTGACAGCAGTTTCACAATGAGAAAATGCCTTTTTATAAAAAAGTTATCACTTCTTGACTCATGTGCAACTTTGATCCTATATAATAACACACTACTAATCTATTCATGTGTTGTCCATGCCTTAAAAAAAATACATTACTAATCATGCTGGCACTGTTTATTCAGAAATCACAATCCACATCTTAACTTTCTAAAAACATCTCCACGAATAGCAAACACATTAGGTATTTGTTTATTTCTTTTATTTATAATTGAATAAAGCAGATTAGAGTGTGGTTTATTTAAAATCAACAAACAACTGTGTGATAATCAACAAAAAAATATCATATTCAAAAAATCTTTCAAGCAAGCAAGCAAACTTTGACAGAGGTCAGTAATGACCGATCCTGTCAGAGGTGGAAACGCTTTTGCGTAGTGATCCCTGAAGAAGGCTGGTTTCCTTTGTTCATTTGTATACTTGACTGTCAATGCATGAAAAAAACTAAATCATGTCCTTCCTGCTTTCAGTTCTTTTTTAGTCCCATCAGACAGCCTGAAAGGTGTCAAAATGGAATGGTGGTGAGAGGGGATACAATCCGGGATGCTCAGAAAGCCTGCCACTTCCAGGTTTTCATACAAATCGCCCCTCTGAACCCCCACTACAACTGTTACTCCACCTAGGGTTCCTTGTGCTGGCCCACGGTCTCCTGTTGCCCAAGGTCCTTCAGGTCACTCAGCTTCCTGGAGAAGGAGCTGAGCCGGGAGCTGATCGATCCTGTCTTGTGGGAGAGGCCGGGGGCGTGAGCCTCCAAGAGCCTGGCCAGCTGCTCCCGGAAGTGGTTGCCCACGAAGCAGTAGACGAAGGGGTTGACAGCGCTGTTGGAGAAGCCCAGGCAAAGGGTGAAGGGGAGGGCCGCGCTCACCACCCGCTTCACCCAGCAGGCCCTAACCACCCCGAGGGTGCCCAGCGCGTCCAGGAAGGTGAGCACGTGGAAGGGGAACCAGCAGACGAAGAAAGCCAGCACCACCGCCGCCACCATCCTCAGGACCTTGTCCAGGTTACCGGCGCCCTCGTCCAGGGTGGCGGCGGCCATCAGGTGCCAGCCGATGTTGCAGTAGCAGCAGGTGATGATGGCGAAGGGCACCAGGAAGCCCAGGACGTTCTTGAGCAGGGCCATCCCGGCGAACCACCCCGCGCTGGGGTAGTGCATGACGCAGGCCGTCACCCCCATCTGCTCCAGGGGGTGGGTGTCTCTGAACACCACGGTGGGGATGGTGGGGAGGGTGGCCGCCACCCACACCAGGCAGCTGACCATCCGCGCCCGGCGGAGGTTCCGGCAGCTCTGTGACTGGAAGGGGTAGACGATGGCCAGGCAGCGGTCCACGCTCATGCAGGTGATGAAGAAGATGCTGGCATACACGTTCAGCGCGAGCAGCCACCCGCACACCTTGCACATGAGCGTGCCAAACACCCAGTCATAGTCCAGGGAGTAGTAGACGGCCCAGAAGGGGAGGCTGCAGAGGAAGAGCAGGTCGGACAGGGCCAGATTGAGCAGGTAGGTGTTAGCAACCGTCCTGTGGCTGGACTTCTGGCTCAGCACGAACACCACAAGCCCGTTGCCTATGAAGCCCAGTATGAATATGATGCTGTAGATGGCAGGAATGAGTGTGCTCTGGTGCTGAGGAGGGGCCAAGCTGCTGCAGGACGGATCTGTCCAAAAGTCCTGCAATGATGTGTTTTCCGTAGAGCGGTTGGACGAGAGAACTGTAGCCATGGCTATCAATCTCACAGTCTGGATAGAAAGACTGTCTCCTTGGAATCTGGAGAGAGAAAAATGAGTCAATCAGATAAACACAAACTTTTTTTTCTTAATTTTCTTAAGCATGGTGTTTTTTTTATATGTTTTATACAGTATATATACAATACCAGTCAAAAGTTTGGAAACATCTCATTAAGATAATGGGAACATGCATTCAAACACTATTTTATCTAAAGGCTTATGCTTAAATGCTTGAAATTTGTGAAATTCTTGAAGTTGATCCCTTTGTATGACTTTCTTTCTAAAAAAATATTTTTGAAAAGTATTGTTGCCTACTTTGAAGAATCTAAAAGATAAGAAAGTTTTAAATTTAACACATTTTGGTCACTACATAATTCTATTTGTATTATACCTATGACCCCTCTTCACACCCTATGTTCCCTCAAGATTGCTGTGCTCTGCTTCCACAGGGCAACTGACTGTTACAAACCAACAGGGTCGCTCTTCTCAGACATGATCCCTGTCTGTCTTAGTCCCTCAGTGGTGGAATGAACTCTCCATGGGGGTTAGGACAGTGGAATCACTGGCCATCTTCTGACGCAGACTGAAGACCCACCTTTTCAGACTGTATCTTGGTTCCACTTCTATCCCCACCCCCTAACACCTGCTACTTCTTGCATTTGATGCTAATTTTATGTGTTGTATTACGACATATTATAATTTGTGTTCTAGGGACTGTTGTATTGCAGTATACTTGGCTTTTGTCTTTTGGCTTTTTGTGCACAAGTTAACTTGTGGTAGGGCTTGGACATTTTTATGCCCACACTCACAGGTGTGGGAGTGTTGTGATCCTGGTCTGACACTGTTGCTTGTTTAAATTGAATGGTTATACTTATGTTCTATTGTGATGGAATTCACTCTGGATAAGAGTGTCTGCTAAATGCATGTAATTTATTATTTCATTTTGATGTCTTTACTATTACTCTTAAATGTGGAAAATAGTAAAAATAAAGAATAAAAGTTGTGTCCAAACTTTTGAATGGTACTGTATATATACATATACAATACATACATGTACATATACAATACACACACAATTTCATTACTCATCTCATTATTGAGCTATTTATGATTCCAAATTCTCACTTATTTAGCAGAATATACAGACTCAGTTCATGGAAACTGTGTGAGCATGAGAAATGTTCTTTTCATGTAAATGAATTAAAATTCTCTGTCTGAATGTAAGCCTCCATCTGGTTACTATTAGTAGGGAAGGGGACACAGAGCTCCAGTGGGGTGTGAGCGGTGCAGGGTACACAGTCCCTAATTTGCTCCATTGCAGCATTGAAGTACAAAGAACAAAGCAGTCCGGGGGGTAGATGGAAAGCACATGCAATATTGCTTTAATTAATGTTATGTAATACAGGAAATGATTATTTTGCTGTGGTCCCTCAATAACGTAACAGCAGTAGAAACTAGCACCGTAAAGATGACAAATTGATTATCTGAAAATGATGCTGAAACATGCAATTTGTTTTCACATCATAATCCTACTAAGCTAAGATGATTTTATTTGGAGGAATTTATATTTTGATTTATCTTGAAAATAATTTTGATCAACTTACAAGTCACTGTGCAAGGTTGGATAATGCATTACAAAAATCAAAATGAAACTTTCTTTCAGCTTACAATTACCATTGTTAAAAATACAGTCTAAACAAAATGATTCATGAAGTATTCATTTCCTCAGAACTTTTACGACATTTCTCCTATGTGAGTGATATTGGAGACAGTGCAGTCGTACACAATATCCAATTTTTCTTTGTGTGGATGCATGATAGAATATATTCAGAATATATTCAGCAATAACCAAAACAAGATAACAGCTACATTTTGGATGGCACTGACCACTACTTCTATACTTATAGAGTGATATACGGTCTGGTCCACTTTCTACAGAGAATGAATACAGAATATATAAAAATCCAAAGTCACCAAAGTATACAGACATGCACAATATCCTCCCTTTACTTTAGAAGTAACACACTTTACATTATGACATACGAAATAAACCAAATTACCTTTGATTGGAGTCCCTTACTTCTCCGATGAGGGTTAGCGTCTTAAGCGAATCTCTTTTTTTGCAACAAACTGACGACAGCAGAACTTCATGCTCTGTCTTATATTCCAGCAGCAGCCCCCAGGGGACCACTCCATGAAGATGGAGAAAGCCAGAGGGACTTGAACATGGGCCAATGCTGGGGGTAGGGAACTCATGAGATTTCATGAGTCACAGACCTCTTCCTAATGCCTGGAAATGCGGGGCCAGAGGTGGAATGAGATCAAGATGTGCCCGACAGGTTTCCCTGTTCACATGCGGTTCTCTTCAGCTATCCCCAGATCTGAGAGGCAAAGCCTCTGCATAGTCACATGACTAAATGGGCTGGGTACCATAGCCCATTTAAGCAATCCATTAATTACCTCAATAATTTTTTCTTTGTTTGTTGTTGTTGCATTTTCCCCCCTTTTATACCCAGCATTTTAGTCATTGCCATTAAGCATTGCAGTACAGTGAAAACCACTGAACCCATGTAGGAGCACAGGGCAAGGCACACGCAACCCTCTCATACACCATGACAGCTTTACTACAAGTCCCGCAGTGCGCCTGGAGGCAAACGCTGTTGTAGAGTAAGCGCATCCTCATGAAACCCACGTGAGACCATTGGTGGGACGAGGGGACCCTGGTCAACCCTCTCACCCCTATCCCCAGTGGAAGGATGCCGGTCTGTTCCACTGAAGTGGCTCTCAGTCATTGTCAAACTTATTCTGGTTCTACTAACCTTTTCTATGGTAATGATACTCATGTACAGTATAACGTAAGGCAGCCGCTGCCCCTTCTTCCCAGCTGACACGGGCAATATGAGTCAGTGCCCCAGAGCTGGCTTGTCATTAAGAGATGAATGAGGCATGCTGAGTATTTACCATGGCTGCAGAACAAGAACTTCTCTGCATCTGGGGAGAAGAGGAATCCTCCTGCAGATCTCATTACAGCCGCCTGTGGAATTTGATGAAGATGATAGCACTGTCTGGCCAGGGGTCATAATGCATAAAAATTTTAAACAGATGCTTTGATTACCCAGAAGTAAATGTTTTGATAGCAGGGGACTGCTCAGGGGTAGCACAGGGAACCCTACATACAGGGAGGGGCAGGAGCCCCTCTGACAGTTTTGCGTTTGCACCTTGTGGCGAACAACTGTCTCCAACCTTTAACTCACAGAGTATGCCCCCTTTTGAAGGTTTTTGCAGAGACAAAACCAGGGTTAGGTACCATGGAGCAATGTGTTCTCCACATTTTATGGATTATATAGTTTTCAAAATTGTTACATACTCTGTGGAGACCACCTTTGGTGCCTATCCCTAGTTTTAACATTAATGCTGTGGTTCTTTATTTGGGCAGCTGCATGCTGTGAGAATTCCCTGCATTTTTGACTTCATCATTTTAAAAGGTAGACCATGAAGCATTTTGATTGTAGGTAAATTAGACAATGGACAATAAAGTGGTGTTGCACTTTCTATAATTCCTGTATGTCATTCTTTACACTAAATATACTCATACTGGCTGCCTGTCAGGGAAATAAAACTTTTCACACTGATTCAACAGCCCTTTGGATAGACATTGTTTTTCTTCAGAATGGACTGGGATAGATTCAGTTACCATGGCTAAGGATTATATTGTTACATGAAATCCAACACACATTGTGGCCTTACTAAAACATGTTGCATTGAACTTTGTAAGTTCTGCTAATCAGTGCTTCTAATCATGTCATAATAAGCAAGCAGTGATCCCATTGCATCAGCTGTCAACTGGTCCATTTACATTTAGGGACTCAAAGCCCTGTTTCTCCAAGATAGCAATCACAATGTCATACAGCCATTACATTTGCTGAAATGTGCAGTATCTATCAACAGAAAAGCTGGTAGGAGGAAACACTATTAAAAAAGAAGTGTTTTTTTTTCTATCTTCTCCAGAGGGATGTCAATAATGGAAGGACCTGCAGGGGGTCCACTTAATTCAACTGCCAAGTGTATCTGTGGAAAAATAGCACTTGATTCAAAACAAGTGATCTCAATTTAAATCTTTTATCGTTCATGCTTATCATAAAAGGAAATGGCGTATAACTAACAAACCTTTAACTACCAGACCTCTCCACAAGTGGCTCCCGCATATGTTCCTCACAGATGAGACCCACGAGAACTCGGAGAATGTGTTGTGTTAGCACTGAAAATGACACACACCTCAGATTTAATAAGAAATACCTAATATGTAAAAAAAACGATGATGGAAATTTTCACATATAGGTTATAGTGCAATCAACTTCCCATAACCACATATCAGACAAATTCAGCATGTATTTTATGACATGGCATACAGCTGATTCTGTTCATTCCAACTAACGTGTTACGTTCATACTTTGAATAGTGTCCCAAAAACTACTGAGCATATGCAGTTACCAGGAATTGACTGTATATGCATGTACCTGGCCAGTATCAAGCCTTCTGAATTGTATGTTTTGAATATAAGTGATTATGAGATAGAATGCTGGTAGCAATACCTAGGTAAGAACACCTGAATTGTAGTATGAAGAAAGATAGTGGTCTGTGAATAAGCAGTGGACTGTGTTCCACTGTAGCAGTGATGCTGGCCAATGTGAATACACAATATAATAAGGGTATGATCAATTTACTGTTATTTTCGTTCAGTATTTTAAATCAGCAGTAATCTCAAAATTCTATCATCAAGACTAAAAGTGTTATATTTAGATGCATCAAGTATTCAAAAGCATTCTTATTGCAAAACACTATCTACCCTTGCTGGATTTCACTAGTAATACCTTGGCAATGTCTTTTAATGTATTGTTCTAATGGCATGCAAATATGACATGGGGAAAATCAGAAACTGGATCGCTGTTGCCACACTGGCTTTTTTGGGAAAGTTCCTTGCCAGGGAATGAATGGTATTTATGGTTAGAGCCACATACTCTCTCAGGTTAAAATATGAACACATTGCTATCACATATGAAAAATTGTGCTCTCTTGGATAGAATAAACACACTGGTAAGAAAACACACTGCCCAGGCCCTCACAGACAGAATCTGCATGTTCTATAATTTTAGTAATAATTTTACAATGTTCTATAACATAATATGACAACTAAAATAAGTTCAAATTTGATCTTTAATAAATGTACTATAGCTATACAGCTGTGAGGAGTGCTGAAGTTTGAGATTTATGGCATTCTCCTCTCTGATTGTTGTAGCTAAGTAGTGCTAATGGAGTTATATTATTGCTCATACAGCAGCTACACTCTTGGTATGCCAGCATTTCAGTAACATAGACAACACTGCATGTAACAGTGCATGTGATTACATTGCTTACTTCAACATTGCCATGCCTTTATTGTCTCTAAAATAATGTACCTAAAGGGAATGACTGTAATGCTACAGAATGACTGTAAAATTACTGCAGTGAAGAATCGTGGGAACACTGGAGCCCCTGGTTCGGCATGTTGTGGATGCTATCTTGCGGAGCAGTCCAGGCAATGGCACTGGGCGTATGTTAGAGCTAATGACCTGGAACTGACATTTATGGCCTGGAATAACAGAACACTATAGATACAAATTCAAACCTAAAACTGAAACTCAGGTTAAGTTTTATTTTTATTTTTCTCTTAGACCTTTTCTTATATTCTCTGCTGCTTCTTGTCGCTGATAGATTGTTACTATATGCTTTTCAATTTTCTGTTGAACTGAACATGTACATAAAAAGCAAAAATGATTTCTCTGTCGAATAAATACCTTATATTTTGCCCTGGCACGTAATATTGTAATTATTTCACATTTCTTCTTAAAAAAACTGTGTGAATACAAAATGAACTTAGATCATACTAATGCTGAAGTGAACCAGCAAAAAGGATGGAGTCTTCTTTCAAGTGGAAGTGAATTCTCTAGCGGTTTGAATCTAATAAGAGTTCTTCTTTTTTCACTCTCCAAAACTCAATTCAAAGTGAACAAAGAGAACTATGGATATATTCCCCTAGTGCCTAGAGGCATCAGGAAGAACAAAAGGTCCAGACTCAGAACAACAGCTTCCCACTCAAATGTTAGTTTGTCTGGGTAAGATAGGGGATATAGAACAGTGATAATTAATAAGAATAAGTAACAGCATTATTTATGCAGAAAGTGCATATTATTATGGAGGCCCGAAGAGTGACAATCCTGAGAGAAGGCACATACCAGGAATCAGTAACGTTAGTGGGGTGGCTAAAACAGGACTGATTACGTATTGTGCAATCAACCAGAGTGTGCAGTTACCTGCTTTACAATTATTTGGAGTTAATTGTAATCCAGGTCTGCTTTTTCTCAACTCAGAGCTGCAGATGGGACCTCCCTCTCTGGCTGACCTTCGGAAGGAGTCAGGGATCAGCTTTGATCCATCAATAGGATCAGTGTATTTGCTCCCTAAACTCCCTGAATTTCCAACAGAACCAGTCCATCTGGACTCCTCCAATCTCCTCCAAATATCGATGGGAAAGTAAACACTCTTGAAAGCCGTATGAAAGTGAAGCATCTTCAAAGCCGAACTTTTACAGAGACCATACTCAGTGACGTGATGTTGTTTCCAATTCTGAACTTCCGTTTAAACTTCTGGCTTTAGACACAGTACGTGCGGAGGAAGCACTTTATTTCAGGCATCCTCCTAATGTATCTGTCAGTATTTTACACACTAATACATGCTGTTTGAGACTGAACAGGTCTCTTACCCTTTGTCAGTGTTACTACACTCAGTTTATTAAGACAGTCCAAAAGTCTGCCTTTTTCAACAAAGTGTCATGGTTTTCTTGTTACCGACTGAAAAATGTTACAAAAATATTAAACAGCCAGCAGAAGTGCAAACAGCCACATGGGGTGCATTACATAATGAGTTAATTACTAGAGAATATTCAGGAAAGTGCCCTGAATCTGAAGACCCAGGAGATGGAAGATACAGACAGAGTTGGCACCCAAACTGAGATAAAGCTAGAGAGAACTGCGTCACATACATTATGGGGCTCCAACATGTCAAAACATTCATTCTTCTCGAGGGCGCCTAACAGAAACAATTGGTCTGCATATGTCCAAACAACATCAGTCCAAGAGTTCCTCAGCTCTCTCAAGTGAATGGATGTGATGACCAATGTCTGTGGGATCACCAGCCAGAAGTGACTATTTAAGGTAAAGGATCACCTGTGATCAACAGCCCACTTGTGATGAGCGATGGGCATGTGGAGCAATTGAAGAAATAAAGATAAAATAAAGTTCAGTCTCTTGTGGGTTAACTGGTCTTCCCCAATGAGAAAAAAAAGAAAAGATTGCCCCAGGAAAGTGATTAAAATTCAGGAAAGAGTTTGGTTGCACAAACCAAACATTTCTGAATCACCCTTGTAAAGGCCATGTGCTTGAAACATACATCCCATAAAACACCCTGGGTTTCATTTTGAAAAAGCAAAAAGTTGAAGTCAGAAAATGCTGAAGCCAAGGAGGACAGGATCTTCCTCCTTCTTTAATTGTTCTTTTTGCTTCTTGTTCTTCTTCCACTTTACTCTAGCCAGGTTTGTGTCACTAGCGATATATATGGGATATATGTATATATATAATATACTATATATAATAAATAATCTTTCACTTTTCTACACTGCCTTGTTGACCCTTCTCCCTGGCTGGATCCAGGATTCCACTGTCCATGTCATATGGCCAAGTCTGTCCCCCTTCCACTCCACAGTGTCCAGTGGTGACCTGCTTTGTTTACATAAAGGACTCCAAGTGACCCACATTCCCAGAAATGATCCTTTCCATGCATTTTAATTCTATACAACTAATAAACCTTTCTGCATTTTTAAGTAGCTCCAGGAAACAGTGTGCAGAACAGATCGGTGTGCAGAATAGTAGTAAAATATAATGCCCTATTGATATATGAATGTAAAACATCACAGACTAGAGATAAATAATCTATAGTAGACGTAATAGGTTGAAAATGCACTGTAATTAGTAATGCACTGAAAGTTTAAGTGACGACTTTCATCCAAAATTATTTATTGATCTGCCTTAACGCATTCTTGTGTGAACTCTACTGAATGAGTTTAATTACTGAAGTTCTGTGTCAGAACCAATTTGGGACATGCTGGAGGTGGGAAGTGTGAAACCCAACTCTGATAAGAAATTGCCCTTTTTAAAAAATTAAGCATAGTTTACACTATAAACCGAACACTGTTGTAATCATTAAGTATTCCAAAGTGTAAAATTTGTGTTATGAAGTATTTTTTACTGTTCTCACATAGAATGTACTATACTAGGCTAGTATACAGACCACATGTACAATGCTAGTCTGGTGCTAGCATCATATAATATGATTGAAAAAAGATGCATTCATGTTATTGTATTTTTATGCAGACGTCCTTCTACATACTGTCAATTATTTAATTTTGTTTTTAGACATTTTGTCAGGCATGTTACTATCATCCTAAGCATATGTTTAGCAATTGTTTTTATTTTAATGCAACAATGTCTACCCTGTCAAGATGTACATGTGTTCCTATGTTACAGGAGCCATAAAGTAAGTCAGTTAGCTAGCCATTAGTTAGCTCAGTAGCATTACTGTATCTGCTCCTATTTATTTTCCTCTGTTTTGTGTTGAGCTGTACACTATCTACTGTATTACAAAAAAAAATCTCACAGTGTTTGTTGCTTTTTATATTTGAGTTGGACTGTATACTGCTATAAGTTGTCCATTACAACACTGAAAAGCAAGAGTCCTGAATTGCAAGGATTTTCATAATAGTGTCTTTCATTCAGTAAGGTCTATTCATTTGATGACTTGTGCGTAAGTTTTAGTGGCAAAGTGACATTTTGGAGAGAGAGCATTTCAAGAAATGTGTCGCAATACAAGGATGTGGGCACTGTGATGGTAATAATTATTTCCTTATATTGTCTTGACTGTGAAGTTTGGTGACGATGTGTTTCTCACGGTTATTACCATAATTAAATAAAACATTTTAATTTTTCAATTCAGCACAATAGAACAGTATTCGGTGCCCTGAGACAGTAGGACACATGTTCTAAGCTGGGATAAAAAAATCAGCCTTGAACATATCCCAGAGAGTTTGTCTTTTCCCGCAAGTGTGATGGGAAAAGAAAGGGGAAAGGGGTTGCACAGGACCAAAAAAAGAGACGGTTTACTTACAGGGGAGTAGGACCCGGGGGAGGGGTGGAAAACTGTGACATGGTCAGGGAGGGAAAAAAAAACTGCCTTAATGTGCATCAATAAAAATGTCCTTTTTCAAAGGACACTGACTGACTCAATACATGCCACCATTCAAATACAGATGGAAAAAAAGCTGCTGCTGTTCTCACGCGGCAATGTCCCTTGGTAGGGTACGATGATCACGTCATTAATTTTTGGGAGGGTTCTTGGTTTGTAACTTGTATGACGAAGCATGGACAGATGTTCCTTGTGTTCCAAAGCTTATGGCTGGAACAAAATAATCCAAATACTGTCTGATAATAATGCAATGCCCACTAAAGCATTCTGCAGATTTTTTTTCATATTGGGGTAATTTGTTTACTTTGCACAGTGACCTACACAAAGCTAAATGTAGGCCCCACAGGGCAGTCAAAATGCGAAGGGAGTGGGAAAGGAAGTCGCCATGTATGGCAAGAAAAATCCTGGACAGAACGTACAGAAACCTCAGAGAATCAGAGCAGAGAACATCAGCCAATTCCTCAAAAGCACGTCTAATTTAATTCCAGCTTGTGAAGTGCTCTGTGACTGTTTTTTTTTTTAACTACAGTGAATTAAATTTGATTGACCAATCAACTGCCAACCCTTTTTATAATGAGTTGTAATTCTATATGAAAACTAGCACCATGAATATTGCTATCACCTAATATGAAAATAGACCAGTCTTTTGTCTGCTATGTAGAAAATTTCAGTGGAGAATGCACATCTCTTGTAAAAGCTCATGTCGCTTATTTCCATCAAACGGATTTTGAATGTTCAAAGGTTTATGCTTACAGCCAGAAAATTTATAGTACCCTGTCATCTCAAATTTATTTAATACTGTGGACTGAAATCAAAGGTATTTCACTAATCAAAACAAAAAACAAAAAAAAAAAAAAAAACAATGCTTTAGGCCTGTCATAGCAGGTGTACATTTTTTGAGATGGTTCTCCTGTCTGATGGTGTGCCATTCCTGTTTCATGAAAGGAAAAACAGCATGATCTATGCTCAACAAAGGCAAACTAATGACAGTATGTCAGCATTAAAAATAAATGCTCATCAAACTTGGCCCACATTGATAGAGAACATTTTTGCTTGCTGCTTTTGGATTTAAACACATCCAACTACCTAACTAAAGAACCCCCATTCTAACCTTTTTAACTTAGCCCAGGTGGGACTCATTTAAGAAATATGAAATTATAACAGATAAAACATGTGGAAGGGAAAATGGAGAATGGCACAGTGACAAATGGAACAACTGCAGATAGCCAGAAACCAAATGAATGATGAACTGGAGCAGCCATACAAGATTAAAACCACAGCCATGAGGGTCACAAAATCAAAATCAAGACAACTAAACAGGCTCCATAAAATAACGCATAGGAATATGGGTTTATGTATCTACCTCTCCCCCTAAGCTACTCCTACTATAACTTCCTCCTCTAGTTTTAGCTTAGTTCTAAATTAGGAACCTAAAATATATCTTAAAACCACATCACAGTCAAAGTGAAGTCTGCACACAAGGCAATATATATGTGCAGACCCTGATCTGCAAGAATTTTGATTTAATCAACATTAAGTTTTGTTAGAAACAAAACTGTGTTTTTCATGACTTCTTCACAAAGTTCAATAACTTCTA
This sequence comes from Megalops atlanticus, assembly GCA_019176425.1. Classification (NCBI taxonomy): domain Eukaryota; kingdom Metazoa; phylum Chordata; class Actinopteri; order Elopiformes; family Megalopidae; genus Megalops; species Megalops atlanticus. The sequence goes on along the minus strand of CM032877.1, from coordinate 26,182,905 downwards.
GAAAGTTGCAAATTACAGTTTTTCCACAATGATAGTGACTAATGGCCTAGTTAACATATTACATAAAAAATGATTAAGATCAAATATTTATCTAAGCGCCGATGTCCCGTGTTTTTATGTCATTTAAAAAGTCCTATGATTGTTGTTTAGAGCACATGTCGTGAATTTGCACAGACAACATTATGTTACTAAAATGCTGCATACATTTTACTACTGCCATGTTACTAAAATAAAGCCAATATGTCCTACTGGAAAACAGTCTAATAGTCTAGAATAGTTTCAGTGTGGTATCTGGGCTTGGGCCATTAAACTGGGGTCACATTCCAATGGTCAGCCTTCCGCCATGTTTATGGTTGGACAGAGACATGGCCGTCATCCCGCAGTCCATAAAGATGCCACAAGATGTAAATCTGATGGGGCATTTCTAAACAATCAGAGCCCAACTCCAATCACTGTGCCTCCCTGCCGTCTCCTGGAAGGGGCAGATGCAAGACGTCCCACAGCTGAAACGTGGACAGGAATGTGCGTACTCCGAAAGCTCTGATTAATTCTGCAGAACAAGCAGAGCTCAAAACCACATTCAGGGGCTGACGATATTATTGGCATCATCGCTATCGGTGTCATCAAAGCAGGGCAATGGTCTTGTGGCCTCGGTATCTGCTGTTTACATGTCTGCATCCGTGTTTATGTCAGATAACAAGGTAGCCAACGGGCTGTTTCCTTTTGTTATCCTTCATCCTCCAGAGAGGGTCACATACTAGAGCCCAGTCCATCTCCCTCCCAATCTCCTGGGAGACAAGCTTCCCACGAAGTCGGAATCTGGGTTTGATAACCATCACAGCTGCAGTGACCAAGAACAAATCCTGGCACACTGGCCAGTCTTTTGGTACTACTTTCATGCTTTGCATGCAATTGCTTAGGGAACAGAAAACCTCCCGAGACAGGGGTCAAAGTACCTGAATTTGAAATAATTGAAATAATCATTGCACATTGCATTCAAAATTTTGTGATAAGACTGCAGAATTTAAATTATAAGGGCCAACCACAATGTTGAAAAATCACAAATAAAAATGTCAAATATTTGTGCAAGTTATTTCATAAATGTTTTTGAAGATGACAGGATTGCTTTATTAACAAAGTGTGAAAGGTTTCCTGTTTCCTAAACAGTCCAAAGGGCCGTGAGATTTCTAAGCAGTACGCAACTCTGACAAACACAAAACAACATTACTAGCTCTAAAAACAACAGTTCCATAGCCCATGTTTACTTAAGTAACTGGAATTCTACCAAGACTAAAAAAAAACTGCTCAATAGGATAATGTAATTAGCTATTCCAAAGTAGCAGTTTCCCAAAACATAAAGATGTAGGGCTGTATACATCCTGTCCACCGTTTATTTTTGTGTATTTTTTTGTGTGGAGAAATTTAACATGCACATGTAAGTACATTGAAATTATGTCACTCTGAGTCATAAAGCTGATACCACTAACCCATCTGTGCCATCTTGAGTAAAGCCATCACCACTCCGCTGTGGCTGTCCATCTGAAACGCAGAGCAGTGTGAACATAGGAGATGGGAACAGACGTGCTGCCGAGCGTATGAGAGATGACTGCCATTTTGTCATTTGGAGTGATATCTAGGTGAGTAACATGAGATAGAGAGCCAGTTCGGAGTTTTCCAGATACCCTGAAAAGCATGCATCCTTCTGTGTCCATGCTGCCTGTCGTGACCCCTGTGCAAAGTTGCGTGTGAAAGGCCTTAAGCTGATCAGTGAGGCAGTTTTAATTAACTGTTCAGGTATATCCCAGTTTGTCCGTTACAGCACAAATTTGGAAAAGTAATTAAAATTCTAAAAACAGCAGGCTCAGAGACACATCAATAAGCTTCTGTCAAAACTACAAGGAAATGTTTGTTATTCCATCGGTTATGATGCCAAGAAAAGGACCACAGTTCTGTTTGATACGTTATGCTTGTGTTTAATCCCCAGTCTTGGCATCAGTAGATATTAGTACTTTTGGCTCACTTGATTTACACTTGATTGTCTAGCCTTGAACCTGTAATACTCCACAAGACATTTGATGCTAAATTACAAGAAGCTCACTGAATACAACAAAAAACTAAATAGCAAAGGTGATTTATCCACAATTACTTACCAAGGCATTTACAAACTCCTTTTTCCTTTATTATCATTTCCATCTGTGACCAGTCAGCTCATACATGGCTTCATGGATTGCTGTGTCTGCTATGATTGCTGTTGGATTGGTGCTACAGAATAGCAGAGAGGAAACTGTACTTGTTCCTGTGAGGTTGGAGGTTTGTATTCCTGTAAGAATATTGCTTTGCATTCTTGCACTATAGCTAACTTTGCTTGGGTGCTATGCGGCCATATTAAAAGCGTACAGTATGTAGTGTGAAAGGTAAGCAGTGCCAGTTGGCCTGGTTAAGGGTGTCTGTAAATAAATTCATTTACGTAGTATAGATTTGACAGCAGGGAAGTTAATAAAACATTTCACATGAACCAGCATGTGAATATTGTGGCTGTCTTAATTGCAGGGGACTTCTTCTTGAATGGGTTTACTGTCAGTATACCACCTGCAGCAAGTACTCTTTTTTGTGCTGATTCTGTCTGCAGAAAGTGGTTTGCATTCAGGCAGAAAATGGGTAATAGCATCACCCTTCACTTTGCTAAACCAAACATGTCTCCCTTCAGAAACTCAGCTATTGCTAGGATCGTATACCCTATAGCAGCGTTTCCCAAACCTCTCCTGGAGGACCCCTTGTCCGGCATGTTTTAGATCTCTCCCTGCTCCAACACAGCTGATTCAAATGATCCACTCGTTATGAACTCCTGAAGCTGCTTAATAACAAAGTGATCATTTAAATCAGCTGTGTTGGAGCAGGGAGAGATCTAAAACATGCAGGACACGGGGTCCTCCAGGAGAGGGTTGGGAAACACTGCCCTATAGTATGTTTATTAGTTGTACATCACTGCCCTCTAGAGCTTTGCACTAAAATGCACCTCACAGCTCCACAGCAGGACTTCATTCCAGTCAGGCTCTTGGCCGTCATATTCAGTTAAAACTTGTCTGCATTGCACCAGTTTAGCTTCCTTACCCTATAGTGAGAGACAGTGTTTTCAAGAAAGCTGGGAAACAAGCTGGACTGTGGCCTTCCAGGACCGAGTTTCAATAGCACTGTTTACTTCTGATTTATATACGGCACATTTATTACTACTGTAGAATGAAATTTAAAAATCATGTCAATTGTGGAAATGGGCCATTAGCCACACAGGAGAGGAAGGAAAAACACAAATAGGAGGCCAATTTGCAGTCAGAAAGAAGCTGATTCTCTGCTGACTACAGCATGCGTGTGGCAGGTAACAGATGACAACGAGGACATGGTGAGTGCGTGCCCCTGCATTTTACTGTGAATGGTAGCAGCTGGTGAGGGTGAGACTGCCATATAGCGTGCCTCCCCCTGTTGCAGGCTCATTCGCAGCTCCATTTCCCTCACCCTGTTCCAGGGGCCACAGACTCTTCCACCTGCACCTCAGGCCCTCTTCAGCTCCATGGACACCCCCCCACACCCAGGCCAAGGCAACACTACCCCTCTCCTCTGTTCTCACACAAAGGAAAACTGTGGGATGGACGGGAGGAAGTAACAGTATTCTTCAAGGGTGATGACATCGCCATGACAACAACCTTGAGGAAAAGCCCACTTACACATTTAATGGTGTCAAGCACTGATTTTCAAAACAGTGATTTTTTTCCCCCCTTTTTGACTGACATCTTGACAGAGATTGACAGCCTTAATGAACTACAAAAGAGCACAGTAATAAATCAAACTAGGTTTAGATTGTTAATGCAAATGTACACTTGTGCATATTAAATAGAAATGTGCCAAGAGATTCAATAACCTTTTTTATTTGTAATGTATGTTAAATTTGTCTCAAAACATCTATTTCTGCTTGAAAGAATGGTTTTACTCAAATCATGTGTCATGTGTATACCCCCAACATTGTCAGAAGATGCACATTAAATTTGTTGTACCTCTTGAACATGATGCCCTCTACTGGACATCAGTGGCACTTGTTGCCAGTAATTTTTCCTCACTATCAGTTATGTTGGAGTTGCAGTTGTAAGTTACACTACATCTTATGGTGTAATATATACTGCAAAATTAGTGTGCAAATTAACATGTTACGCACAGCTGGTGTTCTCCTACTATTAAAAGAATGCTTACGTTTCACTTATTCCTCTGTGACAAGTCTTCAAACGTGCCTCCAATATATATCCCCATTAGTTGATATTTTAGGTGTGTGTTTTCCTTGTCCTCTTTACTATGATCTACATTGGGTCTCAGACCTTTGGTTAGATCCCCCACCTTTCCACTCCAAAGTCACACAGCCACCTGCAAACACCTGTTAGTCAATTATTCACCTGCTGCTCCCTTCACTGTTTTAGCCACAGCCATTTCACATGCATGGTATTCAACAGGCCCATACTAATGTGTCACTCTTAGTTCAGTAGGCATGTTGAGACAGCATTTGGCAGTACTACTATGCATTTTATTAAGAACCTGTGGAAAGCCACATTTTTAATACTGTCAGTGCTGTCAGTTCTTTGTCCCTTAATATCACATCCCATATGCTGTGATATACAATGTTTCAGAATTTGTGGTGTAAAACAAGTGTTATTCATGGATTTCTTTGTACAGTGGGGAAAGAAATAAAACCTCAGAGAGCATACTTTCTATTTTTATTCCCTAATTACTTTTCCATTTCACAGAGGTACCCACAAGCCTTTTGAAGACATTGTACAGACACTTCAAACATGTCATTTGTGACACATCTGAACACTAAATTCATAATTTTTAAATGTAACGCCATGTCTACTTAAGATGTGAAATGTACTAACAGTGACATTAATCATTCATCGCATACAGAAACAATGTAGTGAAAGATGGGAAATGTATAAAGAGTTCTGCCTTAAGGTATAGAGGTAATATGTTCTAAGGTAACATGTTCACTCAGAATGTAACAATACTGATATCCTAGCATCCGATTAGCATTGCAATGATTCCCTATGACACCCATTCATGCCATTTGTACACTGCTGATCCGCTACAGTACCGTTGTGGATCGTGACATGTACACGTACAGCAGACGAAATTGAATGAGGCCCTTTGTTCCACCCTCAGAGTCCATTTGTTGTATGATTCACAAAACAGATTCACAAAAATAAAGTGCCTCCACTGACACAAACCTAATTAAGATTTCCTTTCAGCTTGCTGGCATTGGGGAGAGAATAAGATTGTCTGGTGTCAGTTACATGGAAACAACTGCATAGATTCTCCTTTAGCAATATCTTAAAGAAGCAGTGAGGCTTCTCCTCATGCTAGGTGTTCCCTTGGTAATTAGTGGTGCCCTTAGTTTCCAGTGAGACTGGAATGATACCTTGAGTTCCAGTAAAAAAGATGTGTAACACTGAAGTTTTTGAACACTTTTCAAAGCTCAGAGATCTGAAAAATCTGAAAAATAGCATTCACAGTAAAAAGAGAGGTTATCGGCCAGTTTTAACAGTAAAAAGGTGATGTTGTCTCTGGCCAGTGTTCACAGTAATCAAGAGTGCATCTGGACAGTTTTCCTAAAAAAAGCTGTCAGAGTGACATACTCATAACAAAGTGTTGTATCTGAGCAGTCTTCACAGTAAAAACAGTAAAAAAGTAAAAAAAAAAGGTAACCAGCTGTAGCTGAAATCGAACATATGTCACTGGCTGATTTTCCCAATAAACAGATGTGTTATTATGTTATTAGCTAGAGGTCCCAGTAAAAACAGTATAAGAGTATGGCCAGTATTCACAGTAAACAGACACAGGCCAGTGTTCCGAGAAAAAAGGAAGAGCATCTAGCCAATATTCCCTGTCAACAGTCACTGGCCAGCTCCCATAGCAGAAGTATGAAAAATATATGTCTAGCCAGTATTCCCAGAAAAGTGTAACTGGCCAGTTTTACCACTAAACATGAGTAAACGGATGTGTACCTAGCCAGTATTCCCAGTAAACAGTTACTGGCCAGTTTTATCAGTAAAGACCGTAAAAATGTGAGTCTAGCCAGTATTCCCAGTAAACAGTTACTGGTCAGGTTCATCAGTAAAGACAGTAAAAATGTGAGTCTAGCCAGCATTCCCAGTAGACAGCTGCTGGCCAGTTTCCCAAGTAGAGAGTAAAAACAGGCATCTATTCCCAGAAAGCAGGTGCTTTACCAGCCAGTGCTCCTAGTGAAGAGAGACTGACTCTGGGGTGACGGCGAAGAGATGGCTCTCCTTGTCTGGAATGAAGTAACACTGAAGTCTGATCCCTTTGGATGTGGCTCTGAGCTGCGGGCTCCTCTGAGGACTAACGCAGACTAGGGATTCAAAATATAACTAGTGCCTGCAAGCATTCTCTGTAACTTAAAGAAGAAAACAAAATAAAGAGGTGTTACATGCACGTTACTGCTATGTGACTTTGTCATCCCTTGTGTGGTGAACCGACCCCATGCCCCCAATCCCCCAATCTCTTCTTATTCCTCTCTTTGGTCAGCCACGTGTGCTGTAGAGGTCGGCGTCCTCAGGGCTGGCCTGGCCATAGTCCGTCAGGCTGGGGTCAGGGGTGAATCTAATTTTGTCAGGGATATCTGAGCAGAGAAAGTAAGAGAGAATTAGGGATAGACAGATAAGAATGACACGAGGCCAGGCAGAAGCATCCTCTCTCAAATTCTTCAACACACTTCGGCAATTGAGGCCACTTTTCAAAATTGTCTAAACCCACTTCTACCCTGTGTGCACCTGTTGGATTATCATCTTCAATGATTAGCCTTTTAAACCTGCAGCTGCGGGAAGCACAGCAATAACCTGTGACGTGTGTAAATGCATTCACTTGAACTCTGAAACTATCAAACAACTATTGATTTGGTGTATGCTCAGGTACGTAGAGCTGCATTTTTAAATGGGGAATAATTTAGGAAGATATAATGCAATCAGAACAATTCTTAATAGCACTGCAACACTAAGAATATATTAAATCATCACATTCTTTGCTGAACTTCACATTTTGTTTGTTAATATTATATAATCAGGAATCGGATATATAAAACCTTAAATGGCATATATCAATAAAATACTTACCAGTATTTTATCATTCCACTATACCAATAACCTTTTACTTATTTAAGTGTGTGACCTCAACTCAATCTGCAAATTGTCTTTAATTGTGCCAGGTAAAGTGCTGCACACTGTTTTGTGGTTTGTAGTGCTGTGTAGTTCTCATTGTTCATCAGGAGAGCTCACTACTTTGAATTGATCGCAAAAATGATCTCAGAAGTCACTTTACTCAGCTTGTCTGAGTAAAATGGTTAGTAAATTTAACTGCTCATTGACTGCAACCACACTGGTGCAGTAGTTCAGTAAAATTACGAGTGAGTGTTACATAAAAGTATTGATAGCTCAAACAGTAAAACAGGAACAAACAGGACTTTGCTATCTGTGAAATCTGAAATGAGCGTGAAAATGTGTAAGGCCTACTTATATTATTACACATGGTCATGAAAGTATATAATTTTATGCATAAATGTCTGCATTTCATTGTTTTCACAGCTGTATTATAACAACAACAACAACAACAACAACAATAATAATTGAAATAATAAAATCCCCAGGATCTTTTTTTGCTTTCCCTTGTACCTGTTATTCAGCAAAGCAGAATAGTGCAATGCACTATATGGGGCACATTTAAAACTGTCTGCCCACTTGTGTGTATGACTCAGTATATTCAATACTATGAATGTTTTTATTAGATTGTATATAAAGTAGGTACACACTATTTTATGTGCTCACACAGTTGAGTCATTTGAAATACAGCCTGTTTCTTGTGGCTCACCAGCAAGAGGCTCCAGGGAGGCGGGCTCAGCAAGCAGGGGAGAGGAGTTTTCAACAGGACTAGAGGCAGGGTCATCGGCAGGGGACTGCAGAGGGGTTTCTTCTACAGGGGAAGGAGGTGGGGTGTCCTCTATAGGGGTAGGGGATGGGGGTGCCATCTCCTCTGCAGAAGGAGGTGGAGGTGGGGTCTCCTCTACAGGGGAAGGGGATATGTCATCTGCAGGAGGAAGAGCCGGTTCCTCTACTGGAGGAAGAGCTGGAGGTGGGATTTCCTCTGCACGGGGAGGAGGGGTTGGAGATGTGGCCTCTTCTGCAGGAGGAGGGGGTGGAGATGTGGTCTCCTCTGTAGGAGGAGGGGGTGGAGATGTGGTCTCCTCTGTAGGAGGAGGGGGTGGAGATGTGTTCTCTTCTGCAGGGGAAGGAGGTGGAGATGTGGTCTCCTCTGCAGGAGGAGTGGGTGGAGATGTGGTCTCCTCTGCAGGGGGAGGAGGTGTATCTTCTACTGGGGGAGCAGCTGGAGTGGCAGCTTCCTCAGCAGTTGGGGGAGGTGACAGCACAATTTCCTCTGCAGGAGGAGAGGATGGAGGTACAGTCTCCTCTGTAGTGGGAGGGGAAGGAGGTGCAGTCTCCTCTGCAGGAAGAGGAGATGGAGGTGCAGCCTCCTCTATAGGAGGAAGGGGTGGAGGCACAGTCTCCTCTGCAGGGGGAGGGGAAGGAGGTAAAGTTTCCTCTACAGGAGGAGGGGGTGGAGGTACGGTTTCTGCAGTGGGAGAGGATGGAGGCAAAGTCAAGTAGCTAAAATTTTTTAAAAATACATATAAAATTGCTAACAACTAAAAACAAATATCTGAACAACATATCACAAAAAACAGTTTAATTCCAATCATGGACAATGACATGACAATGTTAAGGTAGGATGGCCGGTCCAAAATCACCTATACCTAGCCTCAGACATTAACCAGGTGACCAAATTAATTCCACATCAAAAATCAATTAAACACATCTTGTGTTAAAACAGGAAGTTCAATGAATATAAGGGATACCAAGCTGTTATAGACCAGTGTGTGGCTCCTAGTGCTTTAGAGAAGGAAAAACTACAAAACCATTTTATTCTCTATGGCTGAGAACACTAAGGACCAAATATTACAATAAGTAATGCAATGCGTGTTATTTACATTCAGTTTTCTTTTCACAAGGACGTGGGACGCAGGAGGAAATACCTGTGAGGATGTCTTCAGAAGCTGGTGCAGGGGCATCTTGTGGTGGTGACTCCGGCTCAGCTGTTGGGGGAACGGGGACAGGCTCCTCTACTGGGGCTGGAGTCGGCTCAGAGGCTGGCTCAGGGGCAGCTTCAGGGGCAGTTTCAGGGGTGGGGGCAGCTTCAGGGGCAGGTTCAGGGGTGGGGGCAGCTTCAGGGGCAGCCTCAGGGACAGTTTCAGGGGTGGAGGCAGCTTCAGGGGCAGCCTCAGGGGTGGGGGCACCTTCAGGGGCAGGCTCAGGAGTGGGGGCACCGTCAGGGGCAGGTTCAGGGGTGGGGGCAGCTTCAGGGGCAGCCTCAGGGACAGTTTCAGGGGTGGAGGCAGCTTCAGGGGCAGCCTCAGGGGTGGGGGCACCTTCAGGGGCAGGTTCAGGGGTGGGGGCAGCTTCAGGGGCAGGCTCAGGAGTGGGGGCACCATCAGGGGCAGGTTCAGGGGTGGGGGCAGCTTCAGGGGCAGGTTCAGGGATGGGGGCAGCTTCAGGGGCAGCCTCGGGGACAGTTTCAGGGGCAGGGGCAGAGACCTGCTCAGGGGAAGGTTCAGGGGAAGGCGGTGGGACTGGCTTCTCTTCAGGTTCAGCTTCAGGCACAGGAGGGGGTGGAGAGGCAGACTCTACCACAGGCGCTAATTCAGCTTCAGGGGCGGGAGGAGGGATGCTCTCTCCTACAGGAATAGGCTCAGGTTCAGCAGCACATGACGGGGCACTATCCTCTACAGGGGCGGGGGCAGCCTCAGTATCAGGGGAAGGCACAGGAGTTGCCTCTGAGGAGGGCAGAGAGGCAGGCTCACCCACAGGGGGCAAAGCAACTTCAGCTGGCTCCGCCTCAGGGAGTGGCTTCCCAAGGGTCGCCTCGGGTTCAGTGACTGCAGCTGGCTCTGCCTGCAAGCCGTGACAGAAACAGCTGTGGCGTCACAATACATTACTGTCAGCCCACTCTTCACATACAGTACCAGTTGAAAGTTTGGAAACACTTTCCTTCTTTAATTTTTACTATTTTCCACATTTGGAATAATAGTAAAGATATCAATGCTATAAAATAACACAAATGGAATTATGCAGTGACCAAAAAATAAACCAAAACTATGTTATATTATAGATTCATCAAAATAGACAAAAAACTTTTTTTAATTAAAGTTTTTTTTGGAAAGAAATTGTTGCATAGGCATCAACTTCACTATTTATGTTTGTCCATGGAACAAATTTCAAGCACTTAAGCCCAAGTCTTTAGATCTAAATGTCTTTGAATGCATGATTCCCGTTATCTTAATCAGGTGTGTCCAAACTTTTGACTGTACACAGATCCACCTGTGGAGCACTGTCTGCCCATCTGTCCCTCATGTATATTGATGAGCAATTTATTACACATAAAGGGCTTTACTCACTAATTTCACAGTTTTAGCACCTCTTTAAGCAGCCCAAAGATATAAGAAATCTAATTTAAAACACAAGTTGATGGTGCATTAAGTTGAGAGGTACATTAAAGAATTTATAGTCTATGAATAACTCCATTCAAGAGTGTCAATAAATTATGAAAACTGGGATGAAACTCAACCGGCATCTGGAGATATCAAAAAGGAGATTACACACAAAAATTGCAGCATAATCAAACTTACTGGAGATCTCACCAACCCATTTTCACCAGCTGGTACAGGTATGGAAATTGGGCACCTTCACAAACTATCTGTCACTATGTGTGAAGTGCTATTTACTGTCATCTCTGCAGCATTTTCAATGTTTTATGGAAATCAACACTTAATTTTACTACTGTCTCACATATCACAAATACTGAATTTAAAGTAGTAATTACATCACAACTCAGTGGGTGTCTTTGCAGCCATAAGTCATTATTTTTAAGCATGTTGTTACTGCATTGTGTTATAGCACCCCTGTTGTACTTTGAAAGGACTTTCAAAGTACAAAACTTTATAGAACAAGCTGCCGCACAGAACATTTGTTCAGGTTAAATCTGGGATGCACAAATGAAGTCTGAAGACACACTTCTTCAGACTCTACCTGGACTGACACCTTTGCCATTTTGACCTTGTAACCTTGACCTTAGACTCCTGGCTTGTACTTGTAGCTCGCTTACCTTGTATTGTGCATGTTTTTGCCCAGGTAGTATAGCGGTACTTTATTGTCCCTGTGATTGTATTCAATATATGTAATCCTAGATCAGATTAGTTGGCTCATGACACCAACTTTGCACTCAGTTTCAGCACTATCTGCGTCGTATGACCTGTACACATCTTGCTCTTGTGCCTGTTTGCCCACTATATGCACTTTTGTATGTCGCTTTGGATAAAAGCGTCTGCTAAATGAATAAATGTAAATGTAAATGTAAATGGTTGGAAGAGACAAACTGCCCCAGATTAATGCACAATCAAGACCGTGACGCAACATGGCTAAGAGGCCATGAACCAGCACAGTCTGTACCTCAGGACTGGCTGAGGGGGCCACAATCTCTTTGGCAGGGCGTTTAAACAGCGAGGCCACGGCTGAGGTGGTCCACTGTGTGGCTGCATACGTCTTCTTCCCTGTCACCTGCAGCGGGAGACAGTCACAGCAGAGTCAGTGTCTCCACACACATGGTACCATGGGGGGGAGTAAGGGACAGAGACAGACACACTACATTCTGACATGTCAACAGCACAGAATGACATTCTTTTTCCTCACGACTACTTAAGGAACGTTACAAACCATCAAATATACATAATGTGGCAAAGCACAATGTTATTGCTCAATTTATATACTTTATACAAGCTGGGCTCCAGCAAATGAATTTTGTCATGAATGGGAGGGAGTATGAGCAAGAGATACCTTCAGCACTCCCACCGTCTGCGAAGGGTAACACACCGCCGTTCCCACTGTGGCCAGACCCAGAGGCACGCCAATCCTTTTAAGACGCGTCCCTGTGCAAAACAGTCCAGCGATACGGACAGTGAGTAGTGCAGTGTTGAGCACAGCGAGAACCCAACTCCTTTCCAGTAAAATTGTGGTCATAAATGTTGGGCACAGAAAGTGGCCACTTTCTTCTCTCCACTGTCCTTGGCTGCTTAGAGTCATTCTGATGATACTTTCAGAGTGTTTGGCTGTGACTTGGGAAAGGAGCCCAGGAAACAGTACTGCTTTGCCGATTCAGTGACCGAGCAAGTGGATGCCCCTTTGACCCCCCATTTTACCACTAGGGGGGAAAAAGTCCTGCAAACCTGTCGGAGGCACTGAGCAAGGCCTGGTTAGTCCTTGTTATCATTCCTTACACACACTGACACAGTCCCTGGTCCACCTGAACACGGCAAATTTTGTCACGTTTGCACTTAATTCATAACTGATGACCAAAGCACTCAATTACCTTTTCTTGCCAGAATCAGCCCGGCCAATCCAGAGACGGTGATAAAGCTGACCCTTGGGAGAAAGCCAGGTGGTGGGTCTCTCAGGAAGTTATAGGTATCTGGGAACAACAAATGTGCGGTCACTATAACCATACTTTGAGGTACTGTCACATGGGCGAACACAACCTCAATCTCCTGCCTCACCTTGTCCAGCGTGATAAACATTCATGAGTCCAACCTTCACAGAGGTACAGGCACCCTGGAACACAACAAAATTAAAACTGAGGAGGTAATGCAACAACTTAAAACAGGCATCCATTCAAATATGAAAAGATTCAAGATGCTCCTTGGATTTAAAACTCCAGAACAGTTTTCTCAACAAGGCAGTAATAAATTCAATTGGCTGGCTCCCTGCATCTGCAATGCATTGGTAGCATGCTGTGCTTCTTGCAAGTTGTGTATACAATTATATAATAACATTAAAATGCTTTTTGTCCTTAACTATTCCAAAAGTAGCTCCGCGGACCGGGTCAACCTGCCGGCTGTTTTTGAGAAACAAGTCAACCCTTTACGTACAGTTCAGATCTTGTTATTGTTCCCTTATTTAACAGCGAGCTCTTAATGACAAGAAGCCAAGTCATCACTACACAATAAAACAGGCTGTTGTTCCAGTCATTAAGAGTTTACTGATCCTTTCATAGTGTACAAATATAATTATGGTAAATATCCAAATGCTGTTAATTAAGTCAAAGAGATGTTTATCGACATTAATTGGGCAGAAATCTTAAGCAGCTGCAGTTTTAGAATACAATGTGCTGGTAGGAAGAGTCAGGGCATAAATGGATCAATATTCACCTAACAGTCACTGTTGCAAGCCAGGACTGTGTACTCTATGTATGATTCTGTATTCAAGCAATGATCTTGAATACAGAATCATACATAGAGTACACAGTCCTGGCTTGCAACTGTGACTGTTAGATGAATATTGGTTCCCCTATTTAGATCCATTTATGCCCTGACTCTTCCTACCACCACATTGTATTCTAAAACTGCAGCTGCTAATAAATTATTCTAATTATTCTGACTGGAATATATAATGATCACACTTCTGTTTCATTTGTAGCATGTTATTTTCTTAAATTCACTAATGGCAGTGTAAGTACTACTAAAACACTGGAAGAATGACTTAAATAAAGACATCAATTAGATATTGGGGTGACACTGGTACCCCAGTTTGCACACCAATGTTTCAACCAATCACAAATGACTTTCATTCAGAGTGGAGGTCAGCTGCTGGATCACTTCCCTGGTCCAAGCACCTGTACCTGAGCCATTTAGCAGCCGCAAAGCAAGTTTCAGCACAGCAACCCTTTTAATAGGAATCAAAGGGTTCAGCATCCCTGTGGCCCTGACATACTTGGGTGGTCCCTTTTTAAACATGACAGTACCTTGATGGCCCGAACATAGGGTTGCAGCCCAACCCTCACCACGCCCAGTCCTGTCTGCAGGAGCCCTGGCTGCTCCTCTGCGTAGCGGAGCTGCTGCCTGGGGGCCTCGTAGATGGACAGCTGAAAAGAAATGGAGAGCGAGAGAGCCAATTAATCTCCCAAAAGGCACACCCGAGACAAGCAAAATATGTCAAACCAATCATCCCGCTTCAGTAAGCTATGAACCAAGCTAGTGACCTGGGTTGCCCTGATTGTGCAACAGGGTATTGAGATAATTGGGATCAGTCTGTGTGAAATGAGACAGACATATATGACCCTCTCATAATGATTTATGCTGACAGTGCCATTTGAAATTTGTATCATAAGCAACTTATTGTATTGTTCACTATTATAGTTCTCTGTCGGCATGTTTATGCCTATCCGTGTACCTTCACCACAGTTACTTTTTATTTACAAACTGCAGAGAAAATCTTTTGCTCCATTAAACCTCTTTATAATGTGTCCCAGTATGTTGCTATGCATGTTCAATATTTGAATACTGAATTGACCTTTGGCCTACTGCTCTCCAGTCCATTCTGTATGTGCACAATATCTCCAACTAATTTAAGGTGAGATAAACACAAAGCAAAAGCACTGCAAAGCCTTCCAAAAATTCCCTCTGCATCCACTGCACCCAACCACCATACGCTGAGTCAAACTTGTGGATAATGCATCATGCTTCCCAGCAAAGAATTTTAATCTGATAGTTAAAATTCCTCAGGGAGGCGTGTCCTATCTGTGAATGTGAGCATGTGCATTCGTCCTCCTCCATTGCGCACCTCTTCCGGAGAGAGCAGCTCCTCTGTCTTGGCTTCACTCATGGCATACACTCGGATGGAGGCTAATCCCAGGGCTGCTGGGACAGCCGCCAGTTTTGCCGCCTGCATACACACACACACACACAGAAACATCTTGGCTTTTCACAGCAGAACATACTTCCACTTCTTTCTTTAAAACATTACAGTTGTGCAAATGACATCTCTAACAGAAGCACTACCATGCATGATATCACGCAACAGCGTTCAAAGTTTGTACCAGGACTGGGAACAATTCCTGAATTTGCATGTCATGCTCAGTTTTTTTGTTGAATGTGTACTAAATGACATGATGTCAAAAAACTGCAGCACTTCAAGCATATAGATATATCAACACTCAATGCTACACATATTAAGATGACAGGTAATGTGGGCAGAAATGTAAATCTTTCAGAATTTTCTAATTGCATCAAATATTAGGGGACTTGCATGTAAAGTCATTTTCCTTGTACCCATGAACAATGTGGAATCCAGGCTTATTTCGTGGTCCACAATGTTGTTATTCTATGGCATATCTGACTGGTTCTCAACAAGGAAATCACAAATTTCAAGATATTGTAACCAGGAAAATGTAGCTGTGCTTTTTTGAATGAAGCCATTTGATGCATACTTATTTGTATATTGCACAAATATAAAAATCTGTCACACACCAAAGACCCATCTCTTAAGACTGCATCTTAGCCCCCCTAACCAACCATAACACACCTTTCCCTTATGTGTGCAGTTCGTTATGTCTGTGTATACAGTAATACATGTCACTCTGGACAAGACTGTCTATGCTATGCAAACATAACAACCAGAAACATATTCTCTTCAAAGTCATATCTTTGTGTAAAAACATAACCTTTACACATACATTCACATCATGTGCCATATCCATCACATAATCTGGCTGATATTGTCAACAATGTCAAGATCTGTATAAAATGCTGTAAATTACATAAAGGTAAATTTATGTTTAAACAGCAGTTGTTATCTGTACAGAATACATAGAATACATAGTGAGGCAGAAAGTGTGGGGTGCTTGTTGCTTAACAGCTCGTAAACTCATATTTAAGTTTAACTTCCAGGTGTGTAAGGAATAACCAAGCCACTATAAAATAGAAATCGCTAAATTAAGCATTGCAAGTACAAGCAGAGAGACTTTTCATGAAAATATATTGAGGGAACAAGCAGACCATGAGGATATGTGCTTTATTTTGCCACCATAATGTATGTCAGTCATTGTTGACACAGATCAGCCGTGTAAATCGTGACAATGGAAGGTGGTTAATGTTTTTATAGAGTTACTCCCAAGCTGTAATTCTATTTCATATGTAATGTAGCCCCTTCTATATGTTCTCTTTGCAGTCCACTTGTGATAAGGTAATGGTTAAGACATTTCTGCTCGTTGAAAAATTAAGATAATAATCTGTTACATCTACATTCCGCAAACATTTTCGGAAACTAATTCACCTCATAACGAGTAGTACTGTCGCCTTGCGTGCGTAAAAAAGGTTTTGCACTGTACTTTCATTAGTAATTAGTCTGCAAAGAAAGCCAGCCGCACTGTTTCATAACCGTTCTAGCTTGCAATCTCATAGAAATGACAATTGCAGTTCATATTATAAAAAAGAAGTGAGCTAGCAGTATCAGTGTCATTAAACGAACGTGGATTTCGCTCTGCTGTGAGAGCATTGTTGTTACTGCGACCTCTGAAACATGGTAAACTACTTAGCTCACTTCTTCCACGGGCAGTAGTTAAACCTCTGGAGTCAGTACCCTTTGACCTTGGTTGAGTGTCTCCTCTCAAGAGGCTTTCAATGGGAGCAGACGAATCAGATCCGATACATGTACAGATTACAATGAGCTCCCTTGCTGCATCCGTTTAACCACTTTGAACTAGTTAAGTTCGTAAGAAAGCTTGCTACCTTTTGACACTGCTAGAACAAAGCGATCTGGCAGTTAGTCAGCAATGTGATCGTTTATTTCCTTTCACCGTATGATAGCTAGCTCACTTTTGCAACTTGGCTAGTTGCGTCCCATTAACTTGAAGGTGTCATTTGCCCCCAGCGTCTTGTTGCCCAACAAGTTCGCCAGCTAGCTAGCCAGCGACATCACGTCACGCCCAAACAATTCCGTGAAAATGACTTTGAAATGTGGGATTTCTGAAGTACGTCTCTGTCTATTCAGTGAATGCATGGCGTCTAGCTGTTCTGCGTTTAAATGGCCGAGATAGTTTCAGCCATAAGCATACCAGATACACGTTTATAAATTATTTCTCATAAGTGCAACACTCACCTTGGCAGCCATAGCAGTCCCTCCCACTTCGTTGACTCTACGGATGGAAAGGAAGGACTCAAATCTCCTTGCCAACCATGTGGCAAAACGCGTTCAGGAATTGTGGAACGGGAATCTCCCAAACCAAAAATAAACAACTTCTAATCTTCTGATCTCGTAATTCAGAGTCAGAGATCTCTTTTTTCTACGTTTTCAGGGAAACCTTTTGGTGTGTATGGGTGAATGGCTCACCATTTAAAGTTGAAATTTGAATGAAACGTACAGAAGTCCCGAAGTCCCTGTAGGGTGATATTTGAAACGTATTTACTGAAGGCACATGAAAGCCACGTAGGACTGCACAACAGCTCTTTCCTCTGCGAGCAGTGAGTAAAGGTAGACCATTTGGTAGTTAAAGTATAATCTCGTTGTTATTCTGTATAGCCCTAATCCTAGTCTTTTTCAAATTGTGCAGTCAAATTTTTATGTTGTACAGTGTTTTGCTAAAAAAAATTATGAGGCAAATATACTGTTTTAAATATGCATGCAAGTCTGACAAATTATGCCTTGTGTACATGTAGGTTTACTAAGAATTAGGGTATGTGAAAGATCACCATCAATTCAAGACCCACAATCATAGATCAAAGCATGTGTTTGAGAGTGTGAACAAAAGCACTCCAGAGTCAAATAGTTAATAGTGCAGAGAATTCAGTTTATTAGTTTTACAACTAAAGTTTACAATCTGTTATATATATATATATATATATATTTCTGAAACCAAAAAAGGCTACTTTTTATTTTTAGGAAGAATAAATGTCATTTTCATTCTCTCATATATCACTTTTTTAAATCAGTTAATTACAGAATAACAGTTAATATCTTTGAAAAAAGAGCAATATGTTCCTTTTTTAATGTCGCAGTGCAACTTACATCTTACACACCTGTGCAATGTACCGTGAGGTTTACACCCCCGAAATAACACAGTGGAACCCCATTCAGACAGATTTAAGACTGACATTCAGAAAAAGAAAGAAGACAGACTAGGCCCTAAATAAATGTCTTCATATAGCACTCTAATGCTCCTTTCCTCCAGTAAAAAAAAAAAAAGACAAAAAGAAAAAGAAAACAGAAATAATAGGAACAGAAATGGAGGGGGAAAAGCCACAGGGACCCTTGGAGTCCATGAAAGTGCTAGTCAAGACTGCTATTGTGAGAAGGAAGGCAATCGCCTGTGTCACTTTAGGGTTTGTGAGCCGAGAGTGCCAAGGAAGGTGTCAGAGGAGATGCGGGAAGGTGCTAGCTTGTGATGTTGCCATGGGGCTCGGCGGAGAAGTCGAGCACGAGGGGGTGGCATACTGAGCGATCATTAGACCTCACAGCTCAGGTCCTGTCATTAACTGCATGCCCTGTCTGTGTGCACTCCAGGCACTGGCACAAGAGCACTACTGCAGTACCATGAAAAAGTCCTGGGATGGATAAACAGGTACTTCATTTTTCAACACATAGGTCTTCCAATTGATTCAGCTGGCCCTTTCATATTTCGTAACACTAGAATTCAATCTTTTTTAAAAAGTTATATGATGGTATCAAAATGGCTTTAAATGCCTTTAAAGCACATGGTGATCCATTGGAGTGAATCAGTCACCTAACCACCTTTTAGTGTGCTACACACTGCCGGAGGCACGTTTGATAAGGAGATGGCAATGCAACCTCAAGGTGGAAGAAGATACCGCAGCAGCAATGTGCACGCGCTGCCTCTTCAACCTGCAGGAGCGCTCTCTGCATCACAGTGGAAAACAGTTTAACGTGCACATGGCACACGCACATACAGGGCACACGTATCAGTGTAGCCTGTATGCTGCAGCGTAAGCCTAACGGTCAGGGCCAGTCAGCTGCTGTCGAAACTGACAGAGTCCAAATTGCTGTAGCACCAAAGCTGTCAATTTCAGAACACAGAGGTAATCGATTTAAACAAACAGAATGTGCACGCTTCACAGCACCTGAAAGTTTGAATTTCACCATCTTGTTTGTAACAAGACATTCATCAGCATCTGAAAAGGTTCTTAAACCAGTGGCACCCACTGAAAAAAAAACATCGGGTTCTGATTTGCATTTCAACTAGAATTATCAGTACTTGATTCAAACCATTTTTGTGTTAGAACCTAAGTCACCTGTTGTTCCAGGTGTCAATTAAATGCTGGTTGGCAGATACCTCTAAAACCCTCATATGGATCGCTAGGACCAGGAATGGACATGAATGACTTCACTTGTCATATCTGTTGGTAATTAAACATGTTTATGACAGTCTGCAGCAGGTATGACAGATACTGTTGATAAACATGAACTCTTAGACCCTGCACTTCCCAAAATGTTGGATGTCAATGTTGTAATGTAACATTTTAATTTATAGAGTACCTGCAACTGAAATGAGCTCTATACCATTGAAAGACACCAGTCTCTCCAGCAGATCACAGACACAGGAAGAAGTTAACACAAGGTAGGGTTCTAAGTCTCTTGCACCATTTGCTCTGAGTCCAGTGATAAAAATAGCAAATAATGATTGTTATCATATTAATAGTATATCTTTACCATTAGTACATACTCCAAGCAATACCCTTTGCTCACCACAGGATTAAAGATTCAGTTCAGTTGAATTTGTGCAACAGTGAAAAGAGAAAATATCAAACAAACTAACAAGGGAAAAACAGTCGATAAAAGAAATTAGTCAAAAGTGATGTCACTGCCACTGAAATAGTCCCACAAGTTTTTCCCCATTTTGGGATACTGTGAAACATTTTCTGGTAGTGGAAATTCATATGAACTCTTCCTTCAGGGGACATTCATACTAGACTATATGTAATTCTATTCAGAATAACATTTACAGCCAATCCATGAGGCGTGGTTGTATTTACAGTAGTAATGCACATTGTCCAACTAATGATAAAAAATTAAAGTCAATTGCTGTAAAAGGTTCAAATAATATGAAATAATACTTTTTGGTTATTTGAAATAAAGTTCAACATGATCTCGGTGTTGTGTGTTCAATACATGCATATACTTTAGAGGGAATATGAGAACCTGATGCGTAATTGTATCAAATATTTTAAAGTGCTTTTTTTCCTTCTGTAAAATGCTATATTCATTTTGGCCTGTCTTAACTGGGCAATCCTCTGATCACCCACTACTACATGTAAGACACAATGTTAGAACAAAAACTAACCCCTCCCTTGCACTTTATATGGTGAGACATGGGGGTTCACAGATTTAGAAAAATACAGTCTCTAGAATCAAGTACTCTGTCACTGAGCGACCCATCCCAGAGCATACATCCATTGCATTCTCTAGCAAAAAACACTTTTGTGTGAGGTTGCCTTTTGCCACTGAAGGTTGGATGTAGACTGAAGACGGTTTGTATGTTTCAGTATTCTGACCCCCAATTCACTGATCCAAGAGGTTGTATGCCACAAGGTTCCCCTTAGCCAAGAAAACTTGAAAACCTAAGCAAGGACACAAAGGCTACATTCAGACCAACCAAAGAGTCCTCAACTTGTGCAAGCAAATTTGAGCAAGCATTGCTTTTTATCTCTTTCCATATGAAACACTTTTCATTCACTTTAGCTCTCCCCTAACTCATAATGTTGCAGAAGTACCAACAAACATACTATACAGTAAGTAACACTTGCTAATGTTTGCCACTCAATGTCAAAGACAAAGCACTTTGATTAGACTGAATCTGAGGCATCAAAGCAAATTTGTCAGACAGCATGCTATCTCAACACTGTGTATCAACTACTAATCCTTGAAATTTGAAAGAACAGTAAAATTTCTTGAATCTTAATTTCCCATTTCCTGGTTTTCTTGGCCTGTCATGACCTTATGGCATAAGAAAGCAATAGGAGTATCTTAAATCATTCAACAGTCAAAAATACATACATCTGCTACTCTTCAACACAACATGCATACAAGTAAGTCTTCTTTCCTCCTCAACAGTAACAGTTCTGTAATCATGGTTTCACAGCAGCAGCTATATATTCATACTTTCTTTCATGGCTTATAAAGCTACAATATTGTTCACCATCAACCTGCCATAGTATTGGAAATTCAATGGAACAGCCTGTGGCATAAAAAGTGGGAAACTAGGTTGACAATAAACATCCTTAATTCAGATTCATCTGCGGGACCTTGCAGAATCACACTCACTTAAGAATAAATTTATGCCAAACTGACTGGAACACACAATGCAAACGTGTAAAACAATGATATTGTGAGCATGTACAGATATCACTGAATATGGATATATGAATATCAATTACATATGCTGTGGAAATATGTGTTGGACAGTCAGAGTCCCATGCCATGGGGTGGGAGGAGCTCAATGTTATCACTGTGAGTAAGACTGTGGGTGCATTGGTGCATTTTGTGCGAAGCTGTGTCTTGCTTGGCACAGGCTCTTGGGTCACTGTGATCATGCATGGGTATGATGGGTGTGCCCATACCCACATACACTAAAACTGTTCAGAAGCACATTCTCTTTTTATGCCTATCTGTCTCTGTCTTGCTCTCTGTCTGCCTAAAACACACGCCACATGAAGAAAAGCACCAAGACTGTGAAAAGGTATTCAATTCAAATGCAGACTCCTGCCAAAAGACATGTATGTTAATAAATCAAATCTATAAGTCAATCAAATATATGCTAAATGTCATATAATATTAGTATATACATTATCACCACACTCATATAGATAATTGTATGCATATATTGTAAAACTTAAGAGTTTGCAAAATATTTTACAATACACGCATACAATCACATGAACGAGTCAAGTAATGTTGTAAATGCAAAATATGACATGTTTAAACATATATTCAAATGAATTCCTTACTGTTTAATTTCATATTTTAATATATCTGACTTGAACATAAGGGAAACGTGTATGACAGGTGATGATGTTGAGAGCCAATTCACAAGACAGAGAAACAACAAAAGAAAAGAAAAGGAAAACATGAACTGAACCAAGGACCTGAGTTCAATCCAAAGCCAGGAAAGGAACCTCCCGGCTGACTGCACAGATAAAGCAACAAGATATCATTCAAGCAATGCATTTTTTGTCTGTTTTTTTTGTCTGTCTTTTATGTATATATTTATAAAAATTTGATTCTGCAGAGACAGAACCATAAGATTGCATTCACAAGGATAGTTCACAGTTTTAAAGAGTGGGCTGCTTCTAGCCAAACACTTATTTTCCTGTATGTTACTCACCCTCGCATGTTAACTTTCATGCAACTTTTTTTTTCTGTCTGGTAGAAATTATGGTCAATTTAATCCTTAGTGTCTGCAGTTGGTAGACACCCTTCAATAATCCTAATTTTGCATTCCTGGGTTCCACCAGAAGATGATCTTTCCTCCATGTTCATACACACTTACATTTTAAAAACAAATAATAACAGTATTAGTAGTATAGTATAAATATAAATGTTTATAAAAAATCTGTGAGCTGTGACTGTGAAATTCAGTACAGAATTATACAGTGTTGTGGTGGGAATGGTGTACTTCCATATTGCTGCTACATTTCTCCCTCTGGTGTCAGCACGACTAAGGAAAAAAAAGGAAAAATAAAAGAAATAACAGAAATAAATAATCAACAAGAGATAACACTTTGCAACAGCAAAAGCCAGAAAAGATTTTCTATTGTTCTTTTTTTGTTGTTGAGTTTTTTTTCTAAGTTCTGAGCTCAGAAGATGAATGAAGGATAATACTTTCTCTTCGGACATGCAGTGGGCACCCTGCGGGGCTTTTCTCGATTTCATCCTCTGTGTATTTACACCACAACTCTGTTCTGTCTGTCCTCGGTACAGTATTTACACATATTACAGTGGTTGGTTGGTCAGTCAGTTCCGGCACAAGGAGAGAAGGGATGGTAGGTGGGTCGGAGGAGTGTGGAAGGAGTGGGGTCCCGTAACGGTCCCTCCCCCCCGGCGCCTCACACGTGCGTCTCGATGAAGGAGTGGGTGTGCGTCATAAGGGGCGCGGCCAATGGTGAGAGCTCGCTGGCCCCGTTGTGGGGGTCCCTGGGGCTGGAGCTGAACTCGCAAATGTCCATGAACAGCTCGTGGTACTGTTGCTTCCACTCGCAAAACGTCTTAGAGGTCAGGGCAGGGTCGTCTAGCACTTGGTTGATGATGGCCAGGTCTCCCTCTTTGGCCTTCAGGGGGATGCACAACAAACAGACATGGGGTGAGAACTCGATGGGGATGCATAGAGGAAGTCATTCAGTCAGTCATTAAGTTAATCAAAGCCCAATACACAGAAGCTATTTTAAGATGTCAGACACTGTTTTAGTATTGCGTTACAGGGGCAATGCAGAGTCAAGTAGGTGTTCAGTCTTCCAAAATGGAGCCCATCATTCACATGGATTCCACTTGCATGAGTCAGACATGCATCGAAACTAGAGAACTTCCGCCTATGCTCTTGTGCTCAGCAGCTGAGTCTCGTTCCCTGCCTCGGCAGATGTCCCGCCCGTCTGCCCACCCGCCCGCTCACCCGCCTGCTCACCCATACCTTAAGTGTGCTGCGCAGGGCGCGGATGCGGTGCAGCTTGTCGTTGACGACGGGGTTGTTGCAGCGTTTGACGAAGGAGCGGCGGAACTCCTGCTTGGTGGAGGGGCGCTGCTCTCCGAACGCCGACAGGCTGGCCTGCTCCAGCGAGCGGTACAGCTGCTGCAGGCCGTCCATCCCCTCCCCCTCCTCCTGCCGGCTCTCTGAGAGGAAAACGCCGCGGACACGGGGTCAGGCGGACTGATTCACTGCATCATTTACATCAGATTAAGGGCTGCATCAGATAATGCAGCCCTTAATGTGATTAATGTGATTAATGTGATTTATTTTCAATTCATTTTCGGGTTTACATTGGGACCATCTGATACTCAAGACAAACTAAGCCAATTAATCCTTTAACCCTGAGGTCAGACTAAAATCACAGTGTATGGGAGTGAATTCTAAAAAGGTTTAGGCACTGAAGAGAGACAGCACAACTAAAATGCAATGACAATAGAAATTACTGGAAATTTCCTCTTTTATTAGTATTACCATTGTCCAGGTACAATTTAAAGATTTAATTATACATTTTCAAAACCCACCCATGGGTTTTGTTCTATGCCAGCTGGAATAAGGACTATCACTCTTCTCAGTCCCATTAAGGGCCAGATTCACTGAGCCTGCTCTTCTGCAGACTTCAGTTTGTGGCACTTGTGACCCACCACAGTATGTATGATAAGATATGCCACAACTACGTGGAGTCTTGTCAAGCTACTCATAATCTGTGCATACAGTCTCACCAGATTTTATTTGATAAAACTGTCCCTACTTACAGAATAAAGGCAGGAGCTTATGGGCACATATTTGCAATGAGAATATTACTTGCCTGGTTCCTCTTTAAATCAGTATCACTATCTTAAAATCTTTTTAACTGCCTGTTCTCTCAGAACTGCAACCGACTGAATGCCTGACTGTTGATGAATATGTATGAGTGCAGAGACAGAGTGTGGTTCTCTTTAGACTGCTTCAGTAGAAGGTTCCAGGAGACTTCATTCACAGGAAGGTGTTTGGCCTCACCCTCTTTGCCGGCGCTGTTGTGCTTGTGGAAAGGCACCTCGTCGTCCTCACTCTTCTCTTCCGAGGGCCCGGCCAGGTGCAGGCTGGCCTTGTTGCCCCGCCCCTCGCGGTTTCGCGGGAGGCTCTGGCTCCGCTGCTTGTGGGCGCGGCGGTGGGCGTGCGGCCCGTGCTCCTTGCTCTCCACCAGGGGGAAGGGCCCGTCGCGGTCGGGCCGGTGCCGCCGCTGGACCGGCAGCGTAGCCTGCCGCCGGTGCTCGGGCGACATGGCCGGGTGCCCGCCCCCCATGGTGCCCGCGTATCCCCCGCCCTCGCCCTCGGCGGGCACCGTCTGCAGGAAGTGCAGGCCGGAGCTGGTGAGGGGCGTCTCGATCAGGTCCTGCCAGGAGCGGCGCTCGCGGTACGTGGAGCGGCAGCCCGACGAGTGGGTGCTGCCGGGAGCGTCCGGCCGCGAGTCCTCTGCCGAGGAGTGAGAGTACGTGGACTCGCTGGAGAAGTGACGTCCATGTTTGGGCTCAGGGAAGGGGCTGGAGGAGTTGACCTGGAAGAAAAGACAAAACAGAAACTTAGAAATCAGAGAGAACCTGAAAAAAGCAACAATCAGAGACAAACCTATTACTTTAAAGGGTTAACAGAGAAACTACAAAAGTTTAAACCAAGCAAAATGGCCCTGACAGAAAAGGAAGTTCTTGAAGCTCTGTGGCCTTACTTAAATTATTCAAACTGGTCCTACAAACAAGCTGCTTCCCTGACATCAAGATTTTCCAATTAACAAGAGTGGAGACAGATTTGACCCCAATAATTACAGAGGCATCTGTGTCAGTAGTAACCTGGGGAAGGTTTTCTGCAGTATTCTGCATGGAATGCAGCCCTTCCTTACCAAGCACAGTGTCCACAGTAAGAGTCAGATTGGCTTTCTTCCATAAAAGCTTCACTGTTGATCATATCCAAAAAAGGAAAATGCTTTTGCATGCTTTATTGACCTCAAGCAAACATTCAATTCAATCTTGGCATGAAGGCACCTATTACAAAATTCTTACATTACAAGTGGTGCAGGAATTAAAGTTTATGACATAATGAAATCAATATATGTTCAAAACAAGCCTGGAATAAACCTGGTGAAAAAAGAACATTATTATTCACACAGGGGCATGGAGTGAGGCACTCCAACATTATTCAATATATAGCATAGTATTGCTATTGTCCATGTCAAAACCTTAGTGGTGTTACTGCAACAATGTTAAGCTCCTAGCCTCACTCAGAACAAAACAGTTGAGTTCTTACTCTTTTTAGATGACCTATTCCTGCTGTCACCAATTGCACAAGTTACATCTACTGAACATTGTAATGGCTGCTGAATCACTACTGCCAGAACTGAATTCTGGCAATAAATAAAAAAGGACAAAGATCATAGTCTTACAAAAATAACTCCAATCTCAGGAATACAGACACTGCTTTACTCTCAGAAGCAATACCCTAGAACACACAGATAATTACCTTGGACTTAAAATCAATGCATCAGGAAGCTTTGCTCTGGCAGTCAATGCCTTAAATTAAAATAAAAAAGCCTGCAGAGCAATTTATACAATCAAAAGATGATTTTATAAAATGAATATTTCCACTATAGTTTTCTATCAAATTTCTGATAGTGTCATCCTACCAGTTGTGCTATATAGAAGTGAAATATGGGGCCCACTCAGTCAGCAAGACTACCCGAAATTGGAAAACACCCAGCTACAATCCTGTATGCAGAATTCCTCAAAAATATTCTGCAAGTACAGAGAAATATACCCAGTGATATATGTAGGGCTGAATTAGGTAAATATTCAGTTCTTATCAGAATTCATATAATGGTATAGAGAACATCCAAAAATAAGACTATGCAAGGTGAGGCTCTTTGAATTCAAGAGCCCAGCCCAGAAATGTCTCCTCTCAGTCAGCTGGTCCTGAACCTTACTACTTTGACACCAAGCAGCTTCAGGTGATCACTGCTTTTCAACTGCTAATGAAGAGTTATCAAAATTATAAATACAAATTATACAAAGCAGAGTATCTAACTGTCAGAGATATGAAGCAGGGACAGATCCCAAAGTACAGGCTCAGTATCCACACCCTAGCAGTTGAAAAAGACTGACACAAAACATCATTGTAATAAAAGAAATGGTATGTGTTCAAAGTGGGAGAAGAGAGGAAGTGACAAAATTCAATTCATTTTCTCATGTTAGACTGTTTTTCATATTCATGACAATGAAAACTTAAATCCTGCAGGGGGAGTACCAACAACAGCCGCATTACTTGAATAGTATGGTTCTGTATGCCATAGTCTGGGGGACAGTGTAACAGCAACAGCATGTAAATAACCAATATACATCCACATAACCAATGTAACAGTAACAACATGTTAATGAATAGAAATTTATTCTCAAAGCTTAGAGAGTTCATGAGAGTATAACTATATATTATTTAACAACCATAGTTTTTAATCTTTATACATGTTCATTGTTTTAGATGTGTAGTTGTTATTTGCTTGTTATTCATTTCTGTTATTCTCATTTCTTTTTGTACTATTTAGCATGATTTGATGATATTTACAAATGTAAATATATAAATGTAAATGAAATTAACTGAACAGAACTGAACCAAGAGGGGAGAGGAATAAATATTATGTACTAAGCCTTCAGAAACCTTGAGACTTCAAGCAGTTTCATGCAATTTCATCCACTTTTTTATCTCTCTGTTTTAAAGTAAAAAGCATATAAAAACTACTGTAGCTCAGGAATGGCAAATGATGCAAGGTCAGACTGAAACTGAGAGCTGCAACTTGCATCCGTAATAAATCTTGTGAAACTGATAAAGGGGAGATCACAGGAAGAGAGGCAGACAAAACAGGGTCAGACAGGTGAAACAGTGAGAA
This sequence comes from Megalops atlanticus, assembly GCA_019176425.1. NCBI lineage: Eukaryota > Metazoa > Chordata > Actinopteri > Elopiformes > Megalopidae > Megalops > Megalops atlanticus. The sequence continues at coordinate 26,155,325 of CM032877.1, read as the reverse complement.
AGCATGTGAAAATAAAAAATAGATGAAAGCAATATAATACATTTTATTTCAAGAGACAGTATTCAGAAGGCCAAAACATCTATGACTGGTTTGCAACCAGCTGCAAAGCTCTTGTTTTTATGCTTTAATACTGTTACAAAAAACAGAAGAGGTGCAGAATACAACTTGATCTATGTAGGAAACATTTTGTAAGATAGAGAAATCCCACAATACATCAAAAAGTTTATTTTCTGTCTAGAGGTATCAAGGGCTTTTTCCCAGAAATAAACACACAGGGCTAAAAATTCAACCTATTTAGCACCCTCTTGTGGCGAAATTTAAAGTCGCTTCAGGGCTGCTAAGCAGATCCATGTGATAATGGTGCTCGTGCTGGCTATTGGGAGATACAGCAGTCAGGAGAAGCAGATTTGGACTCTTGTGCTGGCAGCCCGGCTCTGATGTTTTATTGAAGCTAAGAGCCTTGCTCATGGATGACTGGAGTAACCTTTTCTTGAAATTGTTCTTTTATTGTGTGCAGGGTGTACAGTATACAGTAATGGATTGTGAACCGTAATTCAGGAGCAGTGTTTGTCTGAGCGCTCGCAATATTCCCTGTCTGTCTGAGCACATGTTAACGCTGCACTAATGTTGGGCACACTTCTGAGCACGCATGCACGCGTGTGTGTGTGAAAGCATGCGTGTGAGTAAACTCACAGAAGGGGTGCGGTGGTAGCTGTCACACAGTGGCGACGGGCCGTCCTGCTTGAGGGTCATGGAGCCGTCAACTTCATCCTGATCGCTCTCGCTCCAGTAGTCTGCAATGTAATCGCGGGCCAGAAAAGAGGTTAGGAAAGCCTCATTGCAATCATTGTCATTGGTCCCATCCTCAGCTTTAGCTGCTGTATGAGCAGCTGCATGACTGACAGCACACGGTTAATGAGGGGTAAGAGTCATTTTCTCTCTCTCTCTCTCTCTCTCTCTCTCTCTTTCTCACCTTCATCGGGGCGTGGCACCTTGTCATCTGGCGTGTACCCGATGGCTGCCAGCCCCAGCCGGTTCATCCACCTGGGAGAGGGAGGAGAGGGTGAACATAGAGATAGGTGCACAGTCAACTCTGAAGAAAGCAGGTGGCCTTGGAGGCATTCACCCGTATTCCTATGGCATATGTGCATTTAGAGTGTCACTGTCGTGGTCAGTGCATTAACCTTTGGGGTTTCTCTCTCTCTGTGTCTCTCACAGTTTCACTATGCCGTATGCTCTGTTGGAATGAAATAATGACGAGCCAAGCATTTTCAGAATGGTTGGCATTAAATCCCGTACTGACAGAAAAAATATACAACAACAGCACAGGTAATAAAGGGTAGCAATAACCATCTTTTTCATACATTTTGGATGTAGACTTTACCCCCCTCTCTCTCTCTCTCTCTCCTTTTTCTCTGTCTCTCTGGCTCTCAGACACACTGCAGCATATCACGCCCTGTGCCCCAGGAGAGGGAGTGCCTGCTAAGAAAGTGCAGCTTCGCTCAGTGTGGACAAAGGCAGAAGAGGCACACACAAAAAGCTCATTGGCATAAAAGCCTAGCCGTGCGCATGCTCTCTCTCCTCTCTCATTCTCTCTCCCCTTCCATCCATTCTCTTATATCCCCTTTGCCATCCACTTTCTCTCTTTCTTTCTGTCTCCCCCTCCATCTGCACTCTCTCATTCTCTCTCCTCCTGTATCCTCTCTGTCTCTCATTCTCTCTCCCCTTCCATCCTCAATTCAAATTCAAATTCAAATTCAAATTCAAATTCAAATTCAAATTCAAAAATGCTTTATTGGCATGACGGTTTCACTAATAAAAGTATTGCCATATCAATCATTACACAATCAGGCACTCTCTTTTCTCTCTCCCTTTCCGATTTGCACTCTCTCTCATTTTTGTTCCCCTTCCATTTTCAGCCTATCCCATTTTCTCTCCCCTTTTCATCTGCACTTTCTCTTGTTCTCTCTCCCATTCCCCTCACACTCTCTCATTCACTCCCCCTTTCCATCCACACTTTCTCTCTCATTCTCTATCCCCTTTCCATCTACATGCCAGTAATGTAAATGCCAGTAACATGCTGTCTCTGCTCTGCCCTCCCTTTCCTAGTGCTGTTCTGCCTGAAAAAAGTGGAATTTTTGATCAATGCTGGACTGTGTACAGCGACACAATAATGAAGCAAAAAAGGCATGAATTATGGAGCAAAGCAATCAATTGTAGCCACAAGAAGAAAGGGAATCTGCAAATGTACAAAGCCGTAACTGCTGACCCGAAAGATTCCCTGAAAGACAGGTTTTTACTGCTCTTTGTAATCAGATCTTGGCAGAACAGCACCAAAGATATATGCCTTTGATTTTCTATTTCGTTTGAAGATGAGCACAGGAAGAAAAGGAGGCTGCTAGCTTTCAGCAGTGAGCTGGGAGAATCTGAGAGTCTTGGATGGCAGTGAGCCAGATTAAAAGAAAATATTATCACAAAATCTCAGGGCCTTTAAGATGACCTAAACACAAACAAGCAGAGAATGACTTAGAGAGCCCCACAGAGGCAGTACTCTTACACACTGTATTGGCTACAAATTGGACCTCTTAGAGTTTCATTCTGGATCACATAAGCAATCGATTTTTTTCTTAAAATTAAAAAGGGTTCATTGTGTTCCTCCAATCTACTATTTCATCGGCACACACTCTCGTAGAGTTATTGCTTAAGTAATCTCAACCTCGATTTTGAAAGCCACATGAAACAGTTTGTTTTAATAGGCAATTAACAAATAGAGTCACATTTCCCTTCACAGAGCATGAATTAATCATCACCCACCAGTTCAGAAGTTTTACTCTGCATGCCCACTGCACAATTCTATTTCCAGAGTCACTTCAGAGCAGAGGATGAAAAAAGGAGAATAAGAAGGTCAACGCAGTTTCTTTCTGGGACGAGTGTGGAGCTAAATAATTTACGTCTCCCAGACGTAACTGCCATTGCTCTAAATTTAGCAGTGCTGATTTCAAGAGGAACCGGGCTTGAACAAATCCTGCAGAGTGCTATTGGGCGGCACTTCACAGTGGCCCCTGTTTCCAGCACCACGGACAGTTCCATTTCCACAATCCAAACTGTGGAATGATTAAAAACATCCAACTCAATGGGAAGGAGTTGGTTGTTCTCCCCAACCCCCCCCCAAACGCCTTCTATCATTAAGTGTCAATGCATCTTAGAAAAAAATAAACTATCTTGCTAGTTTTACTTAAATCCATAGCTCCATAGATCATTGGCTTCCAAACTAGGGTACTTATTCCCCTAGGGAACTCCTGCCTTTAGAGGATGTGTCTAGATAATGCCAGGGATAAAATGAGTTTTTGAGTTTTATTTAATTCTTCATGCATTTACCTTTTTGTCACATTCTTTTTTCAAAGTAAGGTGTTTGATGTTTAAGAGCCAATTGTACTTCCTTGAATAAATGAGAGAATGTACCAATGAGAGCAATCAAAGATGCCATAAACCCTTCACATTCCGCCACAGTGCTCTCTAAATGAAGGGAGTTGTGTCACTTCTATGATAACTTGTGCTGATAGGGGTATACAGAAGAAAAACAAAGCTTGAGAACAAGTGGGCTGGAACTGGAGGTATGTCTGTCTGTATCAGATTTAAGTTGCATGACCTAAAATTTGATCTTTTCCTCTGACCTCAAGTAAAAGGCATAACTCCTCCAACTTGTATACGTGATAATGTATAATATGCAATGCTGGCATGACAAATCAGTATTCATTGCTGCAGTAATTTATACAAATTAACATTAAAATTAACCCCATTCTCTCTTATGAAAAAAAATCCATAACATACAAGTTACAACATAATCACATGAGTTTTTTCTAAATGAGTTTTGGAGGTTTAAGCCAATCAGAGTGTTTGTGTTTTCAACACACATCAACCTCTCATATTAGTGCTGGCTGTGCCATAATAATATCAAATTGCCGGTGGTTATTTTCATCCTCTTTTATCGCAAATAGGGAAACAGTATCATGTATATCACTAAGCATCCTCTTGATAGTTATGTGTTTCTTATGTCGTAGCAGCCATTTATGAATTGCTACACGAAATATCACTTAATTACATTTTTTTTTATCCTTGTATAAAATTCTCTTTTCCAAAGAATGGAGTGGTTCTATCTATGATATCTAAACAGTTGAAAGATACTGCTGTGCTGATGTGTTAATGAGCAGCAGATGGTGTAGTTATGGTTGCAAGACAAATATGCACCAGGGTTTAACCAGGCTTTGGATTTGTGGTAATAATTTCTTATAGTGACGGATTTTAAACTGGCATGTGGGGTGGGGGGGCATGTTTTGGTCCCACATCTGCTTATCAGGCTCAGAGGAGGATGTGAAGTCAACCGTCGGTTCACTTCTTCAGCAGATTTAACTTTTTAAACCTCTGATTTGGAAGAAGGAGAGACGTCGCTTTCCCTTCACATTACTAATTCATAGAGTGGGTGTCTGTGGTGTGGAGGGATGGGGGGATGGGCTGAATGATGTGTAAACTATGTTTGTTGGTTTTATTGCATTGCAATATCAATGAGCATTCCCTTGATTTGTCACAATTTAAACAGAGGATGACAGGGTGCTGTATTCACCATGTCTTTTTCTGCTTATGCAGAAATGCAGCAAAAAAGTTCTGAACTTGAAATCTTAAAATTCTGTTGTTTTTCTCCCTTGCAACATTTGAGGGAGGAATAATACTTGTTTATAGTTTAGATACAAATGCACAAGATATTTTTGGATGATAGTAGTTGCCTTGAGCTTCAAAGATCAAGGTAGCTATGGCTGTCCATATATTATTATACCATTTTACACAAACTGAATTCAAACTGTGGCATTTTGATATGATGGGATAGTGCACACTAAAGGTCTGTATGGGTCTGATACTGAAACCAGAGTCTGACCCAGGCTGTGCACTTTAATACCCAAACCCAGCCCAAAGATGGTAGTTTTATTTCTTCTCCTCCCTGATCTGAACCCGACCTGACTGGGTCATGGAAGATTGCACAAAAATGCTAGTAGGCTAACTACTAAACCTGCTACTGGTCATAATTGAATCAAATCAAAATCATGTTCAGCAGCTTATCATAATCAAAATTATCTTACCAAAACCTCTCCTTTTTAGTAAACTGCACACTAAGTAAATAAAGGCCTGTACAAAAATAACAATAATAATAAATCACAGTTTGAAATGTTCAGTAGTCTGTCCTTATGAATAAAATCTGTATAAGTAAACAAACAAAAATAAAAAAAGGACCTATCCTACTGGGAAAATGGAGGTGACTTGGGCAAATAAGTAAGTAAATAAATTATTCTTACATTCAACCTTAATATCTTCAGTAGCTTTAAAGACGTTCATTCTGTTTGTGTATTTGATATTTATTGAAAATGGAATTTTAGCCCAGATTTTAGACAGCTTTGCATACAAAACATGACATCCACAAATGCTGAGCCTGACCTTAATGCTTGAATGCAATTATAGGCCTGGCCCGAGCCCAAGTTGTTTTGTTGAGGTTCAACACAGATTGCAGGGCTTTAGTCTGCACCAGTGTATAACAATGGTTAAATGTGTAGAACTCTTTCCCTTCATGGGCTGAATGAGAAACAGTGTTTCTCAAAAACACAAGATGTGCTAAATAAAATTCTATACATTTACTACAATGAATTTCTGACAACAATACAATATAACAGCAATCAACAACAACACATTAATCACCCAAAATCCATGCAAGAACATCCATGATTACTTTAAGGTTACCAATAATTAATCAACTATCATAGCAATGCACTAGGCAGCTATGTTAGGCTGTAATTAGGCTCCTCTGATCCATTGTTGATTCATACAATATGTAGTTCACCCCCTGGGCATTAAACCTGATCTCACAGCAGTCAGCAGGTCAGGTTTGAGAACCGCAGTGACATAAATGCCATTAATTTTAGCTCGTTTGATCAGTAGAGCCCTAATTAACTGCAATGCAATATTAATGAGAATTCACTTGATTTGTCCTCCTTAAAATCAGTGTCATTTTCATGGTTCTCAAACAGAAATATTCTCCTTCTCTTTTGATCCTATGCTCTTCAGACTACAGTCCAACTTTTCTGTTAAATGTATGCAGTTTTCGTGTAATTTCTCTGGTGCAAATCACTTATTGATTTTACAGCTAAAACATACTTCAAACATGGCACAAACCTGAATTAAATTAGAAAATACTGTGCAGGCTTATCCTCCCTCAAGCAGAAACTTAAAGGTCCTTTCCAATGCCTGTAGGGAGTGTTACCCAACAAGCACTACAGCTGCTGGTATGTGAGCTTACTTCACCTCAGTACTGATTGGACAGAGTAGAGAAGTTCATGTTATGCTGTGCCTCATTGGCTAATTAGTGCTCAAAGGCCGCTTACTACCACTGATTGACTGGGAAGACTCTGTTCCTAGGTGACCTCTGTCTTCTCATGCTTCAATGACTGATCTTCATGGAGTAGGGCTCCCTTTAGGCTACTGCAAGTCAACAGCCTCCCTTCCCCCAGAGACCTTTAATGCTTCAAAAGTACTCTGCTAGTGAGATGTGGGCATAAATTGAACTGAAAGAAGATTATTGAGTTCTACACCAGCTGTGCTGGCTCTTCTATATAAGTATGACAGTCACAAGCAGCTTTTGTGGTTCATGATTGTTTTTAAAATATTGCCAATGTTCCATCGCATAGGAGAAGAGAAGAGACCCACAGACAACCACAGATTGAACTATAAATCTGTGTATTACAGTGAATAACTTATAACTTACCAGACCTGCTTAGCCATGGCCCCCATCAGAAAAAGACTTACCTGTTCATCTCTTCTAAACAATCCGTGGCAAAGAAGAAACTCTTGATTTTTGGATGACAGGCTTTGAAGGCACTATGAGAGACAAGGAAATGATCACATAAATTAAAAATTATAACATGAATTAAAGATGAATTAATGAATGGTTACATGAAAGAACTGCCCTGCAGATGTCTTACAGTGCTTACACAGGCTTTGATATTCTGTAACCTAGTCTTGTGATTGAACTTTGTTGGAGTAGTCAAGTAATCAGTTTAATAGAGCAACAGCCTAGTCTGTGTTTACTTCCTGGATTTCAGCATCTGGTGTTGATGCCATACGTTACCATCTTAGCCCACAGTGGATGCAATATGGGCGACTATTCTAGTATCATTAGATAACTATGGATCACTTATCATGATTCATTTGATTTTTGTTGGTTGGACCACTGAAAGGTCGCAGGAGGACGCTGTGCTAAAGGCCCACCCAGCGTCCTCTCCTGAACTTTGCCATTTGGAGCTGGTATCTGAGCTGTCAAACAGTCTTCTGTCACTGAGAACTGATCCGCTGTAAGGCCAGCTGGCCTTTCCCCCATCTGCCTGCTCACCAACCCCATACTTAATCTGTATCTGAAGTGGAAGCATGGCTAGCCCCTGCTTTTTTCCTCTCTAAGTGATTTTATGTGTGCCAGTCTGCCATAGTAGGTATATTTAGCTCTAAAAGAATAACCTAGCTGATGTGTCTCCAGAGCTGGGAAGGGCTTAGGTGTCAGTCTTTGCCTTTTATGTTTCACCTGGAATGATTCTTTCACCTGGAAATGGAAGCTGGCAGTTGCTTTCAGTCAGCCCGCAGATGCACTGGACCTTATGAAGTTTCAAATCACACAGATGAAACCTTCACACAGTATGCTGTGGGGGGTGTGTGTGGGGGGTGGGGAGGCGGGGGGTGGCTGGGAGGCGGGTGAGTGAAGAAATGCGCCTTTTTTGCCCGTGAACTCGAGACACTCACAATTTCCGTCTGCACTCAATCGCTCTGTCTATCCTGAACTCAGGGAGACTGATGAAGCCCTCTGCCTTCTCATCCTGAGGAAGAAGTGAGAAAGAGAGAAAGAAAGAGAAAGAGCATGAGAAAGCATTTTATCTCAGACATCCTTCAGACAGACGATACTGGCAGACATATCAGATCTGCATCTGAGGACGGATGTGTGACATTACAGTGCATTTCGGCATCTGAGCATGTGAACGCGGGTCCTCTGGGAGAGGAGAAGTGATGCAACAGGCTGTTATTACGTACAGACTCTGAAGGGCCTTTTGAAGGAGATAAGAATAAGCAAAAGTGTGTAGCTGCAAGAGCCACTAGAATCTATTAGGCAGACTGAGCCTGTGTCCTGAGAGATAAGAGGAATGTGAACAGGACAACCGGGCTTGTACAGGTAGCCTGGAAGGTAACAGGGGGACACCTTGTCCCCAGAGGTGACAGACTACAGTCTCAGTTCACTCAGTATGCAATTGGTAATGTCTCTCCTTGAATTTGTGGTGATTAGGCATTCATTCATGTCTCCTGTCAAATGGCTTTGACTCTCTAAGCTAGCACAAGCTCAATAGCTCAATATTTAATGTTTATTACATCAGTGGACAGCCAGTGCATTTGTGCATGCTGAGTAAAATAATTGTTATATGTTACATTCCTGGTGGTCTGTGGCATCAGTTACAAGCCTAAAAAGGGAAAGCCTGAGTAATCCTTATTTTTTGTTGTTTTGCATTTTGAAATAATTCATGTTACACTATTGTTTATTCTTGTGTATTCATGTAGTCTTTGCTGGAGAAAACCAAAACATAGCAATTTTTTTTGGTCTCCAGCAGACAGAGCTGTTAGATCATAACCCACCATAATCCCAACTTCAAATATGGAGGGCCACAATCCATGTGGATTTTCAGATGTCCTTAAAACATTTATAAGTCTGAATACTGGGGAAGGAAGGTAAATTGGTCCAATCAAGACAAAGTCAGGTTGAATCAAGAAGTCGAGTGTCTGGCTGACATTGAAAGCCTGCAGATACTGCAGCCCTGTGGGACCAAGGTTGAGTTAGGTAAAGCTTCTGGGGACAGGTCTTACATTCTGGTTCGTGTACCAGTAGAGTGAAGAGTCCTTCAGGATAAACCAGTACTTCTTCCACTTCTGGGTGAAGTAGCCCTTAGCATCCTTCTTCTTCCACAGCCAGCCCTCGCAGTCTCCATGGCCCAGGTCCTTGCAGGAGATGCGCCTGCGGCTAGCGCTGGTCAGAGACCCTGGTGGGCATGACGAGGGAGCTATACAGTCAGCAGAACTGTCCCAAACTTAGCACAGCATGCAACACCCATACAACGTTGCCTCATTGTCATGGCAACATAACACCTTCACTTGAAGCCTACAGAAGCCTACGACTCCAACCCCATTTCCTTGTTACAGTCACCAGATGACCCTATACATGTGATATTGTCCTACAAGACTAATGGAAATCGTGTGGCTCATTAGCTGTTCTGCCCAATAGGACATTTTTGGCAAGTGAGGTCGTGCTCTTTCTTCCTGACTGTGGGCTTGTCAGGTGCTATGGGTATGACCAACAGTCCCAGGGAGCTCCACTGGGCACCATGCTCATCAGCCCCTTACCTTTGGTTCTCTTTTTGGTTTTCGTCCTTAAGGAGGCGTAGTGAAATGACTAGAGGGAGGGAGAGGAAAAAACAGATCGATCAGGTGGAGGAAGACACCAGCCCCTGGTGACCATGCTGCTGCGTTCCTCTGACATCTGTGACTGACCATTACGAAGGGAAAGGGAGGCTGCAGCAGCAGCTAATGGTCCCGGAGGAACCAAACCATAATGGAACACCAGACTTTACAATGAGACACAGCCTTGCCAGAACGAAATAAACAACCCTAGAGGACCATTGCTCTAATTCACACTACCTGTCTGACATCTGGCAAAGCCTCCCGTACGGGCACTCCTTTAGATTACACACATATCCTTGTGAATCTCAAGCAGTAGAAAAATAGAGCACAACCAGTACATTCCTGTATAGTTTGTAGAGAATGTATATTTATATTATAAAATGGATAGTTCCAACTTTGCTTTCTGCTTGGTTTGGCTGTGCTTTTATTCATGACAACAGCAAGACTGGAACGTTCCAGCTGCATGTATGTGTTACTGACATTTGTCTAATAACTTTACATATTAACCCACAATCCATAACATCCATTCACTATAACTGTCAATAATCCATAACTGTCCTTCACTGAGATACGAAGTAAGGGTTCTTAGTGTAGGGAGCTAGCAGTACCCACGACAGAGCATGTGTGTTGCATATTTAATACCATTAAAGTTAATTCACTAACTGCAGTTAGCATTCACTATAAGTACTGAACACACTGTGGCTACCTAGCTATACACTTTCCTTCACTGACCATAGCTAGCTAGCTAAATTTCTGAATTTCAAGAATAGCAACTTGTAAATTCATTTTAAAAACTTTGCATAACTTTGCGTAATCATGTAATAGCATAATAAATTTGCTAGGTATAGCATAATATATATATATATATATATATATATATATATATATATATATATATATATATATAATATAGCAAATATATAGTTTGTCAGTCATTTCCTGGCATTATATGAGCCAATTTAAAATGGGAACAATCTAAAATGAGATTACAGCACTACTTTGCAGCATTGGAGCTATTTATTTTATTTTGGGTTTGCTGATGTGTTGCTGTTAGCTCTCTTGCTACGTAAATTATTGTTTCAGTGCCAGTTGTCAATTAAGTTAAGACTAATGTTACAACATTACATTACATTGCAATCATTTAAGTAGCATATGTGAAGAAGCAGGACCATTTATAATTTACACTTCCTAACAAGCGCTCTCTGATGCTGGATTACATAACAGGGAAATCATGTCAGCAAGTGACACAAGGCAGAGCTCCCTTGAGAGTTAGGCCTGCTTCAAGCTGTCCCTCGAAAAACAGAAAATGGTGGAGCAATATGGCCAGGAGATCAACTTGTATTTCTTGTATATGTCAAATTAGCTGCACCACTAGCTAGCTGCAATGAATATAGTAGGAGATGTGTCTGTATACCCTGCAACAGGGCCTGAGGGAGTCAACAGGTAGACATATGCAGTCTTTAAGAATGGTTCACAAGAGACAGATATGGCAGGAAATGACATTTAAACTTAGTAGTGTAATTTTTTTGTCTCGTTTTAATTAACCAGGTAGCAAAGTAATGTAATTGATAATGTAACACACTATTCTTTTTTTGCCATAATGAATACGTTTTATTTATTCAGTAAAGCTTATTCTGAATTATGGCTCCCTTCTTATATGACATTTGAATATTTAATGACCATTTCAAATTAGCTTGTGAATCTGTTTTATAAACGCAATAATAGACTTGAGGGTCTGCATTATTGCAATTTTTAGCACTCGTGGTGGTACTTAGCTTTGCCTCACACCTAGTGACCATATCACCTTTGAGCCAGTAATCACAATAATGCACACTATCTCATGGATTATTGCTATAGTATGTTTAGTTCAGTATTATTAAAGTGCATTTAGATACAGAAATGATTGATTTTATGTTGATCATATGTACCACGTATCTCTTTTGATGACCTTACCTTCCTCATGGATGAGCCTCCTTGTCTTTCAATGCCAGAACTAGCATACCTATGGAAAAAAGAGAAAAGGTGTCATGTGACTCTGCATGTGGCCCAATGGAGTGCCAGCTCATCTTAAGGAAGAATCCAACTATTATCCTGGCAGATAATTTATCCAAATTACTCACAACCAATGATATACACATATGTTGGCACCCATATTTGTGATGAATGAATGGCGTTAGATAAACAGTTGTTCACACTTTCAGATATAACTGGGCCCTGCTTCAGACCTGACAGTCTGGCTGGGTGACCATCTGGACCTCACATTCCTGAAGACAGATGGTTGCACTGGGCCACTGCCTATTGGCACACCTGTGCCAAATGAGGTATGTGGAAAAATGACCAGACCTGTATATTTTACAACAGCAATATATACATGTAACAGCTCACTCCTGACCTGGAAACATTAAGCTAGGCTGTCTCCATCTAAACTACACTCCATAAAGCAACATATGCATATATGAAAACTCATACAGAAATATGAATATTATACACACGCACGCACACACACACACACACACACACACACACACACACACACACAAACACACTTTCATTTTCATGTCTATGCACCCCACCAACAAGTCATGTTCATGTGCCTTAGCGGGGGTCTGTCTTCCAACTGACACTATGCTTGCATTTCCGACTCTCCACCTCTCTCTGTAGAAGTGAGAGGAAGAGAATATTCTTGCATAACCAAAGGCTTCTTATCTGTGCCATCTCATGCTGGCCATGTTCTAAACCACCTACACTAGCTTCCTGTAAAGTTTTTTTCACTTTACAATTCTCTCTTTGCCCTTTTGAGCCCAAAATGGTTAGGTTCCACAGAACTTAGCTTATCTCTGCTCTGAAACAGCCTCCACTTTACAGAGCCTGTGTCTCTCCCCTGTGAGAAAGCAGATTAGGACTGAGAGAGTAGTCTGGTTTACTAGCACCTAGTTGGGCAGAATGTAAGGACTGTCACATGCTTTTATGTTGTTCAGTGAGATACATTTCAGAATAATAATAATAATAATTTGTATAATAGTTATTCAAAAGCCTGGACTGCGCTGAACTTTGTCCTCCCCTTTGAAAAACCTACATAAATGAGCTGTACTCTTTTCATTACTTACACGTTATGACTTCAGGGCAAGGTTAAGGACAAATCTTTCATTATACATCCATTGATATCTAGGGCCTAACTGTTCACACTGTTTGTTGCTGATAGATAGAGCATTGAATGTAAAATAGGTTTGTTACTTGATTCAATATTATGCAAAAAAATCTTCTACAATTGTGTTTTAGTTTTCCATGGTAGAGCAGAAAGCAAAATGCTGTCCACACATTGTGACAAAAAGTGAAAGCTCTGAGGTCTATTTTTTTTTATCAACATATATGTTATAGGAGCAAAAAGTGCTCAAGTGAAAAGTGTCATGTCAAAAATTTCAGCAGAAACTTTCTTCAGGGCACTGAAAAATATTTTTCATTTTTGTTAAAGTGTGAAGATAGCATCTTGTTTTCTGCTCCTCTAATTAATGAACCCTGCAGCTGCAGAAACCTCATGTTTTTTTTTTTTTTTTTTTTTTCTGTAAGCGCAACTAGTTTCCTTTCAGTTTTCCATGGTAATAATGCTAAACAGATGTCATAAGCGAGATGTGCAGTGAACCCACAGACCAGAGAGCAGAAACTCAGAGTCATTTTCTCATACAATGCTGCCCTGTGATGGGAAACACTGCACCGACACTGTGCTGCTTGACAGTGGCACTCAGGCGTCAGCTCTAAAACTCTTAAACACTTCAATGGCACTCAGTCTCCAACACTGTATAAACACTCACTCTCCAGAATTTTAATAACACTTACCCCACAATACTTTAATGATACTCCCTCATTAACATTTTCATAACACTCACCCCACAATACTTTAATGATACTCCCTCATCAACATTTTCATAACAGTCAGTTCACAACCCTCACTCAACATTTTAATGACACTCACTCATCAGCACTTTAATGATCTTTAATGATTAATGATCTCTCATTCTTAATGCCCAATAGCTAAATGGCATGTGACAGGTGGATAGCAGTAGCCTTCATTGCACCTTCACATGAAACCAGTTTTTACAAGTAAAATTTGAAATTCACGTAAGCCAGCTATTCTTTTCTTTGTTTTGTTGAGAATCATTTTAAATAAATGTTTAGTGTTCCAGTGTTCATAATAATAGCTTATAGTCGCGCCAATCACTTCACTGGAAGACGTGTTTTCTGAGTCACAGTGTAATTGATCAGCAAGGCAATGTCTTAATGGAAATGTCTAAAATACTCATGAGATAGCAAACTCCTTAGCTTAGCTACTCTGGCTTTACCAGTACAACATTGTCTGAATGTAATGAGAGGTGCCACTAAGGAGACCACTAATCAAGTAGCATACCTGGTAAGAATAATTATAGATAACTAGTGTGCACTTGCTAATTTAAGTATTTGCCATCTATATATATATATATAATTTCATGTTTATACCTATATATAAAGGCAGAGCCTCTCTGTGTGAAAACCAGGTAAGATTTAGCAATGGCAGCTCACATACAAGGCACATATAAATCAAACTAAAATGAAATGTACAGTCAAAATGAAAACTTTTGAAGTTGATACCACAAGCCAATAAACCTTTTATTACATGTTTTTAAATGACAAATAAGTCATTGTTTAAGTGTTTTACTTCCCATTTAAAGCATACATGACATACGGCTTGTCCGGCAAGCTGTAAGAGGTTTGGTAACCCGACATAGCTATGTTGGTCTTTAAGGAAGATGGGCACATTTCTACATCGAGGTAGACAATATAAATAGGTGTTTAAGAAGGTACCTTAAACTTCTCTGCCTCTTTCATGCTTTAAGGTAAAGTGCAACTTTCAACCAAGCCACTCATTTTTCCATACCTTTTTCTCTCTCCCTCTCTTCTCTGTCTCTCTCAACCTTTCCCTTTTCTTTTACATTATTGTCATTTAGCAGGCACTCTTACTCAGAGGAGCTTACATACATACAGTTGACAATTTTATTCATTTATACAGCTAGATATTTACTGAGGCAATTGTGGGTTAAGTATCTTGCACAAAGGTATAATGGCAATGCCCCAGCAGGGAACTGAACCAGCAAACCTTCAGTTACAAGCTCTACTCCTTACCACTATGCTACACTGCTGTCTCGGCTCTCTCTCACACACTTATGCACGCGTGCGCACACACACATACACACACATACACACACACACACACACACACACACACACACACACACACACACACAGGAGGAGGCTGGCCCAAGTGGGCACTAGGGGCCTTGACTTATAAAAAATCTCATACAGAAACTAAAGTAAACCTACTACTGGATAAGCCTTTGAGTGGCCTGAGGGAAGAGGGCCAATTTTGGCATTTCTGGGTTTGAAGGGAGGAATTTTATATAATTTTATGAACACAGCTCATTGGAAAACACTGTAGTTAGGTAGATAGGTAGGTGGCTAGCTAGCTGAGGAAAGAAGCTCTTTCTAGGTAGCTGGCTCAGTATACATTTATCATAGTAGCTATCAAGTATTATTAAACTCTACTTAGCTTTTTAGGTAGCTTATCATGTTGATTCCCTTCATCCCTATTTTTGTTCAAATGGATTTTACATGTTGATACAGTATCTTAATATTTTGGTTTTCCATTTTGAGCTGGATATCTCCAGTGTGGGGTTAGCTAAACAAAATCTTGATCCTGATTTTGATGACAGTGACAAAGAGACACGCATGATGCAGACTGATGTGCCCACTGAAAAGAGCAAGATTCTTCTGCAGTTCAGGCATGATGAATCCAGTGATGACCTGGATTTTGTCATCCTTAGATAATAGATATTTTGGACTTTTGTTACTATTTAGTTTGCAAATGGGTGAAAATATTAAACATTTTTATGACAATGTTTATTAGTAAAAAAAGTGTTTTCATCAGGTCATAATTTGTTGTTGCTTCTGTTGTAGAGTACTGCATATGCTTTAAATGAGGATATCATTGTTAGTTATAAGGATTACTTAATTTACATTAATACAGAACTGTTGTTTGCTATTTACTGTTACTTTTTCTAATGTATTGGTTTGAATCAAAACAATATGCGTAGAAAGTATGTATTAAAAGAGATGTAGACTTTTCACTATAGATTTATTTGACACACTCCATATTTTATGTTCGGCAAAACTGAACAGAATATTTAGAAGAAGATAAAAATCAAACAAGTTGGGGTGGAGTGCTATCACTGAGCCACCCACCCCTAGCCACTACTGATAAACACACACACACATGTACACACACACACTCACTCTGACACACACACACACACACACACACACACACACACACACACAGGTTTGTGAGAGGTTTGGTGACCCCATAACAGTCAGATCAGTGTAGTAAAAGAGGTCAGAGGCCAGGCTTCAGCCTACCAGAGTTTCCTATGCTCTGCAACCTACCCAGACACAATCTGCAGGGTAAAAATGAAGCCGCAAACTTAACCCTCACATTCCCAAATCACAACTGTGTGCAATGTCTCTTTGTTGTAGTTAGTTATGTTGTAACACCTGAAAAATGCCTTCATTCCGAACTAGGTGAAATTGATTCTCAGAGTATTTGTAACCCTGTTTCATACAAAATATTTCCTTGTGTAACAGTAACCCATATTTTTACCATCAAACAATATCTTCTCATGATGTGCTGAAAATAGAAAGAATTTCAACTTTCTTATAGGCTCACAAGTCTCAAAGCAATCTAGCAAGGAACCTCTGATTTTAGAGACTAAGCTATAGCTGTGAAGCATACAATTAGTTATTACAAGAAGAAAATAATTGAAGTCAAGATGCCTGCACTGTGCCCTCATCAGAACACTGCTGGCAGTAATCAGCATCTCCTGCCTTTATTTTTATCTGCACACACTTTTTTTCTTGAACAGTATGAACAGACACAGACATGTTTTCACATGATCCCAAGCATACCGGCTGTGTGTTTCCTGGGAACTCTAAAACATACCCCGTTGAAACATACAAAGTTATGGATTCCTTTACGATGGCAAAGTACATTATTTATTAATTCATTAATCACTGCATTCATTCTTGTTTATTGTAATTAGAAGAGACTTTTATTCTGTATAGGAAAGACCTTTTAATCAGATTTCAACATGAAAGCCACAAAATTCGGTGCCAGAAGCAAGAACATTTTTTACTGATGCAATACGTTTATGAAGACAAACCCTTCCAACCACATCACTGATAGTGATATTCAGAGAGGACATGAAAAATACAGAATTAAGAATAATAAATATGGCCAGCCTGCCCTACTTATATATTTTGTCAGCCATGCTCTTAATGCTTTGGCTTAGCGAAATGTACTAACTACTGCTCAATCAGTGCGCCAAACTGTCATTGTACAAATATACAGATCAGATGGATCTGCTCAAGACAAGTTGATAGTTCATAGTTTACCTCTCAAACATTGTAAAATGATGGGAAACAAAGTGGCTGACCCTTCCCCTGACCCCGAGGAGAGTAGGTTTCTACTCACCTGTCCGTCTCTGCCCTCAGCGTGTCCCCGGTTCTCTGCAACAGGACAGAAGACAGACGAGAGCGTCAGAGACACAGCGGAGCACTCGCGCAGACCCACACTTCCTGTTACTGATAGGCTGAAAGATATGCTTGCACACGCTGGTTTTCCGGGGCTCTGACTCACTTGCTATTTATATAATTTTTTTAAGTGTGAAAATGTAGGTGCCTGCGGGCGCAGACTTCCTACCAGAGTCACCTGAAGCCTTGAGATATCTGTCCACACGATCAAAATTCCAGCATGCTAGTCTCTCACAAATGGAGGTAATCTTTGTCTGTTGCTTTCCTGCCATGACATTACTGGCATTTAGCAGATGCTCTTATCCAGAGCGACTTACGTCAATTACAGGTTTTTACAATACAGCTGGATATTTAGTGGGGCAATTGTGAATTCAGTACCTTGCCCAAGGTAGTTCCCCCCTGAGGAAACGAACCAGCAACCTTACGGTTATGAGTCCTGCGCCTTAACTGCTATGCTACACTGCCGCCCCATGACAGTCCGACCGATGTCACAAAATTGGTAGAGGAAGTCCACAGTCTTTGCGGTTGGAGACCAGCGACGGTCAGCGCTCTGAATCAACCTCTGCCAACCAAGGTTTACTTGTGTGAATGGTTGTCTGAGTGAGGAAGTCCTTGTGAAAAGTTGCTATGTTCTAAGGCAACCCAATGTGCCTCTTAGAGATGTGCATGTGGTTTGTTGCTTTGTTGCTGGGTTTCATAAAACCAGATGAGCCTAACAGAGAGCTTATCCATAAATCTTTAATGCTATCTTACATGTGTAGCCTGTTTTGTGAACGAGCAGGAAAACTCCTATTTGTTGTAAAATGAGACAGTAAATCTAAAAGATAATAATGTAAGAGGAATCGTAACAAGAGCAGATGTTTATTTTCTATTTTTGCTGATTTATCCCTTTTACATGCTACAAACAGCTGTCAAGTTCCAGCTCAGCCAGACAGACTTCAGAACACTGAGATTTTATTGGGTGTGACAAAATAAGGTACAGTGTTTTTAGTGAGGACCACACATTTGTGGAGCCCCTGCATGGATTTCAGAAGGAAAGAATCACAGGTCTGCCTGGCCAGAGCAGGGTGGGGCTTCTTAATGAAAAAACCCTGGAGGCAGAACCAGACCAAATGGTGCTGGGGGAAATGAATAAGTCCCAAAAACAGTGGAGATAACATGGGTATGTGAACTTTTATGGGGTCACCTTTGTGTGTATTGGCTGCTGAGCAAACATGGAGTTTCAGATGACTCAGAAGTCCCCCTAGCGGAGCATCCATTAAAAAAAATTCTAGCTAAAAGAGTAATGCCAATGTTTAGTGTATTGAATGTAAAACAAAGCAAGAATTTTTCTTTTTTCCTCTTTTCCACCCAGATTTTTTGTAATCACCAGCTGTACGTTAGGCATACCACCTGCAATGCAAACCTCTAATACTGATGCCTACCAACTGCAACCTTTTTTCACAAAAGTCCCATACTGCATCAGGAAACCAAGAGGAGCAAAGACCATGATGTTATTTAAGTAACCTCTGTGCACTCAAACAAGGCATGGAGTGCCAAGAGAGGAGTGACAAGGGGGCTCTGACTGGCACACCCATCCCTATCCCAGCAGAGCAAAGCCAATTTGTTCCAAAGATGTGAGCTCCTGGTTAGTAGATGATGCAGCTCAAGCCTAGGCTGTTGGACTTGGGCAGTGCTTGGAAAAAGCACTTTAGCCAACTGAGCCACTCAGGAGCCTTCTAGTCTTCTATTTCTGTATTTTCCAACCAACTGCACTGTGCGGTCTGCCAGATCAGGGCTCTATACCCCTCTCCTCATTTGCCCTTTGCCCTAGGAAAAAGGTAGGAGGCCAGGGGTGAGGCAGACGCCCACTCTCCTAGTGCTGCCCAGGGGCTCTGCCCTTTAGCTAACCCGAATAAGCAATGTAGGACGCCTTTTTCCACTAGAGAGGGGGGCAGCTGTGATGAGCAAATCAGGCAGCTCTTCGAGCCTGAAGCCAGTCACCGGGGTCAGTGCTCAGCCCCGTGGAACCCAGGGGGCACAGAACCGTATGTGACAGCTAATGTAGTGTGCTTCTGAGATGAGCTGGCAGCTGACAGACACAGGGACCTTAGTAAATAAAACAAACATGAACTGTCCCACACTGACTGCTCTTGAAGCACAGCGTGGAAACAATGCCCCAGTGTTTGTCGACAGATGCCGTGCCATCTATCTGCTGTCAGCAACACAAATTCAGTCCACAGCTTTATGGTTTACTTTCAAGAGTAGTAAACCCTTTCAAAAAGAATCACCTGGAAAAGAATGGATGCACATTCATGACCAAACTGCAAACCCTTTTTCAGGCCAGCATGGCATTTCGATATGAGCCACGATTGACGAGGGAGAGAAAAAGAGAGAAGGTATGAGACTCACATGATAAAGTGGCACAGTGTTGCTCTCAGGCAGTGGGAAGGGAAGCCCTTCGGGGGGTCCTGAGTCCAGCCTGACAGGGGGAGCCAGCAGGGAGGGGCTGATGGGATAGCTGGGGCTGCTGGGGTTCTTGCCCTTCTTCCGTGAGCGCCGGCTCGTGTCCCGCTTGCACTCGCGCACCTCCGGCTCCTCCTGGATCACCAGGATCTTGTCGTCACTCAGGTAACGCAGGAGGGAGTTATCGGAGTCTGCATGGCAGGAGAACAAGAGGGAAGCAGACGGTTACCGTATATATCTGAGAGACTGAGGGGTGCCCATTATACCCACATGCTACCCAAGCCTTCTGGGAGCAAGAATCGCCAGCCAGATTTGTCAAAGTGTCTGTTTGGTCAAGGAGTCCCTCCAAGTCACTGTCTTTTGACCTGCTTATCATGTAACAGCACAATGATAGATGTACAGCTGGAGCATCTACATACATAACTTCTTTTGCAGAGAAATACAATATACTACTGATGTGACAGCGCTACTGACTGTTGCCACACATTAGGTATATTAGTACTAAAAGGTCTATTTTGGTTCTGATATAAAATCCTTTTTAGTCCAGAATGTCTGCTGATGATCAAACATTTACATTGAAATAATCTGATGGGAGATTGGGAAAAAAATCTGATTTGACACAATCTGGAATAAATCTCAATACCGCACAAATTTATCAGCCGTCGAGTTAATGTGTCCACTGATATTCTAAGTCGTTACTGGAAGGAGAGACCAAACACTCCAGGGATTGACTGACAGATCTCCTGACATGAAACTGCTGCCGCAGCAAGACTGATAGGACAGCGGGGATCTTTTCAATTGGTCCATCAATCACCTCTTACGGGGCGCCGCGTTCGTCTCCGGCGCGTATCAGATCAGCTCACGCGCCCGGAGCGCTCACAGCGCGCAGCGCTCTTCTCCCCCCGTGCGGGCCCCGCCCACTTCACACACGCGCCTGGGATTTCCCTCAGATGCTCCGGCTGCGGTTGTGGCAGTCGGGTGAGCTCCCACAGAGCTTTGGGGGGGGTCGCTCGCCGGGCTGTGAGGCGTTGAACCTCTGAACCTTCAGGTGGGAGGCTGCTAAACATAGCCCCTGGGCGTGGGAGGAAGACACAACCAGCCCCCGCGCGCGATTGACCCCGGCGCTATTCACGGGCTTTATGAGATGAGCCGCGTTCGATTCTCGCCGTGGAACCCTGAATGCAAATTGCGATTGCTGGAAAGAAGGAGCAGCAGTGGAAAGGAGTGGGGAGTGAGGGGAGACCTCTGCACTGTTTGTCAGTACCGTAAGAGACGAAACTTGATAAACAAAATCACGTGTAGAGTTTATTAATGTAGGAAATTACTCAAATAGATCATAGTCACTTGATACGTGTTCCTAAAATAAAGTATTCCACACACATTCTGAGTGCCTGTTTCAACTGAAGGAATTTATGGAATTTTTTTTGGATTCATGTTGATTTCATTCCAGGACCATTCATAGTGAAATGGAAATCATTCTCTCTCCAACTGCTGAAACATAACAGGAGAGTCTGTAGTTTCAAACAAAACACAGCATATTGACGTAAGGATGCAGGGATGATTAACGTAAAAAGTTTCACCTATAGTTATCCTCTCCAGGTTTTGGCAGTGACAGTCGTGTACAGAAAGCCAGGAGGCCTTTCAACAAATCTGGTTGCAAAAAGCTTCCAGAGATGCTGACTTTAGTTTGAACTGCCTCGTGTTTGGAAAGGAGAATGCAGTGGTGTGCATAGGGCCCTGGCAAAGCAAACACAGCCCTTGCTGCGTCCTGTTTACCACGAGCAGCGCCTCTCTTTGGGGGATTTCCTCATCCCGCCGCCCCCATCAGATCTTCCACCCACGACAGCTCAGGATTCGGCTGAGTGGGCCCTGTTTGAACGAGGGTGACATGCTGACTGGCGGAGCGCAAATTGGGGGGGTGTCAAGCAAAGGAAAGAACCCCTGAAATATCCTGTGTTTCCTCCGTGGGTGTGTTTGTGCACTCTCGAGATCATGGAACGCACAGTGCTGGGGTAAAAACACAAACACACACCTCCCCAACCCCCCATCTTGGTTCAGACAGATGCAAAAGCACAGAAAGCAAGGGAGCATTAAATATAGATTCACCAGGGCTATTTTTAGGTCCCCTTTGCTGGTGCAGGCAGTTTAAAAAGATGCTCAATCAAAACACATAAGGCTCGAGACTTGTCTCTGAGGTGTTGGTCCTTGGAGCACTGTGTGCTGAAAAAGGAAGCCAGCAGAAAAAAAAAATTGTTAGCCAATTAGTCTTGGATACAGCATGTGTAGCCATGGATCTAAAAAGAACCACCAAGAGCCCACAGTGGAGCTCTGATCAGAGGAAGTGCCTCAATAAAAGATAAAAATAGGAAGGATTGTCTTGTCCCATCTATCCATCTCTGTGTTCAGGGACGTGTCCCCTTTCGGTGACACTCTGGCATGCGTCTTGTGCTCCTGCGTGACGCAGATAGGTTGGGTAATAAATGGGCCAGCAAAGATAGATGGAGAGACCAGGAACTATGATTATCTGCCTCCGTCAGTGCTGCTCCGAGTTGCAAAAGGGCTGCAGCCGATGTCTGGTCTCTGGAAACGTCCGTTGGTTCATCTACATTTATTCATTTGGCATTACATTTATTCATCTATCTGTCTGGACCTCCAGAGGGAAATCAAAAAAGTGCCCGGGGTCACCTTCTAAATTACACATGAAGGGGGGTCTGCATCAGTCTGTCTGTGAGCTTGACTCTTGTCCATCTGTTGGACTTTTATCCACCTGTCTGTTTGTCCCTCTGCTAAACCTCTCACTTACTTTCCAATTGTCAGTCCGCATTTGTCATTCAGATGAGTAAATCCTGAAGACCAGATTTCCTTTTGTCTTTGGGAGGATTGTGTCTGTCTAATATGCACCATGAATGTCCAGTGCATCTGCCTAACTGTTATCTGCACAGAGAAACCATTTCTGACCGTACATATTTCTCCCAATGAAAAAAGGTTTTCAAAATAGCAAACCAACCCCCTGGGTCTGGTAAAACCAACTGTGGGCATGCAAATTATGGATAAAGAATTGTGTATAGTCCCCATTGTACTCTGTCCACATTAATCCAAATGTGTGTGTGTGTGTGTGTGTGTGTGTGTGTGTGCACTACACATTGTGCTACTGCCAACCACAGATTATTCCAAAAAATAATCTGACCACAATCTGCAGAGGCTAGCAGCCAGTTGGACTCCTCTGTGTCAATGAATTTTTATGGGTTAAGTGCACCAGATGTCAGTGCAACATAACTTCTCTTTCAGCCTCAGGACAACCTACAGTGAAATGTAATTCATACCCACACTGTCAAATGTTTTGACCTTTTGGTCCTCCAGTGTAAAGTACTGGGAATGGAATGGCTATAGGCACTGTTTTAGGAGCTGTGTATGTGGATGTGGCTATTGATTCAGCACATGATATCCCCATGGTAAGGAACGTATTGCATGCTGCCAGTAATGAGAACACAGTCAGTGGTCCATTGGCTGAAGGTTAATATGGTGAAGAAACAGATATAATGCAGAGGGAAATGCTAACAGCATATTATTCTGACCTGTGTATGGACCCAAAGCCCCATTACAAACAAAGAGGAAAAACCCACAGCATAGGTATGAGTGGTCTGATTTGCAGGGGAGTGGACCGTCCTTGATTGCATGCTGGAGTTTGCAGGTGTATGGGGGGGGCAGAGTGATTCTGCAGACTGGGGCGGCTCTGGGTGGTGCAGAGCCCCACTCCTGGACCCACCTTTGCTGCCCCTTTTGTACATATTGGGCTCCTTTGTCTCTGCCATCCAGTTGTACTCCGTCGGCATGGAAACTGGCCTGAGGTCACCTGGAAAGAAGTCCAATGAGCATGTCAACTAGAGCGTGCGTGGAGAGAGCAGCAAGGGGGGCAGGGAGCGAGAGAGAGAGAGAGAGAGGGAGGGAGCAGGGAGAGGCAGAGAGAGTGAGCAGGGAGGAGGAGAAGGAGATTGAGCAAGGAGGGAGAGAGAGGTAGAGAGGGTAGGGAAAGAGATAGGAAGGGAGAGGGACAGGGAGTAGGGAGGAAGGGAGGGAGAGAGCAGTAAAGCGGGCTTAGACAGGGTGGGAAGGTGGAGAGAGGTGGAGGAGTGAGCGGGGGCAAAGAGACAAAAGAGAAAGAGCAGGAGCAGAGGTGATGAAGGGAAGAGTGCAAGAAGGGAGCGTGCGGGAGTGAGGGAGAGTGCAGAGAGGGAGAAAGGGAGCGTGAGCGTGCGAGAGAGGGAGCGGGGAGGGCCCCCATCACGGTGCACGTGCTCACCGTCAATCAGATAAGCAGAACATGCCTTGCCGAACCAATTACCGGCTTGGAAGCTGTCCACCACCACTTCCCCGGCAGGCCGTTAGTATGAAAAATACTGCAGCTCACAGAGCCCAAGGGCTTTATCTCTGCACCACCAGAGCCCCAGAATGACCCTTTATGAAGAGGGCCTCTCCCAGCCAGAAGGGAAAGGGGGGCACAGACAATGCTCTCCTTTTTCGGGATGGGGGCATTTAAACTGGTAATTGTCATTGGCTGGCAGAAAAATGGTTATTGTGATTGGCTGGCTGAAGATCCATTGGCTAGAGTGCTGAAAGCTTGGAGGGGGTCTCACCGTGAGTTGGGGTCCTGTCCCTCCTCCGGACCCCCGTGGAGCGGCCCCTGTCGTACTCCTGCCCCGGGGGCATGCCCTCGCCCTCCACCAGGGTGAAGTACTTGCCGCTCTCATGGTCGAGGTAGTAGCTGGGTGACTCAGAGCCCTTCATGCTCGCCTTGCCCACGCTGTACTTGCTGATGTCGTCACAGGACATGACACCCATATCATCCCTGTAAAGGGATGGGCTACTGTTACCGATGGCCAAACTTATCAGGTCCACAGGAGCCCAAATAACAGGCCAGCATATCATATGGTAAAAAAGCCAACCCCCAAGCAGCTTACCGTACAATTATCCCTTACTGTGCATATCTAAATCCAGCTTGAAATTCATCTCAACATAATAAGTCCAAGGCTTAGATTTAATCAACATCTGCCCTTAGTTTTGACTCACAATTATGGGAAGAAGATTTGTGCTTTCATTGAAAAAAAGGAACACTTGCATTTATGTCAGTCAAAGTTGTTGGACAAATGCTGATTTGAATCCAGGCTAATGTATTTGAGAGTCCAAACACTCCAAAGGCAAATTGACATACCAAGCATCACCTCAGCTGCCCATTCAAGGTGAACAGACAAAGATAGCACATGGTCATCTTTAGCTCTTCAGCTACAAATAAATGGGATCAATCTAGTCATTTGCTAAACAATTATTAACTTCAGCTCAAAGAATTAACATCTCAAAGAGTTCTGTCCCTCTTTTTAAATGTAAACTCCACTTTAACTTGTAGTTATATTAACACTGAGTGCTTTGTAGCAGCACATCCAATATTTTATTGCCTCTTTTCAACAGCAGGTACATAAACAAATCCAGGTATAACCATCCACAAACTTGATGTCTCATAAATATCTACAATACCTGCTTGTAGAAGATTCATTTATTGAAAAAGGAACACAGAGAATAAGCCAAGATGAAAGCAAGATGACACACAGGTGACAAGTGGCACACATGCAATAAATCTCAGCTTGGATTTCTGATCTCCCAGGGTTGAGTCCTCCAAAGTTCTCATTACAATCTCAAATATGCATTGTTCCTCCAGTGTAAAATCCGTCCTTATGTTGTCAATGGATTCCCTATGTATTGAATTGTATTTGTTTACACTGAAAGCTGTCTGATCACTGTACCATGAGGGCTGTGATGTTTTGTGAATATGTTGACTTCTACACTCTTGAATACTGTATTCTAATTTGAGTATTATGTATTCTAACTTGAATTTACTGCATATTGATTGTTAGATTTTAATACATATAATTTGTTAGCACCCTTGGATGTATTAACTGCAAGCTGGCTTTGATGAATCTACTCATACCCATGTTACATTACATTATTGGCATTTAGCAGACCGACTTACACAGGTTGCAATTTTTCCATGTTATCCATTTAGACAGCTGAATATTTACTGAGGTAATTCTGACTTAAGCACCTTACCCAAGGGTACAGCTGCAGTGCCCCAGCGGGGGACTGAACCAGAACATTTTGGTTAAAAGCCCTGCTCCTTACCACTATGCTACACTGCCGCTGTTGGTGAAGGTGTCAGCTTTTTAGGCTGGCGGACTCCCTCACCTGGGTCCGTAGAGGCCAGAAACAGGAGACAGGATGAAGACGTCATGCATGCTGGAGCCCTCCATCTTGGAGGGCACACCCATGGTGCCCGTCGGGGTGGTGGAGTTACTGGTGGGGCTGGTGGAGATGGGCTGCGGAGACAGCAAGCAGAGGTAGTGAGGAAAGGGGCCAGGGATTAGGATGCAGCATCACCAGGAGACAGATACGGCTAACCGTAGTGAGGTAGTGGGCGACGCCCTCCACAAACCACATCCTCACATGAGTCCTCACCGCTAATCTGATTCACTTTCACTGAGGCAGAGGGTCCAGCGCCCTCACAGCCAGCCAGTCTTTGCTGTGGGACCCCCACCTCTACAGAACCCAGCTAATACACAATGTCCTCGCAATATATCTGCGGCAGCAGGGGAAGCATGTCTGTGTCGCCACACTGCCATGGTGTTTGATGGGAAAATGCTACATGCTAGCATGGGTGGGGATGGCTGGATGCTGCCCACGTGTGATGATCGGACAGCTCATGTGAGCGGGCGGCACATGCCGCAGGTATTTCACGCTGGTTTTCTGAGCAGCACTCCACACCTGCCCCATGGAGGTGGGATATGAAGGGTATGACTAGCGCTGATAGTGGTGGCCCATCACACAGAGAAAGGCATTACAATGTGTCACATTTGTGGATGACCTTATCACAGGAGCATCATGAGGAGACCCACTGCCAGAACATGGAGGAAAAAATTCCTTACGTGAAACCATTTCTCATTAAGATTATCAAAAAAAGGTTGCAAGATTTATTTTCTTCAGTATTTTTTCCATGATTTTTTTACAGGAGATTTTTTTGGAGTACAGGATAAGATTTGCATAAAAATCAGCTGTATATGTTTTTCTACTTCCTAAGACAATGACAATGAATAAAATCGTTCTTAAATAATCTTTACATTTTTTAAACATCTTAAAATGGAAAACGAAGAACATTATCAGCACAGTGGACTGTCCCAAAGTCACATGTTTGAAAGACAGCAATGACTTGTTATATTTACAGGTAACATCACTGGCATATGCACTCAAACTCCAAATTGCAGACACAACTCAAGTGTCTATACAAAAATAAAGCACAGCAGAATGGCAATCAACAGTTCTGCTTCAGCAGCCACCTCTGTTGTCCTCTGGGGTAGACTTTATCGTCCAGATTAGATTTCAGATCACAGACCTGTTTGTCACTGATCTCACAGAGTCATCAGCTGTGAGTCATCTCTGTATGTCAAGGGCTCCTCTGCTTTTTTAATCCTTTTGCTCCTTCTTTTGTCAAACATGGACTGGCCCAACAGCCAGAATATTGTACTCTCGCATGAATTCGGCCAGTCTGGGAATTCTGGTGACACTATCTTAATTACACCTGATCTATCCTTATTAAGTGAAAAAAGTATGTCATGACAATGCAATTAAACTACAGTGTCTATAACAAATGCTTTCACGTTGTTGGCATTTCCCTCAAGCACATGAATACATGCATTTCCATATTAATGAAGATGGAAAATTACAGAAACAAATAAAGCAATGCTAGCTGGAGAGATAAACCTGACCTTGAACTCCCAGCCCCCCTTTTTAAAGAAGAAAACACAGACACGGGATATATGCGAAGTGGCATCTCTGTTTGCAACCATGATTGGGTCCTTAGCAACCAGGAAATAGAGGTCTCTTGGCAACTATGGTGGGTATAGCATCTATGCTCCCTGGCAACCAAAGGCATGCTGAAAATATCAACACTGACAAGAGGTTTCTTTTATCATGTCTCGGGGCAAAGTCCAACAATCTGTATTGTCAAAAGTCAATTAAAATCATAGAACATTACTCCACTCCAAAGTGCATTCAATTGAAACTGCAGTCATACAAGGTGATATAAATTGTAGAATGAGTGTGTGAAAAGGAGATAGATTAAGCAAAAGATTTAGTGAAATTACATGATAAGGACCATGTTTAGTCAGGGCTCTCTGATTCGGGGTTCCCCCCAGGCATAGCATTAGCTAAAGGTTTACTCTACTATTCTGCAAATGGAATGACAATCAGCATGCCTCTTTGCCACTCATTCTGCTTGTATTAGGAAGAATCTTGGAACTCTTGTTTTGAAGCAACATTAACAAGTCATTCTCAACATGTGCTGTCTGTTGCCATGACTATACTGCTTACTCCAAATTTTTTTATACATGAAATGTAACTGCTTTCTTCATGCAGTAAGCTTTTAAAATCCATAATATGATTTGGTAAAAAAAGAATAAAAAAAGAATTTTTAGTAAAGACATAGCATTAGTTTTGTTTTTAGGCAACATAGACTGTTGAAAAAAAGTCTGCTATTACATTTCCATTATGCTAGCAATGATAATTTCATGGGGGCAGTGTTTATGCCAAGTGATTATACCATTTGATCACTTAGACCACACAATCATTCATGATTACCTGCATAGCTTTTATACTGTGCATTTATACAGTTGAATACTTTCTCAACACACACAATGTGTAACTGGCATATTGAGAGTACAACACCATGGGTTTAATTCTGCAACATTCTGGTTCCTGCAGACTACTCCACGCTGCCACCTATGTCACGATCCCAAGCTTCATTTCGCTGCAGTTGTCAACATTTGACAAAAATAAATAACAACAGCTGAGATTTTAGAGCACCATGAGCTCCATAGTGTTAGTACCAAAAAGGACCAAAAGCTATTTTCAGGCAAACTCTATACTGAAAAAACAATCTTTTACCTTCTGCAAAGAGAAATTGAGAATTTGCTCAGACTCTTGTCAGCAGTATCCTGTTACTGTAAGTTTGGAAGACTTGGGTCAGCTGACCGGTACTGTACTTTTTGCTGAGCAAGCATAATGTTACCCACACCATCATTCCGTCTTCTGTTTGACACCATAATCATTGTTTCACAGTCTCCATCAGCCCACCTCTCTCTGGGGCTGCAGAGAACTGAACAGAATAAAAGGGAGGATGGCCAGAATCAAGTTACAACTGGAATGGGATGAAACAGCTTGTAGGTGGTTGGAGCAGTAAGATTACATGTTATAGACACTGGAGAGCAAGGCAGAACAAAGATAAATCTCACCCATGGTAACAACCATCAATGCACTCCTCTAGCACCACCTCAAGGGCAGGCCTCTCAGCTTGGTGTCTGTGGAGGGAGCCCTTCATTTCTGTCAAGCCATGACCACAATAGGGCAGCACCAGGACCTTGCTGGTGAGATCCAATCAGGAGCCAGAGAAACGTCTGGTCTCCTCTGGTCTTGAAATGGTCATGGTGCACAGTTTGCCCCAGTGCTCCAGAGGTCTACCCCTGGTAGAACAGGTATTAGTCCTATCATTAGTAATACATGCCTTGCATTAACACGTGGGGAAAAAGGGAGAATATTATGATGGAAGGACAAGGGAACAGTTCTGTCTCCCTTCCTCTTCACCCTCTACACTGCAGACTTCACGCGTAACTCAGCTAACTGCCACCTGCAAAAGTTCTCTGATGACTCCGCAAGTGTGGGCCTAATTACTGATGGAGACGACAGGGAGTACAAAGAACTGACCCAGAGCTTTGTGGATTGGTGCCAGCGGAACTGCCTCCAGATCAATGCAGGGAACACCAAAGAGATGGTGATGGATTTCCGCAGGTGCAAACACTCTCCTCCTACACCGGTGAACATCCAGGGAATGGACATTGAGATGGTGAAATCTTACAAGTACCTGGGAGTTCACCTGAATAATAAGCTGGACTGGACTGACAATACAAATGCACTATACAAGAAAGGACAGAGCAGACTCTATCTGCTGAGGAGACTCAGGTCCTTTGGTGTGCAGGGAGCACTCCTGAGGACCTTTTTTGACTCTGTGGTGGCATCAGCCATTTTCTATGGAGTGGTTTGCTGGGGCAGCAGTATCTCGACTGCTGACAGGAAGAGACTTAACAGACTGGTTAAGAAGGCCAGCTCTGTCCTGGGATGCCCCCTCGACCCAGTGGAGGTGGTGGGAGAAAGGAGAATGATGGCTAAGCTATCTTCCCTGATAGAGAACAGGTCCCACCCTGACAGCACTGGGCAGCTCTTTCAATGACAGACTGCTTCACCCGCAGTGTGTGAAGGAGAGATACCGTAGGTCCTTTCTTCCTGCTGCTGTCAGACTTTACAATCAGACTGTACAATCGACACTGCTCCCAGTTGACCACACACATCAAAATCGACAATTCACACATGTGCAATATTACTGTCTAATGTCTGATTTTTCTACTGTGTACTGTCTGTTCTTATTTATTTACTATTTATTATATCTTGTTGTTTTGATTAATTATTTTTATTATATCTTGTTCTTTTTTTACTGTTGTGCTATCCCCTATGCTGCTGTAACACTGCAAATTTCCCCGTTGTGGGACAAATAAACAATTATCTTATCTCATCTTATCTTATCTTAATAGTGTGCTGATTTGTGCAGTCAGTAAACAGTATGACAACTCTGCCAGCCAGGAGGAGATTTGGGAACATGTTGTCCCCGCTTCTTGACCGGGATGTATGTGATTAATAATAAATATTGTTATGTTCATGCAAACTGAAATAGTAACTGCTTTAAGCAAGCAATAGTTCATCATTAATGCACACCATCAAACTGAAAAAACAACATAATGAGTACATGTGAAGAATAACACTCTTGCCCACATGTCACTGCTTACAGATTCAGTTGTGAAATATGACTACAGACTCTAGTTACAGTGGTATTACAACATGGAGAAACAGTCAAAAACAAAGGCGTGTAGAGGCAATGGTTCTTTCCTTGAATAATGTGACCCACTTTCACTAGAAAGTTCTGGAGAGAAACCAGCTCATTAACTGCAGATAGGATTCCTCAAAAAGAAGCTTATTTGTCTGTCCTTCGAGCCCGCGATGTCCTTGCTGATAAGACTGCAATGTTTTTCAGCTTAGTTTTACAGCTCAGATATGCGGGGCCAGGGAGAATGCTTCCGCCCTTCATCCCCACTGTGGGTTGATGCTGCCTTTGAACACAAGCTTGATTTATGTGGTTAAATCACTCCATTTATACTCCTAAAAAGGTCCAACGACAGGATGGAATCCACATTTTAAAATAAACCCCCTGAAAGCTGTGATTGAGCGACCCAAATAGGGATTTAACACTGCGTGGCCTAGTTCTCGTGGCAGGCACATTGGAGCGCTCAGCTGGGAAGCTCCTTGTCCAGTGTTGCCCCCTGCCAGGGCATTCTGTGGCAAAGTAACACATCCTGGACCATACGGAGCATGAGCCTGGTGCCACCCCTCCAATCCCTTGATACATCACTCAACGTGATAGGGGTCTCAAGCTTGTCGTGTTGTGGCCTATGAGCACCTATTCATAAACACATCAAATGTCTTTGGACTGATTGAGAGAGTATAATCTCAGCAGTGCTGTACACCAGAATCTTTTCTTCTTATGTGTAGTTCAGCTGTGAATTGGCTGGATGCAGAAAGCAACCACACACTCCTTACACCTCCAAACGTTGTTGTCACAAAGGTACAGTTCTCCCAGTGCCACCATGGAATCTTGACCATTGGGGCTGACGTATTTACTTCATAACCAACACCCTTGCTGACTTGCACACTCATTCACTCACTCTCTCACTCTTCCCGGCTAACACACGCAAGCGCAAAGTCTGTTTCAGCAGATCGTCTGCTGCCTCTTTACCTCATTCAATCTGTTTGCATAACACTGCCCTTCACCATTGGTTAGGAGAGATGGTGCAAAATTGTGATGCTCAGCTTTATGATTAATATTCAGAACACACCTGTGCAGGCAGGCTGCAGATGTATTAGGAAACAGAGAGCAACACAGTACCGAATGCATATATTTGACAGCCGTTCAGGATTACCACTGCTTGCGGAAACAGAACGATTGCTAATCTTTCCCCTTTGTTTTCTCCTTCATTGTGCGCTTCTTTTTTGGCACCTGTGTGTCGTTCTTTAGCCGAAAACAAAACCGACCAGATGGCAAAGTCCTGAGCGCTTTGCGCTTGCATTGATACAGAGCCGGGCCCAGATAGCCCTTTCACAATTATCCACTGCATTAAACGGCATTGTGTATAATAGCTGAGCATACAAAAGCTGGTTCTGTGCATGGAATACCACTGGGGCACAGAAATCCTCATGAGACAAATAAGAATAGCTTGCTGAGCTGTGGAGCACAGAGGGTGCAGAAGTCCAAACCAAAGGAACAGGCAGAATGTGCACTCCCTTTTTTTGCCAATGCCTCACAAATGATGAGAGAGAGAGGAAGGAGCAGGAAAGAGAGGGAGAACGAGACAGAGGTAGAGACAGAGCTCCCCGATATCGAGGCAGACATGCAGTGTGAAAGTAAATTAGCTCTATGGGTTTCTAAAAATAGCAGTGAAATCCAGGGCTCCCTGTGTAATCAGCAGGCAGCTCAATTTTTCTGAAACGAGGCTCTGACGTCAGACCTCCCTCAACCGCCTTCTCTCCTCCCCCAAACCCCTTCAATGCCTTCCCCCTTTGATCGTTCCTCAAGTGCTATCCCCAGCTCCCACCTCCCCCCTCATTAGACCGACTGGGATATCCCTGCCCCTGCTGTCACCAACTCTCTCAAGGAGAAATACACTGGGAATCAACCTCGGGAACACACTGGCTGAGCCTCCGTAAGACTGGGAGCATATAGTCTTGCACCTCTGTAGATCTAGAGTTGCTAGATGTGTCACAAAGGGTTTCATCTTAAATTTATGTACACAGAAGACATAAATGCCCGACAGTCTCTGTAACCAATCATTTCCATCTCTGACAGTATGATGTAAATTTGAACAGAGGCACTCAGTTCAGTGCCTGTTCAATAGGCCACCCAGCTGATGGAGATAATTGACCACTAATTTTCATAAATAGAGTCATTCTTGAATCACTATTTCTATGTGCACCCTTCATGCCATCCAGCACTGGGAACAGGCACTGCCCAGTTAATCTCAGCAGGATGGTCAAGGCTCCAAGGGTGGACAATACACCAGTTAAACTTAACAATTCTTGTTGATGGTGAAATGGCAAATGCTGGTGCATTCATGTAGTAGTTTGAGTGAAATTCATAGTTTGAGTGAATTTTATGCTCAGTAAAAAGCAACATTTTGGCATTTAAATTAACAACTACCTTTACTGAAAAAATAGTAACAATACAGTATAAAAGCAGCAAAGTTGCACTTGTGCACAAATGCTTGAAATGTAATCTACAAGCACTCCTCCAAATGTGATCATTTCAACAACAGCAGAGGGCTGGGGGAATGGTGAATAGCTCTCCCTGAGGCATCTCAGTCCTACTGTACTGAGCGGCACAGAACTAACCTATCCAGTATGCCTTCCTGAGTGGGTCCACACAGGGTGCATGCTGTTGTGTGTTGTTATGGGTATGTGTCTTTTAAGATGACATTGAGATTAATTTGAATGGCTGTCTGATTTGGCCATTTTCATTTCAAATAAATAAACAGATAAAAGATTGAGAAAAAAAAAAATCAAATGCATGGGCTCAGAAAGGCTGTCTCTGCTTTCACTCACACTGATAGTGTAAAGGGAAACAAATCAGTAATGGCAATAAAAACACCATCCAAAAAGTGCTAAAAATATCTGTAACACTTATACTTATTTGAAATAAACTTCAACTCACATGAAGAAGCAACAAAAATACATTGCTGCCAGAATAGCTGTGATTCTTCAACATCAACACCTTCACTCAACAACTTTATTCAGCTGCCACCAATCTTACTAGATATGATGACAATTTTTGAAAACCCATTTTAGTAACAGCTCAATCTGCCTGACTTCACTTCTTCCTCTACTATCTAAAACTATCCCCCACTAATTCAATGCCAATGCCAGATCCCAGACAAACTTCCAAAGTACTGCCATTTTTCACACAGCTGCTGCTGGACTTTCAATCATGTGGATAAGCATGCTGGATATCTGCATAGTGAAGCAGTGGGCTCACAGATGCAGCAAAGCATTTATGTCTGCTCAGCTTAGTTGTGCAAGGTGGGTGCTGTGCACCAGTGGAGCATTCTGGGGAAAGGCATGGAGTGATGGGTGCAGGGCTTGCTGGAGGGTGGGTGGGGTGGGGTGGGGAGTCAGGGGGTGGCAGGGCAGGGTTACCTGAAGGGCGAGGGGTTTCCAGCGTACATTCTTGAGCAAGGCGGGAGCAGAAGTCAGGGTGTTCTGCGGTCTCTTCTTCAGGGTGAGGATGACTCCGTTTGGGTCCTCCCGCAGAGCGTTGACCAGGTTCTTCAGTTGCCAGCCCACCTGGGGAAGCACAGACACAGTGCCACAAAACCACAACTGCACCGCAGGCTGAGCCTCTAAAAATGCACTGCAGTGCCCCCTACAGCACAGGAGGTCCGATGTCATCTCGCCCGTTTTCAGCAGAAACCCTGGCAACATGCACACGCAAAGAAGCCTTTAACTCCAGCATGCAACCACTGAGTGACAATACCGACAGACGCAGACTGCAAACTGGAGCTGAGCGCAGGCCAAGAGTCATCTGGACCTCACACATGCTCAGCAGTACCACCTACCATTAATCAAATACGTCAAATACGTCTCTGGAAAATAGTCAGAGACAGTCCACCCACTAAATATGACACAGACTCAAAACAAGCAACGAGTGTCTGTAAAACCACTGATAGAGCATTCTAAAAAGAGCCCCAGACAGGCGCCATCTATGTGACCATGTAAACCATATTACAGCTGAGCACACAACCACATATCCAAGTGCTGAGTCACAGGATGAACATCAGATTCTTGAAAATCTGAAATTTGTGATCACTGGATGGAAGTCATAAACAGGAGATTCAAGCAACCTTTGAGCATAAAATCTTGGCGCATAACAATCTTGGAGCATCAAAATTTGTGCAGTTATGCTTTGCCTGTTCATAATTCACAAACTACTGCCTGCATTAAGGTGCCTCTGTGGTTCCTTCAAAAGGGCTTTGAAGACATGCTCACCAGACCTGGCAAGAAGGATGTACACGGGCATCACACCTGCTGTTTCAGAGACGACTGCTGCCTACAATCTAATAAGGAGTCCTTAAATGACCATGTATGACAGCAGCACCGATCCCACTCCTTGTGACCTTGGCATTCAGAGGCTGCTAAGTTGTCACACTGGCTCCCTTTTAGGGGAAGGGGGGAATTGGAGAGGGGGACAGACCCAGAGGACACTGAACTCAGCAAGCTGTCTGGGTCAGAGGCGGGGGAGATTGTTTTTTGGGGAGGACGGTCATACAGAGATCCGCGACCCCAAAAAAGCGACAGCTGGTGGAACGGAAGACAGCGGCAGGGTCGTGCCAGTGCACAGCGATCACATGCATCCACAGACCACTTCCCTCCGGGACTACTTCACCCTGGCAGCCAGCACGGCCCTTCCCCCCGAAGGGTGTGGTCAGCGGGGAAAGGGACAGTGACCTCCCGTGCTCCTCCAACAAGGCAACAAGGCCCTCAAAATAGAAACCAAAATAGAAATCCCCTCAAAGACTTAGAAAATGTATCACGGGCTCGTGGTACATACTCAGGTATCCATATCAGGGTTACGTGACACTTTTACACAACTGAAAAAGAGGATAGCACAAGCCACCAGAAAGTTTATTTCTACTCTTTAGTGTGAGGTTCTTACAATGGTGCAATATAAACTGCATCAGAATTTCACAGAATGTGACACATCCTGGTGCATAACTGGAAATGATTTTCAATCTATTTTGTATATTTGTTGATCAATTTGCAGATCATGTTTGATCACACATAAACTCAATAATGTTTTAAGGTATGTCCCCTCGTATCAAAGACATAAAAGAGATAGTTTATTTTTTAACATTAAAGTGAAGGCAAGGACATTTCTTCCCCAACTGAATTAAAGTAGCCCATTTTAAAACTGCTCTTACATTAAAGCAAATGTTCAGTCATCATTAAATTGCTCAAAATTAGACAATCTTGGACACTGTGACCATATAAAATAGAATGATAATAGTGTGTGTATTTTTGTTGTCGACACTAAGTAATAAAATATGACCCTGAAATATAACTCAAATGCATTGATATGTTTAATTTCGTTTCACAACTACAACATATAAATACTTATATATTGAAAAAAGTATATATTTATATTTGTTTGCTAAATTGTACATTCAAAAATCTGACACTGGCTTGAACATTGTGCAATCATTGTACAATCATATTTCTTTTATAGTACATTGAAATTTATGCCAGCAATGGATTCTTAACCAATTTGTTCACAAAACACTTATACTTTCTAAAACTCTTACTTCCCTCCTGGGAGGAGGATAGAGATGTAACCATCTTGCATTACACTTAGGTGGTGACCTGGACAATCCTAGGTTTTAATGACCCAAGTAAATAACCAAAGTGGTATTTTACCACATTGAAGCCAATTATTTTCCATGCTGATTGCTGAAGTGTTTTGGAAGATTTTTATTTCTGAAACTTTTTGCTGTGACCAAAAAAAAAAAAAACAGACTGAGCCAGTCTCCTTGTTCAGTCATGCCATGTTATTGTGAAATGTCATATTGGAATATGCTGGCCCTAAGCTCACTGGGTGGTGCATGAGTATCACTTTCAAACAAGGCAAGGGTCAAGAACAAGGTGGATCCACAGTCGGCTGCTGCAGTCAGACCACTTGAGCTGGAGAGAGCCCTGTAGCACGCGGTGAGGTGACCAGAATGACAAAGGGGCAGCAGAGAAGCACACACAATGACGTTTCCCTCCCTCTGTAGCACTGAACTTTTCTTTCCCAAATCCAGTCCCCACAGGTCCCCATTATTTCCTCATACACAATTAATAATGCATGATCACACTGCAAACAGTCACACCCCCCTCTTTTCTCTGATTGTTCAATGTATGCATGAATTCTGTTTCTTATTTGCAGAATGATTAAAAATCAGCCCAATTATTTTTCATCATTTCCCTTTCTGAGGTTGGGCAGAGTGCTGGAGGAGTCCTGAGAGAAGCGGGAGAAGCCAGTCTCTCGGTGCGTGCATCTCTGCATTGCCATTTGGGGGCAGGGAGTGATAGGGTTGGACCTGTGCCAAGCCGTTCTGGTTAAGTATGGGGGCCCTGTGAGCTGGGAAACACAGACAATGATCCATGCCCTCTCTCTACCCAGGGGAGGGACTCAGAATGGGTCACACCCAAAACCTGGCTTGGCATCCAATCAATTATTCAGCATGAAATTCAGATGTGATACATGCCTGGCATGTGAGAATTGTGCAATTATTGCATGAGAGTGTGTGCATGCGTGCATGTGTTTGTTTGTGGTTTTCCCATTGGAATGTACTGAATCTGTTCCTCATCACCTCCCTTTCCCCTGCCTTCAAGCCAGCTGGACAATGAACCACACTTCACTGCTGTACTGAAGCCTCAGTCTCCACACTCCGCAATGCCCATCAGACTACTCCCTCTCTCTTGCGCACACATACTATATCCTGCAGCTTAATGGCATCTTTCAGCAGATGTGGTAGTAGATGGTAGTCTTTCAGCAGATGTGAATTACCACTGCAGAAGTAGTCCCACTTTGAGTAGGATTTTCCATGGAATTCCACTGTTCAGTTCCCTCTGCTCAGACACAGGGGCTGTGGCACATGGAGGGGGAGGTTTTTGCTCTTTGGCGAGGATGCACATGCACATTCACTCATATGCACACTGACACACATACACATACATACTTGCCCACACCCAAACACACACACACACATACTGTTATAACACTGTCCTCCTCCTCAAGCTCTTTCACACTCTGCTCATATTCCACTAGCTCTCACAATGAAAGCTGTGACACAGTTTCCCCAAGATGAGGCCTGAAGGATGCAGTGTGAGAAAAAAACTGTCAATGTGAGTGTGCATGTGTGTGTACATGCATATGTGAGTGTTTGTGTGTGTGTTTTATCTTCTCATGTGTGTGTGGATGTGTTTTATCTGTGCATGTGTTTGTGCATGCATGCAAGTGCTTGTGTGCGTACCAACCTAATGCAATCTATGAGACACACCATTTCATAATGCTCCATATCCTGATATATAAATGAATCATTTGGAAGGCAAAGAGACAGTCTGCTTTTGTTACAGCCGAAGTGATAAGAGAAACGGGAGCCAGGCTGCAGGATAGCCGGGCTGTGCCTCGCTTGTGAGTCCGCAGCCACCCCTCTCCCAGAGGGTCCTGGGAAAGCAGGTCAGAGCCAGTGCATACCCCCTTCCCTCACACCCTTTATCATGCCAATATTAAAAATGCAACAGGAGTCCTTATTCCATTAGGATGAAACACTCAGTCAATCACACCTCCCTCCCCTTCTTACCCACATCACCATCATGCCTGGCTGAGACACCTCCAACTGTAATGACATCACCCATTTCCTGGCAATTACTGGAATGACACAATTCCACAAGCAAGCTGTGTTGCTCAGGTAACATCATTTATTAAACTGTGTCTCATAGACACACCTCCCGGATACCAAGTAATTATACCACTGACTTTAGGGTACCATTCTCAAATACCTCTGTGAGACTATAACAGTGGTAATAAAAATAGTGCAGTAATAGAGGGGCGGCAGCAGTAGTTGGTGCATTAATCGCTAAAGCAGCATCATTATTAACGGGTTTGACATATTAGGTGAGTCCCTTTGTCCCTCCCTCAGCAATTGAAGAGACAGCCCGATGACAGCTGAACTCCTTACAGCAGCAGCAGCCGCGGTGCAGGACTGTGCTGGACTAATGGAGGGCTGGGAGTGGTGACAGTGGCTGAGGAATTATGGGTTCTGTTACCTCCCAGGTGGAGGCCCAGCAGGCTGGGAGGCATCAATCATCCCTGCGCCACAGCATCAGGAGGCGGGCCAGAGCCAAGATGGCCACCACGACTCCACAACTCGCCGACCTTTTTATCTGTCGTGTCCCCGCTCGGCAGCCGCTTCGCGTTAAACCGTGTCACCTTGGGAAAGCAGAGGAGGTTCAGCTGTGCTCTTTGGGCTCGTGGCTCCGATTCACAGACCCACGTCTCACACTGAGGGTCCGGTTTGTTTTTTGCAGTTTGCAAAATATGTATATACAGTAACATCTACAAGCCACCAAAAACAAATGAAGAATTTTAGTCTTTGTTTAATTCTTCTGTCCATTTTGCCTCTTTTGCCCTTTCATTTTCTTTCAACCAGACAACCAACTCCATATGTTCATTCATCCACATGATCGAGCCAAACCGTGGTCAGTCTCACAGGCACTACTGTCAATTGATTCTTCATAATATCCGCTTCCCCCCACCCTAGCTGAACACTGCAGTACTCCACACATACCTTCTTCACAGCACACGTCCATTGATTTTACTCTTAATGGCACAGAGGGTATTCAAAGAGAGGCTCTGACCATGCTGTCCTGCAAAACGAAAAGCCACAGGCAAATAGGCACCTCCCACATCAATGGTCTTCCAATCAGGGTGAGGTGGGGGAGGGGATAGTCTCTAAAGAGCACTTTGAGGTCCTGAATTGTAACCTTTCCACAAGCACAGTTCAGTGTCACGGCCATACCAAGGAGCCAATCAATACGCACATCCACTGAAACTATAGGGTGACAGGGAAAAATCAATTAAAGGCAGGAAATGAGGAGCAAAAATGCAGTTCAGCATCTGACAGGGTAATCAGACACACCCTGGCGGACCCAATGTACTCATCTGGGGTGCATGGATTAGGTGCATGTGAAAAGTGGGTGGGCCTGGTGTCCTGAAGTACCAAGCACTGCGCTCTCACTAGTGCAGACATTCAAGAGAACCACGGTCAAAGCAAGTCACGTTCCACTTAGAGCACGGAGGACCTGTGGACCAATGTCACTTACCACAGCAAAGGGCTGCAAACATCAAGCAGCTGCTATTTTCCATTACATATTTATTTTTTATGCTTTTTTCCCCTTTTTTATGCAATCTATTTTGGACTGGAGAATTATTTACTAAGCTTGTTTCAATGTGACAACCCCTGCCCTCATGCAAGTTACACAGTACACTACAAAGGACTGGGTACACATTGGAGGACAGGCACTGCTCTGATTATGCCATCTGAGCAGCTCAAAGGTGCCTGATGAATCACAGGAGCGCCTGAGAGTGGCGAGACAAGACACCCATCAACATACCCAACCCTATTCTCAGAGAAACAAACACACTTTGCTCCACCACCGTGGGCTCCTGGTTGTCATTGGCTGATGACACAGTTGGCATCAGCCTGCATTTAAGGAAAGTACCCTCACCACTGAGCTAGGTGTTTCACAAAGCCCTAAACAACCTTAATTTGGATAAAACTACAATTGATCAAATATTATTTTATATAGCACTCTTTGCAAAAGAATTGTCACAAGGCATCACATCAATATGCATTATTCAAGAGAAGTCCTATATGAACACTCTCTGAATATTAAGGTGTTATATACATTGTTACATTGTATTAATAAAATGAATTACATATGTATAAAAATGATGTACATGATTTGCTCTTGAAGAGACCAAAAATGGGGAAAAAAAATTAAATGCTTTTGCAAATCTGCTCAATCTGTTTGGGTGGGCATTATAGCCATGCTGAAACTGGCCACTGATCGAGCTCAGACATGTGATTCAATACTAGCTTAAGTAAAACAGTGAACTGTGACTGCATACCAATTCAAAGCAGAGTACAGACAAAAGTAAATGCCCTGAGTACAAAAAATACACACACCAGTCATTGCAGATGCAGTGCTGTGCTGTGTAGAAGCACTACAAAAGAGACTGTTACTGTCACAAAAATGCTGAGTACAACCTAGTTATACTGCATGTCCTCACTCTAGGACATTCTTAGAAAATTTCCCATTGGTTAACGAGCAGACAGATGATAGAATTACTCATCTGAAGGAACAAGCCCGTCACCAGATAGTGCATGCTGCTGCCCTGCCAAGCTCTGTCCTCCTCATCTTACACGTGGCAGAAGCAATTTTCTCCGCTGCCCTGAAACAGATGCCTGGAGGTCTGTCTTATAAAGAGGAAGTGACACATTTGCCGAGCTTAATGGGAGCTCACTGCAGCCTCCACAGGAAGCCAGATGACGGCCTGAGCTCATCTGCTATCGCAGCCTCCTCTCCGCACCCTGAGAGACCCTTCCTACCCTTCACTTGAAAGCGGCCTCCAAGAATCCTGTCCGCCTTGATCATGCACGTCTGAAGCTTGAGAACAGGCTGCCTCGGTGCCGGCGCTCCTTCCAAAGGGCTGCCGATGCAGGCATGTGCATACATCGTTGAGCGTGCTCAGCAGCTTGGTTATGCTCGCTCAGGCCACAGGATAAGCACAACTCGCTGCCCTTTAACTGTGGCTATTCTGCATACTGCAGCATCCCTGCAGCCCCCCCCCCCCAATGATGCCCGTGGGCTGGTTCACTACAGTGATGCACCTCTTCTATACAGACGCCCACAGAAGAGTGAGAAGCTGAAAGCTTCACCTCTCCACCCCAGGCCACTCCAAAACTCAGGAAAGGGTTGCAAATCCATTTAAGGCAAAGTGCCACAACATGATTGCAGCGTGATCCCAGTCTTCTCTCAGCCTGTCTTCTCTTGTGGCAACAGCACAAGGAAGTACTTACCAGCCCAGGCTAATGTGTGTAGTGCCGAAAGTTTTTTCCCGTGTCAATTATCAGCAGCTTCTGCAGGCTGCAGGTTGGATGACGCATGTAATCATAAAAGGTTGCAAACCTCAGTTTTGGACACACAGTTTGAAACATGCTTTGCTCACGCCTGAGCTTGTGGATCTTCAGAAGAAAAGGTATATGTCGCTGTCAGATGATTGTAAGCATACCCTCAGGTGCCAGCCACGTTCCTCCTCTTGCATGCCTTTACTTACAGCGTGCCATTAATGTTTGAGCAGTGACAGACTCTGAGATCTTATCCTCATCAGGTGCTTGCCAAAGGTGGACCTGTGGTTGGAACTTTAACCATCCCGAAGAACAGAGAGCCGCTGACTTTGCAGAAATCCAAAGGCATTGCGTGGACATTATGTATTAGCTAAGTGCCTTTTCAAGAAAACAAAACAAGAGGAGGTCTTTTAAAATTCTTTTTAAAGGTCTTTTTATAAAGTCTTTTATGCAAAAAAAAAACTTTCTTAGGTGTCAATTCATTGCAGTATCCCACCCTGACAAAGGGCATACTTGTGTCAATAGTTTATTGAGAGATGAATCCACAAATAAGAAAATCATTTTGAATAAGAGAACATACAGCCTCCTCTTCTTTTTGATTTGAACAGCCTCCACCTGTTAGCACCCTGTTGTTTTAGGCATGTTTTTCCTTTTTGCCAATTCAGTTATGAACTTTCTGTCCGCGTCGTTGTGCTGCAGTCTGAAGTGATTTGCTGTCACGGGCACGGAAACAAGTGCAATAGTTCATATGGGTTAGCTCATCCTCAACAGTGCCTGTGCGAGGGCAGGGGGCCAGGAGGGTGGGGTTTGGGGGTGGGATTGTGTGCCAAACTCACCACAGTTTGGTGGTTGACCTGGATGACCTCATCCCCGGCATGGATCTTCTTGCATTGGTCGGCAGGAGACTGCACCAAGAGAAAGGAGTGATGTTAGTTCAGCCTGGACACTGGGACACAGGAACAGCTAAGGTGCTGGAATCCCAGGATACAGGCGCTTGATCCCGGTGCTGTGTCTGTCCTAACATTCCCAGCATCCTCTGCTACCCAGTCCTGAACTTCTGTGCCATTAAATCTGCATCAGCCAAGCGTATAAACAGCAGATGGTAGGGTGAGTAGGCAGACACATCAGACACCAAAAGTGGACAGCGGGAGACTCCTCTGATCAGTGACTCCAACCTTCAACAGTCTGAGGCACTCCTGAAAATTCTGTAGGAACCCATAGTAAATCTATTACCCCGAAGGTAAGAGAATTTTTTAAAATAAAGTATTGGAGTCAAACAAGGCTTTGCAGGTCACCTACCACAATGTTGCATAGCTAAGACCTGCCTTGTGCTGGTGGCCTCCTAGGCCTGACTGGTGTCCTCTGACCTCTGACCTTTTGCTTACCAATCCTAACCAATCAATGAGCTCCCCTGTGAGCAAGGATGATACATAGTCAAGCCTGGACACCCAAAGCCTAGGACGACTTCCCTTCTTGACCAGTTTGTTATGCTGCAAAATTAAATTTTGGGAAGAAAAAAAGACATGGAATCAGAACCCACCCAAATCACACACACATACACACACCTCAATTCTCCTTCCAAAGTCACAAGCCATTTCTCAGTTTGCTTTGAAAGCTTGCTAATTAAAAGAAACACAGCCATCGTTGCCATCTGCAAACACACAGCCCTCCTCGCCTGCCTCTGCAATTTCCCTGCCGTTCGCACCACCTATTAACCACCCAGTCGTTAATTAAGGGTTCCCACTTTGCTACGCTAATTGGCCGCTTATCCCAAAGACAAAATGAGAGGGGAGCATTTTTCGGCAGGCTGTCAAAGGCTCATAGGGGCAGAGCAGAGCACAGGCTAAACTCCAGATGAGACATGACACCTGAGACAGCTACCACAGGATAGGACAGAGAGGGGAGATATGGAATGACAACAATGACAACTTGTTTTCTTGACCTCTCGATTCAGGGCAGTCTTGTCGCCCAACACAGCAAGCCACATACATACACTTCCCTACATTCTTGAGAATATATTCACCTCATAATACATAAACATGAGATCATCAGGATTGGATACACTATGTAAGTTGGGTAATATTGAACTTGTTTCAGGAAATGTAAATTATAATGCGATATATTCTATGTTTGCTTTGCACATTGTAATTTAAATTTAAACCATATTTTGTACTGCTCTGCAACTGTATCCTAGAGTGCTGTAAGTCCCTTTGGATCATGATGCTGGCCAAATAAGTGCAAGCAATAAGAGCAAGACCACTTTAGTGATTCAGGCTGTTAATAGTCCTTAGGCTCCAATGGAATATCATAGAGTGTTGCATTCTGATACTAAGAAGTGATTTAGGATTTTTTAAAAGGTGGAGCCATTGCTTAGCTCATCACATTGTGTCTGCAAGGGTTTAGGGAGCCCATTCTTCACATATCAACGTCAGACAGCCTGAGTGGCAGTTGTTGCAAGCTACAAATCGTGTCACATTCCACCGTCCAACTAGAACGCACTGACAGAGACAGCACTCCACCTCTATCACTGTCTCTCCACTCACCACTCCCTATCTCTTCAGCCACTGAAAGGGGCTCGTCTCCCAGGTAACAGCGGAGTTGCATAGCAACAGGAGTCGCCACATTGGCAATCGGGATCAGAGCCAG
The DNA here is from genome assembly GCA_019176425.1 of Megalops atlanticus. Lineage (NCBI taxonomy): Eukaryota > Metazoa > Chordata > Actinopteri > Elopiformes > Megalopidae > Megalops > Megalops atlanticus. The sequence goes on along the minus strand of CM032877.1, from coordinate 26,111,172 downwards.
CAAGAGGTCAAGTGATGGACTGTTTGCCCCAGTCAAAGTAAGAAGAGGTTGAGACACAGGTGTGTGTGTGACCTAATAGGCAAAACTTCTTCAGAGGTCACCAGAGAGCCTGCAGTTATATCTATTTGTAAAATTTCTTTCCCCACAATATCCTCTGCATACACTACACAGAAGAATCAATCTAGTATGAACAGACTGGTATTGTGGCTTGGGCACTGAGCTTGTAACCAGAAGATTGTAATCTCAGATCCTAACTAGAGCAAAGTAAAATATCCAGCTTTATTAGTGATTCATATACAAAAAATGCCAGCTGTGTAAGTCATCCTGAGCATTGGTGCCCACAATAAAGGATGAGGCAGCAGTCTGATTCATGCAAATGTATCACAAAGCAATCTGTTCATCTGCCCAGCATGTCCAAAAATTAGGTCATCTCCAGTAAACCCCTAAAATATGGTTCATGTAGATACATGATTCTGTTAATCTTACTCTGCCTCACAAGCCTCCGATAGAAATTGATCCTGATCCTGTATGCTGCGTTGGTTGAGAGGGCAAGCGGGGGCAGATGAGCAGACAAACTCATGGAAGCAAAGAGGCAGCCTTGATGGTGCCAGAGACAATGACGGCATCTCTCTCGCAGCCAGCGCGGTGAAGACTGACAGGAGGGGACGTCATCATGTGCCTTGCACCTGCCAGGACTATTAAAAACGCAGGGAGATCCTTGGCATGGTGCTAAAAACTAGGCCTAGAGGGTTTCCCACCATGGATATTGTGCCTACCGGCCTGACATATGTGGTGCATGACCCATCTGGCAGAGAGGTGGGTTAAAGGGCATCCACCCTGGCTCCAGGGACAGCAGTGCAGTCCGCCGAGACACGCTCACCAGCATGTCCCAGAATGCACATCACCGCAGCACCCATACACGTCCATGAACAACAAGCCAAAGCAGGCAAACAAAATTCAAAACAGAGCAAAAGAATCCCTTTTTTCCAGCCCATGAAAATGGAGGCACCTTCTTCTAAATTTCACAAGAAAAAGCCATGGGGGGTTTGTGAGGGGGTTGGAGATATTGCTCAGAACCCCACTTGTGGTGTGGTGATGAATGATTCATGAGCGTGTCCCGAAGTGCCCGGGATCTTATCTCCAAGTCTGACAGCCCCCCAATCCCCAGCCACCACCTGCACTGAAGGACAGCAGAGGACAGAGCCGCAGAGAGCGGGACACTTACATTCTCAGTGGTCCCAGTGATGACATGAAGGCCATCGTAGGTCGACTTAATGTACATCCCCTGGTGACACGGGCGGAGGGAGTGAGAGAAAAAAGAGACAGAAAGTACACATTGTGTAAAACCGAAATTATCAAGATATGACATCTGGAAAGAAAGCAACAAAACTGATATATATAAAAGTGTTTCAATATAGTTACTGCTCAACAGTCAGTATGATATAACTGCTAACTTGGGAAAGAGAAATGTTGTCCTCAAAAGTTTCTGAAAGTCTTAGAAGTGTGTATCTGAGGCCGTCCTTTGTCAAAGGCAACAACAGGGAGCTGTCCAGCCATACCACCATGATGGAGTGCTTTAATACGCAGGGCACTTTCAGGGCCACTGCCTCCATGCTGCCTGCTTCTGTCACACTTCAGGGACACACTATCCAGGTGTGCATGTGTGTGTGTGTGTGTGTGTGTGTGTGTGTGCTCCCATTCCCTCCCTGCTATGCTCATGTGTACCTGGCCCACATACCTCATGTAGCAGGGCACCTCATGGGATTCCTTTGTTACTGCCTGATAACACTTTCTTCTGCCAATTACAGCTTTGTGTGTCACCACTAGGTCGAACAGAGTACATGTATTTGCTCTGGTGTGGTAGTCTGTCTGTTTTGTTGGCCTGTCTGGACAGATTTTGGGTGAACCTTGGTGAAATTCGATCTTAAGGTGGTGAAGGTGTGCATTATACCCAGAGCAGCTCTCGTCATGCACCTACAAACATCCATACAAAAATCTCCCATAGACCAATCATCAACAGGCTTTTCAGCTCTTCCAGAGAATGTTTTGAAACTGCACATTAGCAGTTGTTTGCTGTGGCATGCAGGAGCAGGGTGTTGTGTAAGTTGGTGCCAGACAAAGGCTACATACCAGGCCTTCGCTGGGCATGATGTTTGTCAGGTGAACCACCTCCAGGTGGGCAGACTGGGAGACCAGAGAGTCCGAAGACAGTGAGATGATGTGGTCGCAGATTCCAGACAGCGTTTTACACTGAAGGGGGCAGAGAGAGTCAAATGATGAGTTTAGGATGCAATTGACCCTGTCAGGTCTGGCATCAGCAGGACAACATCAGTGCAACTGAAAACAACCGATTCTTGTCCAGACTTGCTCACGCCAGATACGTCTGACTTGTAGACCTTGGAAAATGCCTATCTTGTGCATATCTACGCTGCCATGATCAGACCTGCCTTCGTAAAAAAAGGGTTGATGTGACAGGAATTGGCTTTTCCTCTTGAACACTATCCATTATGCATTATCACACTCTCTCCTGCATTCACCACGCTCAGACTTGCCTAGAGAAACTAATGGGAACTATCAAGGATGGCAGCAATCTGCCACGTAGTTGTAACCCTAGCCACCTATTCCCTCGGTCAGAGTGAATTCATAAACAGGTCCAGATCTCTGGTGAGATATTACTTTTTGCTCTCGAGCAAAGCAGTTTACTGTATCCACATTTATAAAATTATATCATGCAAAATGTGAGCTGTATAGGATAAGTGCATTGGCTCCATTTAAGAACACATCAAAAAACTTTGTAGGAGCAATTCCAAATTGGCTCTTCCCAAAGCAAAAGTGTTTTAGTCAGGACATGCTCACAATACGTGCCATTGGTTTTCAAGTACACAGAAACAAAACATCACACACAAAGCAGCATTAACAAAATGGCTCCGACGAAGCCATTCTGCTTTGTGCTGGCTCTTTTGTTGTGCCTTTGCAAGTGGTCCATAATGTGCCGGCGAAATCAAGTCATTAGGAGCGGCAATCATCCAGGCTTGCCTTTTGAAACGCCGCCGCAGCCTCGCTGCCTCCACGCGCATTTTCGGGATCCACAGGAAAAACCGCGCGGTGCACAAAAAGCAATCCGCAAACCTGAGTTTTAATGAACAATTACAGGATTACGCCCATTCATCACGCGAGACGAGCGGGACCTCCTCACGGCTGCAGCTCATCTCCATTGATTAACGGGGCCGTGGTGGACAGACGATGCTGTTGCCATATGTAAGACGCTGAGCTGAAAGCAGCGGTCAGCAGGTTCTTCAGATGTAGCAGTGGTGTGTGTGCGTTGAGACTCAACAAAGCATCTCAATTGTTCTATATGAGGAGGAAGCATACAAGAGTGCCATATTCTATACTATTGTGGTAAAAGGACATGTTATATATGTTATTTTATAAATATATATATATGAGTATACAGTATTACTGCATATATACTGTAAAATTCTTTCAACACTAGGTAATTACTTTTTCATATGTGAAACTGATAATCATTACAGTGATAAACTGCTATGGTTTTATGCATGTCAGAAATGCATATTTTTCACTTTCAAATAATTTGACATTTCACTTATATTGAAGTAAATTCAGATTCCCAGCCATGTGGAGACTTTGTTGTCATTATTATTATTATTTATTATTGTTGTTGAGACGCATACACACAAACAGCAAACAGTCACACTCTCCCTCTCTCTCTCTCTCTTTCTCTCTTCCTCTCTTTCTCCTCATCTGATTGCTGTAGGCAGGAATTCCTCAGGGGACCAGAAAGCAGCAGTGAGGATTTGCATTATTGAACACCGACTGTCGACTGGAGAGCTTGAAAATGCCGTTTTAGAGAAATATGCAGGAGCGCTCTTATAAATAACCCATGTGCTCAGTGCGTGTGCTGTGAAGAACAATGTGTACAACTCAGTGTTAATGTGTACAAGTGTGTGTGTGTGTGTGTGTGTTTGTGTGTGTGTGAGAGAGAGCCCCCCCGATGAACAGACGCCATTCCAACCTCGGGGCAACTGGATGCCATTGGCTCCCACACAGGCACACACTGACATACATAGCACTCTGTGTGGGTGCAGGCAGAAACATGCATACAAACTTTGCCTCAGACAAATGAAAAAAGACATCAAGATGCCATTTAACAATGGGTCGAGTGGTGGACTGGGGCTGGGTGCTAGGTCTGGGATAGTGGCATGGACGAGTAAGGTGGTGTGCCTGTATGTGTGTGTGCGTGTATGTGTGTGAGTGAGAGGGATTGTGCCGCAATACAAGAAAAAACTGCAAATGGGTCAGGTCTCAGCTGGCCTCTCCCTGACTGTGAGACAGGAGTGCTGAACCAGGCAGAGAGGGGAGAGTAATGAGCACACACACATACACACACACATGCATGTAAATGTGCACAAAAAGGACAAATTCACACTCAAAGCAAAAAACAGTCACACGTGGCCAGTGGCTGTTGAGAGGAGAGGTCCTGCATACAGAGGAGAGGTCCTGCATGCTCGTACGCTCTGTGACCAGAGAGCGGGAGCAGCACGTGAGCAGACCGGTGAGCACTCCTGCGGAACGCGTGAACTGGGACAGGCTC